>CM077648.1:2976059-3711059 GCA_039707465.1 Rhabdophis nuchalis
GGCAGAGAAGAGCAACTGAGAGGATCAAAGGCCTGGAGAGGCAAACACAGGAAGGACAGTTGCAGGACTTGGCTTTGGCCAGTCGAGAGAAAAGAAGGACGAGGAGATTGGCATGAGAGCAGCCTTCCAGTATTTGAGAGGCTGCCCCAAAGAGGAGGGGGGTCAACCTATTCTCCACGGCACAAGAAAGCAGGACAAGAAGCAACTGGTGGAAACTCATCAAGGGGAGAAGCAACCTGGAATGAAGGAGGAACTTCCTAGCAGGGAGGACAAGTAACCAGTGGAACAGAAGTTGTGGGGGCTCCACCACTGGAGGTTTTAAGAAGAGCCTGGACAGCCTCTTGTCTGGAATGGAATAGGGTCTCCTGCCTAAGCAGGGGGTTGGACTAGAAGACCACCAGGGTCCCTTCTAACTCTGTTGTTCTGTTATGTTCTGTTCCATGCATCCTTCCTGGTCTAGCGTTGGGCAGAGAAGGGGAGTCTAGCACCCCCGGTGGCCAGAGAGAGGGGTGGCGCCTGCTGCCTGCCTGGCCCAGGGAGGGGTGGGTACCTTCAGCTCCTGCATGGTCAGCTCCTTGCCGTGTTCTTTGCCGCTCTCGATCAGGAGGTCCAGGGCGTCCAGGTAGTCTTTGCCCTGGCAGCTCTGCAGCTTTTCCCGGATGGCTTTTTCCAAGGCCTTCTGCAGGATCTCCCTCGCCCGGATCCCCTACGGAGAGGACACCCAACGTCACATCACTCCCAGGCCCTCTCTGGCTGGGCTGAGGCCCCAGAATCCCCAGCCACGTCTGCAGGGCTCTCAGTGGGGTCACAGCTGGACATCTCTAAAACAGGGGGGTCCAGCTTTGGCAGCTTCAAGGCTTCTGGACTTCAACTCCCAGAATTCTGGGAGCTGAAGTCCAGAAATTTTAAAGTTGCCAAGATTGGCCATTCCTGCCCTAAAAGCATCTGAGCTACAAGGACCAAAACGCCCCCCAGCCAATTTCCCCCACCCCTTTGGATCCATCCGGAGGTGCCCCTAAGGATGCCGCCTTCTACCAGGGTTGGGCCACGCTTCCCTGTGGGGTTTTGGGGCAGGGAGAGGCTCGCAAATGCCCTCCTGTTTAACAAGGCCATGAGGTGGTCCAGCACAGGCGAAGCCCCCACCTTCCTTACCTTACGGTAGCCACTGAAGGGCAGGTCGACAGGTAAGGAGAAGACATTCTCCACGAATTGCTGGTAGACTTCGAACATCTGGCTCAGCTCCCCATCTGGGATTCGGAAGCCCAGAAGGACCCGGATGGCCATGTGGAAGGTGAGCTTCTGGGCTTCGTGGTAGACGTTGATAGGGTCGGGGTCCCTGCCCCAGGACCTCAGGGTCTCTTGGATCACCAGCCGGATCTTGGGCAGGTAGCTTTCCAGAGCTTCGTGGCTGAAGATTTTGGAGAACACCTGAAGGGCAGGCAGGAGAGAGCGTTGGTTTAAGGAGGGAGGGGTTGAGCTGGTCGCCACTCTGATGCCATTTCATGGTTCCCCCCACAACTCCTGCAGGATCAAGCCCCCCACCACCACGGCCCTCCCCACCCCAAGGCCCAGAGGGGAAAGCAGAGCGAAGGGAGAACTATTGGCCAGTGGAACCACTTCCTTCCAGAAGTTGTGGTTGCTCCAATACTGGAAGTTTTTCAAAAGAAATTAGCCGCTTGGCTGAAATGGTACTATGGGGTCTCCCTGCATTAGCAGGGGGTTGGACTTGATAACCTCCAAGGTCCCTTTTAACTCCCGTATATTATGTTAGGTCTGTTATTCTTTCTATGACCACATGTATCCATCCCATCAATCCCAAAGAAAGTCCAAAATGGTGTAGGATCTCCTGCCATGGGCAGAGGGTTGGACTAGAAGACCTCCAAGGTCCCTTCAAACTCTGTTGTCTTATGTTCTGTGTTCTTCCAGGGGGTCCACAGAGCAGGGAGACTTTGCACAACTCTTGGTGTGACTCTTGAGGATTGTCCATCTCTGCAGGACACACCTGCCTGCCTGGGTTTAGGGCCCCCACAGCTTCAATCCCTGTGGCTCCCACAACATGGTTTATGGCTTAGATGAAAACCAGGTTTATTTTACAGGGTTTGCTTGACCATAAAGAGGGCAATGCCTGAACCAAAGCACATCACATTTCCGCCCCTGAGCTGTGTGGCAACGTTGCCATTTATGGCACTGGACCAATCTGTGGGCTCCTTGGTGCTCTAGGAGCAGGGTGGTTTTCTTGAAGACGTTTCATGACCCAACTGGATAATATCATCAGTGCCAGAAGGGAGAGGAGGACTGTGGGGCCCTTGCTGCTCTCTGGGATTCCTGGTTTGCTTGCAGCTCTTTCATGAGCCACTTAGGGAACATCGCCAGTGCCCTGGTGGGTCAGGAAGCGTCTGCCAGGAAGCCACCAAGCTCAGAGAGCGCCACTGACCCTGGCAGAGCTTGGGAGGGGTTCTAGATCTCAGGGCAGACGCCTTCCTTGGCCTGCCTCCTCTGCTTCCACCAAGGCAGGCGGCCAGGTGTCTCTGGGGGTGGTCAGCTTGGGCACCGTCCAGGCCTCCGGCCCCTGCGAAGGTCCAGGCACCGCCTGGCCTCCTCCTCTGCCAAGGTCAACTACCAGGGGGGCCTCACGAGCAAGGGGGGGACGAGGAGGGACGTCCAAGTAGTAGCATCTCTGGAGCAGCCGGGAGGAGGAGGAGGAGGAGGAGAGCGTCTGGGCTGCTGACAGTCTGCCCTGCCGGCCTCCCCCTCCTCCAAGGGGCCGGGCGGAAAAAGAGTGTTTGCTTACTTTTGATTAACTTACACGTGCAGAGCCGGAGCCCCCCGCCCTCCCCCTCCCTCCGGCTCCAGCAGCAGGGAGCACGCGCCAAGGTCAGGCGGGGCGCTGGCATCCGGCTCACGGCGAGGAAGGAGGGAGGGCTAGGAGAGAGGCTGAATTCGGGAAGGGAGCCCTGCGCTCCCCGGTGGAAGGCAGAGCGACCAGCGAGCAAGAGCTCCGGGGGTGGCGGGGGGAACTTACACACACACGAGGGGGGGGGGGGGGGACCTGTGTGCCAAACGCTGGTTTCCTGGAGGCTGCCCTGCATTTCACGCGCGAGGCGCCTCTGGCGAAAGTTTTGTTTAGTCAAATAACAGTCGCGGGTTTTCCCGGCCTCGCCACGAACAAGGGCTGCTTCAGCCGACGGGGCCCGGAGACTCCGGGGTTGGGGGCGCCGCAGCCCCCGCCGCCCTCCAAGAAAGGCCCGAGAGGAGGGGCGGGTCCTGGGGAGCAGATCGGCCGACCGACCTTGGCCCAGCCTTTAGTTTTATTACTTTTATTTGATTTACATCCCGCACCTATCTCCTACGAAAGGACTCCGGGCGCCTCGGTCCTCCAGATGAGGGTCGTCCCAAAGGTGCTTCCCCCCCCCCCCAAAAGGCAGCTGGACTTCCTGGGGTTTCTGTGAAGCCCTTTCTCTTCTCATCCAAGAAGTTTCTTCAGCTCTGACTCAGAACTGGAAAAGCGTCTTGGGTGAGAAGCGAAACGTCGTCAAAGGAAAACCAGACAGTCCAGCTGCCTCTTGAAAAAAAACCCTTTGGGAGGCTGTGAACGGAAGGCAGCCTCTGCCCATGCACAGAGGGCCGCTTTCCCGTGTGCGGGCGGGGGATCCGCGGGGTCTCCTCCTCGAGAAGATCAGCCATGGCGCGCCGGCGACCCTCCGGCGGGGAGGAGCGAGGGGGAGGCTCGGCCGGCCTCCTCGGGAGCCAGGCTCCGGGGAAAGGGGCGCCCGAAGCAGGGAGCCCGGCTCGGGCGCTTTGGCTGCGGCGCGGGACGGCAGCTGCGAGGACGGGGCTGGGTCGGACGGGACGGGCGGCCTTGTGGTCCTCGGGCGGAGGCCCGGCGAGGCCGGGGCAGAGCGGCGGGCGGGGGGAGGAGGCCCCCGAGATCCCCACCCGACTCGCACAAGGCCGACGGACTTCCCCGGCTCTCTGCCACGGCTACCCCGAGAGAAATCCGGCGGCTGACGCCCGGCGCCCTCTAGCGACCTCCCCGCCTGCCTTCCGCGGCTTCCCAGCTGGAGGCAGCGCGCAATCCCCAGAAACCCTCCTGCAAAAAATGGGGCGGGGGGGCACGACTCTCCCCCTTTGCGGGCGGGGGACGGGAGGAGAAGGTCTGGCGGCTGCATCGGCTTCACTGCGACTTTTAAATCGCCGGGCTGGGCATTGAAACTCCGCACCAAGGAGGCCTGTCCCGTCCCTGGGGAAGGATTTCGAGCAGGGGTGCCTGGAGGAACCCACAACGCCCACTTCCTGGCCGTTGGATCCCGTGTGTCCCCCGCTGCCAGCTTTTGACCTTCCCCCGATCCTTGCCCTGATGCCAGCCTCTGGGGGGGAGGAATCAGCCACAGCATCAGCCCCCCCTCCTCCCCCCCACCTCCCAAGGCTGTCCAAGCCACTCTTCAAGTGACTAGACCTCTTGATCGGAGAGGCACAGGAAAGGCAAGGAGGTGCCCAGATTCCCACACAGCTTCTCAGATCCTGCCATTCAGACCCAGGAGCATCTCTCAGGCAGGCAGGCAGGCGGGTGGGCACCAGAGGGAGGGAAAAGCGGCTTCCCAATTGAAACTGTTTGCCAGTTAAGACCCACAATTTTAAAAAGCAACCAGTGTGCATGCCAGCCTGTTTGTACTTTGTGTGAGAATTAGGCTCAGAAAGCCCCCCCCCCCCATCAAGCTGGTAGCGTCCCTGGTGGTTTCTCCCAGCTGGTTCTTGATGTCTCTTCCAGATGTTGGGCTTGGCTGTGCGGATTTGCCTCCTGACTGGGCCCAGAGGGAGGGAGGGGCAGCCGAGGCTGCACTCCCCTTCCCCAGAAGCCCAAATGCCAGGCTCAAAGGCCCCAGTCGCCCAACCACTCCCCCTCTTCCTGCCCCTTTGGGGAAGCCCCCTAACCTTCTCAAGCCAAGGGGGGAGGGGGAGGGGCTGGCAAGTTCATCCCAGGTAGAGAGGCAGGGCAGCCCCCACCCTCTCAGCCAGGAATGAAAACCGGATATTTCCCGGCTCTGCGCCTGTCCTCCAGCGGAGCATTCTTCCTCGGCTGCTGTCTGGACCGCCGGATGTGCCAAGCACGCCAGGTATGCACGTCCCCGAGCCTTTGCTGGAGGCCTCGGAGGAGCCTCGCTTGCGCTGGGCTGTTCCTGGGGGAGAAGGGGAAAGGGCTCCTCCGCCCCCCAGGGAGAGAGCAGATTTCCAGACTGGCACCAAGCAAATCGCCCCCACCAGTTGCCGGCTGCGGGGATTCAGCCTGACTCTACGCCACCCACGGGTGTTGTGAAGCATCAAACCTAAAGTCAACACCAGCCCTGCTGGCAGCATCAGAGGACAGCAGGCAGCCCCTCCTGAGCTGCAATTTCTTTGAGGCAAATCCGGGGCTCCGAAGGAGCCGGCAGGGTTTAGCAGCTGCACCAAGACAGGCGGGCATGTTGGGGGCACTTCTCAGCTGACTGCGGAGCATCGCCCTGCCAACAGCCAAGGAGCAAGCAGGCAGGGCTGAGGAGAGAAGGCGGCAGGTGTCAAGACACACCTGTCAGGTACCCAGGAAAGGCGAGTCCAAGTAGGGAGGCAAGCTCTTGCTCCCGACGAAGCCCAGAAAATCAGCCCCAGGTGGGATGGCAGAACAAAAAGGCCCCTGGGGCGCATTAGCCAAGCACACCTGATTCAGGTGAGAAACAATGCCGACATCAGGAAAATATGGGATTGCAGGTAGCAATCCACTTCCACCCATTCGAAGTTGCAACACTGAAAAAATGGACTTATGGCCATGTTTCACACTTACGACGGTTGCAGCATCTCCACAATCACAGGATCAAAATTCAGACCCTTGGCGACTGACTTGTATTGATGATGATCGCAGTGTCCCAGGGTCTCGTGATCCCCTTTGCGACCTTCTGACAAGCGAACCCACGAATCCAGATTCGCTTAACAACCGTGGGATTAATTTAATTTAACAACTGCAGGGACTCACTTAACAACTGAAGGAGGAAAGGTCTTAAAATGGAGCAAAATCCACTTATCTCGCTTAGCAACAGAACTCTGGGCTCGGCTGAGGTCATAAGTCAAGGACCACCTGTTCTTGCAGAGGGTTTTGAAGAGGGGATGGTGGCCCCCAATTAATGGTGGTAACTGGGATCGGAACTTCCCTCACTAAGCGAAGCAGTCACAAAGCAGGACGGCCTGCCTTAGCAATGGCCTCATGATGAGACGAGCATCAGACAAATTTATTAAATAAATATAAATAAATTTTAAACAACAGCAGTCCCCATAATTAACAATTAAGCGAGGACTCAACCCCGATTCCAGCTTTTCCCAGCTTCCTCCCTGCCTCCTCCAAGATCAGTGACTCTCGAACCCCCCACCCTTCTCCTCCCTTTCAGCCACATGAGACATGGGGGCCCTCCTAGACAGTCCTGGGGGCACCAGATACGTGGGGGGGGGGGTGTACAGCACTTTTAAGCTGGCACTGCTGCCCCAGAGCTTCTACCAAGAGCCTCCACGATGCCACTGAACAGAGTCGCCCACGAAGGGCGGCCAAAATGCCTGAGATGGGGGGGCAGGGATAGGCACCCCAACAGCTGTGAGGGTGGGCAGCGTCCTGTGACCAAAGTGACGCTGCAGCCACCATAACTTTGAGGACCAGGCGTAAGGCGCATTCATCCAGCGGAGGCATAACTCAGCACAACCGCTGAACGGACGGTCATAATCCAAGGAGGAGCTGCAGTGGCATTCGGTGGATCACCTCCCTGTTTCCTGCGCCCCTCCCAGCCCGTCTGCTGTGCCCCCCCCCCAGGGAGGCTGTGGGGGGCTGTGGCCTTTGGACGAGGTGTTGGTGGCCACAGATTCCAGCAGAACCCTTCCGGTTTCCATCCAAGTGCCTCCCAAGTGAGCAGCCAGAGGATGAAAGGCCTGGAGGCTAAAACGCCAGGAGAGCCACTGCAGGTCCCCTCGACTGGAAAGGAAGCCCCTTTGAGGGGCTGCTCCAAAGAAGAGGGAGGGGTCAGCTTATTCTCCAAAGAAGAAGCAATGGGGGGAAACTAACCAAGGAGAGAAGCAGCCTGGAATTGAGGAGAAACTTCCTGACATTGAGGACAATTATCCAGTGGAACAGAAGTTGCCTCCAGGTTGACGGTGCTCCAACACCAGAGGCTTTTTCAGAAGAGACTGGGCTTCTCATTCACCCCCTCCCCTCAAGCAGGAGACCCTGTGCCATTTCAGAGAGGTGGCTGCCCAGGCACTTCCTAAAAGGAGGCCCACAAGGCTCAAGGAAGGGAGGGTGGGAGGCCAGTCCAAACCCCCCCCCCTCAGCCACAGAGGACCTTCAGTCCTTCTTTCCCCAGGCTCAGCCTGACCAGGTGCTTGTGGTGGGGAGACAACGCAGAACGACTCCTAGGAAGCATGAGAAGCGTCCGACTAAACAAAGTTCTCACCCAACGAGGAAGATCCGACTTTCCAGATACACAGGAGCCCTTTTCCCCGAACGGTGCGACCACCCCTCTGTTTACACCTCTCTAGCAAAGACCCCCGCCCTCACTCTCTCTCCCTCCTTCTCTCTCTCCAGCGGGAGCCGCTCCCTCAGCCCAGTGGCGTAGCGTGGGTTGTCAGCACCTGGGGCAAGGCAAGTAATTTGCGCCCCCTAACCCGTGGATTTTAGCACTCGGGGGAGGCAGCTCTTCTTGTGGTGTCGAGCGGCGAGCCCACGCACCTCCCGCGAGGATCCGGCGCTGGCCTCAGCCGGGGGATGGCCCGGGAGGGTTTGGCCCCTACTGGCCGCTGTTCGCTCCCCGACTCTCGCCGGCCCAGGAGCGCCCAGGCGCCGCCGCCGCCAACTCCAGAGACCCGTGGAGGAGAGCTTCCGAGTCGGGTCTCTGGAGCGCGCCCCCCCAGATGTTGCGCCCGGTGCGGCCGGCACCCCCTGCACCCCCCACGCTACGCCTCTGCCTCAGCCGCCAGCAGGGTGGGGGAGCCGTGGGCAGGCAGGGGAGCACCGCTCCGGCCCTTGCGCACCCCCGCCCGTCGGAAGCTGCCGCCCCCCCCTCCCCTAGGGTTATTAGAGTTCAGCCTCGGCACGTGCCGCCGTCGAGGTCGAGGCGAACCAGACGCCCGGCCGGCCGCAGCGCGCCGCCTACACACACACACACACACAAACATCCTCGGCAATGTCGCCTCCCTGCCCTCCCCAGCTCACCCCCGAGGCACGGGACCCCAAAGCCCATCGTCCTCGGCCGGTTCTCGCGTCTCCCGAATTCCCGGTCGACCCAGCCCCGCCGCCGCCGCCCCCCCCCCCCCCGTCTCCGGCGCACCGCCGCTTTAAATTCCGCCAAGGCGCATCCGAGACCCGGCGGGGGGACCCGGCGACCCCCGCCCCGCCGCCGAGCGCTTCCGCCAGGCGCTCTGCTGGTGCTCAGAGGCCCGCGTGCAGCAGCCCTCACCTTCCGCTTGTGCCGGTGGACGTCGCCGGTGGAGTTGGCCACGGTGTTGGGGCCCAGGAGGAGGCGGGTGCTGCGCGGCCACTCGGTGCTGACCAGGCTGTGCTCCCCCATCAGGATCTTGCGCACGTTCTCGGCGCCCGTCACGCGGATCAGCGGCCGGCCCAGCAGGTGGGTCTTGAAGACGTTGCCGTACCTCTCCCGCCGCGAGGACTGGAAACCCGGGCCCTGCAAGAGGAAACGCGGCCGCTCAGCCCGGCAGCTCCCCCGAGGCCCCGCGGCGGCTGTCCCGGACCTCTCTCCCCGCCCCCCCCCCGCCGCCCCCCCCCACTTTCCCCTGCAGCCCGGAGTCGGGGAAAGGCAGGAGAGCTCAGGGGTCGCCAGCAGGGCTCCCGCAGCCTCCGGCCCGTCTTTTCCTGCGGTCTTCCCTCGGGGGCAGACCCCCTCCCGCCGAGCCCTCCTTGAGTGCCCAGTCCGTATCTTTTGCCCGCTCCCATCTGTTCACACGCAGGGGGGGGGGGGAGAGATGGAGTGTCAAAAAGGTTAAACTGCGCGGGAAAGGAAAGGGGAAGCCCTGGCCACGGGGGGGGGGGGGTCGGGCGCGTGGAAAACGGGGCTTCTGTTCGTGACTTTGGGTGGGTGGGATTTCTTGGGCCGTCCCACGTGGGCCAAAGACGGGGGGGGACCGTCAGGCGCGGGACTTTCCCCTCCCTTAACGGAGGCTTCGGTTGCTCCTGCTAGGAGGAGGCGTCTCTGCCCGTCTCGGGCCCCTGCCCACCCCCTGCCCACCCCCTGCCCACGCTGCTGGAAAGCAAAGGAAGGCGCAGAAGCGCTCGCCTCGCCCCGAGGAAGCCGGGCAGCCTCTGAGCCAGACGGTCGCTTGGCTGGAGCACAAATTCACGGGACGGGAGAAGGGAATGTTGTGACCCCGAACTCACTGGAGTTTAGCGGAATGTGCGGACGCCCCCTGGCCTTGGCACGGGCAAAGGGGATCTCTGGCGCCTTCAGGGTGGTCCGAGGGCCGATTTTCACCGCTGTCCAAAAGGGCTTCTGAATGCTTAGTCTAGGATGCCGAAGGCCTGCGCATGCGCTCGCGCTCACACAAGCAAACACGCCGCCTTGTTACACCAGGCATCCCCAGCGCAACCAAGCGATGCCTGGAGGCGGCGGGCTCCCCTCGACTCAAGCAGAGCCCGGATCGCCCTTCGCGGGGAAGTAGGGGGGGCTTCCTCCGCTGCCGGGGTGGGCTTCAGCGTCGCCCTCCAAATCGCCAGCGGTCGGTTCTGGGGTCGTCGAAGGGCGGGCAGAGTCCGGAATGCAAATAGTGGGCGCCCCTTTGACAGACCCCCCCCCCGGCGGGAAGGGGGGGGCAATCTTTTTGCTTTGCTGCGTCGGAGGCAACGGAGAGAGTCTCCCCATCCCTTCGCGCCTATGGCCGCGCACTAGAGTGAGGAGGGTTCCCTAAGGCCATCGAGACCACCCCCTGCCCTCAACTAAAGCCTCCCTAATAGGCGCCTCTCAAGTTCCCCGACACGGAAGGGAAGCTCTCGTTTGGGGAGGGGGACAGAATGCCTCTCCCACCCAGAGATGGCCAGGTGAAGGGGAGGAGACCGCGGTCCCCCAGGCTGAGGCTGCCTGGGTCCGGATCCCTTCAACGGAGACCCCCGCCCGTGGAGCAGCAGAAGGGATCCGGTTTCTAAGATCACGACTGGGGGGGGTTCAATCAGCCTCCTCCGTCTCCCCTTCGCGCCCTCGACTCGTCGTTTCCACGGAGGGCGAAACCCCCACGCCAGTTCTCTTTGGCTAAGCGCGGGGCGAGACCGGGACGCCTGATCACTTTCCCAGATGCTGGCGTGGTCCAGGGGAGGGAGGGAGGGAAAGAGCCGCAAGCGAGCCGAGGGGAAGGGGACACCTGGACCTCCGGCGGGGTCCTCCTCCCCATTTTCAGAGCTCGAAAGAGGAGGGTATTTCCCCCGCGCGTTTTGGAGGAAAGGCCGCCGAGGCTCCACGCGCCAAAGAGGCGCCCCGCTTTCCCGGCACGGGTCCTCTCAGAGGCAGAGAGTTGGGGTCGGGGGGGCCTTAAAAACACAAAACAAAAGCGCAGTTGTGAAGTTCGGCTCTTCAGGTGACCCGGGGTCTTGATCTGCGTAAATATCATTCAAGGCGCTTTTAGTGGCCTTAATAAAGGGTTATTTGTGCAATATTTCCCTCCTGGCACAAAGGGCACCTTTATGTGGGAAGGTTTCGGCGGGCTCCGATTTATACTTTTTTTCAAATTTATTTTTAGCCCTAGACTTTTTCTCTCTTCTTTTTTTTTTCCTTTTCCCTGGATGGAGCCTTGAGGAAAAGGGGGCAGAGCCCCGTGTGAAACATCGGATAATTTTCTTTTGGAAAGAGTCCCATCGAGGGACGGCGCTTAACTCTTTAGATGCTGGGGGAAGGGAGGGAGGGTCCTTCTGTCATCGGGGAGGAAAGGCTCTCCAGCGCCCCGCAGAAGGGGCTTCCGGCTTTCCTTCGGCTTCCCGGTAGAACGGCGGGGACCCAAGGAGGAATTCCAACCGCTCGCGGACAGGGAGGCGGGCGCTGCTCTGGGCGGCCGCTTGACTCCCGCGGGCACAGTCTGTGTGTGCTGGAGGGGGGGGGGGGAATTGGTGGTCCCAGCAGAGGAGCGACGGAGCGGGGAGGGAGGAAAGCCTCGAGGACTCCCCGCCAACCCCGGAGGTTCGTGGCTGTGCCGCTTGGCGCAAACTGCGTGGGCTGCACCCGGAGTGGGGCGGCCTTGCAGCGGCGGCAAGAGCGCTGGGACTGGACAGCCGAGAGGGAATCCCGCGGTGCGCTTTGCCCGAGAGGGGAGGTCAGGGGAAGGGAGGGGCGGCGGGCAAGGGCTACGCGCTGGGTGGAGAGGAGACAATCCGCTCCTCGCTTCCGCCCGAGCCCCTCGGCTTTACCTGTTGGATGGAGCCTGGAAGGGGCGAGCCTCCCACCCATCCACCCACCCGGCCGGCAGGAGAGGCCGAGGAGAGGGCTGGGACCGACGGCCAAAGCCTCAAAGCTGCAGCGCTTCAGAGCGGGCGTATTTATTTGTTTTTACGTATTTTATTCAATTTATATATCTCCCCGAAGGGACTCGGGGCGGTGCACAGGAAATTAAAACGGAAATACAAAACATAACAATAGACAAAACTATAATGAATAGGATACCGGGGTACCGCTGCCTCTTTCTCCGCCAGGTTCTCCCGGCTCTTGGGCCGCCATGTCCCGCCGCGCCTCTCCCTCCCGCCGCGGACACCCAGCCCGGGGCTTCCCGGCGCCGGCAGCGCTTACCTGCAGCAGCCAGTGGAAGGTCTCGCCCACCAACGGGAAGCCCATGGTGCCCTTGGGGATGGGCAGCTTGCAGCTCTTGTCGCGCGTGGCGGCCCAGCGCAGCTGCCACAGTTGCTGCGAGACGGCCAGCAGCAGCGTCAGCGAGGCCAGGCAGGCGGCGGCCGTGGCCAGCGCAGAGAGTAGCTCGAAGCCGGCGAAGAGCATCTTGCGCGCCGGGGACGGACCGCGGCCGTCGGAAGCGCCGCGCAGGAAGGCGGCCGAATTCGACTCCGGGGCGCAGACTCGTCGGGGCGCGCCGGGGAGGCGAACGAGACGCTGCGGGGATCACGCGCTGCTGCCCGCCGAAGAGCGGGGTTCTCAGGGGGATAGGCAGGCGCCCCTTTCCCTGGGAGGAAGACCAGGCGGAGGAACGGCCCGGCAGGCGCCGCCAAAGTCGGGGTCGCTCCCGAAGGGACCCTCTCGAACCTTCCCTCGCTGCAACCGGCAGCCCAGAGGTGGCGGCGGCGCCGAGAACTGCGCCGAAAGTGGCGCTGGAGGAGGGCGCTGCGCCCGGAGGGCTCCGCTCAGCCGAAGACGGGAGGCTCGGCGGCTGCGAGGCGCTGGAGGCTGCGGGCGCGGATCTGCAGCGGGCTTCTGCGGTCGCGCCGTCCAACGTGAGCGGCTGCCTGGAGCGCCTGTGCTGGGCGGGGGGCGGGCCGGCTGGGGCAGGCGGGCGGGAGCTCCGTTTGGCGGCGCCGTCGGAGGAGGAGTCGCCGCGTTCCGCGCCAGTTTGCGGGGATGAGCGCAGGCGGCGCTTATATAGAGGCAGCGCGGCCGGTGCTCGGCCGGCGGTCGTCCCCTCCTCCCCTCCCCTTCGAGGCGGGGGCGGGGGGGGGCGGGGGGCGAGGCGGGCCGGGCGCTGGAGCGTGCCAGCGCTGCCTCCGCCGACTCCGCTCGTGGCGGTCGGCGGGAGGAGACTCACCTAGGCCGGCTGCGCCTCACCTGGCCGCGGCAGAAGGAAGCGGGGAAGCGGGGCTGGCTGCGCCTCTCCCAGCCATCCGGACGCCTCACCGCCGACCTCTCCCCAGAGCGCCTGGGCCGTCCCGGGACTCGGCCGTTCACGGGAACCGCGGCGGACAGCAGAGCCGGGCGGAGGACCCCTGGGGACGGACCGGCACCCTGTCGGACCGCCGCCAGGCTCTCCGGGTCCCAGCCTGCCTCGACTGGCCGCCATGCGAAGCAGCCGTGGCCGAGATGGCTCCGGCGGGCGCCGGGCGGCGCCTCCTTTCTGCGCCCAGCGCGGCTCGGCTGCTCGGTCTCGACCTGCTCCGGGACAGACCTGCCGCGACTTGTGCCGGAGTGACCGGCTCCCAGGGCTGCTCCGCGCCTCCCGGGCGGTGGCGGCGTCTCCCTGCCAGAGTGGCGGCTCACGCTCTGGCGGGGCCGCGCTGACGGAGGACCCCGAAGGAGGGGAGAAACCGCCGCCCCCCGCGATGCGCTCAGCAATCAGGCGGTCCCGGACAGGAGGGTCGTTTTCTTTGGGACGCAGGGAAAAAACCCCTTGGACCACCCACCCCCACTGCCCATCAGAGCCAAAGGCATAAAGCCTCTTGGAAGCTCTGGGCAGCTGAGAATTTCGACTGGCAAAGGAAAGTTTTATTTTATTCTTAAATGTTTAATTGGCGGAGCCCCCAACTCTGCGAAGCCCCTAAGAATCGCCCCCCCCCTTTCAGGGCCACTTTGGGGTCGGAAGCTCTTTAGAAGCCCCGATTCCCCACCTGCAGGAGAATCCCAGGGAGGGAGAAGGCTGACCTTGACCCTGGAGCCCCAGGGCTCCGACCAAGGCCAGCATGGAGACCTGGCCAAATCCCAAGACCAGCCCTGCCCCACCTGCTGCCTGCAAACATTGTTCGCTGTGACATGGGGTGTGTGTGTGTGTGTGTGTGTGTGTGTGTGTGTGTGTGTGTGTACACACTATGGACACTACCTTCCAGGCTGGGAGCCCTTGTTGCCTTTCAGGAAGGCTGGGAAGCTGCTTCTCCAGCCCTCCCTGAAGTGGTCAAGAGTGGACAGCATGTGAAGCACCCACCATCCATCCCTGGACTGCCACAGAGCAGGGAAGCCCACCCATCCCCCAGGCAGGGGTAGCCACTGAGGGAAGGCCCCTCCCAACCACCCTAAAGTTATGGGGCTGCCTGACTCCCCCAACCCTTCACAGGGCCAGGCGGGGTTATGAGGCAGGGCCCAGTCCAGAGTTCCTGAAGGGCTTCAGTGGAGGCCCAATTTGGCCACAAAATACGCCCAAGGAAGCCCAGAGCTAGTCGCCCTGACCTCTCCTTCTCCTGGGCCAAATCTGCTTCTCCTCCACTGGGGATTCCTCCCCCTCCCCCTGGGGACTCTTGGAGCAACAACAACCCTCACAAAAGAACCGCAATGGTGGGGACCCCCTTTTGGGGGTGGGTGGGAGATATGGACCAACTAAAAGGACAGCAGGCTCCGCCCCCCTTGCCCCAGCAATGCTGTTCTTGCTTTTTTTTTTTTTTTTTAGAGAGACTATATATAAACAGTCGCAAATAGGCAGGTATGAGGTTGATCTTACGGTTCCCACGGTAACCCCCTGGTTCTGGTTCTGGTTCTGGTTCTGGTTCTGGTTCTGGTTCGGGGCATGGAAGGGAAGCAGTTTGCGTCCCTTAAAACAACCCAATCATGGTCATAATGACTTACTTATTTATTTATTTATTTATTTATTACTTTTATATACCGCCCTCTCTCCCGAACATGGCACTTAACCCCCGAACAAGTTTTGGCAAAGCGGCCAGAGCTTCAGGTCGGCCCCTGAACGTCCCTGACCCCCTGGAAAAGGGCCAGCCCGCAAGGCAAGGCAAGGGGAAGGGGAGCTGTCCGGGTCTGGCTGCCTCTCGCCTCCAGCGCAGCCTGGTCTGCAGGAAGCCCGTTAGGGTCGCCTCTGAATCCCCCCCACCCTCTTGACTGCACCTGACCGAAGGGCGACGAAGCTGAACAGGGAAGGTGATCTCGGGGAGGAAGGGAAGCAGCGCCCCCCCTCCCCCCGAAACGGGAGCTTCCTGCGGGAGGGGTCGGCAGGGGGTGCAAGGACCCTGCCCCGCCTCAGGCCTGCGCGGGTTCCCCCGAGGGGAGCGCCTCGGCTGGCGGACCCCGACCCAGGCCAGGTGAGAAGCGGACTGCCCGGCGCGCTCAGCAGGTCCAGCCGGCGGCCGGTTCACTCTTTGCCCTGCAGCCCCACCTGGTGGCCACGCGGGCCCCCGCAAGGACGGGCGGGGGTGGGGGGGCACGTAGCGGTCCTCGCGTGAAGCCCAGACACGCGCCTGGGCTCCCCGCAGGAGGCTTCTTCCCTGGCCGCTTCTGGCAGCTGCGGACACGGGCGGTGGAGTTCCAGCTGCCCTCCGGAGGCTGAAGCTGCTCCGGGTTGAGGCTGCTTTGGGGGCTCAAAGTGCCTGGTCAGTTTCTGGGCTCCGCCTGGCCCTGCAGCTCTGCCAAAGGAGACCGCCGATCCCGAAAGCCCCGGAGCCTTTGATCTTCCCCAGGTGGCTTCGGACAAGCTCCGCCTCCCGAGGGATCTCTCGGTCCCTAGGAGAGAAGATCCCGGCCCTCCTGCCTTGACCGCTGGAGCTCCGGCCCCCACTATTTAGAAACTGCCCCCCCATAGGGCCTCCGGGCAAGTACTGTGGAATCCTGGCTGCCCGGGGCCTTCCCACCATCCCCTTCGGCCACCTCCTGGCAAGCAAAATCAATGGGAGGAGCCGGATTCACTTAGTGACCATGTGACTAACTTAACAACCGCAGTGACTTGCTTAACAGCAGTGGCAAGAAGGGTCATAAAATGGGGGGAAGGTCACTTAACAACTGCTTCACTTAGCAACAGAAATGTTGGGCTCAGTTGAGGTCGAAGGTGGAGGACCTTGGCCAGGTCACCCTTTGTGCCCCTGAGTGCAAAACAAACACTTGCAGGGTTACAGCCCAGAGAAAGCAGGGGGGACCCTTGACCCCTTCGGTCTCTTTATGTGAGCAGGCCCAGGGTCTTCTTTGGTGGGTGAAGGTTCATTGTGGCCTTCATGCCTCATGCTGGTTCCTTCTGGAACCTTCCTCTGATTCCTCCCTGTTTTCAGTGGGATCAAAGCCCAGCCCTCAGTCTGGGCCTCTTGTTAAGCCCCCACAACCTCTGGAGGTTCCCCTGGTCAATGGTCCTCCCTCTGAGGAAGCTTCTCCTTCGTTCTCCCTCAGAGGAGCTTCTTCTCCTGCCTTCGGGGGCTTTGGAGAACAGCTTGGCCCCCTTCTCTTCTTTGGGGCAACCCCTGAGATAGTGGAAGGCTGCTATCTTGTCACCCCCAATCCTAATTTCCTGGGAGTTTTAACCCAGCATAGGCTAGACAGAATAACAGAGTTGGAAGGGACCTTGGAGGTCTTCTAGTCCATCCCCCTGTTTAAGTAGGAGGCCCATTTCAACCATTTCAGACAAGTGACGGTCGAGATTCTTCTAAAAAAACTTCCAGTTATGGAGCCCCCACAACTTCTGGGTCCCCCCGTTGCCCTGCTTAATCCCCCCCCCCCATTAGGAAATCCCTCCTTGGTGACCGGTGTCTTCTCTCCTGGCTGAGTTTCCACCTGGGAAGGAGGGGAGGCCAGGGGGGTCCTTGACAGAGGAGCCCCTTGAAGGCTGTTATCCCAACCAGGGGAGGCTCCCAAGCCCCCCCCCCACACCACCCCCTCCCCTCCCTCTCTACCCCCCCTCCCTCCCTCCCAGCTGCCCCCCACCCCACTTGGCTGCCCTTTCAGATGGCTCCCCCCCTTCCTCTCCGGTGTCTCAGCCGCCTGGGCTCTTTTCTTCCGAAGCCTTTCTGAAAAGAATCGGAAGCCCGTGTTTCTGCAAAGCGTCTATCGAATTACAGCCGCTGACAAAGAGCTCGGATGCATTTTCTTGAAGGCTCCACAAATGGGAGCCCATCAAGGAAATGAAAAGGATGGCAGAAGAACGGGGCCTTTTGTCAGGCAGGGGAAGCCCCCCCCCCCCAATCTCTGGGAGGGGCTCTGTTTACCTCTGGCCTGGCCAAAGGGCCGTTTTCATTTGCCCCTCTCCAGCTCTTCAAGTCCGGCCCGGAAGGGGAGAAGAACGGTGGGCAGCCTGAAGGCGGCTGGCTCTCCCCGTTGAAGCCTGGGGGTCCCACCTGGCCACCAAGGAGACTCCGGAGCCCTTTAGTTGGGGACCATCGCCCTGGGCTGCCCCAGATTGGATGGGAACAAGTGAGCCCCCCCTCCTGCTCTGCCTTTTGTTCCCCCCCCCCCCCGGAGACGGAGGAGAGAAAGAGGCAGATGATCGGGCAGATAGGCGCTTTGGGCCTCCATTGTGCGGGGCTTGAGAAAATGGCTTCTTGGTCATCGTCCAGAGCTGATGGAAGCCGAGGGCCGCCACACAAAGGCCCTTCAGCTGTGGGCCGAGAGCGGAAGACAGCCCCGGCCTTGTTCTCTCTCGGCGGCCCGGCGGTCCCTCCCCTCCCCCTCTCCCCAGCCGGAGCTCCACTTTGGGGCTTCCTGAGGGTCTGGTCAGGAAGGGTCCCCGGGGGTCAGTGGGGCTTCCTGGCATCCTCACCTGAGAAGGTCCTTGGCCCCGTGTCCTCCAGAGCTGGGCCTGGCAGGTGGGTCACCCAAGCAAACCTCAGGCCTCTGCTCCATTGGCCATTGAAGGAGGACTCTGGCCGATGGCTTGGAGGTGGCCCATCATTCATTCATTCACCCATGTGAGGGAAGGTCCCCTCAGAGGGACACTTGGATGCCAGCAAAGGCGGCCCAGGGTGCCCGAGGGCCCTGCTTGGCCAGGCCACAGTGGCCCCATTGCCTGCCTCCCCACATTTCTGCCAGCCCTTCCCCCAATAGCTCCACCCTGAACTCTCTCATAAGCCTGGACAACTGACCAGGGAGAATGGTCTACACTTGCTCGGTTGGACTTGAGTCCAATATCCCTGAATCAGTGCAGTGATTGTCCATGGAGCTGTTCAATTGTTGGTGAGAACTGAAGAAGCTTCTTGGATGAGAAGGGAAATGTCTTCAAGATGGAAAAAACCCAAGGAAGTCCAGTTGCCATTTGGTAAAAGCACCTTTGGGGCAGTGCAGGGGTCAGCCCTGTGTCCCATTCACGGAGGGCAAATCCTGAGGGGGCCCAGGGTCAACCTTCAAACATTTTCCCCTGGTGCTCTTCCCTCTAGTACCAAGGGGTCCTCAGATCTGGTGCCCAAATAATAATCGCCGCCCTGGGTCCTCTGTGGAGAAGGGTGGGATATAAATGTAATAAAATAAAAATAAAATAAATAAATCATCTTTATTGTCATTGTAAAAATTACAATGAAATGAGACCCCTGACTGCTCAGACAAGCCCCCCACTCAAAAGCCCCCCCCCCAATTCTTTTATTTGAGGAATTCATCAGTTTAGGAAGGGCTCAGGCAGAAATTGGGGTGGCTTTCAGTCACACCCGATTTTCAGTGATGTTGGGGCAAAAGGTCTGGGAATTAGGAGAGGCCGGCTGGGTTTTCCCTCCCAGGTGTGATTCTCCCTTCTCCCTTGGGGGGCTTGTTCTGGAAGGAGCTTGGCCTCCCTGCTGGGCCAGTCCTGGCCGTGGGGTTGAGGCTGCAGGGAAGCAGCCCTGGGTGGCTGCTGGTCTGACTTGCCAGGGCTCAATTTCTTCTGAGCTGTGGGTGCTCAGTGGGGAGGGATCCAGATTCTGGTCACCATCTGGGTTCCAAATCCCCAGGAATCTGCAAACAACCCATCCTGACAACCCAGGAGATTCCTGCCAGGAGATTCCTGGGGCTTCCGGGGCCCCCGTGGATCAGTCCGGCTCTCCTCGTGCCGTGGCTTCCGTGGTCCCTGCGAGTGGGTTGGGAGGGCAGAGTTCACAAAACGCAGAGAAAGACAGACTTTCGGAAAGAGAAGCAGGAGCAAAGCGAGAGGGACACACAATGGGAGCCGTTTTGTGGGCTGGAGGGCGAGTTGGCTTGTGCTCCAGACAATAATAGCAGCGATCTGAAGATGATTAATCCAGAGGAGTTTATTTAATATTGGAACAAGCTGTGTTGTTCAGTTCATCCCCGGGTTTCAGCTTTTCGGCAGTTTATGCCTCCAAATGTATTTCTCTCCTTAAAAAAATAAACTCCTTTAAAATATGAGCTCCTTCAAGAGCAGCCACCCCACTGTCTAACTGGGAAAGGGTCCTGCTGGTTTGCTCCTTTGCCCAGTACTTGTAGCAAATACGTTTAAGCCTGTTTTGAATGTTGATTTAGTTTAATCTCAGTCTAGTTTAGTTTTACTATTTTTACATTTGGTTGAATTCAGTTTACTGTTTGCATTTGCTCAATTAATATAAATTGTTAGTTTTCGTGTAGATTTAAATTAGAACGTTTTTACTGGAAAAGTCTTTCAGATTGGTGTACACTGAATCCCAAACAAGACGTTGCTTAAGAACTTTTTTTTTCAGGTTTATTAAAACGTTTGTAGAAGAAGTTCAGTTTTGGTGTTTAAAAAAATCTTCCTTTCTAAGACAGCTGTGTGGATCGATTTTAGTGGCTGCTTTCGCTCATTCATATCAAGCCATTTCTTTTGATGCTCCCTCGGTTGCCATTTGGAATTTTAATCCCCCCCCCCTTCTTTTCTTTAAGGACTTTTGCATCGCTGCAAGAATACAGCCTCCCTTATTCTACCCCAGAGGAGCCTTTGATGAAATTAAATGTGTTGGTTTTTAATCTTAACATGGGCCAAATTATTTAATGTGTTTTTAAATTGTTTTTAACTTTTATATATCTGTGTTTTTAATTTTGGTTGTACACTGCCCTGAGTCCTTCGGGAGTAGAGCGGTATAAAAAAAAGTAAATAAATCTAAATAAATCTAAATAAAAAGCCATGACCAGAAACATCTTCCTGAGCTAATGAGGGAAAATCGCTCAGCCGAATTTCCTTGCCTATTTCAAATGGCAGCGTAACCCGAGACACGAGCAGGGAATCGGTTTGGGGAAGCCCAGCCTCATGGCACATACATTGTAGGGTAATTTAGGCTTCCTAATTCTACTTTTTTAAATAAAAAAATCCAGATTTGTTACCATAATTCTTTTGTAAACATGTGGCGGCTGTGCAGCCTAAAGCTTCTTCCAGGGCTCCCATTTTTCCCCAGTGGCTCTCTGGAGGAGGACGAGGCGAGGAGGACCGCGATCCGGGGTCAAGAGGCACCCTGGCGGAGATGCCCTCCTGACAAAGCCATGCCAATTATCCTGCCGAGGTTCCATTGTGGATTCTCTGAATGCCTGAACCGAGTCTTGGAGAAAAGCACTTTAGCCCATCGATTGCGAGATAACACAGCAGCCACAAATGTATTCCCTTCCGCCCCCAAGAAACTTCGATGTGAGACCCAGGAAAAGGAGGGGGGAACGGGTGCAGGGTTTGAGAAGAAGCTCCTCTTCCGAGCGTGCAAATTAACCGATTCCATTCTGGGAGATTTACTGAGGAACTGCTTAGTTGTGCTAAGCTGGATGGATGCTACGTTGATGCTCTCAGATAAATCAAACATCACCTGGCAAAGAAAAGGAGCAGCAAAATCCATCTTCCCCAGCTGAAGAGAGGGTCTGTTTAGAAACCCCCTTGCAGTTCTTCAGCCCTCTTCTCCTCCTCTTCAGCAGCCAGGAGCCAACAAGGGTCCTTCGGGAGAAAACCCCCAGCTCCCTCGGGTTGCCTCCTCCAGGCGAGCCACGGTGGCTGCCTGCGCAACTCCTCCACTTCAGCTTTTCAGTCGGGTTTTAGGAGGAAATGCGGGTACTGTGGGATCCTGGGCAAGACCGTGAAGAAAAAAGAAAAGAAAATGAAAAGAATAAGGAAGAAAAAGAAAGAAAGAAAGAAAGAAAGAAAGAAAGAAAGAAAGAAAGAAAGAAAGAAAGAAAGAAAGAAAAATAAAGAGAGAGAGAGAGAGAGAGAAAGAAAGAAAAAAGAAAGAAAGAAAAATAAAGAGAGAGAGAGAGAGAGAGAGAAAGAAAGAAAGAAAGAAAGAAAGAAAGAAAGAAAGAAAGAAAGAAAGAAAGAAAGAAAGAAAGAAAGAAAGAAAGAAAGACTTAGCAAATAAATATTTGGCCTCTTGGTCAGAGGATGCACAAAAAAAGGATGACTTTCTGCAAATGGCACCACACACCACTTGGTTTTCTGTGGGGATCTTTGGAATCAAAGCTGGCCCCCGTTCGAAGTCCATGTTTTCTTTCCCGTAGCCAGCCTTTCTGAAGTCGTGGTCTGATCCGTGCCCACTTACACACCTTCTTGAACAATTAATCCCGCTCCGGAGATGGAGAGTCAACAGCCACAGGCGTGAACGGGGCAAGTGGCGAAATCCCTTCCTGTGACTCCCGGGCGTTCCTTGAGGCAGGCGGAATCCCATGGCAGAAAAGCTCCCCAGCGCATTTGAGGGAGAATGAAGCTTCCGAGCGATGGCTGGAAGAATGAGAACAAGAGAGGGTTTCTGGAGACGATTCCCCATTCCGCTAAGGGGATCTCCAAGTGGATTCAAATCAGAACAGTATATTGTATTTTGCGTATTTATATTTTTGTAGCATTTTACTTACATTGTTTTATCTTTTTAATATTGTAACCCTCCCAGAGTTACCCAGTGGTAAGATGGGCGGCCCATAAATTTAGTAAATAAATGAAATAAAGTAAATATATATTATAATGATGAAAAGCTCTCAAGGATCATAACAATAAAAATAAAGCAATGCTCTTGATGGCCTACTGACAGTCGGCTTCATTTTCACTTCTCCAAAATTGACCTTTAGACTTCTTGGTATAGAAAATAAAAATGTTGTAAACAAATTTTAAAATAATATTTCAAATAGAGAATCGTTTCACAATAGGTTTTCTGGCTGAGTTCCATTTTTCTGGTCTTTCCAACAATTTTTTCCTCCTGGTAATTCCAGGGATACAAAAGGTCATGAAAGGCAACACCTCAAAGCAATGAAATCCTTCTGCAGAGACCATTTTGAAGTACTTATTTTGGAAGCAATTGTGAGTTTTGCTCTTTTGAAGCCGTCGTTCCTAAGCTACCTGGGCAGGTGGGCCTCAATAGGTTGTTAAGGGGCCGTTCAAAGTTACAACGGCACTGAAAAAAGCAACTTATGACCGGTTTTTCACTCTTAACCGATTCACTCACGTGATTGAAATTCAGCCACTTGGCAACTGACTCAGCTTTACAACGGTCGTAGTGTCCCCGGATCCCCTGATCCCCTTTTGCGACCTTCTGACAAGCAAAGTCCTTGGGGAAGCCATGTTCACTTAACGACCGTGTTTTATTAACTTAACAACTGAAGTGTTTCACTTTACAATGGTGGACAGAAAGGTTGTAAAAATGGGACTTAACAACTTAAATTCAACAGAAAAGTCCAGACTCTCGAGACAGACGGCCTCATGAGTGAGGGGTCTTCGGAGATGATCAAGATGTCTCCCCTTAAGGCGGGTGGGGGATCCAAACTTATCTGGCTGGAGAATCCTGGGGGTCAAACTCCACCAGATGGACTCCCCCACCCCCACTCCGCCCTAGGTGTTCCCCGGCGTCCCTCCAGAAGGGGCATCTGGCTGCTTGCTTGCTCCCTGGTGAGGGCTGCCCAGAGGAGGGGGGGAGGGGCTGTGCCCGTAATTGGCACTGTCTTCATTGGAGGGGCCAATGGCTGGGGGGGGGGGTGTCCCTGCCTGGCTGAATGGCAGAGGGAGGCTTTGCCTGAAAGAGCCTTTTCAGCCCCAGCTCGTTCTTGGCACTTTCCATCCTCCTCGCAAACCCCTCTCTCTTCTAGCACTGATGGTGTTACCTAGTTGGCTCATGAAACGCCTGCAAGGAAGCAACCAAGCTCAGAGGGCACCAAGGACCCCTCAGCCTCCTCCTCCTCCTCCTCCCGGCAGAAAGAACCACGAGGACAGGCGCCTTGGCCCTTAAATAAAGAGGCTTCCGACTGACATGCGAAGCAGAATGGGGTCGAGCTCCTTCTTCAGGCGCCCCGAGGAAATCATCTTCTCCGGAAAGTTTTGAGCGGCCGCCCGTTTCTTGCCCGTCTCCCCGGCCCGCCAGACGGAGGAGGAGGCGGCGGCACGTGCTCCTCTTCCCGCCCGTCCTTTGGTCCTCCCGTGGGCGGCCGGGGAGGGAGCCGATCCGGGACTGGATCCTCCCGCGGAGATCGGGGCCACGGACGGCTGCGCCGGAGCCCCTTTTGCGCCCTGACTGGCAAAGGGGGGGGGGGCTTCAGCCCTTGGAGGAAGAAGCCCCGAGGGGGTTGGGGGGGTCAGGCAGGGAGGCTCCGAGCGGCGTCTTGACCCCCCTGCCCACTCGGGCTCTGCTGCCGGGCCAGGTCCGCCCACCCCAGCAGCCGCTTGCAGGCATCCCCGCCAGGGGGCGCTCAAGGGAGGCGTGGGGGGCGCAAAGGGGAGCCAAGCGGAGGGGTCGGGGGTCCCACTCCAGACCGGCCCTTTCCCACCTGCAGCTGGGAGGAAAGGCGGAGCTCCCACCCACTCAAGAGAGACCTTGGGGGGGAGGGGATCAGTCTGGATCGGATGTCTCCCCTTGGCATCACCTGGATCCCCATTGGAATCCCTTCCCAGTCAGGCTGCTCCCACCTTCGTCCTCTCCGGCCCCTTCCGCCCATTGCCGTTTTTTATGGAACTGTTGGATTCTTCGGGTTTTTCTTCTCTTCCCCAAATTCGGTGGTTTCTGTGAATCGTCCCCGGTTCATCCCAGTCCCTGCGAGGCCCCTTTCCATGCCGGACAAGGGGCAGCTCAGCCCCAGGAGGTTGGGAGGGAAGCCGGGGCCACCCCTGATCTCTTGTGGGAGGCAAAAGCGGAGGGAGGCCCTTTCAGCCCTGGGAGTATGCTGAAGAACAGAGCTTCAGAAGGGACCTCGGAGGCCTTCTAGTCCAACCCCCTGCTCTGGCAGGAGACCCAATGGCTGCCCAGCCTCTTCTTAGCCCTTCAGTTGCCATTCTTATGTTTCAACGGAAGCTTCGCTGATCCCGATTTATCCTTTGCTGCTTTTTACACACTGGGGACCAGCTCCTTGCGTGTCCCATCCATCGCACGTGGCCAGTAGAGAATGTGACCCTAATTCTAACGTCCAGCCAAGTCAGCAAATGCTTTGCAATATTAGCTTTATGATCGATTTCCTCCACCGATTCTCAGCCCAAGGATATCGGTTGCTGCTAGATAACCTCTGGGTACTTCCGGTTCTTCCCAGGTCCCAACCCAGGCAAGGACGGAGGAAGCAAAGGGCCGGGATTTCTTGGGAAAGCAGGTGGGAGGCAAAGGTTGCTAAGCGACTAGTCTTAAGTAGAGGACTCCCTGCATTTCCTTCTGCATCAAACGGGGAGAGTCCAAGAAGAGCCGGCCAATACCAAGGCCAACCCTTTCTGCCTGCCTTCTGTGGCTCTGCTGACCATCCCGGACCTTCTTCGGATGCTCCTGCCATAACCTTTGACCGGAACTGAAGCTCCCTGGACAGTCGGGCGTCCAGTTCTGTTGGTTCCTGGTCAGCAGCTCTTCAAGTATCCAAAGGAAGCCACCGCCGCCCGCGGGCTCTTTCCTCCCCCTGAGGAGGCCCCCAGGATGCCAGGGCTGGCAAAGGCCCCGTGCCCAAGCAGGGCTGCAAGCGCAGAGCCCCTAATGGAAACAGATGACCATTCACAGCCCTCTTGGTCAGGGCAGCGTTGAGCGATGGCCCCGCACGGCCCTTTCCCAATAAGTCCTCCCTGTCAGCCGAGAGACGGATGGGCTCCTCGGAGGGGTCGGGGGGGGATGGCCATTCGTCATCCGTGGCTCGGCTTCGCATTTGGGCAGGCAGCATGATCCCAGCCCACGGGCGGCCCCTGCCACTTGCCCACCCGGCTCTCCTGGCACGGCAGCCGTCCTGCACCGAGGGGGCAGCGAGCCCAGGTGATTTACGGCCAGCTCTTCCTAATTGCATTCCAGCCGGCAGGAAAATGGATGCCCTCGTCTGCCTGATGGATGGCTCGCCCAGGCCCTCATTCGCTTAGGGGGCCTGATACGGGCCTAATACAGGCACCGTGGGTGGGGAGGGGGGAGGAGTGGGGGGGCTGCTGCAGGAGGAGAGCCTGCCTAGACCAGGGCTCCCCCCCCCTTCCCTGCTTTGGGGGGGAGGAAAGGGACCTCTGGGAGCGGCAGGTGCCTGCAGCCCCATATGCACAAACAGAGCTTCACGCGTGCTGCCTTCCCCGAGTCCCTTCGGGGAGAGGGAGCGGTCTACAAATTAAATTTATTATTATTATTATTATTATTCCCCTTGCGTGGCCTGGTTCCAAAGGGCCCAGACCGGCAGGACAAGTGAGGCCGACTCCCAGGGGGCGGCTGGTGCAGGAGGAGGGAGGCCTGGGAGGGCTCGGGGTCTCCTCGGCTGGGAAAAGAGCCCACCGCCCCCTCCAGCAGAGCCCCACGGCCGTGGCTCTCCCAAAGAACGCCTCCAAGGGGGAAAACCCAGGGAGTCCAGCTGCCCTTTGGGGAGGGGGCCTAGAGACCCCCGTGGGGTTTTTTGCCACAGACCTTTGGAGGTTTACTCCTTGCTTTCCCCGGGGAGTGCAAAGGCGGAGCAGTCAGAGCAGCTACATCCGTACAGCTTTTAATAAAAGTTACAACAGGAGGATAGATATGTACAGTTCAGACCCACAGGCTGCTCTCGAAGGCAGTTGGATGGGTCGACCCGCAGAGACCCCCTTTCTCCTGCTGAACCCAACAGCCGCCTGGCCAACCCCCCCTTCTCCACTCTGGGCAGCAGAAAGAGAGAGAAGAGCCGCCTGTCTTCCCCACCTTCATTTTAGAAATATCCACCCAAAAGAGCTGACGGGAGAAGGGTGGGTGGGCGTGCCAGACTGACCGAGGCCACCCATGAAGGACCCGTGGAGAAGCTGGGGTGTCGCAGGGCCTTGTGGCTGAGTCCAAAGTCCCTTTCGCAGGGGCTCCCCCAGTTTGTGGCCAGCTAAGCCGCTGCAGCCGCCATCTTTGGCCACCCATTCAGAAAGCAGCCTGTGAATCTGATTCCAGGGAAGCTCAAAATGGAGGCGGAGGAAAGGACTCGGAAGAGAGGAGCCTGAAGCAGGGAACCGGCCACTTGTGCAAGGAGGGAGTTGCTGGCCGAGGCCTGGAGGGCTGCCAGGTCCTGCCTTACGTTGGGGCCCCGAGGGCCCCCCCCCCAGGGAGCAGTGCCCTTGCCCCCCCCCCCGCCCCGAATCCTTCCGTGAGAAAAGCCAGGGGAGCCCCTGGGAAGAAGGGAGGGCCTCCTGCCATGGGGCAGACAAGCGGGGGCTTGAGGCGGAGACCCTTCCCAACCGGGCAGGGCTGGCGGAGGAATTCTGGGAGTCGGAGCCCAAGGGCTTAAAGCGGCCAAGGCTGGGGACCCCCGCTTGAGGCGAGGGGAGGGATTTCAGCCAAGGGCGAATCCTGGCCCCAAACTCCCAGGGCCCAAGGAGGGCGGGGGATGGACGGGCAGGGAGAGGGGAGTGGGGCAGGCCCCCTTCCAGGGAACGGGCCCTTCCCAAGGGGCATCCCGAGACTATCGGGTGGGGGGGCCTCCTCTCCTGGGTGGGGGTCGTATATCTACCTAAGGAGGAAGAGGCACCACAAGCCGGGAGTTTTCCTTAGAACCGGCCAGGGTGGGCAGGGCCCAGCCCCAAAGAAGCCACCAACGGCCAGCCTGGTCAGCCCCCCTCCTCCAAACGGGAGGGCCCGAGCAGGAGCCGGACGTGCTCCCTATGGCCGCTCTCCCCGGGGGCCAGGAGGCTGGGCTCTCTGGGCTGCTGCAGAGACCCCTCAGACCCCCTGCCCCTTAGGCAGGCCCATGGGCCACGGCAGAGCGGGACCAGGTAAGGCAAAGCGGGTGGGCCCAGAGAGCAGGATCCCTTGAGGGAGGGCAGCGCTGGCCAAGGGACCAGCAGGCCGGCCCATCTTCAGGGTGCCTTTCCCGCAAGCAGGGTCCCGGCCCCCCTCCGTGGTGAGAGCAGCCTCGCTGGGGCAGGTGACCCCCAAGGCAGGTTGGGCTGGAAGGAAAGGAGGGAGGGAGACGAGCAGGTCCCCCCCGGGATGCGGCCCCCGCTGAGGCAGGGCTGGGGAGAGGTTGGGCTGGCCTTGGGAGGCATGGGGGTCCCTCTCCGTCCTCCCAGCGGTCAGCCAGCCCCGTGGCCAGAGTGGCAGCGGAGGAGGGGCTCCAGGCCCTGGTGGTCAGGAGAAAGCCCCTTCCCCAGCTCTGCTCCAGAGGAGGCCCTGAAGGCCCCAGGAGGGGAAGGGCAGCCACAAGGGGTGTGGGACTCAGCCAGCCCAACAGGGCTCCTCTCCTGCCTGCCTGCCTGCCTTCTCCAGGGGAGATCTGGAGCTCAGGGCCTGGGCCATGTGGGGGGTGAGGGGGGGGGGCATCTCCAGTTGCTCAGCAGCAGGGAAAAGGCCCCAAGGCAAGATGGCGGAGGTGGGCTGGTGCTGAGGCTCCTCTAAGGCACTTGTCTGGCCGGTCAGGGTCAGGCTCAGCCCTTGGGCAGCCAGCTAGCTGGACGGCCAGGTGGAGAAAGGCCTTGGGGGGGGGGGGGGGGCTTCGCTGCCTCTCCTGAGCTGTTCCAGGGGTCTCCCCATTTGGCCTCTCTAGGACTTCGAGCAACGCTGGCTGGGGAATTCTGGGAGTTGAAGTCCACAAGCCTTCAAGTGGGCAGGTTTGCAGACCCCTGAGCTATTCCTTCAGGGTGGCCCCTTCCACACAGAGCCCCCCCCCCCCCAGGAAACGTCACAGGGAGGAGCCAAGAGGGAAGATCCAAGTGGCCGGCAGATGGACCCCGCCCTCTCTGGCCACAGATCCCCCCACCTGTGGACCAACGCTTTGGGGGGGGGGGGGTGGCTGACCTGCTGCTTGGCTTGAGGGAAGCCGACAGTCACCTCCAGTGGGGGAGGATGTCATATTCCTCCCCATTCCAATGACGGCTGCCACTTATTTGCCACGTGGAGAGGGGGGTCCTTGGCACAAAAGCAGGCAGGAGGAAGGGGGGCCGGGGGGGCCTCGGGGTCAGCCGCTGCTCCCTTTCAAAGGACCTGCTCAAAGGCCCAGAAAGCAGAGGCTGAAAAATGGACCACTCAGAAAGAGGGCAGAGGGCACACCTAGCATCATCATCATCATCATCATCATTATCATTATCATTATTTTTAAAAGAGCGGGTTGTGTTTCAGGTGTGGCCAGAGGAGGAAGAGAGGAAAGGAGACAGAATGGGGGCTGAAAGGGGGGAGGGGGTCTGGGCACCCCACAGGGGGGTTTCTTCTAAAAGTTTCCCTTTGGACGTCTCAATGGTTCCCTTTAAACCAGAAGGCTCCAACTTTGGTCACCTGAAGGCTTGTGGACTTCAGCTCCCAGGCGGACGAGGGCATTCTGGGAACCGAAGTCCAAAGCCCTTAAAAGCGGCCCCTGCATTAGCCGTCCTTGCCGAGGGGCCCCTGGCCCTGGCCTCCCTGGAAGGCTCTCGGGGGCTCTGAGTCTTTCCCAAGCGAGCCCGGCTCCTCCAGAGAGGGGGCCGCCACTAAGCAGTCCCACCGATCCTCCGGCAGCCACGCTGGTTCCCCAGGCACAGGCCCCGCCCTGCAAGGCCCCCCTCAGGAGTGGTGGCTGGTGCTGATGAGGGTGCGGAGCTGCTTGGCCACGGCCTCCATCAGCTTCTGCTTGTCCCGCTCGTTCTTCCGGAACTGGGCGAAGACGTTGTTCTTGCGGCTGGTGTCCTTCATCCTGGGGCAGGCGGGAAAAACACCCCGTCAGACAGAGGGACGGACGGACACACGCACGGGGGCAAAGCAGGGTCTCTGGGGACTTCCCTTGTGGGGAGCTGGAGCAAAAGGGGCCGGGGGTCTCCCTGCCAGAAGCTGAGTTCGCCCCCCCCCCATGCCAGCTGGGGAATGCCGGGAGTTGAAGTCCACCCATCTTCACGTGGCCAAGGTGGAGGGAGGCTCCCTTGGAAAGCCTGCCAGGCAGGGAGCGAGGAGGAGGAGGAGGAGAGGAAGGGGCTGGCACACCCTCCACCCAGCGGTGGGCTCCGGCAGCCTCTGCGCATGGCCAACCCCTTGCAGGCTCTGCTGGGGCTCCAGACTCTCAGCCCCACCCGTCCCGTCCACACGGAGGGACCCTCTGCCTCGGGCTCTGTGGAGACGCTCCGTCCTTGAGGGTCAGAAGGCCAGCAGGGTTTCCTCGTGTTGCCTGTGAAAACCTTCCGCTTCTCTTCCCAGGAGCTTCTTCAGTTCTGGCTGCCACTCTAACATGTGAGAACTGAAGAAGCTTCCTGGATGAGAAGCGAAAGGTTTTCAAAGAAAAAAACAAGAAAGTCCAGCTGCCTTGGGGGGGTGGGGGGGGAGGGATGGAGGTCCAGGACGAGGCCTGGGCACCCCTGGCATTTTGTACAGGCGGAGGATGCCAGCAAAGCCGCCCCCACGCACACTTACTCTCGGGAGATCCTGCCAGGAGGAGGGAGGGGTGGGGAGGAAGGAGAGAGAGACCAAAGAAGAGGTTAAGGGACCCTCCTGCCTCCTCTGCTCCCGCCAAGCAGGCTCTCCAGCAGGGAGGAGAGGCGAAGGGCAGGTCAGGAGCCTGGCCAGGCCTTGCAGGTCCTCCGGAGGACCAGGGAGAATTTGGAAGGGAAGCCCTTTGGTTACAGGACCTCTGGTTGCCCCAGGCCACTGCCCTCCGCCCCACCCTCCCCTACTTGCTCCCAAAGAGGCCCAGTGGACATCCAGCCCTGCAGCCAAGCCAAGGGGGCGCATGCGAGCACCAGCTCAGACCCTTCCTGCCCCGCCCAGTCCAGGGGCCACCTGGGCGGGAAAGGGGGGGGGGGACCTTGTCCTGCAACCAGTTTTGGTCCCCACATTACAAAAAAGAGGTTGAGTCCTTGAAAGAAGGGCAGGAAAGAGAAGATCAAAGGCCCGGAGGCCCCCATGGCCACCCTAGAGAGGAGCAGCCTCCGTCCAGCATTTGAGGACCCAACCAGTGGCAGCTGCAGCCCAGCCCCACATGCCGCATCGCCATCAGCAGAAGAAGGCTGGGCCCATCCCAGAGCAAGCCCCAGCGCCCCCCCCCCCACGTCCCCTTCCCCCCAGCCATCCTGGGCAAAGGAGCAGCCGGCAGGAGAGACTCACTTTTCCAGCAAGGCCAGGGCGGTCGTGGGATTCACCCGGAGGTACTTGCAGGTGGGCTGCCCGTAGTCGGCCAGGTACGTCGACCAGTCCCACTGGAGGAAGAGGTCCAGCAGCTGCAAGAGGGAAAGGGGGGCCACTGAGCGAGCCTTGGGAGGCTGGAGGGGCTGCCCTTCCAAAGCCCTCCCTCTGAACAAAGGCCTCCCCTGGGGAGTCTCTCCGGGGGCTTTGTGGAATGGACGGGCTTCCCTTCTCATCCAAGAAGCTTCTTCAGTTCAACCCTAACCCAGAGCCGAAGAAGCTTCCTGGGAGAGAAGCGAAACCTTTCCAAGGAAATCCACCAAGGAAGCCCAGGGGCCTTTTGGGAAAAGCACAACTTTTGGGACGACCAGGAGACCTGGATGGGGGAGACTCTGCCTCGACACCTTGAAGGGACAGCAGCCGCCTGAGCAAAGCGAGTGGACTGTCCACCCCTGACCTTGGGCCCCTTCCCTCTGGGGCTGAACTGACCCCATTTCTTGCCCAGAAGATCCTCCAGCCATGGGTGAGCTGGCTAGAGGATCTTTGGGAGGCTCCAGGGGTTTATTTTGTGTCTGCAAGCATCTACATAAATCCAGCGGGAGAAATGGAAACCGGCAACCCAAGACCGAGCCGTGGCTTCCTCTTGAGGGCTGGACATCCCTTCCTCGGTGGCCAGAGGGGACGGAGTTGCAGCCTCCCTGATCCAGGCCAGGGGTCTTTGACCAGTGGAAGGGCTGCCTCCAGGGGTTTTTAGGAAGAGGCTGGAGAGCCCTTTGTCTGAAACGGCAGAGGGTCTCCTGCTCAAACAGGGGGCTGGGCTAGAAGACCTCCAGGGTCCCTTCCAGCTCTTCTGATTCAGAGTCCCCGCTCGGCCAGCAAAGACCAGCAGAGGGGCAGGGGTGATGGATGGCCGGCAGCCCTGCCGTCCCTCGGCCCATCCATCTTGTGGACACGCGGCTGGGCGGGGAGGGCTCTGAGGCTGGGCTGCCCCCCCCCCGCCCCCTCCTTCGGAGGCCGTGTTTCTCGGCACGTGGAGACCGGCTGCAACAACCCAACTGGGCCGGGAGGCCTGACGAGGGCAGGAGAAACGGGGACTTTCTTCCTTCTCCCCCTTCAACTTTTCACCTCCTAAGTGGGGGAGGGTCTTTGGTGGAGCAGGTTCCAAAATAAAGATTATGCAAATGCCATTAATTCCTGCAGCCGAAGAGCTGGCTCTGCAGGGCCATCCATCACCCTGGACAGAGCACGCAAGCGCCCACACAGCCTTCCTTGGGAAGGAGTCCCTGCCCCGTCAGCCGGCTGGGCCAGGGAGGGAAGCCTGCACTGCAGCAGGGAGGAGGGGGCGTGGGGGAGAGAGGGGGGGGAGGGGGGGTGCTGGGGGTCTGCCGGCTTCTTAAGGAGAGGGGGGGCTGAGCCGGGGGAACTCGGGAGAGGCCAGGCCTGGTGAAAGATGTCCTGGAGGAGACACAGAAGCCCCCACGGCTGGCTCAGGCATCACCTGCCCACCCCCCCACCCCCACCCCCCCGGGATGAAGAAACCAGGTCCTTCCTCACTCCCCCACCCACCCGAAGCCTCCTGGGCAGGAGCCTCTTGCAACACGGATGGGATTTGGGGAAAGAGACCTGCAGAAGGTGGCAGAGGGGAGGCAGGGCGGCTGGACCCGTCTATACGCTGAGAGTTTCTTTCTTTCTCTCTCTCTCTCTCTCTCTGGAGATGCCCCCAGGCGCCTGGCCAGAGTGGCTCATGCGGCAGCCCCGGCAGCCCCTGCATGGGGGAGGACAGGAGCCCCTGCGAGTGAGGCAGGGGAGGGGGCTGCTTTCCCCAGCAGGCATCCCCCCCTCCAAGCTTTGCACCACCTTCCTCACCGGGGACCCCCAAACAGGCTGAATTTGGGCTCCAGCCATTCCCCTCTGGAGGGGCTGCAGACATGCAATTTCCCACCCCCCAGCCCTGCTCTGGTTCCCAGGGAGGCCTTGCCCCGAGACCCTCCCCCTGGGCTCAGAAGGAGGCCACGTTTGCATGGACGGGTGACAATCCCCTCGGCTCCCTCTACCTGTTGGGAACAGGTGCCTTCCTAGGAGGCTGCAAACAGGACCTTCTCCTCACCCACCCTCTGAGCAGGCTTCCCTCCAGAAGCTGTGGGTGACCCATCGCTGGAGGTCTTCAAGAAGAGACTAGAGAGCCCCTGGTCTGGAGTGGCTCCGGGTCTCCTGCTTGAGCAGGAGGGGGCTGGACTAGAAGACCCCCGAGGTCCCTTCCACCTCTGGCACTCTATGATTCAGGCCCCCTTCCACAGCTGCCAGGGGAGGGTCTTTGCTGGAGGAGGGGCTTTCAGAGGCTGCGGGCGCTCCTGAGCCTTCCTGCCAGCAGGGCCCTTGGGCTACACGCAGGCCGAGAGGCCGAAGCAGAGCCGGGAGGAAGAGGAGAGAGACTGGCTCGGCCACTTCAAGGCGCCTGGACTTCAACTCCCAGAATTCCCCAGCCGGATTGCGGGGAGTCAAAGTCCCCAGGGCTTCCAGGGGCCAAGGCCCAGGCTCATGAAGGGAGCTGCCTCTCCAAGCGCCAAGCAGGGCGAAGGCATCTGTTTATGGCCTCAAACAACCCACCAGAGGCTGCCAGAGTCAAGAGACGCCTGGCTGGTTTAACTCAGCCTTAGGCTGCTTCAACCGAGGGATGGAATCAAGATCACACGAAGGGTTAAAAGCACTTTGTGATGCTTCGTTAAGGCCCCACGTGGAATATTTGCATCCAGTTTTGGTCACTAAGATGTAGAAAAGTTGTGGAGGCTCTAGAAAGAGGGCAGAGAAGAGCAAGAAAGAGGACGAGGGGGCTGGAGGTTGCAGGAACTATGTCCAGCTGAATGAAAGAAGGGCCAGGGGAGACAGGATAGCACTCTTCTGATATCTGGGGGGCTGCCCCAAAGGGGAGGGGGTGAAACTATTCTCCAAAGCATCTTAAAGCAGAACAAGCAGCAATGGGTGGAAACTAACCAAGGGGAGAAGCAACCTGGAAGTAAGGAGAAACTTCCTTGACAGTCACAACAATTAATCAGTGGAACAGAAGTTGCCATCAGAAGTTGTGGAGATTTTTAAGAAGGGAGTGGAGAAGCCAATTTGTCTGAAAGGGTCTAGCTTTCCCTGCCTGAGCAAGGGGCTGGACTAGAGGGCCTCCGAGGTCCCTTCCAACTCTGTGATTCCGTATTCCGACTGGCGCAGGGAGGGAGTCGCGTGAAGCCCCGTCCGTCTCTCTCTCTCCCCACGGCGTCATCCTTGGAGGGGCTCCTGGGCCTGTTTTTTTAGTCTCCTGTCTTTATTAGTTTTCCAGTGGACGGAGTCCAGAAATCTCCACATCTGCACTCGGCACAGGCCGTGTCGCAGCCTCTCTTGCGCTTTTTCCATCTGTAAACGCTTCTCATTGATTCCCAGGGAAGATGGGGGCTACAAGGCCAAAGGGTGAGGGCCACCAGGCAACCGGAGTCTCCTTCGGAGCTCTGCTATCCAAATCCCCCCCCCCCAGGAGGGAGGGAGGGAGGCACCGAAATGGAATAAAACCGATAGAGGAGCCAATGGGGGGGGGGGGGGCATCTATCTATCCATCCCTCCAGCCACAGTGGCACAGGGGTTAGAATGCAGGCTAATTCTGCTAGCAGTTTGATCCTGACCAGCTCCAGGTTGGCTCAGCCGGACAACCATAAGCCTAAGTGCTATTCTTTTGGCTCTTCAGGTGCCCTCCGACAGGGGCCGAGTCCACAGCTGCTTCTCCTCCCTCCTCTTCTCCCCCCCCCCCCCCCCATCCACAAGGGTCCCATGAGGAGCTGGGAGACCAGCACTGGCTTCTCCCTGGTCCTCCTCCACCCCACCCGCCCTCGTCTTTCCACCCGCTGCCTCTGAAGTGCAGGGCAGCAGCTGCCGTCAAAGCCTCTTGGGGGGAAGAAGTAGCCTGGCTTAGAATGGGGTAGCCCAGCCGAGGGCATCTAGACCCCCCCCCCTTCCACCAGCCTCCTCTGATTCCAGGGAAAATGGGGGAAAGAGGGGAAAGGTTCCCAGCAAACCAGTCCAGGAAAAGGAGGCAGCCTGCCGAGGGACGTCTCTCCTGGAACTGTTCTAATCTGCCCCCGCCCCAGCCCCCCCTTTGCAGCGCAGCCTCTGCAGCCGGCAGCCCCCTTGGCTGCTCCGCTCCCCGCAGGCGGCACGTGCCAGCAGAGGCCCCTTGCGCCCAGGGGGCAGAGGAAGGTCTTGACCTTCGGCCGGATGTCTGTGTGTCTGTCTCTTGTCAGCAGGGAAGGGCAGAGGAACAGAAAACAGGAGTTTGGGCACAGAGCAGTCAATTGGCAGGCCCTCAGCCCGGCCAGTGGCAGCCTTGGGCCCCCAGGGCCATTCCGCAGGGAGCCCAGGCTCAGCAAGAGCTAAGAAGGGCAGCAGGAGAGGTGGGGAGGGGGGGGGAGATGGTGGCCCAAGAGGAGGGGCCGCCTCTTTCTAGGCAAAGGTTTGTTTCTGATAAAGGCTCAGGCTGCCTTGGGAGGAGAAGGCTGGGTGGGGACTCTCCTTCCTTCCTTCCTTCCTTCCTTCCTTCCTTCCTTCCTTCCTTCCTTCCTTCCCCAGGGCCCCCACGGAAAGAATGAACACCAGAAGGGAAGGACAAGAGGGGGGAGGGGGGAGGAGGAGGAGGAGGAGGACGCAGAGCACGGAGGGTCCCGCTGGGAGGGGAAGGAAAGCAGGGGCCCCCTCCCTCCTGCCTGGGAGGCTGAAATGAAGGCCCGGGGGGGGGGGCGCATCTCCAGGCAGGAGCGGGGGGGGGGGGGCCTTCAGCTCCAGGCTCTCCAAGCGGCCCCTTGGAGACTTCAACTCCCAGCATGCACCGGTCGGGGGATTCTGGGAGTCTTCCAGAGGCCGAGGGTGGAGAGCCTGGACTTGGGCTCTTTGGCTGAAGGTTGGCACAACCCAGGGCGGCCCCAGGGAGAGCCACGGCCCCCTTCCTTCCTGCCACCGCCTCCAGCAGACGGTGTACCTGCCCAGGAGCAGGTCTGAGCTGCTCCCCCCCCCCCCCCCCGGCTCCCGGTGGAGGGTGCCAAGTTCCTTGCGAGTGGCAGGGTGCTCTTGTTTACCGGGGGAGGGCAGGGCGCAGAGGAAGGGGTGACCTCCCGCTCACCCCAGGCAGCCTGTGTGAAACTGCGGTCACCTCTGGGTGAACCTCCCGCTCCTCTCCCCAAAGGTTCACCTTGCCTTGAACTTGCTCTCTCTGGCGCGCTCACTGGGGGCTTCCAAGCCCTCCTGCGGTGGAAGCGGCCAAGGGCCAGCGAGGGGGAGGGGCTGCGAGCGCTGGGCTCCTCCAGGGAGGGGCAGCCGAGGGGGGGAGGGGAGCCCCGGGGCAAGAGGCTGCACCGGGACCCCCACCTGTCCTGGGCAGGCATCGGAGGGGGCAGAGCTCCATCAGGGAGAATCCTTGCAGCTGAGGGTCGAAAGGAGGGGAAATGCTGGGTCCTCTCTGAGCCTGGGGGTTTCCTTGCAGGCGTTTCATGACCCAACTAGGGAACACCAGCAGAGATAGAAGGGAGGGAGAGGAGGAGGAGGAATAATTGAGGAGTTCTTGTTTTTATTCTGGCAGGCGTTTCATGACCCAACTAGGGAACGTCGTCAGTGTTAGTGATAATGATGTTGCCTAGTTTGGGTCACAAAACGTCTTCAAGAAAACAGCCAAACCTTTAGACCATCAAGGACTGAACAGTCCTCCTCCTCCTCCCTGCAAATCCCACTCCCCTCTAGCACTGATAAAGGTACCTAGTCGGGTCATGAAACGTCTGCAGGAAAACCACCAGGTTCAGCGAGCAGCAGGGACCCCTGACTTCCCCTCCAATGAGCCCAGGGGGTCTCTGCACCTCTTCCGCTCAGAAAGGCCCCCAGATTAGCCGCCTGCCACCCACCTCTCAAGAGGGCAGTTTAAGCGAGGCGGACGGGCACTCTGGGAGGAGGGCTAGCAAGTGGGCTCAACCTGCAGCTGAGGCTCCAAGGAGACTCCTGGAACTTGTCTGTGCCCGTCAGGGAATGCCAAGGGGAAGAGCGCCCGGCCTTGCCCAGCCACCTGGGCCCTCCAGAGGCTACAAAGAGGACCCCTTCTGGAGCTGGGGCCACTTGCCTCCAGGGGCTCCAACACGGGGGTGAGGGGGGGCATGGGGTCTCCTGTTTGAGGAAAGGGCTGGACTAGAAGACCTCCGAGGTCCCTTCCGGCTCTCTTCTCTTCCATTTCCGGTCCCAGCCCCCGTGCCAGTCTTTCCGTGGGGAGCCGGCTGCAGCCTGGCCGGGCCCCCTGGCCGCCTCCCCAAAGCGTTCAGGCTGAGCTGAAGCTAATCAGGCCTCCCGTCTCCCAGGCTGCGCTCGGCTGCCAGCTAAGCCACCCCGGCACCAGACCAGCCCCAGCGCCCGGCTGAGCTCCGCCTGCAGCCGCGCAAGGCCCTGCCCAGGGCTGAATCCAGGCCTGGCATCCAAGGGAGCCTGGGGTGGGAACGGCGGGGAGGAGCCCTTGGCACCGGGAGAAGCAGCCGCCGCCGGCGGAGGATTTATGGCTGTTTGTTGCAGATGAAGAATAAATGTGGAAGCCAAGCCGGGATCTGGAGCCAGGCAGGAGGCTGGCCTGACCCCTGGATGGCCCTCCTGCCCCAGGGCCTCCGCTCTGGAAGCAGGTTCTGGAGGTCAGGAGTCGGGTCGCCCTGACCAAAGGCAGAAGAAGAAGCAGCTCTGACCCCCATGGTGGTGGCGGTGGTGGTGGAGGAGCCGCCTGCAGGTCCTTCACCAGCAACCCAGATTTATGGCCTGCGCTCAGCTTCTCTGCCTGCTGGGAGAAGCCCGATTTATGGCACCCCTCCAGCCCAGGAAAGGCCGGCCTGCTCCCCGTCCCTGCTCCCCTCTCTGGAGAGCCTCCGCCCTGGGGGCCCTGCGTCTTCTCCCAAGGGGGCTTTCTCCAGAAGACAACCTGACCGCCTTTCCCTTGTCATCCAAGGCGCTTCTTCAGTCCCACGGGAGGGTCTAAGCAATCGGATCCCCGGAAGCTTCTTGGAGGAGAAGGGAAACGCTTTCAGAAGGGGGGAAAACCAGGGAGCCCAAGAGCCCCCTCCTCTATTTGGAAAGAGCAACCGGGGGGGGTGAAGGGGGGGCGGAGTGGCTGAGCCTGCCTGCTCCCTTCCTTGCAGCTGAGCAGAGGTGTGAGCAGAGGTGAACTCAGCTGTGTCACACGGTTTACTCACAGCCTTGAACCTCGGCCATTGTTTGACATAGGGAGGAGGCTCCCCACCATGTTCAGACGGTGCATGTTGCACACACGCCCAGAGGGAGCCCGTCTCTGTGGCAGGGCTGCTCCTTCCCCGTCTGGAAGCCTTGCGGAGGCCATGAACCCTCTGGAAGGGAGAGGGCTGAGGACACGGGGGGGAGGGGGGAGCCCAAATGGGCCACATTGGCACAGAGGAGCCCCGGAGGAATCAGGGCCGGGCCTGGGAAGCCTGGGAGCCAGGGGGGAGCTACCTCCCCCAAGTCGTCCCCCCCAACTCAACGTGGCCCCCTCCCAGAGGCCGGGAGGAGTCCTCTTGCCCAGCTGAAGCCCCCGGGCAGAGGAAGGGATCCCGCTGAGGGGCATCGCCCACCTGAGTTCAATGCTCCTCCTCCGTTGGCCTCCCCACCACCCACGGGGCTCCCAGGCCATGCCTCCCTTCTCCCTTCTCCCCAGGCTCTTCCTGCCAGAGAGCCTCGGAGAGGACCGGCTGCTTGAGGGAGCGGCCTGGAGTCAATCCGATGACGGTGGCAGCAGGGAGAGAGAGCCCTGGCAGAGAAGATCAAGGGGGCCTGTGGGTCAGAGCCCGCCTGGGGTCCTGGGCTCCTTCTGGGCAAGACTCAGAGACGCAAGGAAGCAGGTCAGGCGGCTGAAGGCCCCGGGAGACCCTTTCCCTAAGGAGAGCCCGAGGGGGCAGTGGGCGGGGGGGAAGGAACCCGGAGCCCCTGGAAAGCGAAGCCCTAGAAGGGCCATCCTTCCGCCCACCCACCCCCGGGAGTCTCCCCAGGGGTTGGGCAGAGGAAGCCTTCGCTTTCTGAGCCAAAGCCTCGGCCGGTTGAGCAGAGAGGAGCCGGGGAAGAACCCAAAAGGGCCCCTCCTCCAGACGCCCTCCTGTCTGCAGCAGCAGCAGCCGAGGCCAGAGGTGGGCAGAGGGGCCACCTTCAGCCGGGGCTGGATGCCAGGCACCCTCCCACCAGCGTTCCAGGCCACGCGCAGAGCCACAGCTTCCCCTCGGCCGGAGAAAGGATCCGGCTTTCCCTGCTGTGCGAGCAGGAGCCCCTTCGGCTTCCAAGGCCTGGTGGAGCCGGGGCCATTCCCCCTGGCGGGCCGGCCTTGGCTCCGGGGCAGCTTCCAGAGCCTCAGGGCCCAAGGATCCCCCTAGTCCAGGGACAGATGTCCCTCCCAGGAAAGCCCCAGGAGGACAGGCGGTCCCACCACAAGGCCTCCGAGGCCGCCCGAAGGCTCAGCCCCCACGTTGCCCCCAACAATCCGGGTCCTCACTTGATGGACTTCAGGAGGACGGGAGGCTGAGTCCACCTTGAGACGGTCAGGGTTGAACTGCTGGCCGTGGGCAGAGCCAGCCTGCCATGCTGCCTCCTAACCACTGCTAGCTTTCTTCCGCTTCCCTTCCTCTCGGAAACAACTGAACCTCGAAATGAACCTTCTCCTCTGATCCCAGGACGGCTAAAGTCGGGTCAGGAACCTTTCAGCAATCCCGATGAAATGCATCCTCTGGGGGGGGGGAGGGGGGGGCTTGTTATCCCTCCCACCCCTTTGACAACCAGGAGGAGGCCAAGAGCGAGGGCAGAAGAGCCCGGGGCAGCTTCCTCTCCAGCCCCTTCCTGCACAGAGGGGAAGAGCCCGTCTCTGCCTCCGGTCAGTCCTGAAGCCTCTCCTGGGGAAGTCCCCTGGCTGACGTTTGCTTTGGGCCTTCAAGTCCCTCCTGGAGCCAGCCTGCCTGCCTGCCTGCCTGCCTGGACAGGTCCCGGCTGTTTACTTGGCAAGATTTCTGCCCTGGCTTTCCTCGTCTCAGGACTGAGAGAGACAGAGAGAGAGGGACCAGCCCAGAAATCACCCGGCTGGCTTTGGGCCTGAGGCAGCTCTCCGGTTTCTAGCCTCCTGCCTTAAGCGTGACCCCAAATTGACCCCCAGGGGCTCGCTGGCCCCAAAGCAAAGGAGTGGACCAATTCGTGGAGGTCCTGGGGAGGGATGGCCGCCAGCCTCCATGGGGAGGCCACCCGAGGCCACCTGCTGGGAGACTAGTTGGTGGGCCCCTGCCAGAGCAGGCCACCTTCCTGGCACAAGGCGCAGGTGTGGACTTCAACTCCCAGAATTCCCCAGCCAGTGCTGCCAACCCCTACTCTGCAATCTCTCCAATCACAGGACGTCAGAAGGTTTGAAAGGAACCTTGAGAGCATCGAGCCCAACCTGCCACCCACAACAAGAGCCAGCAGAGAGAGGAGGGTTGGGGGTCTAAAGAAGGATGGAGGGTCTGCCCAATCTGAAAACAGGAAAAACAATCCACACATGTGCAGAATCCTGCATCCGGCTTTGGTCACCACGTTACAAAAAAGATGCTGAAACTTTGGCAAAAGTGCAGAGAAGATCTCCGGAGAGGATTAAAGGCCTGGAGGCTAAAATATAGGAAGAAGAACGGTGGCAGGAACTGGACATGGCCACGCTAGAGAAAAGAAGGACCGGGGGGGTCTCCCAGTATTGGAGGGGCTGCCCCAAAGAGGAGGGACTCAAACTATTCTCCAAAGCTCCAGAAGGCAGGACAAGAAGCAACAGATGGAAACCCACCAAGGAATTCAGGAGAACTGAGAACAAGGGACCAGTGGAACAACTTCCCTCCAGCCACTTGTCTGAAATCGCATTGGGTGCCCTGCTCAAGCAGGGGGCTGGACTAGGAGGCCTCCAGGGTCCCTTCCGGCTCTGTTCCCTTATGGAGGAGGCTGGGCCAGAGCAGTTGTGGGGGGAGCTCAGCTTCCCTTTGACTCCACATCTGCCTTCGGAGGAAAGCTGGCTCTCTTGGAGAAGCCTCTTTCCTTCCCAAGGAAGAACTGGAAACACATGGCATGGCCTCCCCTGCTGCCCTTTCCATTCGGGGATCCCCACACAAGGACTACGGATTACAAAAGCAGAAAATTAGATTGTGAACCGTGCAGAGGGAGGGAAAGGGAGGGAGGGAGCCTCCCCAGGCAAGGAAAAGGCTGCAGGCTTCCCTCCTGTCTAGCGGAGGGGCCCCCGAGCGGGTGAGCCTCTCCTTAGCGCCTTCCCACTTGGGGGCCCCTCCCCACCCTTCCCAGAGCCACGCAGAGGGCTTGCCTGCCCCGTCTTCCTTCTCTTACCCCGGGGGGGGGGGGTATTTCCCATAGTCCTCTTTTGCAGCCCCAAGCTTTCCCCTCCAGGAGAACGCAGGAATTGAGTCAGCCTCCCGCATTTCGAAAGAAAGAGGCCAAAAGGTAGAACTGTTGGGCCCCCATCACCGGCTCCTAACCAGACAATGGCCGTGGAGAGCGGTTGGGGGAACTGGGCCTGGCTAGCCTAGTGAAGAGAAGGACCGGGGCTGACTTGACCGCAGCCCCCCAGTATTTGAGGGGCTGCCCCAAAGAAGAGGAGGGGGGGCCAGGCTATTCCCCAAAGCCCCCGAGGGCAGGACCAGCAGCCACGCGTGGAAACCAATCCAGGAGAGAAGCAGCCTAGAACTAAGGAGAGATTTCCTGACAGGGAGGACAATTAACCAGTGGAACAGCTTCCCACCAGAAACTAAAGCTAAGAGGAAAAGATGATTTAGAAAAGCTCTTTGTCTTCATTGCATTGATTCACCTGTGAAGATGTCTAACCACGGGAGCCTCTGTGCCAGGACCCAGAAGCCCCAAGCAGCCTTCCCCCGAGGGCCTGGGGCCTCCCTTGGTCAGCTGAGCCGCTTCCTCGATGGGCCCAGACTCCACCCCGGGGCTCTTTCTCCTGGGGGCCTTTCTCCTGCCTATCCCACCTATTGATCCTATCATCCCGATTCCCCCGCAGCGCACAGAGAACTGGAGCCATTAACCCGCAGGTGAACTCTGCAGCCCAGAAGGATCCGCACGCGAGGCCCAGAGCATCTCAGCCGCCCTCCAGCGCCCAGGCCTCTGGGAAGCAGGCGTGGGCCCAGCCGGCCCCAGGGGCCTCCCCACCGGGTCCCCCTTCCCTTTAGCCCCCCCCCCCCATCTCATGCCTCTCCCAAGACTCTCCCCTTCCTCCTCAGCCCCACCAGAGGCTCTTCCCTCCAGCCGGCCCCAGGGCCACCGCCTCCCACCGCCTCTTCGGGGGGCCTGGAGGCTTGGGTGCAGGCTCAGGGCTGCTCCCCCTCATCCCAGGCCGTTGGGGGGGAGGGTTTTGTGCATAAAGCTTTGGGTGACTGACAGGATCCCCAGTGGGAGTCTGACCTGGTGGACGCTCTTATTGAGCGATTGAAAGGGGGGGAAGGGCCAGATTTCGCTGCCGTCTCGAGTGCCGCTCTTTTAATATGGAAAAGCCGAGTAGTAACAGGCGTTATTGTCATCACCAGAAGTTAAAGTTCGGAAGTCCCCAATGAAAAAGAAGAGGCTGAGGAGGGGGAGAGAGAAAGGGAGAAAGGGGGGCAGCAGGGGGGGGGAGCAGGCCAGGAGCTCTCCACCAGGAGCTGCCCCTTCCCCACTGAACAGAAGCCGGGGGGCTGCATGGCCTCTTTTGGGCTGGCAAGGAAGGAACAGGCTGTGTCTGAGCTTTGCCGGGACCCCTGGAGTGTGGGGAGCCGTTGTGGGGCTGGGCACCAAGCTCAGGGAGCACCAAGGGCGCCTCTGCATAGGTTGGCTCGAAAGCCCCCTGCAAGCAGCCGATCCAAAGCCAGAGAGACCCCACCTGCACACCTTTCCTAAAAGCTACAGCCAGCCACTGACACAGACCCCCCAAGACCCCCACATGAAAGACAGCCTTCAGACTCCAGCTGCCCCACCTGCAAGAGGAGGGCCTTGAAAGGAGCGGAGCAGCCTCTTCCCTTGGCATCCCCCCCACTCCCCCCGCTGACCTGCCCTGCAGCCCCCCAAGGCTTCTCCCCCCAGGACAGGGGCTCAGGCGGCAGCAGCGGCAGGGGGCAGCCAGAGGGCCTCCTTTGAGTGCTTGTTCCAACGTCAACAAAGGCTGTGATGGCGGAAAGCCCTTCCCTCCCTGGGCACAGAAGCCCAGAGGCCTCCCTCGCAGGGAGAGGGGAATGGGGGTGGGCGGGAAGGGATCCTCTGGAAAGGCTCCGGGCCTGCAGCTGAGCCCACGGCCCGAGGGAGGGGATTCTGGGAGTTGAAGTCCACAAGTGGCCACCTTGGACACCCCTACCGGACAGTGATGCAGGCCCCTCCCTTTCACTGGGGGGGGGGGTCAAGGAGAGAGCCATCCACCAGCTCAGGAGGAGACTGAACGGGCCAGGCCAACCCCCAAAACCTGGCAGGAAGCCCTCCGGGAAGCCCCCACCCCAGAGGCAAAGGCCAAAAGCCGCTTCTCTCCTCAAGGCTGCTGTCATGCCAGCCCTGGCGCTTCCCGCTGACCCGCCTCCACTGACCTGCCAGTAACACCCAGGGAAGAGTTTTGAGGGGGGGGGGCTTGGAGCTGCCTCCAAGCTCAAAGAAGGACCATGCTCAATGCCAGCCCTTCGCTTTCGGGGGGGGGGGGGGGGGGAGGAGGTCCCTGCAGCGTCCCAGGCTTTGCAGTCTGGGAAGGGCTCCCAGGTGGGGTGGGGGGCTGAAGGGCTGGGGACGGGCTGCCTGGGTCAAGAGCAGCCCAGCAGCTGCCACCTTTCCCTGCCCTGCCTCCCCTCCCCAGCAGCCCTCCTTCCCTCCCTCCCTGCGCCAGGGCTGCTCTTATCAAGGCCGCTGCTGCCGTGTTTATCGCCCGCCGCAGAGCGCAGGGAGCCCAGGAGGAGGGTCAGGTGTGGGTCAGGGCGTGGTGCTGCCCGGCTGCTTATCAGCAGTGAGAAAGTGAGTCCACCTGGTTTCTTTCTGGCTGTTAAGCCCGGCGGGTCAGCCAGCATAGCAGCGGGTCAGCCAGAGTTCACCGTTCCTGGGGCCTGACTTATCAGCCGCCGGGAGTTCATCGACGCCTTCCACCTTGCAAGGAGCCGTTTCCTGCGGGGAGCCCAGCCCCTCCTGGCCCTCCGCCCCCTCCCTCCCTGGGCTGGCATGTGCTGGCTCACGACGGCCACTCCCCGGGCGGGCAGCGCAGGGGAGCCAACGACAGCCCTTGTCAGCAGAGCTTCAGCCCCGGGCAACCTTCCCTGCCGGAGTGCCCGGCGGAGCAGGAGGGGCGGGCGGGCGGGCAGGCTCCGGGCAAGTTGCGCCAACCGCTCAACCGGTCTGGCCCTGAGCAAAGGCCCCGTTCCCAGTGGCTCCAGAGAGGCGCACACCTGCCACCAGTGGAAACGCCCCTGGGGGGGACCTTCCCAGGGCTGGCTGGAGGGGAGGGAACACGCCAAGCCAAGGCATCCAGGAATCGCCCAAGGGGGATGGGGGTTTCCCTCGCGGAGGGAGGGGCAGGAGAAGCTGCACTGCAGACTGGGGGGGGCCCAAAGGATGCGATGCCTCTTCTGCTCCCTGGGGGGGGGGGTGCAAATAAAGGAGGGGGCTCTTTTTTGCAAAGGCTGGAAGCACGGCTGTTTTAGGCCAGCCCCCCAGCCCCCTCCTCTTCAGGACCTCCCCCCGGGCTCTCTCCAGGGCGCCAGAAAGCCCCATTGCTCCGGCTAAGTGGGCAGCTGGGGGCGTGGCCACCCTCCCTGCCCAGCCCTGGTGATCGCCGACCTGCTACAGCCGCCACCCCAGGCAGCACGAAGCCAATGCCCAGAAAGGGGCCCTGCACACACGGTGGGCCCCGCAGTGGCTCTTCCCCTTTCCCTCTGCTTCCAGCGTGGCTGTGGCCCAGCGGCTTCCCCCTGGCTCCCTCTGCCGCCTGGCACCAGGAGGCGGGCAGGTTCTGTGGGGTTCCGGCCCCGATTCCCACCTGCAGGGGGGATCCCGCGATGCCCGAGGAAGGCAGCGCCCCCCGCTGGGAGGTGGCCCCGAGCAGGTTAATTGCGGCTCCTTGTCAAAGGCAAAGACACGGGGAGAGAGAGAGAGCGAGAGAGAGAGAGAGAGAAAGCACACGCAGCTCCTTGGTTCAACTCCCCGTGACCCCCTCCCCTCCCTGCTCTTTCCAGCATCTGGAGGCTCCTGGCAGCCAAAGCGAAAGGCCAGGCGGAGTTCAAGGGAAGAGGGCTGGGGAAGGGGAAGGCTCCCCTGCCCTCCCCCGGCCTGCCTGCCCTCCCGCCTGCTGTGGCTCCTGGGGGGGCCCTGGGGGCTCTCTCCGCTGGGGGGCTTCCTTGCAGGCATTTCGGGAGCCAAAGCAGGGAAGGCTCTCAGCCAGAGTTCTCCCCCCCAGCCCCTGATGATCTTCCCCAGTTGGGCCACGAAAGGCCTGCAAAGCCCCCAGCGGAGAGAGCACCGGGGGGGGGGCGAAGGGGGGGCACACACATTCCCCTTGGTGTTTGCCACGCCCTCCTTGGCCACAGGGCCACAGGGAGGCTGCCATGGGGGAAAGCGGCAACAGTCACTAAATGAAGCGTTGTAAGCCAAGGCCCGTCTGTGCAGACTCCCATCCCCAGGCGCAAAGGAAGGGCTGGGCCAGGGGGCCCCCGGAGGGGGGAAGGGGGGAGACCTGGGCAAGGGGCCATTGGGGGGGGGGGCAAGGGCTGAAAGAGACTGTGAGCCGCAGCCGTGGGAGCCACGCCAGAGAGCCGACCGGGGCTGCCCTTCCGTGGGTGGGGGGGAGCCCACGAATGAAACGGGAACGGCAGAGCCACCACTGGCGCCAAGGGCTCCTCGGGGGCTGCCCTGTCACACAGCGCACCGACACTGGAGGCGCTCACGGGCGGCTTCTGTGCGCTCAGCCGCGGTGGCCCAGCGGCTAGAAGGCAGCAATGCGGGCCAACTCGGCCGACTGCCAGCAGCTCCATCCGGACCAGCTCCAGGGTGACTCGTCCTCCCGTCCTCCTGAGGTCGGCAAAGTGAGGACCCGGGTTGTTGGGGGTGGGGGTGTCTCAGCGTGGCTGGTGTCTGACCGCAGGGTGAGCCCCTCCTGAGCCCTCCGGCCCCCTGGGCTCCCCTGGGCAGCCTCCCCTCCCTTGGCTGGGCCCTGGGCCAAACGGGGAGCAGATCTCTTGCCCTGCAGGGAAGGGGAGGCTTTCCACATACAGCGAGGCCTCGACTTACGGCCACAGTTCAGCCCACAATTCCCATTGCTAAGCAGGACAGCAGTTCAGGGAGTTTTGTCCCATTTCACGACCTTTCTTGCCACAGTTGTTAAGTGAATCGCTCGCTGTGCTTGCTCAGTTAGCAACACGGTCGTTAAGTGAACCTAACTTGGCTTGTCAGAAGGTCACAAAACGTGGCCCCGAGACCGTCGTAAATCCGTGCCAGCTGCCAAGCAGCCGAATGTTGATCCCATGACCCTGGGGACCCTGCCATGGTCATTAAGTGTGAAAAATGGCCCTAAGTCCCTTTTCTCAGTGCTGTTGTAACTTCAGTCACTAAACGAACTGTTGTAAGTTGAGGACTACCCGTGTATGTGACTTAGGACCATTTTTCACACTTAATGACCATATATATATTTCTGCTGCCAGGACTGTAAACTTACCATGCAAAACCTTCTCCTCCCCCCACCCCCACCCCCAATGCAATTCTGGAAAACAACCAGTCTGGCAGTTTTAATTCAAAGCCTGCGTCTGGAATCAGGAAGGGGGGGCCAAGCCCTGGAGACCCTCCGGCTGTGAGGCCAAGTGGGGCAGGAGGACGGGGGGGAGAGGGAGTCCTGGGCCCCCCCTCCCTGTTCTCCTTCCCACAGCAGCCCCAAAGCAGACTCCCCCTTCCGCCCCCCCCCTCCCTCCCGAAGGTGGAAAGGAGGCCTAATCCACCATCGCCTTGGCCGCTTCCTTGGCCACTCGAGTCCTTCTGCAGCCAGGGTTTCTCTGGAGGTTCCCTTGGAGAAGGAGGTGGAGCTGCCTTCTCCTGCCCCCCACCCCCCACAATTTGGCCCATTTCTCTCCTCCCCTAAAGATGCCCGTGGAGGGCGCACACACGCACGCACCCAGGCCTTTGGAGAGTACCAGACCAACGGGCGGAACTGCTTATCTGGCAGCCAGGGTCCCCTGGCAGGGCGGCCTCATTCCTCTGGGCGCATCCCTTGCCAGAGACGAAGGTAACGTCGATCACAGGCGGCCCCTTGGCTCACCGTCCCGAGAGGGGCCGCCAGAATCAATCACCGCCCCAGACGGAGACAGACCCAAGACTAGGAACCGCTCAATGGCCACAACAGCTCCAGAGGGCCCCTCCCAGGGAGAGGTCTAAGCGTGGGGCCCTCCTGCCTCTGGAATCGGAGAGGAAGAGAAGAAAGACCGGGGGGGGGGGGGCAGGAGGGCAGCCTCCCAGTAGCTCAGGGGCTGCCCCAAAGAAGAGGGGCTCACCCCGTTCTCCAAAGCAGCCCAAGGAGCGAAGGGTGGAAACTCACCAAGGAGAGAGGAATTTCCTGACTGTGAGGACCATTGATCAGTGGAACTCTTTGCCTCCAGAGGTTGTGGGTTCTCCCATCGCTGGAGGTTCTCAAGAAGAGATTGGACGGCCGTTTGTCTGGGATGGTATAGGCAGAGTCTCCTGCTGGAACCGGGGGTTGGACTAGAAGACCTCCAAGGTCCCTTCTTCTTATTCCAATCAGCAAAGACCATAACCCTCCTCAAACTGAACATGATGGAGAACTTGGCATGGAGGACTTTGATCAAGGCGCAGGAAGACAATCTTGGGCCTTGGTGTGAGACCGTGCAAAGGCCCCCTCAGGTCACCCAGCGCTAGCAGACCAATGGGGCTACTTTCTGTGGTGCTCTGCCCTCCCGTCCGTTGCTCAGCTCAATGGGCAGAGCTGCACTTATGCTCCAGAGTCTTCACCGCTGAGCCTGCCTTGATTTCAGAGGTTGCTTTAAGGGTCAAGGGATGCCCACCTCTTACTTTGCTCTAGAATAGGGGCGTCCAACCATGGCAACCTCAAGACTTGTGGATTTCATAAATGATTGCTGGTGGTGGTTAGTTACAAAGTCATGTCCAGCCCATCACACGACCCCGTGGACCCCGTTCCTCCAGGCCTCCCTGTCCTCTCCCATCCCCTGGAGTCCATGGAAGCTCATGGCGACCATCCAGCCCCCTCCTTCTCTGCCGTCCCCTCCTTCTTCTTCTCTTGCCCTCCATCCTTCCCAGCATGAGGCTCTTCTCCAGGGAGTCCTTCTTCCTTCTCCTTAGGTGGCCAAAGTCTTTGAGTTTCCTCTTCAGGATCTGGCCTTCTCAAGAGCAGCCAGGGTGGATCTCCTCCAGGACTGACCGGTTGGATGGCCTTGCAGTCCGAGGGACTCAATGCAAAGGCCTCCATTCTTTGGCGTTCAGCCTTCCTTATGGTCCAACCTTCACAGCCACCCATGGCAACTGGGAAAACCAGAGCCTTGACTAGACGCACCTTTGTTGGCAGGAGGATGTCTCTGCTTTTTGGGATGCTGTTTAGTATGTCTTCATAAGTAGAACAGCAGAGTTGGAAGGGACTTGAAGGTCTTCTAGTCCAACCCCCCGGGGCTTAGGTAGGCAACCCTACACCACTTCAGACAAACGATTATCCAACATCTTCTTAAAAACACAGGTCCATTATCCAACAACATTAAAAAATACAATATGTAAAAATTGTAATTAAAAATAATGAATTGTTTAAAATAAAAACAGGAAGCAATGTAAGGGGAGACTTGATGGAGCACCGGGTCTTTTTCTATCTTTCCATGGCAAAGTTTGAGTAGCTCCACCTCTGTGATTTTCACTGCACATTCTGGGTACCCCACCCCCCATCCCCAATCCCCCCGTTCCTCGGCCCAGCCATGCTTTCTCCAAAGGGGAAAAGCTTTCCAGGAATGTGGCTGACTGACTTGGCAGTTCATTGATGGCAACAAAACGGCTGCCTCTTCAAAAGCGGAATTGAGGCCGGCTTAATTCCACAGAAGCCGGGAAAAGTCAGCGCTAAGATGATCAATCCACCTGCCAGCCGGTGAGCTCAGCTGCCTGGATTTTCTGCAGGAACAGCCCAAGCTCTCCTTGTCTGAGAGGCGGGATGGGAAGAGGGGAAGAGGAGTCCAGCTCAGACGTCCGTCCAAGCGAGCGCTCAAGCCAGGAAATTGGAGCTCAGAGCCACCAGGGAGACGGGCTGCCTGCTAGGCTACGGTGGGAATCTGGCCAGGGCCAAGCGGAAGCTCCGATTCATCTCCATTAGAGGATGAGGGAAGTGTCAAATTAGGGAAGGAGGGCAAAGATTCATCTGTCTGTCTGTCTAGCCATCCATCTCCATATTTATCTCTCTAACTCTATCTAATCTATCATCTCTCCATCTCTGTCTCCGTCTCTCTCTCTCTCTGTTTGTCTATCTATCTCTCCATCCATCTGTCTGTCTGTCTCTCTCTCTCTTTTATCAATCAATTGATCGATCTATACAATACAATACAATAGCAGAGTTGGAAGGGACCTTGTAGGTCTTCTAGTCCAACCCCCTGCGTGGGCAGGAACCTTATACCATTTCAGACAAATGGCTATCTAACATCTTTTTAAAGACTTCCAGGGTTGGGGCATTCACAACTGCTGGAGGCAAGCTGTTCCAGACGTTAATTGTTCTTGATGGTTCTTGATGATAATTGTTCTTGATGGTTAATTGTTAGATGATCTAATCTATCATCTATCCATCTCTGTCTCTGTCTCTGTCTCTATCTATCTATCTATCACGCCAGCCGTGTCAGAGAACCGAGATCTGCGGATGGGCTTGTGAAAGGACAATAACAGCATGCCTCAGTTACCTGTGGCACCAGATTAATTTATTCATCGGTATCCTGGCTTTTCTGTTTTTACAAATATCTCAAGGTGGCAAATATATCCCACACACCTTCCGCCTCCTATTTCCCCCGAGGCGAGTTGGGCTGATCAAGGGGGATTGGCCCAAAGTCACCCAGCTGGATTTCCCGCCTCAGGTGGGAGCTGGAGTCCCTTTGTCCAGCATTTGAGCCTGGTACCTTAGCCAGAAGACCAGAAGGGTCCAACCTGGGCAACCTGGACTTCAACTCCCAGAATTGCTCAGCCACTCATAGAGCAAGTCAATTAGCCATGCAGAATAATTCTTCTGATTCTCTCATGGACATGAATTCCCAATGCTTTTACCAACTCAACTCAACAATCAGCAATCACGTAGCCAAATATACATTCTAGTACTCTTCTTAGCAGACTTTCAGCAAGTATTCTGAAATTCTACCCATTTTCAGCCAAGGAGGGTTGCCCCACAGCTTCTCACCTTCATCGGTTACAGAAGTGGACTGGAGTCATCAGAGGGACATTTCACAAATGCAACGTAGAAGACAGCCGCTTAAACGGAGAGGACTAACTGGCCACAACCCTTGCAGGAAAGACACTGGAGGGGCCGGCATCAATGGAGGAAGCCAAGTCCCCATGGGAACCCACTGGGCCCCTGCATTCTGTGGGTTCTGTGGGTTGGTCAAACCGCATGGGAAACTGAGCCCAATTCTGGACATCAGAGACCACAGAGGGAGGTCAAGACAGAAGCCGGTTCTGGGACCCTGAAACCCGTCGAGGGCAACGGCTGAAGAAAAGTGCTGGAGGGAAATGGAGACGGCCAGGAGGAGGAGGAGGAGGGCCATCATCATGTGACTTAAAGGGCCCGACAAAGAATGCCAGGAGCCCCTTGGGGCTGTTTCAGGCACTGAGGTAGGGTCTCGTCTCAGGGGTCCCAAAGACTCCCCATTTTTTAGCCTGAGCCCTGTCAGAGGGGGGCTTCTCCATTGTGTGCAAGCAGCAGGACTGCCAACCGTGGCTTTTCCAGGATGCGCCAGGGCAGCGAAGGTTTGGGGAGGGTGCCCCCTCTGATCTTGAAAGTGCCCCCTCCCCAAGCTGCCTTGCCCAGAAGGGGGAGGCGGAGGCAAGGGAAGCGAAGGGAGCCAACCCACTCCGGAGGGTTGAGGAAGGGTTGGGGGGGGGCCCTCCCCACAGCTGGTGGGGCGCATTCAGCATGCACGCCCATGGGGGCCTTCGAAAGCGGTGGCACTGCATCATCGTGGCAGCCGGGACAAAGCAGGGAGCCTTCCATTGGCAGAGAGGGCTGAGAGGAGAAAGGGCATCATCGGTCGTGGCGTCTCGGCTGCATTCAGGCTCTCTCTCCTGCCCGCCCCGCCTGCGCTGCCAAGAGGTGACCTAAGCCAGGCCCTCTGCCTGGGACGCCCCACCCGCACACTGGCACAGCCTGCCTTCCCCACAAAGGCCTCCGCTGCTCCCATGGGAGCCTGCCAACCCCGGGGGCTGCCCCTTCCCCACCCCCAGGGCCAAGGGGTCCCTCCCGCCCACGGGTGGAGCGTCCCTCCATGAAGAGACCCTGCAAGGAACGCCAGTCTCCTCACACCTCTCTCGCACACGCAGCAGGACACGGACAGCCTTTCCCCAAACAACCTGGGGGGTCGGAAGTCAAAGGGGGGGGGGCAACCGGCTTCTTCCGCCACCGTGGAGGGGCCCAGCGCAACTCAAAGGCATCCGGCCCTTGCCCACAGCAGCTCCCTTCTGTCCTTGGCCCAGGGAAGCCAACCGAGGATGGGTGGCCACCACCTGGAAGGCTCCGGGGAGGACGCTGGTGGGTAGGGAGAGGGGTCCCTGGCCTGGCGCTCCAACCCTGCCCCACCTCCCCCTCCGCCCCCTCCCCCTCCCTTCCTGCCCGAAGACCTGACGGTCTTTAGTCACACATCTTAAAAGAAGCACAAAGTGGGGCAACACAAAGACCTACTTGTCTCAAGTCGATGAAGGCCAGAAGCAGCGTGTCCCCTTGGAACCCAGGCACCGGCCCGGATCTGGCAAACTCTGTGGGAAAGAAGGAGGGATGAAAAGCACTTCTAACTCGCCATGGACAGGGAGATTGGCAGACGGATGACAGCGGAGACAACGGCGGCTGGGGGGGAGGAGCGCCCCACTTCTAAGGAGTCAGGTCCCCCTCCCCGCCTGCCTTTTGTCCACCCTTCAAATTTTGTGTCATCAAAACGCCATTAATTCCCCCCTCCTGACAGCCAGGAAACTGTACTAATTTGACCTGAGATTGATTCCCATGAGCCTCACTGGGCTCGGAGTCTTCGTCTTGTCAACGGACGGGCCGCTTGCACAGAAGAAAAGCATTTGGGGAGGGGGGAGGGCAACGGGGAGGGGGTCTTCCTCTCCACACAATCACATCTTCAGCTGCGAAATCCTTTTCAGTTCCGAAAGCTGTTTATATTTGGGGGCACTGGAGGAATTTTCTAATTTCATGCCTGTCACCGAGATCCAGGCCCATTTGTCAAAAATAAATAAACCCGGCTGCTCCATTCATTATGCTGCCGCGGGAGAACGTCTCTCGCAGATATGACACCCTTGGACAAAGAGGAGGGGAGGCCAGGCGCCCCCCCCCCCCCCGGCAGGAGAAGGGCCATTACTCTGAATCAGAATCACCAACGAGGAGAGGGAGGGGCCGGCCTGAACCAGACAGCTGGGCTACAGTTGTGCAGACGGGCCTCTCCCCCCCCCCACCCCCGGCCTCTGCTGACCAGGAGCTGCTCCAGTCCTGGCCTAACTAGAAGTTACGGAAGACGTTGGGAAAAGCCGGTTGAAACCCAGCGACAGGGAGAAGCGGAAGATGGGAGCCTCCCAGGACTGGCCTGCTGAAGGAAAACCCCACCCCCTCCCCAAAAGAGGTGGGAGACGCTGGGCAAAAGGCAGCCTATGGAGAAGCTGGAGAAGCCTCTTAGGGAGAAGGGACATGTCTTCAAAGGAAAACCAGGCCCTTTGGGACGAGGCCCTTGACCCGACTGACTGGGCAATGGAACCGGAGATCTCTCCCAGGGATTCCAGCCGTTCTGGGTTCATGCCCCCCCCCCACCTTAGCAGCCCCTGGGGTGGAGGGCCTCTGTGCTTCCGGCTAGGGGACCAGCCGAGCGGCCGGACTCTCTCCGAAGGAAGACTTTCCAAGTCCCGTCAGCCACAGGAGAGGGGAAAGTGGGCTGGGGCTGAGCTTGGCCCCCAGCTGAGGAAAGGAAGAACTTGCTCAAGCCCCCAGCCCCAATTAGGCACACAAAGCAGGCCTAAGACGGGTGCTGGGAGCAGCCCCAGGAGGGACCCAGCCGCTGTCCCCCAACCGCCGTGGCCACCGGGGAAAGGCCTCTCCAGAGTTGGAGGGGCCCTAGGAGGTCTCCTACTCCAAGCCTGCTAAAGATCTCCTTCGTGCGAATGGCTCCCCAAACTCTACTTGAAAGCCCCCCGTGGTGGAGCCCCCACAGCTTCCGAGGGCAGTTTCTGTCCCACGGTCAGGAAAGTCCTCCTCCTCCTCCTCCTCCCTCAGTTGGATCTCCCTCCCAAAGCCTCCAGAGGGCCCGTCCCGAGCCCTTCTCCTTTCCTCCACAGCCAGATGAGCTCAGGGCTGACCCTCCAGTCATCCTCCCTTGGGCTGCTCTTGGGGAGGGCCGGGGGGTGGATGACTTTCTCTGAAGCTTAACTGGGAGGCTCTTCTTCTGGACCTACTCAAGTCTACTCTTAGGATTACAACCGGAGGGAAGTTTCTTGACCGTGGCAGGCAAAATAATATTTCCATCCGTCCGTCTTCAGATCATCCATTACGTTCTAATGACTGAATAATGAAGATGTCACCCAAGCGTCCTTTTTCAAAAGACAACGGAGCTTCTTGAGATGAGAGGTTGCTTCTCATCCATGGAGCTTCTTCCGTTCTTTCCCCAGGGAAGAAGAAAAGAAGGAAGTCCCGTTCCAGCCTTCCGGAAAAAGCCCCCTTGGGACTCCCCTGCCTGGCATGGTGGAGACTCTCCAGAGGGGGCTGGTCCAAAACAGAAACGCAGGGAATTGTTCAGAACAAGAATCTCGATGTTCAGCCTCATAACTGGAAGGTTCTAGCGAAGCCACCAAGTCCACCAAGCCTCCTGATCTTCCAGGCTGGGATGAGGATCAGTCCCAGAAACATCCCCCCCTTCCTAGTTCCATTGCTTCTCCTTCCTCCTCCTCCTCCTCCTCCTCCTCCTCTTCCTCTCTCATGTGCCTATTCTTATTGTATGGTTCCTTTTCTGTTTCGTGCGTTGTGAGCCTCCCAGCCTCGCACGGCACCAAATGGAACAGAAGAAATAAAAATACGACCCCATCTCCTCCTCCTCCTCCTAGTAAAACCATACAATTTATCTTAAGCAGGTCCATCCAGATTTATGCAATTAATTTATTTATATACTGATGTCATCCCATGGACTCCTGGCAGTTTACATCAGTAGAAACAATAATAAACCAAATTGAAACTCCCCAAATACCAAACATTCATCAAACAAGGAACAGATGGAACCTCTCGGCACCCTGCAAATGCCTTGGGGCACGGCCCAGTTGTCCCAAGGGTCCACAGGGCCTTTGGGTGGCATCAGCAGCTCCAAAGGCCGGGAAAGACTGGCGCCTGCCTCTGCCGCCCTGGTCTCCTGGCAGTGGGGAGCCTGGGCGCCTGGATTCTGCCCAAAGAAGGTCACCTGCCCACCCTCAGGGATCAGGCCATGCGTGCTCCATAGGGGCTAAAGCGAGCGTGTTGAATGGCGCCCGTGCCCAAGGAAGGCCCCCCAGCCCCAGTGTAATACTGTCCCTGGTATCTTTGCCAAGGCCCAGGCAAGGAGCTGCGGGGGAAGAGCTTTTGCCCTGGGGGTGCCTGGCCTTTGGCTTGTGGCCGTCCTAAAAACCCCACCTGGGGCCCATCCCCCCCTCCCCCCCCCCCCGCTGGATTCCTCACGGGACATCAAAGGCCGGGAGTTTTCAAGGCTCCCATCCTGCTCAAGGGATGCAGTTGGGTTCTTCTCCTATTTTTGTGAGCCCCCCTCCCCCCCCCCGCCTTCCTCCCCCTCCCATGAGGGCTTCCGCAGCCCAAGTGAGGGTCATCCTTACGTTCGCACTCTGCCACGTCCAGGCTGAAGAGCTGCAGGGCGCCCAGGGACAGCTGCCGGACTTCGGCTTCCAGGAGCTGCTGCATCAACGAGGTGGAGAGGTGTTTGCAGGCAGACATGCAGGCCGTCTGCGCCACCTTGCCCTGGAGAGCAAAGGGAGGGGCTCCAGGTGAGTCTGGGAGCAGGAGTGTGGCCCCCGGCACCCCCTTTCCCTAGCAGCCCCCCCCCCATGATCTCCCTCTTGTGCGCCTTCCCCAGTGGAAGCAGCTCATCCCAAGAGGCCCCTCGGCAGAGGCAGGGAACCCCGCAAAGGAAGCCCCCGGGCTTACAGTGGCTGCCAGAAGGACCCCAATCTTCCCCTCAACCCGTCCACCGGAAACTCCCCCCCCCCAGGTCCTTTTGGGGGAATCTCTCTTGAAAGGCCGCCCCCGTCTGCAGCGGCTCAGAGAATGGGGTGGCCAAAGGGGGACTCAGAATGGGGGTGTCTCCCATCGCATTTGGGCATCGGCTGCCTCCCCATCGCTCGCACTCCTCTCCGGAGGGTCGGGACGGGAGACGGGAGAGGCAGGCAAAGGCTGGAGACCCTCCCAATCCCTCCGTCTGGCCGCCTGGGAGAAGGCAGCGCTTTGCCCTTGGAGGGTAAAGCTGGAGGGGTCAGATACCCAACCGCCCCACAAGGCCTCAAGGGGCCAAAAACCCTCCCCCCACTTACAGGCAGTCCTTGACTCTCAGTTACCTGTTTAGTGACCGTTCAAAGATACAACGGCACTGAAAACAGTGACTTATGACCGTTTTTCACACTTATGGCCGCTGCAGAACCCCCACGGTCAGGGGATCAAAATTCAGGGGCTTGCCAAATGACTCCTATTTATGACGGTCGCAGAGTCCCGGGGTCACGTGATCCCCTTTTGCGACCTTCGGACCAGCAAAGCCGATGGGGAAGGCACATCCGCTTAACACAATTCGACAGCTGTGCTGAGGAAAGTCGTAAAATGGGACGAAACTCACAGCTGTCTCGTTTAGCAACGGGAATTTGGGGCTTGAGTTTGGTCGTAAGCCGAGCGCTGCCTATACCCACTAGAGGCGAAAGAGTTCTGCCATTGTTTGGCGTGGGCCAGCCCAGCTTCCAAAGACCTCCGAGGGCTTCCCCAGCGCTCCCTCTCTGCCTCCGACCCTTCCCTGGCTCTGCCTCCTCAGCAGGCAGGGAGGAGCAGCCTTCCTCACCCCACTCACCCCGCTCCCCCATCCAGAGAGACCCTCCTCCTCCTCCTCCTCCTCCTTCGAACAGCAGAAGTTCCCACTGTGGGCAAATCTAAGAATCCGTGCTCAGCTCCAAGCTGTCAATCGGGGGGGGGGGGTGATCCCAGAGTTCAATCCCCCCACCCAGAGGGCTTCTCTTCCAGAGTGGGAGGAAGGCCCAATGCCAGGAGAGAGGTGCCCGTTCTGGTCTCTGGCACAGCTGCCCAGAGTGGAGCCGGCTCCCGCCAGAAGGCCAGGGGGGCATCAAAGGAAGGGCAACAGGCTTAGGTCAGTGGAAGCCAGTGGAGGGTTAGGGAAAGAGGGTTGGGCTTTCCAGGGAGAGCTTTCCCTTTCTGCCCCCTCCCCTCCTCCCCCTTGACCTCTGCATCCTGAGCAGCATCGGCCCCAGCCGGAGGAAGAGGAGGGGGAGGAGGAAGAGGAAGACAATACTAATGACCAGATGACTGCAAAGAACATCAATCCTTCAGTCAGAACAGAAGCAGCTTCTTGGATGAGAAGCGAAACCTCTTCAAGGGAAAACCAAGAAAAAGCCCCCTTGGGACCAGCGTGGTCTTCACTCTGCCTTCAGAGCCCGCCTGCAGGGACCCCTGGGGCTCAGGAAACCGGAGTGTGCCTGGAGGGGCTGAGCTGCTTCTCTGGAAGTGGAGCCGTTCTGCCCCTCCGCCTGCCCCCTCTTGCCTGCAGGGACCGGGATCAGGTAAATCTTCAGGGATTAATTAGGAAGCCTTGGGGGGGGGGGGGTTAGGGGGAGGGGGAGGCAGCTGCCAAGGAGAACCATCCAGAGAGAGAAAGTGGGAAAGAGAGAATAAGCGGGGCGAGGCCCATTTCATGCCTACAAGGAGGGAAGGCCTATTCTTCCCGTGGAAGCTTCCAAGCCAGAAGGGGCTCCCAGAGGCCGTGGGGCAACCTGGGACGGAGGAGGAATCTGCCGAGGGTGGAAACCATTAACCGGCCTAACGTCTTTCTTCCAGAGGTTCCATCTGCTCCATCCCTGAAGGCTTTTAAGGAGAGATGGGACCACCTTTGGTCTGAAATACTTCAGGGCTGGGGTCTCCAACACGACCTGCTGGCTGGGGAATTCTAGGAGTTGAAGTCCGCCAGGCTTAAAGCTGCCAAGGCTGGAAGAAGCAGGGGGTCTCCAAGGTCCAACTCTGTGGCTCTGTTACTGGCTCTTGTTGAGAGGAAGGGCCTCCCTGCTTCCTTTGCTCCCAGCCCTCAAGGTCCCAGCGCAGCCATTCCCAGAGAGAGAGTCCTCTTCGACAGGAGGCCCCAGGAGGAGCAGGAGAAGAAACCTCCATGGCTCTCCATCAGAGGGAGGAGGCACCAGAAGGCCTTCGCCAGGCAACCGGCCTCAACTGGCACTTTGTGAGGGGGGGGGGCGTTTGGGGAGGCCCTTCAGCAAATAGGAGGGTCTGGATCGGAAAGAGCACGCAGAGCGCAAAGGAGCCTTTGGGTCCTCTGGAGAATGGGACAATGGCCGGCTGGCCATCTCCAGGCCCCCCACGTGAAGGAAGGCCTGGGCCACCACAGCCCAGGGTGCTCCTCAGAAGGCAGCTGTGGAAGAGGGCACCAGGGCTCTTCTGGAACACGAGCCTTTGAAGTCTCTTTCCAATGCTGATGAAGCCCTGGGGGCAAGATGAAATAAAATAAGAAAGCCCATTTCAATTATCCTGACTGCTTACAATGTTTTGGATGGATGAAACTTTCTTCTCTTTGCCAGGTAAAATTAGTGCTTTCTTCTAAAGAGACATAATACCTTCTCATCTCCAAAAAGCCAGCCAGGACAATAAAAGGAGCAATTTCAAAAGGAGGAAATAAACCCACAATTCCTTTGTTCTGTTCCAGGGAGAGGAAACTGCAGAAGGACGGAATAATCCAGGAAAGGGCTGCACAATTCTCATCTGCCATCCTGAAATCCAGGAGGCGTTTGGGCAGGCGCTGCAGTCCCTTCAGGATGCCATCCCCACCAGCGAAGGTCCCTCCTCCTGGACACCAGCCACAACATTTGCGATGCGCTTCGTGCGTTTGAAAGGATCGGCCGAGAGGGTGGATGGCAGCCCCTCCTGCCCCTCTTGCTTAGAAGGAGCCTTTAAACCTTCACTTCATTTCCATTTCTATAGCGCTCCTATCTCCCCAATGGCACTCAGGGCGGGGCACAGGAAAATTAAAAAGAATACAACAAACTGTAATAAATACAATCATAACGTTAAAAATAATTACATTAAATGTGCCCTGTGCTAAAATATAATTAAAACTGGTAAAGAATGTTAAAATCCACTAGCTAAATCTGTAAAAATTACATCAGGATCTAGGCTAGGCCGGCTAGATGAAAGAAGTGCGTCTTAAGTAAGTCCGTGGTGGTACGAAGTTCGGGGGGTAGGTCGTTCCAGAGGGTTGGGCCCGCCACAGAGAAGGCCCTTCCCCTGGGGGCCACCAGCCGGCATTGACCGGCAGACGTGAAGGCCCTCCCTGTGGGAGCGGATCGGCCGAAGGGAGGTGTGTGGTAGGAGGTGGTCCCGCAAATAGCTAGGCCCCGTGCCATGGAGCGTTTTAAAGATGGTCACCAGCACCTTGAAGCGCACCCGGAAGGCCACCGGTAGCCAGTGCAGCTCGCGCAGGAGAGGTGTTACATGGGAATGCCGTGAGCCCAGAGAGCTTTGGCTTCCATGAAGAACCCAACAGCCGTTGACTCATCCGGAGGCCTCACTTGGCACGGCATTTAACAGAACGGAAGGGCAGGTCTTCTAGTTCAGGGGTCTCCACCCTTGGCAACTTTGACTCCTGGACTTCAACTCCCAGGATTCCTCAGCCAGCTTTGCTTTGCTGACCGAGGAGTTCTGGGAGTTGAAGTCCACAAGTCTCGGGGCCTAGTTATATGCGAGACCGCCTCCTGCCCCATACATCCCTCAGACCAATACGCTCCCACAGAGAGGGCCTCCTCAGGGTGCCGTCGGCCGGTCAATGCCGACTGGCGACACCCAGGGGGAGAGCCTTCTCTGTGGCGGGCCCAGCCCTTTGGAACGACTTGCCCCCTGAACTCCGTACCATTTCTGACCTCCGCCTCTTCCGCAAGTGTCTGAAGACACACCTATTCCAACTAGCCGGCCTAGCGTAGCCTCCAATACCGACTCTTAAATAGTTTTAAAATGGGGATTTTAATTCAGTTTTAGCACAGGCCCTTAGTGGAATAAGTTTTTTAAAAAAGAAATAGTTTTATATTTTTTGTATGTTTTAATGTTCCTGTGCGCCGCCCTGGGTCCATTCGGAGAAGGGCGGGGTATAAATTCAATAAATAAAATAAAAAATAAATAAATAAATTAAAGTTATGGGACATCCCTGCTCTAACCCAACCCTCTGCTTAAGCAGGAGACCTTCTGCCGTTCCAGACAATTGTCCAACGTCTCTCCAAAGCCTGGTGACCAAGGAACTGGCTCCACTTCCAACTCCTTGACAAGCCTTCCTCCTCCTCCTCCTCAGAAATCCTCGCTGGGAAGAACAAGGAGGAGGAATGAAACTCTCCTTCAGCGTGAGTAGGGGGCTTTCATGCATGAAAAGAAGGATGGGGAAAGTGCACGGGGAAAAGAAACCCAGGACCCAGGTGATTTGTCACTTAATGGTGGGTGTTCTTGCAGGTGACTCCGAGGAGGAGACAGTTCAGGGCAGAAAAAGCCTCTTCAGACCGCTTCATGTGGGGGGTGCATCGCACTGGGATTGTGCTCCGAAACGAACAAGGGACGTTCTTTTTGGCCACAAATGGAGAAGCGGAGGGGTGGCGCTTTAATAAAACCACACCACTCGGTGGAATCCTAAGGAGACACAGCAGTTTGGTGGCCATTTTTGACTTTTTGTCTCCCTTAAATGTCCATTGCGGAGCAAAGGGAGGGATCAATTCTCTTGGAAGGAACTCCAGGGACGTTTCCCCTTGCCTGATTGCACACGGAGAGGTTCCTGTCCCTTCTACAGCTCTCTTTAAAGAAAAGAAAAAGGTCCAGGACTCGGGCAGGGGTCCTTCCCTCCCTCTTGGCTTCTGCAGTTCGATATCAAGCCACGCGGGCCTTTCAGTGCCTCACTGGACGTCGGGTTCACAAAGACGGCCGCTTTCCAGCCTTGAGCCATGAGAGATGTCTGTGGAGACTCTCGACCATCCAGGGTCACGGTGGTCCCAAAGGGGCTTTTTCCAAAAGGCAACTGGACTTTCCTGGGGTTTTTTCCCCTTGGAAAACGTTCCGCTTCTCATCCAGGAAGCTTCTTCAGTTGAAAGAAGAAAAACCGAAGAAACGTCTTGGAGGAGAAGCGAAACATTTTTTTAAAAGCCCAAGGAAATCCAGTTGCCTGTTGGAGAAATCCCCCTTGGGATGAGCCACGAGGGCGGAAGGGATCAGTGGAGACTTTCCTGTAGGACAGAAGAAGGGTCGGGCCACTTCTCAGACAATTGGCCAGGAGCGAACCCAGCAGCCTCTGGACTCTCTTCTGGGTCAGCCCTGCTGGAGCTTCCATGGAACAGGCAACATCCAGGAAGGTTCCCTGGAAGTCCTTCGGGCGTCTCCATCCAAGGCAAAACAGCACAGAAACTCATGCAGGGGGGCTAATGGGAGGGGCAGCCTCAGCCACCACCTCACTCTGGAGGGATGCACACGCCCCGAGGCTTTGAAGTCTGGCACTTCGGCAGATGCCCCCAAAGAAAGACTTTCACAATCACTGAGGAGGAGGAGGAGGAGGAGGAGTCACCTCGATTAGACTTTCCGGGAGTTAGGAAGGGGCTTCGTGGACTCTGGGTGCCTTCTGTGTGTTGCAGGAGGGCTGGGAGGTAGTGATGATGCTCCTCTCTGCACATCTGCCTTTTTCTTAGGCTCCTCCGAGAAGAAAGCGTAGTCAGAGCAGCATCTGCATCTCAATCAGGACAGAGCTGGGAGGGGCCTTGGGGGTCTTCCAGTCAAGTGGGAGATCCGAGGTCAGGGGTGTCAAAGTCAGGTCATCACGGCAGCATCACATGACGTAGCGGGACTCTTTTCCCCATTCACTAAACGGGGCCCCGTGACGCGTCTGGCCTGCCCTGTCTCTTCTTAACAGCCTCCAATGAAGGAGCACCCACCACCCACTCTGGAGGCAACTTCTGCTCCACGGGTTAATCATTCTCTCGGTTAAGAAGCTTCTCCTTCCTTCCAGGTTGCTTCTCTCCTTGGTGAGTCTCCATGCACGGCTCCTTGCCCTGCCTTCAGGGGCTTTGGAGAAGAGGTGGGGGCCCTCTTCTTCTTTGGGGCAGCCCCTCAGACACTGGAAGGCTGCTCTCCTGCCACCCCTGGTCCTTCTTTCCTCGAGACTGGCAGCCGCCCTTCCTGTGCTCTTCTGTTCTGAGCAGGCTCCTCAGCTGGGAGAAGCCGGAGGAACTGGGGAACCCAAAGCCTGGGTTGCTGTCACCCCTGGGGCTTGTCCATCCCTTTCCCTGCAGGGCACTCTGCCTAAGGCACCCCAAGGCAAGCCCTGAATGGCGAGTGGCGAATTCCTCCTCTGAGAGGAAACCTTCCCACACGGGCTTCCAATTCGGAGGGGATGATCCTGGACTGGGCCATCCAGGGTGGATTCCTCTGCCTGACCTGGGCCTCAGGGGATCTGCATGAGAGCCAAGACCCGCGCCTGTCGACAGCCAGAGGTGGCAACATGAGGAAAGAGAGGAAGAGGCCGATTTCCTGCAGTTACTTGAAATGCAACAAGCTGGACTGGAAGAGGCTCTGAAATGCAGCTCTCAAACCTCAAGACTGCTGGAATCCAACCATCATAAATCTTTGTTCTCTGGAGCTGTTATTTTGGAATTCACACTGTTTTATAGCTCGGGTGTCTGATTTATGGCTGGGCTTTTGTGTTCTCTCACTCCATGGGATCTTCTGGCTTTGACCTTCAGGTATGTTGCTGCTGGCTACTGTGTGCTCTCTCGGCCAGAGCTCCCTCCCCCTCCTGCTCCTCCTTCCCTTTGGCCTGGAGCTCCTGAGCTGGGCACCTGTCCGCTCTGTTTTATCAGCCACGGAGCTTCCTTGGGTGCATCTGCCAAGCTGGCTGCGTTCTTAGCTTCCTCTACCGTTGGCCAGGGCTGCCTCCCTTCCTCGCGGCCTTTTTTTCTCCTTTTTGAGGGAGGCTCACCTAAAGTCAGTACCCCAAAGAGTGTTCCAGGCGTGTGGCTGTGCTATTTAACTTCGTGATTGTTTCCCCACGTCCTCCTAGGCTGGAGACCGAAAGATACGAGGAACGGTTGCAGGAACTGGGTCTGTCTACTTGAACGAAAAGAAGGACCGGGGGGACATGATGCCGAGTCTTCCGATATCTCAGGGGCTGCTACCCATTCTCCAAAGCCCCCGAAGGCAGGAGAAGAAGCAACGGATGGAAACTCATCCAGGAGAGAAGCAACCTGGAACTGAGGAGGAATTTCCTGACAGGGAGGACCATTCACCAGTGGAACAGCTTCCCACCAGAAGTTGTGGGTTCTCCATCACTGGAGGCTTTCAAGAAGAGATTGGACAGCCATTTGTCTCCTGGTTGAGCAGGGGTTGGACTGGAAGACCTCGAAGGCCTCTTCTAAATCTATTATTCTAATACTTGCTCAGGTATGCCACAAACGGAGTCTCATGCTTATTTCAGTCTCCACTTTCCCATTGTTTATACTTTTGCAGAGCTAACAATTCTTGCCTGTGTGGGAGTTTTTCTCCCAAGTGGCAAAACTAACAGGGGAGAGCTCCACACCACATCTCCATCCAAATATCCCTTGACAGCCTCCTGGGAATACATAAACCTGCACGCACAAAATACTGACAAAGAGGGAGGGGAACTCTACTGTTGAATTGCACCCTTCCCCTGAGGGGGGCTCCTTTATTTTATTGTAATGACCAGTCATCCCCCCCACAAATTATCCCCCCTGATCCTGGGTCTCCACTGTGTGGGTCACTCCCACAGAGCCTCTGCACACACCTTTGGCCTCCCATTGCTTCCATCTGCCCAGGGGGAGCAGTGACGACACCTGCTTTTAAACGGGGGGGGGGGCTCTTCACCATCCCTCTGCTGCTAAGCTCCCTCGAGCTCCCCACCCCAACACAAACGCCCCCACCCACCAAACGGAAGCTGCCGAGCTCCAGGCATGGAGGAGCCCACTGGGTGAAGGGGGAATGAGGAGGCCATCCCTGCCTTCTGTTTCCCATCAACTCCAAGGAAGGACAGTATAGGGATAACGTTACAACCTGTGGACTTCAATTCCCAGAATTCCTGACAGCTTTGCTGCCTCGGGAATTCTGGGAATTGAAGTCCACAGGTCATCAAGGGCCCTTCCTTGCCCACCTCTGCTCTAACCCATTCTCCACCAGTCCTGAGAACCAACCAGGGCTGGGAACCTCTGATTTCACTGACATTTCCCTCTGCTCTGGGGGATGGAGGGAGCCCGCAGGCCCCAAAGGAGAGGCCATCTCCAGGAAAAGGCCGTTTCTGTCCTGCTCAGAAAATACACCCACTTGGAGGAAATGTGTTAACCATTAGAGGATTTGGGGCAAAGCCGCCTTGTAAGTTCAGAGATCCTTGTTATCAAAGGCCTCATTAAGAGCCACTGAAATTGAACCGCTGTTAAAACAAACGCCCGCTAATTCCGCTCCTCGGCCAGGATCCCCCGGCTGCTCCCTCCCCCAGCGAAGCCAGAAAGGAAGGACTAGCGGATGATGGAGAGGAACAGGGCCAGTTCTGATCTTCTCAGTCAATCCGAACAGAATCGGAAGGGACCTGAGAGGTCTTCCAGTCCAACCCCCCTGCTCAAGCAGGAGACCCTCTACCACTTCAGACAAATGGCTGCCTAGTCTCTCCCTGAAGTTTCTCCTTAACTTTCTCCAGGTTGCGTCTCTCCTTGATGAGTTTCCACCCTTTGTTTCTTCTCCTGCTTTGGGGGGCTTTGGAGAATAGCTTGGCCCCCTCCTCTCTGGGGCAGCCCCTCCAATATTGGAAGTCTGCCATCATGTCCCCCCAGTCCTTCTTTCCTCTAGGCTGGCCACACTCGGCCCCTGCGTTCTTCACACGTTTTAGTCGCCAGGTCCTTCATCCTCTTCGTGGCTCTTCTCACTCAACGGCGTGTGCCAGACGTGCAAACGAGGAAGAGTCGGGTCCAAAGTCCCGCTGGCAGATCCGAAGGGAAACCCACTCAGGGAGTCCTGGCGGGTAGTAGAAGAGATAAAGGGATGGGGAAAAGCCCTAAGAAGGGACGTCCCAAGGGGCCCCCGCAGGAGCGGCGCAGGCACTGAACCCGTGGCGTCATCTCAGCCGCTCTTCCCTGGCCTTTGCGTCAGAATGCCACGGGCCATTAAAGACCGGAAAGGCTTCGATGAAACCCAAATATACTTTCTGCGTACCGTTCCCAGAATCTGCTACGGACGTCAGCCACCCTTAGACGTCAAACCAGGCCTAGACGTCAGGAAGCCCACGCGGCTGGAAAGCAACTGGACCCAACGGCCGTAATGGGAAGCAGTGCAGGATGCGAAGACGCGGAGGGACCTGAGCCCCGAGAGAGGCCGAGAGTCGGCCGAATGGAGGGCATCATCGCAGTGACGCTCTTCCCCTTGGAAGCCTGTCAGGACCGCAGCTGAATGACAGAATCCGGAGGGGCCTCGGAGGTCCTCCAGTCCAACCCCCTGCTCAAGCAGGAGGCAGGTGGCTCTCTTAACAGTCTCCAGGGATGGAGCATCCACAAGGTCTGGTGGCAGGCTGTTCCACTGGTCCTCTCACTCTCCGGAAGTTCCTCCTTCGTTCCAGGTTGCTCCTCTCCCTGACTGGTTTCCACCCGTTGCTTCTCCCTCGTCCTGCCCGCTGAGGCCTTGGAGAACAGGCGGCACCCCCTCTTCCTTGGGGCAGCCCCTCAGATACGGGAAGTCTGCCAGCGGAGCCGAGGGTTGCATTGGGCTTTTTGGGCAGCTCCTATTGAAGTGACTGTCCACCAAGACTCCAAGGCCCTCCTCACCGCTGGATGAGGCCCGGCCTCTTCCGTCCCTGGGCATTTCCGTCGTCAGGTGAGAGCCAGGACAGAGAGAGCCTCTCCGAAGACCCCGGGGCTCCTGCTGGGCACAGGAGCAGCCGTTTTCCCCAGGAATGGCCGTCTTCGCTCCCCTCGCTTGGGCCTCTTCCGCTGCTGCCCAAAGGGTTCCCGTGGCACACAAGCCCCCCGCCTTGGGGAGAGCCACGGAGAGAGCCCAGCGGGAGAGGCCTCCGAGCAGGGCCCCGGCCAGGGGAGAGGGACCCACGGAGGGAAGTCGCTTTGAGAGGAGCCTCTGCCGGGGTCAGCCATGTGCTTTGTGGAAACCGAGCCTTTCCGCTTCTCCGCTTCCCATTTGGGGCCTTTGATTCCTGGCGAAGGTTCCCCCCCCCCTCCCGGCCTTCGGAGCAGCAGCTGTGCTCTCCCAGCCACCCCTCTCCCCTCTCCCCCCCCCACCCCCCCAGCCTCCTTCAGGAAGCCAGGAACCCACCTCCAGAAGACACGCCACCCCAGGCAGCCTCTGCCCAACAGGTGCCCAAGGGGCGGCTTTGCCAATCAGGCGGCAGAGATTGCTGGGTGAGGTTGGGGGGGTCTGGTCTTCTCCGCCTTCTTCGTTTTCCTGACACTGGGGGGGGGGGCAAAGGAGGAATGCAGCCCCTCCCAACCAGAAACCAGCACCTCTTGCCCGGATGACAGAAGCACAAAGAAGAAGAGCAGCCCTGCTTCCACGGGGAGATTCCCCACGGGCCCTTCACCTACGACACACGCAATGTAAGGATGGAGCGGTCACAATGCAGGGCAGGCAGGCAGGAGGAAGGCAGGAGGAGGCATCCAAGGAGACAAGGAGCAAAGTGCCCAGGCTCTGCCAGAGGGACCTTCCCGGGGCTCCAGCACGAGGCCAAAAGCTGGGAAGGCAGAACCGGTGGTCCCGGTGACCAACCCAGACTGGATCCTTCCTCTCAGGACACAAAGTCAAGCAGAGTTTCAGAGGAGAAGTGGGAGCATCCTAGACCAAGCCGAACCCCAAAATGCTCGGGAATCCCTGGAGGTTTGGCATTCAGACACATCAGCCCACAACACGGGCCTAGGAGAGGAGCCCCCTTGCAGCCCTTTCAGAGGAAACAAGGGGGGGAAGCGGAAGACCAGAAGGCCACCCCCAGAGAAGCAGGGGTTAACCCAAGACAAACAATCAAGGCCAGGACATGCCCTGCTCAAGGCAACTCCCACCCCCCCCCCAACACGGGCGGGGGCAAAGGGGTGCCTGTGAACACTTGAGGAGGAAAGGAATCCACACAGCCCTTGGCCTTCCATGCCGCTTCCCAGCCTTCTCTAAGCCGTTTCCAGAGCACCAGCATATTCCACCCCCCTCGACAATCTGGGTCCTCCTTTGAGCCACCTCGGAAGGATGGAAGGCTGAGTCAACCTCGAGCCGGTCAGAAATGAACTGCTGGCAGTTGGCAGAGTTAGCCTGCAATGCGGCATTCTAATCCCCGTGGCTTTAATATAAAACCATTAGAGTATTACTTTTATGAGTGGCGATTAAAACACAGAATTGGCTGAAAGAACGTCAAAGGAAATCCCCCAACGTTTAATTCCATGGGGTGGAAGGAGCCCTCCGGCAGGGACACAGGGCGTGGGGGGGAGAGGCAGGAGCCAGGCTGCACGAGGGGATTCCGTGGGCTGGAATCCCCTCGGTTGGCCCTCGATGCCCACTGCTGTGTGCCGGAGGCGGGAGAGAAGGACGCAGGGCAGGGCCTGCTCCCACAAAGGAGGCAGCAGCCACAGGGAGCCCCTCCACCTTGGCCCTAAGCTGCCATCGCGGCAGGGAGCAGGCTAGGGAGGGGCAGTCCTGCCTGGGCCTCTCGGGCTCCCTCCCTGCTCAAAGGCCTTCAGGGATTGTCCAGGCAGAGTCCCAGGATCAGGCCGGGCTGGAAAAGGAGGGGGGAAACGGCCCAGAGGGGGCAGCCTGGGGCTCAGCCCCTCCTTCTAGCCTGATCTGCTGGAGGGCGGGAGGAGGGAAGGGCCGGGGCTAGGATGCCCCCTTCTGGCTAGGAAGGAGAGCTCCCACAGGGACCGAGCCCACCACCGGCCCCCAGGGGAGAGCAGGCCAGCCATGCCAACTGCCTGCAGGTGGCCCTCCCCCCTTCGGCATTCCTGGAGGGAAACTGCCGGGTGCCCCCAGCTTGGCCCTCCTCTTCCAGGGCAGCCCCCCCCCCTCTCAGAGGCCCCCTCGCCCGCAGCCACCAGAGACCCTCCGGGCATCCTGAAGTCCCAGCTGGACTAGAGGGAGCAGCCAGGAAAGACACGGGGGGACGACCTCTTTGCCCCCCACCACAGACAGAGCCCCCCCACCACCCCTGCCTTGGGCTTCCGATGCCTCGAAAGCAAAAACCAGCAGCGGGGGCTTCCTGGGGAAGGGCCACTCGGACAGGCCACCGAAATCTGCGCTGGCCATCTGGCCCCGAGTAAACAGGCGGGGAGGAAGGGCCGAGGGCCGGCCTCTGCGGGCTGAGCGGCTGGAGGCCCCTTCCCCTTCCAGGCCCTGCTGACCTCCCGCTTGCCCTGCCTGCCACGGAGGGTATCGAGAGGAGGAGGAGGAGGAGGAGGAGGAGGAGGAGGAGGAGGAGGAGGAGGAGGAGGAGGAGGAGGAGGAGGAAAGGAAGCCGAAAAGGCAAAGAGAAACCACACACACCCCCCTTTCCCCAACAAATCTGCTTGGTGGAGCTGACAGGCCCTGCAGAGGTGTTGACCTCACCTTCCCTCTCGCCCGTGTGGGGCCAAGGATCCTTCCAGGAGATCTACATTCACTTCTCTGACATGGAATTAAAACAACAGCCGCCCCCCATGAGTGAAAGCTCTCCTCCCCCCCCCCTTTCCTAAGGCAGGGATCGGCACATCCACTGCTTCGCTCGGCTCCCGTCATGGAAGGCTGGGCAGGCCCTCCAAAGCCTCCCTCCCTCCGGCCCTCTCGTCCACCCAGGGGCCTCTGTGTCCAGGACCCCCGGGGGACCCTGGCGAGACCCCTTCGCCTGGGCCACACTCAGCGTTGGCCTCACAGGGATTGGCCCATCAGAAGGGCACCCAAAAGGGAGACTCTGCTGCCCACCAGGCCATCTCCCATTTCCTTGGCTGCCTCCGGAGGGTCTTCCAGGCCAGCCCCATGGATGCCCCGCCCCCCATTGCTGACCCAGAGGGCTGAGAGACGGAGCCAGCGGCCCAGAGGGCAGGAGGAAGGCGGCTGGGCCTCTGTCTCCCCCAAAGCCTCTGGGCCACCGAGGGTTGACGGGCGAGGAAGAGCTGAAGCTCCCGCTTGACCTTCTAACTGGCCCGGAGGTCCTGCCGGCCCCCGTCTGCCCCCAGCCCTCTCCTCCCCAGCCAGACTTACGGGCAGGTGTGTGAAGACAGCAAAGGTGCTGCGCAAGAAAGCAATGAGGTCCACCAGGTAGTCACTGGCCTTGGTGGGGGCTTCCGCGGCCATCCAGTCATAATCTGCAAGTTGCAAGAACTGGTCAATCTTTTGGTTCAGGTTAGTGTAGATCTCCTCCTCTGCAGCATGGCGGCCGTCCTGTGGAGAAGGGCCAGGTCAGCAGAGAGATCATGGCGGCACCCCAAATCCTGTCCTGGGGGGCGGGGGGGGGGGGGGAGAAGAGGGCAAGGGGGGCTCATGGCCACCACTGTTAGGCCAATCCTCTGCATGCCACTTCACCTCCCCTTCAAGCGGCTCCTGCAACAGCCCCAAGGACAGCAGGGAACCTCAGCAGGCCAGACTGCACACGGGGGGGAGGGGAGGGGAGGGGGGTGGCGTAATCTATGGGAACAGAGACATGCTCCCCTTCCCCAAAAGGGCTGCCTAATGCCTCTGCCTCTTCGCCCACAAGGGCAGGCTGCGGCACCATTCCTTCCCTCCCCCCTTCTTCCCTTGCCCCTCTTCTTGGCACGAGGAGGAGGAGGAGGGGGGCTCTGTTGCTTTGCGTGTCCACTGAGAGCTTCTGCCCAGGAGACCAGGTGCCTTGCGGGCCTAAGAATCCTTGGCCGAATCTCCTGTCCTGTCCTACTTCTGAACGTCCGTCCATCCGAGCCCACCGATATAAATATTGCACTGCATTGAACTTGCATAGAATGCAAACATTGTGTCCCCGAGCGTGTAACGAATTCCTTGCACACCAGTGGGGAGCCGCTTCCCTTCTCTGCACTTGCACACTTCTGAACCCCTTTGCTGACTGGCTTCCATGATCCCCAACCCCACACAGGAGGAGGCAGAGAATGCGTTTTCCTTCCACCTTTTTCTGCAAAATATCCCTGTGAACCTGTGGATGGGCTTCACGCAAACCCTCCTTCTGCCTGCCTGCCTGCCTGCCTGCCGGCCGCTTTCCCTGTTTGGAGGAGGACGGCAGAGCAATGCTGGAGGGTGCTGACCGAGGGCCGGAGGGGACCATGGGGAGGGAGCCCACCTTGAAAGTGGCTGTTCCATAAAGCTTCGTCGTGTGGACGGTCTCTGGAAGGACGTTGGTGATGTTGGTTATGAATTCTTCCAGGAACCGACAGGATCGTTCCAAATGTGTAGTGTTGATAATTATCTGGACCAGCTGCAGGAGAACCACACCCTGTTAAGACCCTCAGCCGAAGGTGGGCTGGGGGAAGTCAGGGCAGCAGGCAAGAGGCGCTCGGCCCTCTGGTCTCTGGCCAAAACGGACTCTCCTTTTCATCCCAGGAGATGCTTCTAGGTAGAGATTCTCTGGCTGTCCCAAAGGGAGGCTTTCTTTTTTCCTTTGGAGACATTTCGCTTCTCCACCAGAAGCTTCTTCAGCTCTGACAGGAGAGTTTATATTCCTTACAGACAGCGGAGAATCTGCATCCTTCTAGAGGGCCGTCGAAGCCCCTAAAGGTTGAAAGGAAAGAAAACCCAAGAGAGCCCAGTTGCCCCCTGAGAAAGCCCCTCTGGGACAGCCCTGGCCTGCATGAGGGAGACTCTCCACGGACTCTTAGCCACGCCATTCGGGATGAAGACCCTCGGGGGGGCTGTGGGGGGAGGAATGGATTCCCAGAGGGAACAATTGCAGACTGCAGGAACCGCTTGCCCCACTCGGGGGGCCCTGAGGACACAGGAAAACCCCCCAGGGCTTCAAGGACCCTCCCAAAGGATGCGAAGGGCCAGTTCTGTCTGCAAGGAGCATCCATCCTTCCATTCCCCACCATCCAGTCGGAGCTGTGGAAGCTCCTCGGATGAGAAGCGAAACGCCTTCAAAAGGAAAAACCAGCTGCCTCCTGACCAAAGCCCCCTGGGGACTGAGCTCCCTGACTCAGCCTGTCCACGGGGTCCCTGCTGGAGGCAGAATAAAACCTCCGAGGAACTTCCCTCGTGACCCCTCCGATCCTATTCAAGACAAGAACGGATCTGACGCCCTCGGCCAAGGCTTCAACGGGGGCAGAAGCTTGAGTGACAGCTCCTCTTGCTCTCCAGCAGTGTCAGAAAATCCGCAGGCGCCTCGGCTGAAATTAATTGGTGGGAGGGGATTCTCCCTCACCTGTCGACAGACAGAAGCAGCCCTGGGTTGTTCCAGGACAGCCAAGGGGACCTGGCGATTTCCCCATTTCCCAGCTTGGCCCAGGGATTCTTTGCGCCGTATCATAAATGACAGAAATGATTGGCGTGACCGGATGTCGCTGTAAGCCATTTGGGCCCAGCAGCTCCTCCCTAAAATGTCTGAGACCCTCAACCCACGAGAGCGTTAGGGCTCCCCCTGTCCCTCCTTCCTGGCTGGAGCTCAGCTGTGGCAGAGATGAGAAGGATACGGGGGTCTACAACAGAAGGTCCCCCAACATTTATGGCTCCATGGACCAGCAGCGAGTGGCCCTGGTGATGGGGGGGGGGCTGTTGTTTCTCCCACACAACCTGGATGCTGCACAGGTGCGGATGAAGCTTTGCGCACCTGCCTGCCACTTGCACGGCCCGGTGCCCAACAGGACGCGAACCGGCAGCAGTCTGTGGCCTCCCCTGGCCTCCCACACTCCCTGAAACCCTTTCATGCTGGGCAAGACTGGAGAAAGGGGGCCTCAAGGAAACCCAGGAGGAGAACGGGGACCTGGGTTGGATCGAAGCCTGCCTGATTCATGGTCTAGTGCAGAGTTTCTCAACTTCGGCCATTTTATGATGGGTGGACTTCAACTCCAAGAATTCCCCAGCCAACAACCGGCTGGGGAATTCTGGGAGTTGAAGTCCACTCATCTTCAGATGGCCGAAGTTGGGGTAAAGCCTTACTGGGGGTGGAAGAAACCCTGGAGGAGGCTCCTCGTGGGCAACCTCCGTGTAAGCTTCCTTTTTCCTGCCTCCTCCCTCCCTCCCTCCCTCCCTCCCTTCAAGAGGAGGCCCAGAGGATCTGAGGCCCAGAGGCCCTGGGCGGTGAGGGGGTCCAAGCCCTCCAGCCTCCCCCAAGGAGCCCTTGCCTCGGTCAGGCCCACGTTCTTCCTCCGAATGACGTTCTGCAGGCAGCCGCTCAGAGTCCGAGTCAACAGCAAATTGGTCGATTTCCGGATCATGTCGTCCACCTCCGTGGAGCTGAAAGGCAGAGGGAGAGGGAGAGCCAGGGGTCAGTGGGCCGGTTGGGTGGGCTGGCTGGCCGAGCCCTTGCGGAGGGCAAAGGGAAGCCGGGTGTGGAGAAAATCATGCTGGCCGTTTTACCAGGAAAAGCTTCGCCCGTGAGAGGGAGGCTGGGAAGGGTCTCCGTGTATGGAGCCACGTGGGGGGGGGGGGGGGGGGGAGGATTCCACCAGGGAGAGGTGCAATGGTGGAGACCGAGGAAGCCCTGGCCCCCTTCAGAGGCTGAGGGAGCTCAGGGCTGCCTTGGGGAAGCCGGACGGGATCCACCTCTTGAGGAAGCCCGTGGAATTCACTTCAAGGCGAAAGGAAGGAGCCCTTGGCTGAGCGCACAGCAGCGGAAGAGGGCCAGGGCCAGGGAGGCCTTGGAGGGGGACCAGGAGGCAAAGGGAAAAGAGCCACCCCCAAAGTCGCCCGGAGGCCGAGCGGACGCAAAGCGATGGGCTGCTCTAGCGGGAAGGGGTGCCGGTCTCGGGCTCCCCAGGCGAAGAGGCCGCCTCCAAGGGGGCAGATCCTGGGGAGGGGCCAGCGTTTCCCACGGGATCCCTGACCGACCACTGCTCCCTCCCCAGTGCTCAGAGCGGAGACCCGATGCTCAGCTTCGCAACCCTGAGGTGCCACAGACTATGAGCCCTCCAGGGACAATTGCTCAACTGGAGCGCAAGGGCTGGAGGAGGCCATGCCCAAGAGGATTTATTCCCAGGTAGCTTAGAGAACGGAGCTTTGCCACGGGTGGAGGAGGGCAGGACTGGCAGGCTGGTCTCCAGGGTCAGTCTGGCATGCAACCTCTTCACGGGGTGCCCAAAAGCCTCCCTTCCCCCCAGGAGGAAGAGGCTACCGGTCTGCCGTTGCTGCAGCCATGAAACTGTGGCCCCAATTCTTCACAATTAACCCATCCATTGTGTTTAATTGGGGGCTCCCACTGGCTCCACTGGGGAAGGCCCCCGTGATGCTTTCAGGCCCCATATTGTCAGGCTTGCTTTAAGGAAAGGGGGAGCCCCCAAAGTGCTGATGGAGATGGGGAGGTCCACATGAAGGGAAGCAGCCCTTGAAGGGAGGGGGGGGGCGCTGGCAGCCCCTGCTCCCTCCCTCCATTTCTTTAGCTGGGAGGGTGGGACTTATTTGTTTCCCCTAAACTCTGCCCACTCTAGAGACCCTCCGGAAGAACCAACCCACTTGCATCTGCCTGGGGGCTCAGGGACAAAGCAGCCCCCACCCCCACCCCAAGAGCCCCTCCCCCACGGAGACGCAGAAGGGCAGGAGAGCTTTGGATCAGCCCTGGGTATCCCCTGGGGGGCTGAGGGGGGCAGGGCAGCCCTGGGGAAAGGCCCACACACTCATTCCACCCACACACACACACACCCTCCTACCTCAGGTGGAGATCCTCCGAGAACTTCAGGCAGGCGTAGATAAATTCCTTGATCTGGTTGTAGATCCGAGGCACCAGGTCGGAAAAGGGGAACTTCCTGGGGAACGGCTGCTGCAAAATGGAGGGGAGAGCGGTCAGCAAGACGGGCGCCCCCACAGCCCCAGCGGCCATCACCCCCTCCCCCCTCCCCCCACCAGCGAAAGGGGTCCAGTTGACGCAGCTTCCGGACCCCCCTCCCAGGGGGGCTGAGAATCCCCACCCACCTCCCGCCTTCAGAGCCCTCATGACTGCAAACCATCGTGCCCCCCCCTGCCCCTCCAAAAGAGACCCTCCCCCCCCAGGACCCCCCTCACACCGCCAAGCTGTCCTCTTTTGAGGGCTGCCAGAGGTCATCCAGCCCAGCCTCCCAGGGCCAGCCTCCAGTGACTCTGAAGGGGAGGAATCTCTGGGGAAAGGCTCTGCAGGGGGAGCGGAGGCCACCAGGAAGCCCTCGTCTCTGAGCACCGGCTTCCCTCCGGGCTTCACCTTCTCCAGCTCCGCATCGTGGAAGGGAAACTGGCCCACCAGCTGCTCATACTGCCCCTCGTCTGCCACCGAGATGGGGCTGTAGGTGTCCAAGTCCAGGATGCTCCTGTGGGAGGAAGGAGAAGGGGCAGAAGACCCCCAGGGACCCTTTGGGCAGTCCTTGACTTACAGCCGTTCGCTCAGTGACCATTCGCGTTACAACCGCACTGGAAAAAGTGACCTATGCCCGTTTTTCACACTGACGACCGTTGCAGCATCCCCCGGGTCATGTGATCAACATTCTGATGCTTGGCAACTGACTCGCATTTATGACGTGTCACGTGATGCCCTTTTGCAACCTTCTGAGAAAGTCAACGGAGAAGCCAGACTTCCTTAACAACCGTGGTGTTCACTTGTTGCTGCCGTTGTGGTTGTGAGTTGCGAAGTCGTGACCTCCTGGACCACGTTCCTCCAGGCCCCCTCCCCATCCTCTGGAGCCCACTGATGGCTCAGGCCGGCTGCTTCGGGGACTCCCCCCAGCCCCCTGCCCCCTCGCCCTCCCTCCTTCCCAGCCTGAGGCTCTTCTCCAGGGAGTCCAACTGAACTAACTTAACAATTGCAATGATTCGTTTAACAACTGTGGCAAGAACGGCCGTGAAATGGGGCAAAATTCATTTAGCAAATGTATTATTTAGCAACACAAATTTTGGGCTCAATTGTGGTCGTAAGTCGAGGACTATATAGGCGTGTGCATAAGACACACAAAGACAAACACACACACACACAGACCCTGCTCAGGACCCCTTTTCCCTGCTTTGTAAGATACGAGCACAGCCCCCCTGGGAGCCCCACAAAGAAGCCCCATTTCTCAAGGACGCCCATTAAAAATATTTGAACGTCCGTTTTTTGCAAATGGTCCCACGAGAGGAAAGAGGGAATTGCAGGAGCATCTCGGACGGCAGCCACAGAGGAGAGGAGAGGAAAAGAGTGAGAGAGACAACCGCCCATGGAAGAGAACAAGAGGCTTCCCTCTCATTGGAGGGCAGGGCCGGGAGAGGATTCGCACCCGGAGCCCCCTTCCCTCGGGCCCAGGGCAGCTTTAAGCCTGGCGGACTTCCACTCCCAGAATCCCCCGGTTGGCTGTGCCCTGGACCCTCCACAGCGGCTCCCCAAAACGCCAGTGGGGACAGCGCTCAGGTGTATGTGCGGGTGGCCCTCGGCCAACAACGGTGTGCTTAGCGACCGTTCAAAGTTACGACGGCACTGAAAAATGTGACTTAGGACTGTTTCTCACCGTCTCCACCTGTGCAGCATCCAGTAACCTGGGGCAGAGTCAGGTGGGAAAGAGGCTCCCGAGAAGAGAAGGGACCAGGGTGGGGGTGCAGAGGGGGGCTCCCTTGTCAGCCACCAGTGCCGCTTGGCTTTGTGGTCGGCTCTGCGTCCGTTCCCCTCTTTCAATGAGACCTTGGAGTCTTGCCTCCCTCCCCCTGGCTGCCTGTGGGGCCCCATCCACCCGAGGAGGCCTCACCTGAAGGCGCCTGCCCATTTCTTCAGCAGCGTCTCCCTGTACTGGTCCTGGATCTCCAGGAGCAGGTCGAAGAGCTGGCTGACGGGGAAGCCGTAGGCCTGGCAGGGAGACAGGGGGGCTTCAGGGGAGGAAGGGAGACCCGAGGGGGCTCTGACCGGCCTCTGGAAAGGCCCCTCGTGGGCTTCTCATGGGACCGAAATCCGGAAGACGCTGGACGGGAAGTTCTTGGCTTATGACCGTAACTCAACCCAGAACTATGGTTCTGCGCCATGGCCGTCATTAAGTGGACCACCACGCGACCATGCCTGGTTCCATGACTTTTGCAGCAGTCTTAAGTAGACTCCAGTTTCTGGCGGGAAAGTCATAAATCGAGGCCACAGGATCGTCAGGCACCACCCATGATTGACAAGGGTGCCGAATGGGGTCAGGTGACCGAGGGCGGGGAGGTGGGGGCAGCCCCCAGGATTTCAGAACCAGGTCATCCTCGGTGTCTTTTGGGGGCTGCAGTGGTTGAATGAGCGGCCGTAAGAACGTAGAAGGGTTGTTGACTGGATGGTCGTAACCCGAGGACTAGCTGTAGGAGTTGCACTGAGAAAACCTTCCAGAGGAAGCCCCGGACAGAGATTCGGGGGTGGGGGAGGCATCGTGTGGGAGGCGAGCCAGGCATTGGGGCTCTGGGCCTCCAAGGGGAAGGGCTGCCTGATTCTCAGTCCAGGCCTGGAGGGGCGCTGGGGAGGCTGGCAGAGAGCTGGGGGGGGGGGGGGGCCTCCTTACCTGCAGAGTGTCAGCAAAGACCACGATGAGGTTTTTCAGGTCCAAGACCAGGTCTGGGTCGGAGCAATAGGACTGAAAGAGGAAGAAGAGGAAGAAGAGGAGAAGGGATGACCGGCTGCCTTTCTCTGGGCTCTCGGGGGGGGGGGGGTGTCAGAGGAAGACAGTCTGGGACCCTCACCTATTTCCAACTTCCACCTCCACAGGGGGATTTGTGGTAAAAAAAGAAAATTGCCTAAACCAAGCCATCCGCCTAAAAATTAACTTCACTCCGATCCGCCTGTTAAAGGAAGGAGCCGCTGTGGGGGATCCTTGGGGGTCTCTGAGCTGGGTGGTTTGCTTACAGGCGTTTCATTACCAAACTAGGTAACACGATCAGGGCCCGAAGGGAATGGGGATGGGGGGGTGGAGGGGCGAGGAGGACTGTGGGGGATCCTTGGGGCTCTCTGATCTTGCGGATGTTCTTGCAGGCATTTCACGACCCAACAAAGTAACCTTATCAGTACTACGGTAGCATTGCTTTCCCTATCAAAATAAGGCTCAGGTCCATTAAAACAAGAAGGTGATGGGGAGGAAGGACCCTGGGGACATCAACTGAGCCAGGGTTTATGGAGCTCCAGGCAAAGGCAGCCAAAAGGAGAGGAGCCCCAGCCTCCCCCCCCCCAGGAGGCCCCTCCTTCGCCGGCCAAGGGCCAAGGGCCAAGGCCACTCACCGAATGCGTCCGGAGGGCCGCGATGGTCTTGGAGAGGGCCATGTCCCAGAGCTCGTCGACGTAGGCTCTGTCCACCAAGCCCTGGCCTGTGTGCAGCACGTGGTCCTCGATGACGAAGAAACTGCCAAGGGCAGAGGGAGGCTCCCTTCAGAATCACCTCTCGGAACTCCGCTGGGAGGCACCCGGGAGGTCCTCTAGCCCAACCCCCTGCTCAGGCAGGCCCTTCCAGACAGGGGGCCGTCCATCCTGACCCGAAGGCCCAATTGGAGCTGAGGTGGTCAGCCCATCTCTGGCTTCACTGGAGCTGGGGAAAGGGCTTGTCCAGCAGGGACTCCTAGAATCCCCCAGGAGATTCAGAGCCAGTTCTGAATCCCAGCTGCCTCACCAGGCTGTCCTTGGGAAGGGGGGCGGGGGGCAGACTGAGAGGAGGCTACAAGGGTCATAAGTGTGAAAAATGGTCATCGGTCACTTCTGGCCAGTGTCGTTGTTCCTGGGAAGAGTCATTAAGCGAGGACCGCCCATGCCACACAGGCCTGAGCCCCGAGCCCCGGTGGGAGCAGAGGGGGACCAAAGAATACCTACCCCACAATCTGATTAAAATACTTCCGGTAGCCGGAGAGGGTTTCGTGCTAGAAAGAGGGGAGGAAGGGAAGAAGGTTAAAGCGCCTTGAGGGAGGGGGGCGCCCAGGGGAGATCCCCTCCCTTTCTCCCCCCAAACCCTTGGGGCCTTACCATGTTGGAGGGGGGCTGCAGAACCAGCCGGGCCTGCTTCCTCCTCTGCTTCCGGTAGTAGCTCTCAAAGGCCTCCCGGGCGCCCTTCCAACGAGAGAGAGGGTCAAGCTTCCCCCAGGGCCTCCCTCTGCCCCCAGCCACCCGCCCTAGAAGAGGGCCCAGCACAGGGCTCTCCCACCTTGGCAGCCTTCAGACGGAGCCAGCTGGGAACTGAAGTCCACAAGGCCTGAGGTTGCCACGCTTGGAGAGGGAGCAGGCGACGGCCGTGGGGCCTTGCCTCGCTTTGGGCTGGGACCTTCTCCAGTTAGAGGTCCTGGAGGCCTTGGAGGGAGGGGGCCGTTTAGCTCTACTGGTCCCTCTGGGACCTTCTCCCGCCTCCAGTTCGGTGGCCATGGCGCCTTGCCCCACTCCGCCAAGGGGAAGCCCGGCTCAGCTTCTGGCCGGGTCTTCCGCCCCACGGAATGGGCTCCCCTGGGGGCACCTGCGGGCTGTGGGGCTCAGCGTGGGCCCCCTGGGGAAACCCCCGAGTGCAGGGCCCGAACTTAGGAAGGAGGCCTGTCGTGTGTTTTTGCCTTCAAAGGCCATTTCCCGAGGGAATTCTTCCAGCGTTGTTTATAATGCCCGGAGTTGCCTTTCTTCCTAATCGATCAGGAGCCCAGGCGCCCGTGTTGGGCCCCCCCCCCTCGCTTCGCCCTTCCCTGGGGGCCGGCCCCCTGCCTCCGCCTGCAGCCAAGACAGGGCTCTCCGGCCATCCCCCCTTGACCCTCCTCCTCCCAGGGGCTGCTAAGGCCCCTTGAGAGTCGGCTTCTGGTCCACCTGAGGCATTTTTACAGAACGTTTTAAAGTGATTAGAAAGACGCTCTGCGAAATATATTTATATTTTAAATCTGTCAAGTTGTATTTCTTTTCCGTAGCTCCAACCTCCTCCAGAGCTCTGTTCTGCTGACCTCCTCTTCCTTCCCTCCCTCCCTCCCTGCACACCTGTCTCTTCACCCCCTATTCCTCTTGAAGGGGGGGGGGGAATAAACCCCTGCGGATGCTCTCAGGAGCTGATGGAAGGGGGGGGGGGGAGAAGGGCGGTGGGGCAGCTTCCTTGGAACAAGCCCAGCCCTCTTCGCCTGGGGAGCCCAGCCTTTCTAGCCAGCGACAGAAGCAGGACCCAAAGAGGGGAAACCACTCCTCCCCTTCCCCTCTCTGACCCTCCCCGGCCTCTGGACGGGCGGGGGGGGGGGGTTGTCTCTCCTACCTGAGCAGCTACCAAGGGGTTGACACAACCTGGGAGTTTGGAAGCAGTAACGCAACCCCTGTCTCTGCTCAGAGCCCCTTCACAGAACCCAGGAGCAGAAGAGGAAGCCCCCACAGGTCATCCAAGGCCTACTTGAGGAATACTTATCAGTAAAGGAAGACCTTTTTTCCCCCCTTTTTGCTGCTTCCCGGGGGGGATGGGGGGGGGCATTTTCTTGTTACTGTTGCCCACAATTATGTCTGAATGCTCCTTTTAAAGAAATTCCCTTCCCCCCCCCCTCCCCCAGGGACTTTTCCCACCCTTTTCAATCTAAAATATAAACTTTAGATCTTGGAGCGTGGCACAATTCCATTCACCAAATGGCAACCCAGAAGTGGCTTCCAAGCCGGATTGTCCGTGGGGTTGCCTGTGCTTGAGCAAAGCCAAGGTCATCGTAGGCATCAAAGCCCGTTCCCCCCCCCCCCGCCTCCCCCCCAGCGGTGGCTCAATCCACGCTCCTTTGACCGACCGAGGGGGTCAGAGACTCCGAGTGGCCGAGCTTCCTTCCTACAATTGTGCATGTCCACTGTCCGAGGGCCTTGAACCCTGGGCCTGGAGGGAGCTACGTGGAGGCTCTGCTGTGTTTTTCTCCATTGGGCCGCCTGGGGTTTGCCTCCTTTGACTGCCCAGAGTCCTGGAGGTCAGGTGGGCTGTCACACGGAGGGCATCCGGTCCAATTCCCTGCTCAGGACAGGAGCCCATGAGACGGGGGGTCCAGCCGGCTGCGCTCGGAAACCTCCCTCCCTCCCTCCCCTCAAATGTCATCTTGCCTGGCCCTTTGTTGGAGGCCACGTTAACGACCTGCAAGGTAATGGAGCTCTGGCTCCTTTGTCCAAAAGCCACTGCAAACAGGAGCCCCCCCCCCCCATTTCCTGTTATTCCAACCAGGAAGAGCCCCTGCCTGAGTGGGGGGGGGGGAGGAGGAGGAGGAGGAGAGCACCAGGCAGGAGAAGAAAACACGCTAAGCAGAGAACTATTCTAGAAGGGAGGTGTGACTCAATGGAGGAAGGACTTGCCTCCAGAGATTAGGAAGGCTCCGACACGGGAGGTTTCCCAGAAGAGATCGGAGAGCCACCCGTCTGAAATCCTCTCTCCCGCTTGAGCAGGGGTTGGGCTAGGAGACCTCTAGGGCCCCTTCCCACTCTGGGGTTATTCTGCTATCCTTGAAGGTGGAGCTAGGAGGCCCGAGACAAGGCGAGGCTGCCACAGTCTCCGGGCTGAGCCCCTTCAGTGCAGTAAAGGCTCAGGAGGGCCAAGAGAGGCAGGGGAGAAGGCCCCCATCCCTCTGCCTGGGCCTGCTGACCTCCGCTTCTTCCCCGGGCCTTTCCGGGCTCTTATCAAGGCCGCTCAGCTCCCTCCGGAGCCGTCGTCAGCCACAGCGGAAGGGCAGCCAGGGGCTACACCGCATCCCCACCGGGGAGCCTGGCTGGGGAACATCCCTGGATCCCAGGCCCCAAGAGAGCAGCGGCCCCCACCCCTCCCGCCTCTTCCCAGCCGCTGCCCCCCATTCCCGGCCACTTTGAGGGAACCCTCCCTGCCAGGGCGGGGCAGGGCAGGAGGGGGGCTGAGCTGCCCCAGGGGGAAAGCTGCAGAGCGGCAGACCTAAGGCAGAGGCAGGTGGTCCCAGGTGGGTCAGGAAGGGCATGGAGCCCCCGGGCAGGAGGCTGGGTCTCCCTGCCGAGGGGAGCAGAAGGCCAGAGCCCTCTTGACCCTCAGCAGCCCTGGCACGATGGCTGCCCTTGTCACCTCCTCCTCCTCTACCACCACCTGCAAACCCTTCCACTCTCTAGCACTGTTGGTGTTCCCTAGTTGGGTCATGGAACGTCTGCGAGAAAACGACCCAGCTGAGAGAGCATCAAGGACCCCCACAGCCCTCCCCCTTTTCCTCCTCTTCCTCCTCCTCCTCCTCCTCCTCCTCCTCCTCCTCCAAGGGCTTCCTCTACCAGGAGCCGATGCCAGCGGTGAGGAGGGAGGCCGTTCTGCCTGCTCTCCACTGACCCCTTGCTGAAGTTCAGGGCTTCCTGGAAAGCCTCAGCCTGCCCTGAGGAGGGGGGGGGAGGCCCTCCCAATGCTCCGGCCGTGACCCGGCCGTGACCCCCCCCCCTGTGTCCGAGAGGGGAGCGCTGCCGGCTGGCTGCCCGATAAGCAGGACTGGCAGAGCCAAGCAGGACTTGGGAACCTCTGAGGGGCTCAGCCGTAAAAGCCAGGCCACAGGAAGGCCGCCTCCCCTAACAATGCCGGAGGAGCCCAGGGGCCTCTTCCAGGACAGCAGCCGGGCCTCCGATAAGGCCCTGGTCAGCCAGGCAGAGTCGCCTCCCGCAGCTCCTCCACGCCAGCCCTCCCGCCTGGCTGATGAGGGGACGTTTTCCGGTGGCGGCTTCAACAAGGCCCCCCTGGCCCTGAGCTGCCCTGCCTTTTCCCGGGTCCCTCCGGGGTCAAAGAGGGGAAGGGCGGGGGGGGGGCTGCCTTCCACGGAGGCCCCTCTTCTCTCCATTCTCATGTTCAGTGGCCTCCTCTTTACTCTTCAGCCTTGGGGCTCTTTCCCTGCCAGGCCCCCAGCCTCCGCCCCCCTTTGGCGAGAAGCATCGGCCCTTCCAGCCTTGGCTCTGCTGAGAAGGAGCCGTAAAGGGGAGGGGGGCAAAGGACGGGGAGGGGCAGCCCAGCCAGGGCACCAGGCTCTGGGAAGGAAGGGAGCTTCCGAGGGGCCTCTCTGCAGCCGGCAGGGGATGCCCATCGCTCAGCACGGAAGCTTGGCTGCCTCCAAGCTGCCCAGCCGCCTCTGGCCCCTTGCCCCCTGCCACTGGCCGTGCCCGGGACTTTCGGCCCCTGCAGCCTTCCCCGCCTCCACCGAGGGTAGCACCCTGGCTAACCCCCACACGGACGCAGGGCCCTTGCCTCGGTGCCTATGGAAGCCCTCCGTTGTGGTTGCCAGGGGGGCTTTTCCCAGAAGGCAACTGGGCTTTCTTGGGGGGGGGGGGGGTTGTTCCCAGGAAGGCCTTTGGCTCCTCATGCAGAAGCTTCTCCTCTGAAGAAGACCGGAAGGAGCTTCCCAGGAGAGAAGCCAAGGAGGCCCCTGGGGAAAGGCCCGTGGGGCAGTCCGTGTCCCCCTTCCTTCTTCGTGCCCCTGGCCAGAAGCGGCTCCTCCCCAGGGAAGGGCGGCCCTTCAGAGGGCAGGGGAAGGAGCAGCCGCTTACCAGCACCGAGTAGATGTGGAAGCAGCGGTAGACGGGGGAGAAGTCCACCAGATCCTGAGCACCGGGCACCTGGGGGGGAGAAAGAAGAGGGACGGCTGTCAATCAGAGCCAGAGAGGCTGCGTGGGCAGGAGGGCCGAAGTGGCAAGGGCCCCCTGGCAGCTTTTCTACACGGGGGGATCCTGCCCGTCCAGATGGCTCCGTGGTGGGCAGGCGAGGGCAGCCCTTCCCAGGCCACAAGTGGGAAGCGTCAGGGCAACAGGAAAAGGGGGGAATAGAAATAGTCCTCGACTTACGACCACCATTTCTGTTGCTAAGGGAGATAGCAGTTAAGCGAGCTTTGCCCCATTCTCGCCACGGTTCTTCAGTGAACGACTGCAGTTGTTAAGTAGGAACCCGGTCGTTAAGTGAATCCGGCTCCCCCACTGACTTTGCTGGTCAGAAGGTCGCAACAGGGGAATCATGGGACCGTCATAAGTGTGAACCAGCTGCCCAGCCTCTGAAGTTTGATCCCATGACCATGGGGATGTTGCAGCAACCGTTAAGCGTAATTTTGCATGGTTGGAAGCTGAGGACTATACAAGCAAAGCACCTTGGAGAGATGATGAGAGGGGCCTGGGAGAGGATACGGCCAGCCTGGAAGACCCCGAGGGGCAACCAACTCCTGCCCCATCCCCCCCCCCCCACACACTGCTTGCCTCTTCCTCCTCTTCCTCATCCAGGATCCCAGAATCCCGCTCGGAGATGGGACTGGCGTTCTTGGGCTCCGGCCCTGAATTCCCGCCGGCCTCTCTCCTGCCCCTTCGGCCCCCAGCCCTCAAGGGCTGCCCCACCAGGCCGTCCAGGCTCCTCTGCTGCTGGGCCTAGGACACAAGCGGACAGGGGGGGTCGGCCGGAGCGCCACTGCCGGTCACCCAGGGGGCGCTTCTCCCTACTGCCCACCACCCCACCCAACACCCCCCTTGGGAGGCGTCCTTTGGAGGCTCCCTCCCCCCCGGCTGAGGGCTGACCCGAGGGCCCAGTGGGAGGGAGGCCTGGACCCCCAGAGCCCCCCCCCCCACCATTAAGAGTTAGTTCCCCTCAACCCCCCGCCCCCCGTCAGTTCCAGCTGCCAACATCTGGGCACCAGAGAGGCCTGGAAGGCACCCTGGGAAACCTCAGTTGTGCACTGCAGATGGATGCCATCTGTCCCCCCCCCCCCTCTTCTGCCAAGACGTTACGGCCAGGGCACACAAGGGCAGCCCCTCCCCAGGCAGGGCCCCCCCTCGCCCCTTTGCCTCCCCCAGGGGAAACCTTTCCCTCTGTGAGAAACGGAGGGGAGGGGGGGGTTCTCTAGAGAGGAGGAGGAGGGCCTTCCCTTAACATGACACGATCACACACACACACACACACACACACACACACCCCTTAGATTTGTATAGGCACACTTGCAGCGATCACAGGCAGCCTCGACATACGGCCACAATTGAGCCCACCATTTCTATTGTGAAGGGAGGCCATTTTACGACCTTTCTTGCCCCGGCTGTTAAGTGAGTCACTGAGTTGCTAAGTTAGTCCGGCGGCTGTGAAGTGAGCCTGGCTGCCCCCCTTGATTTTGCCCGTCGCAACAGGGGATCCCGTGACCCAGAGACACGGCCACGGTCGCAAGTGTGAGTCGGTGCCAAGCGTCTGGATCTGGATCCCGTGACCCTGGGGAGGCTGCAAAGGTCACAACGTGAAGAACGGCCCAAAGTCCCTTTCCTCAGCCCTGGTCAATGTCAACGGCCCCTGAAGGAGCTGCTGAAAGTCAAGGACTCCCCCCCCCACCCCCACCCCCATGGGTCTCAACAGGAGGCAGCTTTTCCCCAGGGAAGTCAGTCGGGGGTCGGCAAGAGGGGGGGGATGGGTTTCCTTCCCTTACAAGACCCTCCCCAGGCCTGGAGGGGGGGTGTCCTCCTCTGTGGCACCAGGCCGGGAGGGGGGAGGCTCTCTAAGGAAAGGCTGGTGGCATCACAGCCCCCGCCCGACCTCTAGCGGCCCCACAGCATCACCTCTGCCTTTGCACGGCCCCCCCTTGTGAAACACACACACACACACACCCAGAGCCCAGCGTCCGTCCACCGTGTGTGTCCCCTGGCCAGGAGGAGGCTGGGGGGTGGGGGGGCTTCCCTCCTGCGAAGCCTCTTGGGAGCCCCAATGCACTCAGGCCCCGATTCCTGAAGCCCCCCCCCCTCTCGGCCCTGTCCGGCCCTGCCACTCACCTCCCCCCCCCTCCTGGGAGCCCCAACAGGCCCAAGAGGGCCCCAGCCAGGCCACCCCCTGAGACCCCTTCCGGGAAGGCCTGAGGGAGACGGAGGGGGGAGAAGGGAGTCGTTTTCTGACCATTCAAAGTTATGACGGCACTGAAACATGTTTCTCAGAGTTATGGCCTTTGCAGCATCTCCCCCCCTCCCCCCCCCCGGGTCACCTGATCCGGATTCTGACTCCCACTTGTGACCCACCCTCAGGGGATTCCCCTTCTGGGACCTTCTGACAAGCAAAGTCAATGGGGGAGCCAGATCCACTTAACAGCCATGTGACTAACTTTACGACCGCAGGAATTCACTTAACAACCGTGGCAAGAAAGGTTGTAAAATGGGGCAAAATTCCCTTAACAAATGTCCCCCTTAGCCACAGAAATTGTGTGCTGAATTGTGGTCGTAGGTTGAGGACCACCAGGATCTACGGAGGGAGACTCCAAGCAAAATTAAAACAGGGGCAAAATAGGGGAGGAAAACAGGAAGGAGGAAGAAAGAGAGGAAGAAAAAGATGAACAAGACACCCCTCGACTTCTTACTTCTACGTCCTCGAGTTACGACCACAGTGGAGCCCAAAACCTATGTTCAGTGACGCAGCTGTTAAGGGCATTATGCTCCGTTTTATGCCTTTGCTTGCCACGGTTGTTAAGTGGATCTGTGTCGAGGAGGCCCTCTCTGTGGGAGCGGATGGGTCGAAGGGAGGTGTGTGGTAGGAGGCGGTCACGCAAATAACCAGGTCCCGGGCCATGGAGCACTTTGAAGGTGGTTATTAACACCTTGAAGCGCACCCGGAAGGCCACAGGCAGCCAGTGGAGCTCGCGCAGGAGAGGTGTTTCGTGGGAGTATCGTGAACCTCCCAGGATCCCCCGCACGGCTGCATTCTGTACTAGCTGGAGCCTCCGGGTGCACCTCAAGGGGAGCCCCATGTAGAGAGCATTGCAGTAATCTAGGCGGGAAGTGACGAGGGCTGGAGTGACCGTGCGGAGGGCGTCTCGACCTAGAAAGGGACGCAACTGGCGTATCAGGTAAAACTGATAAAAAGCCCCCCTGACCACGGCCGTCACATGGTCGTCCAAGGACAGCCGGGAATCCAGGAGGACGCCCAAGTTGCGAGCCCTTTCCGCGGGGGCCAATGACTCGCCCCAGATAGCCAGAGATGGAACCAACTGGCTCTCTCGAGAGGCCGGAACCCACAGCCACTCGGTCCTGGACGGGTTGAGTCGGAGCTTCTTCCTCCCCATCCAGACCCGCCAGGGGCTTTGAGGTGGGCCTGACTTCCAAGGAAGCCAAGGAATCCCCACGTGGGAACCACCCGGCACCCTCGGCTTCTTCCCAGAGGCCTAAGCAAGAAAGAAAACCCTCCGTGGCAATGGCACAAGCGGGCAAGAGGAGCCCGGGCCATCCATCCACCAGGGAAGCCCATGGGCCGAATGCGTCCGCTCGCTTTCTCGCAGAAGCTCTTCTGGGGGGGGCAGAATGCCAGGGACGGGACGACCCTTCCAAGGCACCAAGGGAAGCCCTGGAGATCTGAAAGAAGCCCCCGGGGGAAGCTCTGGGAAAGCCCACTGAGCCAGCGCTGGGCACCAGAGAGCCTGGGCTGAAGACACAGCCGAGTCAGGCAGAGGCCCCAGGAAGCCCTCGCTGGAGGAGCAGTGGGGCAGAGAGGGTGGGAGAGGCTCAAGAAGGAGCGGGTCAAGAGGAGTCCGGCCCAAAAGGAGAACTCCGGCCGGGTCAAGTGAAATGGGCCAAGCGGAAGGGCCAAAGAACCAGGCGAGGCATGGGGCCACGGAGGAGGAGGGGACGGGGGCAGGTGAGAAGGGGGAGGGGGAGGGAGGGGGCCGAAGCAGGGAAAGAAAGCCAAGGAGACAAGGGGAATGAATGCAGCTCACGTCAACCAGGGTTAGCTTTGCTTCCACCGGGCACAAGAAACCGGCAGCCCAGCCCCTCCCATCCCTGCTGCTACCCTCCACAACAATCGGAACCACTAACAGCCAAGAGCCCATGGGCGGCGGATAAAGCCCAGCGGAATTCCAGGAGGGCTGGACTTGGATCTCTTGGGGGCCTGAAGGGACTCCAGGCTGATGACGCCCTTGACCCCTCCCTCCCTCCCTCCCTCCGCCTGGTCACCTCCTACAGCTCCCCCCCCCCGGGCTTTTTTTCAATGCCCTCCTTTCTCTCGCCCCTCCTCCTCCCCCCAGGGAAGAGCTGGCTGGGGGATGCTGGGAGTCCTGAGGTTGGACAACGCCTGCTTTAGATTCCGGAGAGAGATCCAAGGGCCTCAGCCACCGGAGATCCTGAGAAGGCCCCCTCCTCCACCCCCCTCCGGCTTTTAAGGAGGAGGCCCCCTGCGCCTCCCATAAAGGAAGACCAACGACCCCCCCCCAGCCCACTGGGATGGTTCTGTTTCCCATAAAGGCCTCTGCCTGCCCCCACTGGGGGGGCCCTCAGGAGGCTCATCAAAGGGCAGGTGAGGCTCCCCCCCCCCAAAAAAACCCCTGTTACCTTCCGCTTTAAATGAAAGCCGGGGCTTCACTAAATGGCACCTGGCTCCCCCCCCCACAAGCCATCCATCTCAGCTCCCCCCTCTGGGCTCTCTGCTTAAGACGGGGGGGGGAGGAGAGCGGCCACGTGGGGCAAGGGGGCTTGGCCACGCACTTCCCGGCCTCTTCGGAGGCGGTTACTGTCACTTCCTCCCAGACTGGCTGGGGGTCAATCGAGCCCACTCATCCCACCCCCAGCCCCCCACTACCTGCTCCAGCTTCTTCCAGGCAAGCCAGGCTCCCCAGGCAGAGGCTGAGGCTGGGAGGGGAGCCCCTTCCCCCAGGACCCCCTGGGCCAGGCTGCTTTCCCTCTCGCCTGATGGGGGCTCATATTTTCCATCTGGCTCCTGCGTGGCTGGGTCCACCCTCCTGCCAGCCCTTGACCAATTCAGCCATTTCTGTTGCTAAGTGAGACGCTTGTTAAGTGAGCTTTGCCCTGTTTGGCGACTCTTCTTGCCACAGTTCTCGAGCGGTTAAATTAGAGACACGCCTGTCAAGTGAGCTCTGCCCCCTCCCCCCATCGACTCTGCTTGCCAGTCAAAGAGGGATCCCAGGACACGGCGAGCGTCATAAATCCGCACCGGTCGCCAAGCGTCCGAACTGGGATGCTGCAACGGTCGTTACGAGTGAAAAAGAGCCCTTTCTTTCCAGCGCCGTTGTAACTCTGAACGGTCACTAAGTGCCATGCCCTGATCCCGTCCGGTCTTTGCACAGCAGCCCTGCAAGGAAGGAGCCCTGGAGCCAAATCTATCAGCGTAAGAATGAACAACCAGAGCAAGGGACCACTGGCGCAGGGGCTAGAATGCAGCATGGCAGCTCAACTCAAGGCCCAGCCAGCAGTTCGGTCCTGACCGGCTCCAGGTTGACTCGTCCTCCCGAGGTGGGTCCAGTGAGGACCCAGATGGTTGGGGGGCCAGAGGCTGACTCCGTAGACACCGCTTAGAGAGGGCTGTGGAGGCCTCGGGGGCTGTCGGTAGGGAGGAGATACTCTGCGGAAGCTTCTACCGGGGAGCCGAGGGGAGCCGAGAGGCTGGCTGAGGTTGCCCCTGGACCCTCCAAAGGGAGCCCTTTCCTGGCCTCCAAACTCCCACCGGCCTCCCGCACCACCGGCCTCCGCCCGCTGGACCCCTCTGCAGACAGGGGAGGGGAGGTAACCAGCAGGGCCTCTCTGGCGCTGAGCCTTCCCGCCCATCCTGCCTCCGCCAGCCCCTTCCCCTCCAGCCCTCCTCAGAAGAAGGGGGCTTTCCCAGGGGGTGGGGGGGATGGAGGGCCAGGAAGGTGCCCCCCACACACACACACACCCATCCCACCAACTCTGCTGACACCGAGCGAGCTCCCTCGGAAGGCTCCCATGGGCTCCTCCCGGGTGATTGGCAGCCAAGGCAAAGGATGCGCTGGGGAGGGAGGAGAGGGAGGGGCAGCTCCTCATGGGCTTGGTGGTTTTGATTAGCTCCGGAGGCGGCCACAATTGTTTTATAGGCCCCCCTAATGGACTGAGACGCAGAACGCTCCCCCTCCTCGGGAAGGAAGACCCGGCCCTTAAAACACCATGCGGGGAAAGAGGAGGGGAGGGGAGGGAGGGAAGCTAACCAGGAGTGACAGGGACACAGGCAGTGCTGCCAGGTGTCAAGGCGGCTTCTGGTGGGAGGCCTGGCTAGGCCGAGAGGAGCAGGGCCCGTCAGGCGCTTGTGCTGGGGGGCCTCCTCCCCTTCCAGGCCCTCCCAAGGCCCCCGGTCCCAGCAGCTACGGGCAGTCCCCGACTTACAACTGTTTGACGCAAGAACGGCCTTGGAAGAAACGACCCCATTGCCCCCGTTTTCACAATCACAGCGGCTGGAGCCTCCCCTGCGCTCACCTCCTTCCCCTCGGGTGACTGACAGCTGCCTCACACTCATGACAGGGGCCATGTCCCGGGGGGGGTCACGTGATCCCCTTTTGCGACCTTCTGACAAGCAGCGTCCATGGGGAAGCCACGTTCACTTAACGGCCGTGCGACTAATTTAACAGCTGCACTGATTCCCTTAACAGCCACGGCAAGAAAGGTCATAAAATGGGACAAAGCGGATTTAAACAAATGTCTCCCTTAGCAACATAAAGTCTGGTCTCAATTGTGGTCGTACGTCGAGGACTCCCTGTACAGCCAGGAGGCAACCTGGAAAGCTTGGCCCTGTGGAGAGGGGCCGGGTGGGGCCCTGGGCTGCAGGACAGCCACATTTTGGGATCTGCACAGTCGCTCTGGGATCTCACTCACCCCAGGGTCCCCCGACTGCTTATTTGTACCCCAAGACTATCATTAAGTGGGGGACCTTAGGAGGCATCTTGTCTCTTGATGTGCCCTTTTATGCGTCTGCACCAAAGAGAAACCCCTGAGCCCCATCACTCGTGGCCAGCAAGGAATTCGGCTTCCTATTTTCTGTTCTGGTTAGAACAGTCGAGGGGCTCCGGGGGGGTGGCGGGGGGGGGGGGTGGATGAATCAGAGCCTTGGAGGCCGTCTGGCCCAGCCCCCTGCTCAAGCAGAAGACCCTGGGCACCTCCCTGAGCAGCTGCAGCAGAGAAGCCCTTGCCACCGGGCTTCACAGCTGGGCTGCCGGTGCCCTCAAGGCCTGGTCCTTGCCAGGGGCTGCTTAAAGGGGCACTCTTGCACAGCTGCCGGCCCCTTGGCGGTGCTTCGGCTCCTGCTTGGCTTCCCGGGTCCCCTGCGACCCTCCCTCAGGCTCGCCCATCCCCTCTGCAGCCCTCCTCCTGCGCGGCCTTCGCATCATCCACAAAGGAGCGGGTCCCTTCATTCGTTTCTTTGCCTTGAGCGATGATGCCCGAGTGGCCCAGGAGCCTCAAGGCTCCTTAACAATCCACTTAATCTCTTCCGCATGTTGACTTTTCATGTCTTTGGCTTAGTAACTTTTAATCTGTTTTTAATAGATGCTGTTTATTTCATATAGCGGAGCAAAATGCGGCCCAGTGCGTGAAATTCACAGAAACAACCTATAAAATGGGTATCGGAATCTAAAACGCCAGAGCAGTGAATGGCTTTCAAAGCACACGGGGAGAGAGGAATAGAATCCCGGGTGAAAGGAGGCCGTTACTGGCGGGGCTCAACGTACGGCCGGAGAGAAGATGGTGCTGCCCACCGTGACCAGAGAGGCAGCTGCAAAGGCTGTGGGGCCGAAAGGGAAAGCAAGGAAGGGGCCCTGCCAGACTCCCAGGCCTTTGCAGTGCTCCCCGACCTTGCTTGTTTTTCTGCGGGCGTTTCATGCCCACACCAGGTAACACCATCAGGGGGAGGGAGAGGGGGAACGACTGGGGGGGGGGGGGATCCTGGGCGCTGTCTGAGCTGGGTGGTTCCCCTGCAGACTTCCGTTCCCCCGAGCAGGTGAGGTCACCAGGGCGAAGGGAGGAAGCCTCAGGGAGCCCCGGAGCCCCCCTGCATTCCCACCCTCCTTTGTTGGGGGGCTTTTTGTATCCAGATTGTTTTAATGAGGAGGGGGGATTCCCACAGCTTCCCTGCAGGCCCTGATCAAATCCGCCCCACATTCCTTGGCAGAGCTGCTGGGGGGGGGGCACGGGCCGAGTCTTTTGCAGAAGAGAAACCGCTCCCTGGAACAAGAGCTTTCTCCTTCCCTCTCTCACCACTTGGGGAGCCTCGTGGGAACAAGACCGCCCCCCAAAGTCCCCTCAGCAAATGGCCCAGGATTGGGGACGCTGGAGGCGCCCTAGGGCTCTCCCATCTCGGGAACCTTCAGCCTGGCGGACTTCCACTCCCGGCAGAGCCAGCGGGGGGATTCTGGGAGCTGAAGTCCCGCAGGGTTGAGGTTCCTGCCCTAGAGAGCGCTTCCCGTGGGGCTTGGAGCTGGGGAGAAGCCTTCTTGGTGAGCAACCTCCGCTGCCTGCCACTTCCTGCCTCGAGAGACTGCAGAATCCAGAGCAAACCCGGCACTGAAGATGTTCCCTAGTTGACAGGTGCCCAGATTGGAAGAGTCTCTGAAGGCCTCCAGAAAAGAAGGTCCGAGGAGCCTCTCAATCTCCCGGGAGGGATTGGGAAAGGTGGCCATTCCACTGAACGCTTGGGAAGGTCACCTAGAAGTGGAGGAGGCCTCAAACAAGGACCACCTTGCCCAGGCCAACCCAGCAAGGTCAGGTGCAAAAGAAAGATGCTGGAAGAAGTCTCCAGAAGCTGGACTTCCTTCCCATGACCTCCGGGTAGCCACCCCCAATGCCAAAGCAACGGAGTCGGCCATTAGAGAAAGGCCCCCAACTCAAGAGCCTGAAGGGAGGGGTGCCAGGAGGAAGCCTGGTCCAGAAAGAACACCTGGGCGAGACCTGGGTTCCCTGGACACCTGGGCAAAGAGCAGGGCCTCTGCAGCAACAGAGAGGAGGTGGCCCAAAGCTGCTTTTTCACGAGGAAACTGGACTTCCTTTCAAGAAGCCTGATGACACAGATAAACCTCCGAGTGGCCTCTACGGCCGTCCACATGAAAGGCAAATGACCAGCTGTCTGCAAGGGAGGAGAAGCTAAACGTCCTCAGAGAAAAACCAGTGGGCTCTTGGGGGGTAAAAGCACCTGAGGGACCCGGAGGACGGAGACTCCCCAGAGACAGAGTAATCTGGCCACACTACCATAAGGCCTGCTTGGAGGGAACCAATGATGGTGCTTCGCCAGAAGAAACTGGACCCCAACTGGACAACGCAGTGGTGGAGATGCTGCGGTGGGGGCTGCCCATGGGGAGCCCTTCCCTGCCCTGGACAGGAGTAGCCGGTAAGGCCAGGCCACCCTTCAGAAGACTGGAGCTCAACCAAACGGGAAGGTGACCCTGGCGAGGCCAGCAAATCCACCAAGTAACCGTTGGGGGGACGAGGAGGGAGAAATGGAGAATTCTGGGGCGGCCAAGTCAAAGCCTGGCTCTAAATCACATCAAGATGCGGTGGGGTCATTGGAAAGAGGCTGCGGACACCACAAAACCTCCCCCCCCCCCACCCGGAGCATTGCATCATTTGAAAAGGACCCACTTGGGGAAGAGACCTTCCCAGCCAGCCCCACCTCCGGAAGCAGCCAAGGCAGCCCTGCTTCTCCCCCCCCCTCTCATCCCTTGAGGGGAGAGAGGGTCCTCCTCCTCCTCCGATCGCCTGAGGGGTCTCCCCAGGGAGGGACCAGACAGCCCTAGGAATGAAGTAGGAGTTTGTGCCGCCTGCCCACCCACAGTCGGCCAAGGCTGCAAGCCAGTCCTGGTTTCCCTTTTGTTACTACTGGTTCGCTTACGTGCGCACGCAACACTTCCGCACACGCGCAGAAGCCTCCCGCCATCGCCACCGGTTCGCCCAATCCCTGCTACAAGCACCGCACTTCCTTTGGGCGGCTTCTAAATACGACAGTTGGATGGACGGACAAGACAGGAAGAATTACAATATGGGACCTCAAACTTGAGCCACCCACTGGCTCTGCAGAGAGGGAGGGAGGGAGACGGAGGGCCTGGTCATACCAATTCCCCCCCCACACAACCGGTTGCCTCTCTCGGCCGGAGAGGAGGAGGAGGAGGAGGAGGCCCCTTTCCCAGTATGGCAAATGGACCCCTCCACCTCTTGCCACAGCCTGCCTTTGAAGGAGAAACGAAACCCCCGTCTCCAAAGGAGGGAAGGGCCGGGGGGGGGGGCAGAGCCTGGGCGGATGGCTGCCAGAGCAATAAAAAAAACCCATCGGAGGGAAGAGGGGAGACTCTGAAAGAGTTGGAAGCGTATCTGGGGAGGCCCTGGAGCCCTTCCGCCCATGAGGGCGACAGGAGCCCCTGACGTCAGCTCATCCCACGAAGGGCTCCGTCCCAGCAGCCTCCAGACGTGTCCCGGGGCCTTCGGCAGGAGGAGCTCAGGAGCAGCCCAGTCCAAAGGGCCAGGAGTCACGCTCCGTGCTCCTCCGTGCGTGCCACTGGCACCTCTTCAGCTGCGCCTGGCTCGGCTTCAGAGGATCCTCCACAGGCGCTGAGAAGCCCCCCTCCTCTCCTCAAAGGCAAAAGGGAAGCCAGGCAGAGAGTCCGGGGGGGGGGGGTTGGGGGAGCAGGCGGGAGGATCCCCTGAACTCAGCCAGGCAGGCCCAGCAGCCGGCCGATGCCCCCCATGACGATCATTCCTCCCACATTTCACCCACTTAACCTTCCGGGCAACCAGAAGGGCAGCCGGTGGACGGGATCCTCCTAAAGGCTCCCCACGGAGGGGCCCCTGTCTTTTGGGGCCCTGGTCCCCAACCTTCCCGGCTTTGGGGCCCAGTGGGGGAGGGAGAGGCAGGAACGCCCAGGTGCACAGCTCCATTTGGGTGAGCAGCGGGCACACCTGTGAGGCTGCACGCATGTGCCCACGAGGGCCCGTCACTCAGGCAAAGGGAGCTTTGTACGCCTGCTTGCCTGCTACCTGCAGGGCCCGGTTCCAAAGGAGGGGCAGCCCCATACCAGGCCAGGGCTTGGGGCTATTTTTTAGGGCCCCAGGAGAGGGCTAAGTTCTTGCCTGGGGGCCTCTGTGTGCTGATTGTAGGAAGCTTCTTCAACTGCACAAGACCCCCCCTCCCTTTCCCTAGTTCCCCTGCAGACCCCCCTCCTCTCAAGTGGCCTCAACTGACCCCCCTCTGCTCCTTCTGAAGGGTCTCCGTTTCTCTTCCCTCTTTGAAACGTCGCCCTACTAAGGACTCCAGGATGGCCTCTGATTGTTTCCTGGTTCCCGGACCACAAATAAATCCCCCGTCCGTCCGTCCGTCCGTCCGTCCGTCGGAAAGGCCCCAAGGCAGAAGCAGAGCCTCCTTGGCAACTGCAGGCGGAGACTCCCAACGGAAGAGCCTCCCATCCGCTGAGCCCCCCGGTCTTGGCCAAGAGGGAGGGGTCCCCTGGGGCTTCTTGTTCTTCTCGCACCTCTTGGAGAGCAGCAGCCGGACCACCGGTCCTGTCAACCGGTCCGTGTCTTCGGCCAGAGGCCCTTTGATGTGGACCCTGGTTCTTTTCAGGGCAGGCCGGGCAGCCTCTCCCAGGCAGCCAAGAGTGTGGGCCGGCGCTGGCTCTGCCCACCTCGGCCACAGAACCGAAGCTGCTCCAGGAATGCAGCTGTTGCCACATGGCCAGCGGGACACGCCTGGATGGCTCAGAAGGGGCTGCCAAGGAATTGCTTTGCCCCGAGGCCTTTCGGGAAGCGAGACCAGCTGCAAGGGGAGGGGGCCCTGGGGGGACGGGAGCCCTCCTGCAGCCCAAGCGCAGAACCCAAGGGCCACGCTCGCTTGGCATGGCCTTGGGGCACAGGTGGGCATTCTGTCCTTCCGTCCGTCTCTGCAGGACTCTCAGGTGGCCCTCAGGTAAAGGCACCTGGGCAAGAGGAGCTCACGGTCTCTGCGTAAGGACCTATTTCAGGAAGCCGACCCAGGTTGGAGGCCAGCAGCGCATCCAGGGCTCCAGAAGGCGGCTTTGGACCTTCTGGGTCAAAAAGAGATGGAGGCCAAACTGAAGATCTTCCCCTGGATGGTGGAGCATCTCCCTAGGCAGGTGGAGAGGAAAGGTCCCGGCCCCCTCCTCCTCCTCCTCCTCCACCCCCATCCCTCCCGCGTAAGGAAAGGGCTCCTTGGGGAGGGCCTCCTCCAGAGCACCCGGCTCTTCAAAGAGGGCGTGGCATTGGCGTTCCATGTGCCCACGCACACGCTCCGCACAGCACGCAAACATGTGTAGCAACAGGAGTACCAACAGAGGGACTCCTAGGAGGGAGGGGTGTCCAAAGGGCGCTGAGGAGGGTCCCAAAGGCCGGAGAAGGAGCCTGCCCCACTGGAGGTTTCCATGGGAGAGCAATGGAGCCCCCCCCCCCCGTGTGCGAGTGTGGGGGGGTGCGAGTGTGGGGTGTGGGGGGGTGCGGAGGCATTCTTCTGACTTGACAGGACTTTCCTTGACTTCAACCAAGGAGCCTCTTCTGAAGTCTCCCTCCCTTGGAGCAACCCTCCGGTCAATTGTTTCTTGGGGCTCCGGCTGAATTTAATGAAAAGATGGTTACAATTTTTTCTTCATCTGTCGCAGGAGGGGAAAGCCCCTCCCTCCCATTCCAGCCTTTCCCGTTGGGAAAGAAGGTCGCGGGGCTGTCAGGCCGGAACCGTCCGCCAGCGGCCCAAGATGTGGCCTGCGAAGAATGCCAGCTATCCACCACAAGTGAAAGACCTTCCCCACATTCACTTCTGTTTAGGAGGAAACCGAATCCAGATGGCCCCACAAGGCCTGCCTGCCTGCCGCAGGCTCCCCCTTAACCGCTTGCAGATGGGGGCCCAGGCGAGGCTCCTGCTGACATCCAGAGGGGAGGCTGCCCGGCCCAGGAGCGGCCCAGGAGCAGCAGCCCCCAGACGCCCACCGGCCCCCTCCTCCCGTCGCCCCCTGCAGAGCCCCAAACCTCTGTGGCTAAGAGAGGCCGTCATTAAGCGAGCTTTGCTCCATTTGACAGCTTTTTTGGCCACCGTTGTTAAGCGAATCAGTGCAGGGTGAGTTAGTTGCACGGTTGTTAAGTGAATCCGGCTTGTCCGGAGGTCTCCAAGGGGGATCAGGTGACCCCTCCCCCAGGACACGGCGACCCTCAATGGGGAAGGTCCTTTGGGGCTCCGTTGTGATGGCAAGTCGAGGGCTGCTTGCAATTCCTCCATCCTCCCAAAGGGCCCAGATGAGGCTGCAGCCTCCTTCCCTCCGGGGCCCCCGGCAGCCCTGACCAAGGGCCCACCAGCCCCATGATCGGCTGGGCCATGAAAAGGAGGAGGAGGAGGAGGAGGAGGAGGAGGAGGAGGAGGAGGAGGAGGAGGAGGAGGAGGAGGAGGAGGAGGAGGAGGAGGAGACGAGAAGGCCGAGGCTGGCCCTGGACGGGTCCCTCCTTGCCTTGGCCCAGCACAGACGACCCCTGGCCGGGAGAGGGAGCCACAATCCAGCCGCCCGAGAGAGGAAGGCAGCCGAGGGGAGGCGACGCTCCCCCCTTCCCTATGGAGATGCTCAGCCCCCCAGGTCAGGGTTGCCCCAAAGGGGCTTTTTCAAGAGGCCGCTGGGCTTTCCTTGTTCTCCCCTGAGGACCTTTCACTTCTCCTCCAAGAGGCTTCCACCATTCACTCAGAACCGAAGAAGCTTCTCGGATGGGAAGCGAAACGTCTTCCAGGGGAAACAAAGCCCCCTCGGGAGAAGGAAGGAGAAGACTCCGTCCCAGGAGGGACATGGGAGCCCTTCCACACCTACAACCCCACCCGCCCCCCCTGAACAGCTTGCAGAAATACGACAGTGGTTGGGAGTTCAAAGCCCCAATCAGCCCCAATCTGACATAATGGCCTGTTTACGGAGGGCGCTTCCTTCCTTCGCAAATGACCAGCAGCCGCTCCTGCCCAGCCTCCTCTTCCCGGCCCCCTCGGGGCCCTCGGGGCCAGCTCCCCAGCCCCCCCCCAGCCACCCTCGGTGCAACATCTGGAAGGGGATTCTGTTCCCCAAAGGGAGCCAGGAAAGCAGCCCCCCCCCTTCCGAGGAGACCCAGAAGTCCCGGGCCAAAGCCGGCAGACCCAACGGCAGGAACGTCCCCCGAGGCTCCGAGAGCGACCTCTCTGGGCAGCCCGGCCTGCCCTGGGGCTCCCTAGGGCTCCGCATTCCTGATAAGGGATCCTTTCCGGTGGGTTTTGCCCTGATTTATGCCGGGACGGTGGTTCTCCATGCCTTCCAAAGGAGCTCTTCGGAACCTCCCCTTCAGAGGTTTGCTGAGCCCCTTCCGATGCCAACCCCACAAAGAGCCACACCGCACTTCCCATGACCAGGTTCCGCCTGAAGGAATGCAGACAGGCGATGCTCTCTAGTACGCAGGGCCGAGGGAAGGAAAGCCAGGGAGGCCCACGGAGTCTGCCACACGAAGCAGAGGCCGAAAGGTGGCCCCTAATCCTCAGGAAGGCCCTGCCAGGTGGAGGGAGCCCCTTCCAGTTCCCCTTGGGTGCTTTCTGAGACACATGAATGCCTTGAGCTGGCCAGGGACATTTCTTCATCCGCTTCCCATCAGAACAGGACAGGGTCGGGAGGGACCTTGGAGGTCTTCTAGCCCAGCCCCCTGCTCAAGCAGGAGACCCGAGGCCATTTCAGACGGGTGGCTGTCCAGCCTCTTCTTAAAAACTTCCAGTGTTGGAGCATTCACAACTTCTGGTGGCAACTTCTGTTCCACTGTTTCCTTATTCTGTCAGGAAATTCCTCCGGAATTCCCGGTTGCTTCTCTCCTTGATTCGTTTCCATCCATTGCTTCTTGTCCAGCCCTCGGGGGCTTTGGGGAATAGCTTGACCCCCTCTTCTTTGGGGCAACCAAAGAAGATTTTGGAAGGCTGCTGTCATGTCCCTCCCAATCTTTCTTTTCACTAGACTTTCATTGAGCTTCATCTTCCTCTCCCATCCCAATGAGGCTGGTTGACTTCCTCCTGGGACACTTCAGTCGTTTTAGTTTCCTTCCTCTCTCTCTTTAGCCCTTGTGCTCATTACGTTTCCTTCTGGTTCCTCTTCCCCACGACCTCAAAGAGCTGAGGCTGAAATAAACCCTAGAGTATCTTCTCTTTACAACAAGGGAAGCAGATGTGGGCATGGTGGTACGGCTAGACCAAAGCTGCAAGAAACTCTGCCCGTTGGCAGGGATACCCAAAAAGGATGTCACTAAGAATACGCGTTCGCCCAGTTGAAGGATTATGTCTATTAGAAGGACGATATCAGGCATGTATCCGTGATATTCAAGGGGACAAAAACATACTTGAGGAATTCTATGGCAAATGGCAAGAAATGTAAACAGACTGAGAAATGAAATATTTACAGTACTAATAGTTTTGGAATGCACTCGTTGGAGGTACCTGGAGTCAAAGGAGGATTTGGCCTGGGAAAAGGCTATTTTGTGGGAAGCAGATTAACAGCCAAAGTGGTAAAAATGTAACTTGCTTTCAGAACAAGTTATGACAGTCAGGAGGCAAAAGCCTCAGAAAGGAGAACCATATGCAAGAACTGGATGGAAACATCCAATCCCGATGAAGGAAGGGGAAAGAAAGAAAGAAAGAAAGAAAGAAAGAAAGAAAGAAAGAAAGAAAGAAAGAAAGAAAGAAAGAAAGAAAGAAAGAAAGAACTCTGAGGCAAGAATATCAATGGAGGAAAATAGCAGGGAAAACTACAGGCAGGGGAGGGTTAATGTATTGCTATGGCCCCCAAGAGTCAACACCCACCTGATGGCGCATAATTAGTCATCAGTCAGATCCATTCAAGAGCAGCCATAGAACAGAACTAATTGGGGTAAATTATGCTGAAGCAACACAGGAAAGACTATAGTCAAACTCTCTTCACAAGGAGAGGGAAATGAGGCTAGAGGCCGGCCTTGCTGTTGCTTCTGCACTACGGGTTCTGTGTCCCCACCTGCCCAGCTGACTGCAGATTGTTCTGGGCATGCACAGAACATGAAAAGGTTATTTAAAAGCATGCCAGCAATGGCAGTGGCAACTGGGGAGCCTTTCATGGGCGTGGCCAGCCTGGGTCGCTGCCAGTTCTGTGACCAAGGCCCACACCGGTGCGAACCGGTAGCAACCCACCTCTGCTACAGATGCTGACTACAGGTAAGTAAACCTACTACAGGTTAGTCGATCAGTGTTAAACAGGAAAGGCCCTGATCTGCTGAAAGCCTCACAAGAGGCACATCCAATCCCCATCCTCGTGGAACAAGACCTGGGCCCTGAGGACGTGGGGCGAGGCCCAGCACAACGCACCCCAGGACAGCAGTTCCACTAATCTCACGGAAACGCTGGAAGAGAAGCATGAATGCCAAAGGAGGGCCAAAGTGAAATGCAAATGACAACAATTAAAACGTTTTCTAACTTATTTCAAGGAACTCCATTGAACCAGTGAATTGCCCGGTGGTGAGTTGGCCAGCGTGGCTTGTCCCATTCCGCATAGATACCAAAAAGCCAAAACCTTGCCTGACACCCAGGGCTTGTGCAAGGCAGGCCCCGCTTGAGATCCGACCACGGAGAGGCTAAGGAAGGCCAAAGGAACCGGCAGATTCCAGAGAGGGAGAAGGAACATGACATTAGCTAGCTGAGGGACCGCGAGGGCTTGGGTCCTTTGGATCGTGTCTGACAAGGGGGGGGGGGGGGACACAGGAAGCCTCCGGGATGGGCCAGGACACCTGACGCTGCTTCTTCTCCTGTCTGTCTTCACAGTCCAGCAAGGAACTACTGTAAGAGCTGAGTTTGTAGAAAGAGGGGTCAAAAATGGTGTGTGTGTGTGTGTGTGTGTGTGTGTGTGTGTGTGTGTGTGTGTGTGCGTACACCAAACACAAACAATCTGGTGTAAAGGATAAAAGAGAAACCGGGAGAAGGAAAGGCTGGAATTCTCCCTGAGGAGCAGAGAAATACTAGTGAGGGCTAAGCAGGACCATCCCTCCCATCAAAGCCCCCAGTGCCTCCCTTATTAAGCCCAGAGGGAGAGGAGGCGGGGGGGGGGGCGTCTTTTGCAACCTGAACAGACTGTTCCCTACTTTCCATTCTTTATTTAAACCAGACCAGACCGACTTCCTGCGAGAGCAAAGGGCAGGGCTGCAAACCCACGGCTGTGCAGGGAAGCCACACCAACGGCCACGCAGGGAGGGGCTGCGGGGGGGGGGGGAGAAATCCTGCTCCTCTTTTGAACTCAGCATCTCTCTGCCCAACTGAAAGCCTCCGTCCTTGCAATGGACCAAACATCTTGACTGGAGATCTCCTCAACAGATATTCCTGGAACCTGACCGTCCGGCCAGAGGGGGCTGCCAGGGGGTGGGGGGTTCCCCTGGAAGACGTTGGGGCCCCCCTGCCTTCAAAAGAAATGAACACCAATGGGAAACTTTTGCTGGAATCCGATCCCCAATTCTTCAAAGGATCCCTTGTTATGTAGAGAATCCAATATAATCTGATTAAAAGTATGGCACAAAGATAGACCCTCCCCCAGAAGGAGGGTTTGCTTTCCTCAAGCCGCTCTCTGGGTGTCTCCACCTTCACCAAAAGTCTGGAATCTCTTATTTATTTAGTTAGTTAGATTCATTAACTGCCCCCCCTCCCCGAAGGGACTCGGGGCGGTGCACAGGAAATTTAAGAAACATATACATATAACAATTATAAATAATTAAAACTATATTAAATATTATCGCCCTGTGCTCAATCATTAATCCCACCAACCAACTCCTGAAGGTGCCACATCTAAAGCCACAGGATGCACACACACACACACTCACACACCCCTTCTGCTCCGTCCCCTTCTGTGTTAGGAGAAGGTGGGAAGTCCCAAGCAGAGGGGGAGACGTTTCTCTTGCTGACGATGATGATGATGCTTCCCCAAACTCAGGTCCTCAAGCAATGCTGGGCTCCCCCCCCCCCCCGGCTCTTCTGCCACGGAGGTCCTTCTCCAGCCCAGAGCTAAAGCAAGAGGCAGCCCACCTGTCCTCCAAAGCCCCCGAAGGCAGGACCAGGAGCCACGGAGGGAAACTGACCCAACAATGGAAGAGGCCTCCAGAGGTCGTGGGGGCTTCGTCACTGGAGGCTTTTAAGGTGAGGCTGGGCAGCCATTTTCACTGGGGTGCTATAGGGGTGCAGCTCACATCCCCACGGGTGGCGTCTGGTGACCTATCAGGACTTTTACCCCCTTCGCTAAAACAGGCGTGGGCGGGGCCAGCATCCGGCCCAAAGGCCGACAGCCCTGGGCTGCGTGTGTTTCCACAGGGGGTTGGACTAGAAGACCTCCAAGGCCCCTTCCAACCGTGTTATGCTACATGGCCCCTGCCTCAGCTTGGAACTGGAGGCTCCTTGTGCGGAGGGGGCCGGGGGTTGCTGCGGGGCCTGGGTGGGCCCACCGCAGAGTTCTGGATTCTGTCACAGGATTGGGAAATTAGCTGCAGCCTTTAAACTCCCCGTGCCCCGAGGAGAAGCTCTGCTCTGCTCCTGCCCCCCAAGGCAGCCCAGCCCCACACGGCCCTTTGGGCGCAGGCAGGCAGCTCTGCCCCCTTTCCTTGCCAGCCCTTGTCTCAACGGGCAGCCGGAGAGAACCTCCGGTCCAGAGTTCGGGGCTTGCTGCAGCCCCATCTGCCCACAAGTCCCCTCGGCCGGCTGAGGCAAGGCGAGCCCCTTCCAAGGAGCCCCCTCCCCATCTGGCCACCATACAACGTCAGGAAAATGTTACTCTTCAAAATTGAGTTTGATTTACTTGTCAGGCTAATTGTTCCAGCATTAATTAAACGTGCCTCGGTGGCAGATGTAGGGAAGCTCACTTAGGGAGGGTCGGCCTCCTTCCAACTCACAGGCCCGAGGGTCACGGCCCCCAACTCACCCCGAGGCCTCCTCTGGGCACCTCTCTGAGCCTTTGCCAGGCCCCGTCTTGGTCCCTCGCGGCTCTTCGGCTCCCCAAGGGTTCTTATGGAAGGGGGAGGAGATGCCACCTCCGGATGCTGGACAAGGCCCAAGGCGCAAGCGGGGGGAGAGAGAGGTCCCCTTGGGAAGACCCTTGGTGGCAGGGAGGGTCCCTCGTCTCCTGCGCTCAGGGGCTTTGGGGGAGAGGACGGCCCTTCCTGCCTGTGACAGCGGCTCAACTATCGGGAGGCTGCTCTTCCTTAGACCAGGCCGTCCCAATTCCCAATTTTCCCAATTGGCCTTGTGCTGCATCCAGGTTAGGACACCTGGCGGTAAAAAACCGGTGGAGACTCTGCAAAAGAGTGCAGAAAAGAGCAGCAGAGATGATAGGGGGGGGGGGGGGGGGCTGGAGACTAAAACTTATGAAGAACGGTTGCTGGGATTGGGCATGGCCCGTCCAAGGAAGAGAAGGACTAGGAAGGACATGGCCGCAGTCTTCCAATATTTGAAGGGGGTTGTAACAGACAAGAAGGGCCCATCCTCTTCTCCAAAGCCCTGAAGGCAGGACAAGAAGCAGCAACGGATGGAAACTAATCAAGGAGAGAAGCAACCTGGAACTTAGGAGGAATTTCCTGGCAGGGAGAAGAAGTTAACCAGTGGAGAGGCTTGTGCCATCCCTGGAGGTTTTTAGGAAAAGGTTGGACGGTCATTTGTTAGAAAGGTTATAGGGTCTCTTCCTTGAGCAGGGGGTTGGACTAGAAGACCTCCAAGTTCCCCTCCCATTCCGTTATTCTGTATATCGTCTGTGCTCAAGAGGGCAGCCACAGAGGTCCATCTGAAAGCCCCTCCCAACAGGTGGTACACGAGACCCTTCCAAGGGGGACAGATTGACAGGAGATCCCCTCTGCAGGGACTGATCCCCATAATGGCTCTCTGGGGGAAGCCCCATGGACTCAGGGAGGGCAATCCAGGAGCAATCATGCATGGAATTCAATTACGGGCTTGCTTGTGGGACGGAAAACAACTATTTAAAACAGAGGCCTCATTCTCGCGGCCCGCAGGACGGTATCTTGTGGCCCCCACCGTGATATGAAAGTATAATATTAGTATTAATATTAATATAAGGAATCCCTTATGCGGCCCAGCCTCACCCAGACTCTGCCTCCAGCGGCCCCCAGGTAAATTGAGTTGAGACCCCTGATTTAAAACGAGTGATATTTTATAGTTAAAGTTCCTGAAAAATAATAAAAATGGGAACGCTCCTTCTTCCATGCACACCCATGAGCACCGTGGAAGTTCTTTTCCCTGCCAAGAGTTCCCCCCCCCCCCCGGTCCCTCTCCCGCCAGATCAAACTGTGCATCTCAGTATTGCCCTAAACTGGGACAGAGGCCAACACACACACACACACACACAGGGTATCTAACCTCCTTCTGCCCATTACAGGGCAGGCTCGCTAAATTTCTGGAGCCGACTGCAGATTTGAAAGAAGAAAACCAAGGATACGGCAGGTGAAGGCAACCAGGGATCCTGCAAGGAGATCTGGTGCTATTTTTCAATTGCCCAATGAAGTGATTAGTAACACCCCCAAAAGTGTCTGTCAGTCACCTCCTAGGTGCCTAGTCTAGCCACCGCCGGCTGCAGCAGCACACGAGGGAGGGGAGGGGGGAGGAGGCCCCACGAAGCCCCTGCCCAGAGAATGACCAGCTCTTTGGGCCTGCAGGAGGATGCGGAAGCCGCAGGGGGAGAGTTCTGGATGGGGATGCGATGCAGCTGCCCTTCAACGTTCAATGTTCTGAGGAGGCAAAGCTCTCTCTTTAAAGCAGCTCACTCAGCCTGGGCGAGCTTTGGCAGGAGGAAAAAGCCTGAAGCAGACGCCTGTTTCCATGAAGGCAGACGAATAAATTTGGATAGGAGAGGGACGCAGAACGGGGCACCCCAGAGAGGATAAGGAGGGGCGCCTACAGAGAAGAGAGCCTGGCAGTGGAAGGAACGCCCACCCGCCCCCGAGAGGGGCAGGTAAGCTCCCCACTGGATCCAGGGCAAGAGAGAGAGCCCAACCTCTGATGAGAATGGCCCTTCCCTACCCACACACCGTGGGGGTCAAGTGACGCATCTGCAAATGACATGTAAGGGAGGAGCCAGAGAGAGGGAGGGGTCAAGCGTATCATCAGCCTGGAGACCCTTGAATTCCATTGGCTCTCATCTGCCGCCAAATTGCCTTGGCTGTTAGTAGTCCCGATTCTCCTTTGAGCCGCCTGGGTTCCTGACTGACATAACCGCTGTGATCGTATCACCAGAGGGAGGGAGCGCATGGCCTGACGGGCTCAGACGACTTTGGCCGTAGTTTGAAACCCCTTGGGTGAAGGGTTTTCCTAAGACCTCAAAGTCAGGAAGGTAAAGCTGGGCTCCAGAACCCCCCTCCCTTTGCCCAGTATTCCAACCCAGACCCCTCCCCACCTCAAATGAGGTTGGAACCCACGAATCATCCCCAGCGCAGCCAGAGTTCAATAAGCCATTTGCTTTCCATAAATTCACCTTGAAGTGTATCGTATTTCGGCCCTCGACTCCCATACGGTCCTTTCTCTTGTTATTCTAACGCAAAGAGACTTCTGAAATTTCCTTCACATCCAAACTTTTACTATGGCAAGAACCACAATCCTGGCAGCCCCTTCAACATTTTAAAAGGCAGCAAAGCTTTCGTACTGTTTAGAAATAACCGTTTAGGTTTTCCTGCTTTAATCCTGCAAAAAACTGCGGAAACTCTGCGCAGGACCACAAGCTGTCAGCTTCCCAGCAACCCAGAATCCCGCTTAGCTCCCGCGCATAAACAGCATGGGAGCAGGAGACCACATCAAGAGACGGGATTCCTGGAGAAATGATTCTGGTTTCAGCTCTCATTTGTTCTGCACATGCCACTGAACTCCAGGTATTCTCCCTGGGAAACCTCTAAGCCCTCAACACCCACAAGGCCACAAAACTCAGGAGGAGGAGGAGGAGGAGGACGAGGAGGAGGACCGTCTGGGGTTGAGAAGGTCCTCTCTTCTACTCGGCTGATGCTCCCCCTTCAGCCGTGTGAGACTCCGGGCGATTCTATGGGCCTCTCCACCTCCTCCGATCTTGCGCTGCTTCTGAGTTTTCCTTTCCTCCGGCTGTTCTCTTCCTTTCTATCTCTATTCCCTTCCCTTCTTTCATTAACATATTTGTATGGCCACCCATCCAAAAACCATCCTGGGCATCTCACATCAACAGTAAAACTACAAAAACCATAAGGCCAAAACTGAAAAGCCCAGCAGCTCAGTCCTCTTTCTGGGGGGGGGGGGGCAATAACCCCCCAGAGGCCCGTTACCAGGCCCCCCCTCTGCCCAAATAAACAGCCACTTGGAAAGGCCTTCTGCCAGGCTAAAAGAGAGGAGTCTCAGGGAAGGGATGGGCAAGGCCGGACTAACCCAAAAGCCAAGGGGGTCTCTGGGCATCGCTGTATTGACCTTCCCGGATTGGCCGGCAATTCCTGGAGCCAATCCCTGGGAGGGGGGGGGGGGGAGCGAGGGAATATTTTCCTTTCTCTGAGCATCTGGGACTTTGCTTATTCTTCACGGAGGTTTGGCCAGACCATCCGCCGCTTCCTTCGGGCGCTCAGGGCTCCTGGCTCTCGGGGGACAACCCCACTCCCTTCACACCAAGGGGGCCGGCTGGAGATGACTCCCTCCCTCCCTCCCTTCCTGAAGGGCTCCCCTCTTTCCTCCGGCCTTCCTGCTTCCAGGCGCGAGGGAGACGCTCTCCTAGGAGGGACCAGGGCCTCGGGTGGGGGACCCCCATCCTCCCACAACGAGGATCCTGTGGCTGGGTGGGAAAGGGGCAGCGCGAGACGCACGGAGGGAGGGGGCTGCCGTGGCGGGTGGGTCCCGGGGCCTTGGCTCTTCCGGGGGCCACGAAAGCAAGTGCCGGGAAGCACAAAGACATCAGCTCCGGATTGGAGAGCCCGGCAGTCAAAGGGGGAAAGGGAAGGGGATTCCTTTATGGGCCCATTTTCTCCTCTGGGGCTTCTGAACTATTCCGTGAAGGAGGCCTGACCCTTGACCTCCCGGTCGTCCTTTTGAACTGGGGACCTTCCACCTGGGGCAGGAGCCTCTGGGCCCTCAACACACGATGGGTGGGGAGTCCTAGGCAAACACAGGCTTCTCTCCAGGCAGGGGGACGTCCAAGGAGCCTCCCCAAATATTCCCCCAGCCCCCCAGAAGAGGCCAAGGGCTTCTGCCGCTTCTGCTCCTGTCAGGAGAGGAGCCTCACTTCAAGGCCATAACCGCGGCTCATCCCCAACCACTGGCTGCCAAGGCCACGTCGGCCCGTAACCTAAAGGCCATCCAGGCCGCCCTGGAGCAGCCTAAAGCGGGGCAGAAAATGTCCCCTGGCACCAGGTCCGCCAGCCGCCTCTGCCCAGGACCGGCCCTTGCTGGGAAGAGGCCGCCCTCCGCCCGGGGCCCCCGAGTTCCAGCGGCCACCTTCCTTCCCGTGGAGGCCGGCCGCGAGATCCGCTGGGGCCAGGGGAGGACACGGCCGCCCTCCCAGCACAAACGGGCCCTGCCCCTTCCAGAGGACCACGTGGGGGTTGGCGGCCTTGCCAGAGGCCTGGGAGGGGCAGATGGAGCCCGGGAGCCCCAGGCTGAGATGATGCAGCAGGAGACCGGGGGCCCTCGCAGGCCTCCTCCGACATGCGGAAAGGACCACCCTTTGCAGGGGGTGGGAGGGGGGTGGCAGCTGGCAAGAAATGCCACTCTCTGCCCTCCACCACGGAGCCTTCCTCCCCTGCCAGACTCTCCTGACCTTCTGGCAAGCAAAGTCACGGGGAAGCCAGATTCGCTTAAGCCGGGCTACTGACTTATCAGCTGCAGTGATTCACTTAATGACTGTGGCAAGAACGGTCGTAAAATGGGATAAACCTCACTTAACCACAGACATTTGGGGCCCAGCTGTGGTCCTCAGTTGATGTTGCTGCGAGGGGCCTGAGGGCTGCTTGGGATTCGCCTCTTGAACTGAAGGCAACGGCCGGCTGGACACACAAGCGGCCACTCTCAGGACTGGGCAGCTGGGCAGAGGCACCAGGGATCCTGCAGGGGCACTGCCCCCCCCCACTGCTTCGTGCAGGGTCTTTTATCCCCACTCCAGGGGGGGAGGGAGCTCCTTGGCCGATGTGGCTCTGGGGCTCAGCCAATCCCCCCCCCTCTCCCCGTTTTAATCAGGCTGACGTAGAGCCCAGCCCTCCGTGCTTTGACATGTGCTCCAGATTCCAAGCGTGGCCTTGAGGGGGTCCTGCCGAGGAACGCAGACCGTCCCGGCCGCTGCTCCTCCTCCTCGCTCTCAACTTTGGCTGAACCGTCCCGACTGTCAACACCGTCCCTCTGCCAACCGGAGGAAAGGTGGCCCCGCCAGAGGCTCCGGGGGAGCGGCTGCAGCTTGCCCAGCCCAGGGGGAGGGGGGCTGGGGGGGCACATGGCTGAGGGTCAGAGAGGCCCAACCTTTCACCTGCCCTTCCGAAAGCTCCCCTTTCCCTCCCTGGGTGGGGGGGGGGGGCTGCCCCTTCACTGGGGGGAACTTGGGCTGAGCTGCCAGGGGCGGACGGGTGGGGATTCCCCTTCTTTTCCTCAGGCCTGGCTTCTCCTTCAAGCAGGGGTCTCCAACCTTGGCAACTTTTAAGACCCGTGGACTTCAACTCCCAGAATGCCCCAGCCAGCCATGCCGCCCACAGCAACCCACCAGGGCCTGGTTTGGAGAAGAGCATTCATGGCAAGTCCACAAAAGACCCCCGCTCAGCCTCTCCCCCAGGACCAGCGGGCAATGACTTAAAGGCTGCCCTGGGTTTTCCTCCCCCAAAAGAGGGAAGGGGAGGCCAGGCTCCAAGGAGGGAGGGGGCTGAAAGTGGGGCGCCCTCTCTTTGACTCGCTCACCCAGGAGGGTCTCGCGGGGAGGAGGAGGGCGGCTTGCACGAGGCCTCTGAGCAGCCCCTCCCCAGCGCTTGCCCTGATTGGAGGGGAGGGGGATGATGAAACGCCTGACTGCAGAGAGACGAGCGAAGGGGGCGAGGAAGAAGCCGCAACGGCAGGCCCCTCGTGGCTCCTGCCAAAAGGCTGAGAAACAATCAGCGGAGGATGCTGTCTGCACGAACAGTTAAATCTAATTTTCTATAAAGTACACAGGCGGAGCGGGGGGGGGGGGGGAAGCTCCAACCGCTTCCATCTGCATTACAGATTACACTAGGCTAGAAAATCATCGGCTTGCGCATAATCAAAACCAGGGCCCAAATGGCACATCGAAGGCCCGTTCCAGGCCACTGAGAGGGCAGCCATCAGCATCTGGAATGCGCACGCCCTGCGCTGCAGAGGTTCCCCCCGCCCACCACCCTCCCCAGCCAGGATTGGGGGGGAAGGCGCAGAGCTCCCCTACCCACAGGGCGCTCGAGGGGAAGGGGGGAGGCTGGGCACCCCCAGGATGAACCCAGCAGCCACAGCCAGGCAGAGCCCTTGTCCCCCAGAGCGGGGGTCTCCAACCTTGGCAACTTTAGGACCACCTATGGACTTCTACTCCCAGAATGCCCCAGGCGGCACAGCCGGAGAGCATCGACCGAGGGCGAGGAGCACAATTCTTCCCAAAAAACTCCGCAACTCTGGCCATGGGTCAGCAGTGGCGATCCCGGTGTGGCAATGCAAAGGGGCCAAGCAGAGGGACTTTGGCTCCCCCACACCAGGAACAGGGAGAGGGGAAGCGGCACGCTCAGCTGGAGAGGACAAGGAGGGGGGAATCTTTTACGCAAGGGGTCCCTGGTCCTCCCTCGGCTGGTGGGTTTTGGGCAGACATTTCATGACCCAACTAGATAACATCATCAGTGCTGGAAGGGACTGGAGTTGGTGGGGAGGAGGGGGGGGGGAGGGAGAGGAAGGAAGGGGAGGGGGAGGGAGAGGGGGAGGAGGAGGAGGAAAAGAGAAAGACTGTGGGATCCTTGGTACTCTCTGAGCCCAATTGTTTTCTGGCAGACATTTCATGACCCAACTAGATAACATCACCAGTGCTAGGCGTAGAAGGGAGAGGGGTTTGCTCTTAGTTTCTTTCTAACATTCCTCCTAATTATGCCACTCTGGACAAGGATCAGCATCAATGGGATGGCTGCAGAGAAGGAGAGGTTCTCCTGGGGCCTTTTCCCTAAAACGGGGGTCCAACCGGAGTAGCAACCCCCCTCCCCCCAGTTCAACCCTGGGCCCCAAAGGTTCCTTTCCACTGGGGTCTCCTGGCTTCCCAGAGCCTCTGGAGGAGTCAAAGGAACAAAAGCAACGGGCGTCCTTGTCACCCAGGGAGGGAGCCGGGGGGGGGGGGGGTTAGGAGGGAAGAGGAGGGAAGCTGGGGAGCTTAGGGAGGAAAAGGGGGGGGGGGTCTGAGGGCGGAGGGGCTGAAGAAATGTTCCCTTTGTCCTTTGCAGAAACCTCTCACCAAACACGACTCAAAGCAAAGCGACAAATCCAAGGGCATCATGGCAGGAACAGAATGACAGAATTGGAAGGGGCCCCGGAGGTCTTCTAGTCCAACCCCCTGCTCAACCCCACGCCGGCTGCCCTCATGGCTGCCCAACCTCTTCTCAGGCGCCTGTTAAGAGCCCGGAAGGCCCCAAAGGCTCCGGGTGGAGGCCAGGCAAAGCCCAGGCCCCCCTCTGTGGCTGGGCAGTCCCATCCCTGCGTCTGAGGCCCTGGGGGCTCCCTTCACGCCTCCTTTTTCAAAGGTTTCCTTTCTAAATTACGTTCCCGTTTCTTCCTCCCAACCAACAAGGCAGAAAGAGCCGCCTTTTGAGGGGGGTTTTGCGGGCTTCACATCTTGGGTCCCAGAGGAAAACGAGTGGCCGGACAGAGAGATGGGCAGCATAGCCGTGGAAGCCAGACGCAACGAAGGGAGCCCAAGTAGGGCGTGTGGAATGCCCCCCCCCAGCCTCCCTTGCAGGGGATCAGAGCCCCTGCCCAGCCCCACCCAAGAGAGCAGAGCAGCAGAGTCCGCCACGGAGGAGCTTCCATCCGGCCCAGGGCTCAGAGCGGCTGTCCCCCTCCCTCCACCTGGCCGCTCACCTGCTTCATGGCCGCCTCCCCGATCTTGTCCGAGTGCTTGCGGATGCTCTCCAGGAAGTCTTTGAGGTCAGACATGGAGACGTCCTTGATTTCCTCGCGCAATTTCGGAATGTTCTCCTCCATGACCTTGCAGAAGCGGTAATGGCTGACTTGGGGCAGGCACAGGTGCTCCAGGTGCTCCAGGGTCTTCAGGGCAGGATAATGCCTGGGAGGGAGGAGCAGCTCAGGGGACTCGCTTCCCCCACAGCCCCTCAGGGGACACAAACCCCCCACCCCAGCCTCTTTCCCCCCAACCATCTGGGTCCTCCTTTCACCGGCCCGTGAAGGGCGGAAGGCTGAGTCAACCTCCAGCCAATCAGGATCGAACTGCAGGCAGTGGGCAGAGTGAGCCCTGCCGTGCTGCATTCTAGCCCCTGGGCCACCGTGGCTCCCCGATTAATCGAGCCCGGCCTCCAGAGCCCCTTCCTTGGAGCCCCGGCTGAGACCCAGAGCCGCCCAGGAAGGCCTACCTTTTGGACTTCATCTGCTCCCTCAGGTTGCTCTCCATCTCCAGAACTGGTGGGAGGAAGGGGAAGAGAGAGGGGGGGGAGGTCAGGAAGAGCCGGGCGTCACCGGGCGACCCCCCCCCCGCCCTCCTCCTCTGCAGGGCTCTCTCACCGGGGAGGCACTGGCTGAGCTTATCCACCGTGGCAGAGATGTTGCACTGCTGCAGCCGGCACTGCCTCAGCTCCTCCATGGCGCCCACCAGCTGCAAGAGAGGGCAGAGGGGCTGCATGGGCACCGGCAGCCTCCCTGCCAACCCTGGTGGGCTTGGACAGGGTCACTGCAGGCACCCCCGCCCACCCAGACCCCTCCGCCTTCCCTGAGCCTTCCTGGCACCCGGGACGACCAGGGATGACACCGGGGTTGCCGGCCCTGGACACACGGATCCATTGCTTGGGACCCTGACCCTCGGCTCCTCTTCCCCGGGTCTGCAGAGGGGCTGGCTGGCGGGCCGAAGGGGCAAGGAGACGGATGGGCCGGTCCCTGGGGGTCCCTGGGTGGGCCTGACCCACAGCCCTCTGATGCTGAGCCCCAGCCCCACCCACCGGTCTCCTCTCCTTACACAGCTTAATTAGCAACTGCTCGAAACTAAGAGGCTTAGTCCCCCGGGCCCAAAATTGCTGTCATGGCAGTGCCTCCCCCAGTCACTTGGTCAAGAGTCAGGACCACCCGCGCTTAGGACAGCAGGGGCCCTTCAACTCCCCTCTCCCCCTCAGCCTGCCCTCCGGGGCCCTCTGGCAGTGGCAGGGCTGGGGGCCCCAGGGCCCATGGCAGCACCCCAGGCCTTCAGGCAGCCCTGATGCCACTCCTGCCACTGAGAAATACCACCTGAAGCCCCCACGAGTGACCCCGACCCCCTCTGGTCCTGGTCCTTCCGCCTGCGAGGCACCGCTGGCCACTCCGGGCCTTCCCCCCAACCCCCTGGACCCCGGCCTCTCCTGGGGCCTCCCTAAGCGCTGTGAGGCAGACCCCACGCAGGGCAATGATCTCAGGGGCTTCCAAAGCAGCCCAAGGACGGGAGGAGCCGCCTCCTGCGGGAGGAAAAGGGAGGAGGGCCAAGGCTCCCCACTGGGACAGAAACACCGGCTGTGGCCGTAATCAGCTGACCGCCGCCTGTAAATAAGGTGGCCGCAAAGGCCTCGCAGAGACGAGAGACGAGGCTCCCTTACTTGCTTGCTTTCCAGCTGCAGCTTCCGATTCGTATCCGTGACTTGATTCTGTAAAAGGAAGAAGCCGATTCTTTCCTTCTGAAGGGTGAGTGGCAGCCCATGAAGCAACACACGCACACACACACACACACACACACGCACACACACACGCACGGGGGGTTGCTGGGCAACGATGGCCCCTGTAGGACCTGTGGACTTCAACTCCCAGAATTCCTGAGCCAGGTCAAGGGCTGCTGGGCAGAGAAAAAAAACCCCCCGCACCCGCACCCCCCCCCCCCCAGCCTTCCCCCAGGCGGCTCATTGGGGCCCCTCCGGCCTCCAGGGGGCTCCATGCCCCTTGCCCCCCCCCTCCCTTACCTTGAGCTTCTGGGCCTCCGCCCGGACCTTCAGGAACTCCGTGATGGAGTCCACAAAGCCCTGGTAGTGGAAGTTGCACATCTTCTCGATCTCCCGGTCGTGGTTGTGGATGCGAGCGTCCAGCTTCTCCATGAAGCGCCCGTGTTCTGCCCCATCATAGACGGACCTGGAGAGGGCGGGAAGGCTCAGGCGGGGGGGAGCCCGCACGCCCCTCTCCTCTCAGCCCCCGCCGTGGCCCTCCCCTCCCAGGGCTCCTTCGGGGGCCCCGACTGCCTGGGATCTTGGGGGGAGGGGGGGAGGCTCCTGTGCTCAGGCTCTGCTGCCAGGAGGCTGAGGAACCGCAGGCCCCACTTCCAGGCCCAGGGAAGGTCCAACGGCCGCCTGATGGGCTCAGCTTCCCCTCGGTCCCTGAGCCCCCCGAGGCTGGGAGGGGAGCCCAGGAATCGGGGTGAGTCTGAGGCACTCCTGCATGGCAGGAGCTCTAAGGAAGGCCTGGAACCAGCCGCCCCTCCCTCTTCCCTCTCTCCAGGAGCATCCAGACCACAGCTGAGCCCAAAATGGACTTTCACCCCATTTTACGCCCTTCCTTGCCACGGTGGCTATGTGAATCCCTGCAGTTGGTACATTAGCAGCACGGTCATTAAGTGAGTCCGGCTCCCCCGTTGCAGCCATTGGGGTCGCCAAAGGGGATCACGTGACTCCAGGACATAAATACGAGACCACTGAGGATGGTGGAACGGTCGTAAGTGTGAGGAACAGCCATAAGCCACTCTTTCCCGTGCCGCTGTGACTCAGAATGGTCACTAAATGAACTGTTCTTAAGTCGAGGACCACCTGCATTGTCTCCCTGCAATGGATCCCGGCCAGAGAGAGTTTAAACCGTCTTTATTTCTGCCCCCCATCAACTCGGAAAGGCCCAAGGCCAGGGCCGGCCCCAGGACCACTTCCGCCAGGGGCTTCCCTCGGAAGGCGGCTCCTTCCGGGCCCTGGGAGGGCTCCCCAGCGGGGTCCCAGTTAGAGACCACAGCAAGGGAAGGGGCCCCTCTGCTGCCCCCAGACCCCATGGGGAGCTCAAGGAAAGAGCCGGCCTGCGTCTTCACAGATGAGGCCTGGAAAGCCCCCCCCCCCCTTTCCCAGTAGCTCCTTCCCCCCCCCTCCCCCCTATTCCTCTCTGCCAAAGACTCTCTGGGTTATCTTAAAGCCAGCATTATGGAGTTCCTCCTCCTCCTCCTCCTCCTCTCTAATAGGGAACAAAACCGAATTATGCAAAATAAAACCATCTGCAATGATCCACAAGGGTTCCACGGCCGGCTTTTGTAGCCAAGCTGCCTTGTTTGGCCCTTCTAAAGAGCGGCCAGAGAGGGGCCGGGAATCGCAGGCTGCCCACATGCCCCCCCTCCCCAGGACCCTCCTTCTCCCCCATCCCTCCCCTGTCTCTGCCAAGGCTGCCCAGTACAGGTAGTCCTTGACTTACGACCACAAATGAGCCCAACATTTATGTTGCTAAGTGAGTTTTGCCTCATTTTATGACCTTTCAATCGCTCCAGTTGTTAAGTTGGAACATGGTTGTTAAGTGAATCTGGCTTCCCCATTGACTTTGCGTCATTGGAAGGTGGCAAAAGGGGGTCACGTGACCCCGGGACTCTGAGACCGTCATAACTGTGAGTCGGTTGCTAAGTGTCTGAATTTTGATCATGTAACCGTGGGAATGCTGCAACGGTCATAAGTGTGAAACAGGGTCATAAGTCACTTTTTTCAGAGCCGTTATAACTTTGAACGGTCACTAAAGGACCTGTCGTGAGTCGAGGACTGCCTGTGTTGGTGTTTATGGACCCAGCTATTCTGTTGCAGGCTTAAACCAGCCATCTGGCCATTCCCAGCACAGACCGATTTGGGGAGGGCTCTTTTGCACCCCCCTCCTCAATCCCCAAAGCAAAATCCATACGATCACACAAAGGGTTCATTGACTATATGCAAGACCACAAACGCACACGTGCACACACACACACACGCACACACTGCTCCACCCCCCACCCCCCCAGAGCCCTGCAAGGTCTGGTTCCAAAGAATCCCCCCTCCATCTCTTCCCACGTCTCCCTGGCTGTCAATCACCCCCCTGAGCAAGAAAGATGGACGTTTCCACCTCAGACCTGCCAATCAAGCGAATCACACACACACACACACACACACACACACGACCCCCATAAGGATTCAGAAGCCTCTGGTTCAGCCCCACTGACCGTCCTCCCGCAGCCTCCAGGCAGCCTCCTCCCCCTGAGCCCCCCCCCTCTCCTTAATTCATCCCCCCCCCCCCGCCAGACAGACAGGGGTGGCAAAGTCCTCCTGGGAACCTGCCCCCAGTTCCAGGGGTGCTTGGGTGGGGGAGGCCCCAGGGAGACTCTGCCCTCTGGCGGTGGGACGGAGGGGTGGGGGCCCAAGTGGGATCCCCTCCAGGAGGAGAGACAGCCCAGGGGGCTCCAAGGACCCCGGGGGGCCTTCCTGCTCTGCCTTGGAGGGAGGAGCATCAAGGCAACGGAGGCTTCCTTATCGGGGGAGTTAAAAATAAAGCCCCCGTGGAGGGAAGCAACTCCTGGTCCCCACCCAAGGGCCCATGTTTGGCCACGTGCTCTGGGAAAGGCCAGGAGCAGCCTGGGCCCAGGGGGCTTTGAGCATGAAAGCCAGCCCCTTCCCTGCTGCTGTGGCTGCCGCCTGTGCCCGGGGGCCTCCGGAGGTCCTGCGCTGGGCAGCCTGGCCAGGCGCAAACCAAGGGGGATCCAAGGGGGCTCCCAGACCGCAACGGCCAGCACCACCTTGGCACCCTGGGTGGCCATGAAGTCCTCTCGCACCCGGGCCCCAGGAACAGGCAGTCCCTCTGCTCGGGGGGCTCTCTCGGCTCGGCAGTTTTCTTGCAGACGTTTCATTACCAAACTAGGTAACATCATCTGTGCTAGAAGGGAGGGGGGTTTGCTTTCTGTTTATATACTTCTAGCGCCGATGAGGTTACCTAGTTGGGACATGAAAACTGCAAGAAAAGAGCCAAGCTCAGGGAGCCCCCTCCCTTCGCCCCTGAGTAGCCCATATTCTCATTCGGTGGAGGTAAAGTGTATTTGCCATCCTTGCAGCTGGAGTGGAGGCACTTAGAGCATCTCTCTGCCAACCTCCCATCTGTTCCCTGGCCCTGCTGCCCACGGCTGGGAAAGAAGGAACGAAAGGCACCCCTTCCGTCTGCCCAGAAGCCCCGCTTTGGGAACCAGGGGGTCCAGGGCCTCAGTTTCTGTCTGCTGACCTCATCCCGCATCCTCCCCTTTTTCCCATGGGAAGAGAAACCAATTTCAGAACTTGCAGGGATGCTTAAAAATTGCTGAGCCCTTCGGAACGTTTGATATTTCTGCACAAATAGGACCTAACATGTGATTTATTCTCCAGAGGAGCCAAAACGGGACAGAGTCCCATTGAACAAATGAGTCAAATAAGATTACGATTTTCTAAGGAAAAGGAGAAGGGCCAGCCAGCACCCCACATCCCTCTGAAACAGGAAGCCCCCAAGAATCACAACCACCTCCCAAAATTCAGGGGCCAGAGTAGAGTTTCCACAAAACGCTACTAGATGCTCTTCAGAGACCCCCAAGAACAGAGCAGCCTTTCTCAAGGCCATCCCCTTGCTTTCATCCTCGTCCTTGGAGGGAGTCTCTGTCTGTCTGTCTGTCTGTCTGTCTGTCTGTCACACACACACACACACACACACACACCCATGCCCCTGAGAGCAGGGAATGCAGGTGGATGGGAAGGAAGAGCCGAGAGGAGGAGAGCCCTTCGCAGGGACGGAGGACTTGGCTCACCGAGAACCCAGGGAGAAAAACGGAGGGCCTGGGGGAGAGGTGGCCATGCTCCAGCCCTGGCCAGCCCCAAAGGCTGCAACAGGGGACCCCGAGGGAAAGCCAGGGCCAAGGGGCTGCCCCCCACCCCCACTCCCTGCCGGAACAAGGATGGCCACCAGCCGCCCATGCGGAGGGCCGGGTGGGGAGACGTCTCTGGGAAGAAGGGAAGGGATGCGTCAGCAAGACATCCCTCCGGTCCCAGCGGCCTTTCAAGCTAGAAGGACAGTTGATTGGTACCGGGTGTCGTGGTGGCGGGTGGGAAGAAGCCAGAAGAGATGACGAGAAAGGCAATTCTGGAGGAGGAGGAGGAGGAGGAGGAGGAGGAGGAGGAGGAGGAGGAGGAGGAGGAGGAGGAGGAGGAGGAGGAGGAGGAGGAGGAGGTGGAGGAGGAGGAGAGGAGGAGGAGGAGGAGGAGGAAGAGGGGCTGAACCATCCTTAGGATACCTTCCAAGCCCATCACCTGGGGCCTCCTCCTCAGTGGGAGAGACCCCTCAACTAACGCCCCACGGAGAGACTCTGGAAAGGGCTTTAATGAGAGTCAGACTCCCTGCCTCCCTTCACACTTTTCTGCTTTCCGTTTTTTTAGATCCACTGTTTTCAATTTCAACAAAATATATAAAATGCCGAATAACAAAAAGGGAAACATTCAGGGAGAGGCAAAATTCCCCCCTCCCAAAAAAAAAAGGGGGGGTGAATTAAAAACTGAGAAAAAAGGACTGACACCCAACTGTCTTCAGGACGAGGACAATTATATCGTCATCTTTTGCTCTCAAGTTAAAACAAAAACATCCTATAAAAAGTGTATGGATTAAGCAATCTAAATAACATAAAATTGTAACAACACAGCCAAAAAAACACCGCAATCTAACAATAAAAATAACAATGCACAATATTTCCGTAATAACAACACAGGCTAAAACCAAATGTTAACGTGAGTCTTTCTGAGGCAAGAAGTCCAAAGGGGCCTGCAAATGGAAAGGCAACCAAATTGGCTCCAGGAAAAGCTTCTGGCCTGAACGGAAGAGCTCTTCTGAGCCAAGCCTCTCTTGCCAGTCCTACGTGTCCCTCAAGGACGATGGAAGATACCTTGCCAACGCTTCTTTGGCTCTTCCCTTAGACACCTTGGGCCGTTTCTTAGGAGTTGAACAATACACCAGTTTATTTTAAAAAATATTTCGAATCGTGGTTCAATGAAAATTTGAATCCACTCAATCCATATATTCTCCTAATTAAATTACATCCGAACCCCTTTTCCCATTTCAGAGCCCCCTTTTTAATTCATCCTCTGGGTCGATTTTAAACGATTTCTATACCTTGGCAATAAGATCAATGGAAGGATCAAAGTCTGTTTTTTCATCTTGAACAATTTTTCTGATCCAGTTTAAGTCTTACACAATAATATTATATACAATATTGCCAATTGTACATAAGCCAACTATTCACAAATCCAACCCTCCTTTTCCACCTCTTAATGTAGGTCTAATTAAGATCAATAGATCAGCATAAGTAACCAAGTTTGTGTAAGTACCACTTGCCTTCCAAAACAGGCCATGGAGAAATGAGAGGAGAGAGACGTCTTTCCGTCTCTTCCAAACTCCCACTGAGGCACATCTGGCAAAGGGGTGGTTTTTTTTCAACTTCTGAAGAGTCTCGAATGGCCAAATCTCAACAGCTCTCCGTCCAAGAGCCTCCAGCGTCCTAAAGTCAGGCCTCCCAAAGGACATTTCCTCAAGTACAATTTTAGACCAAGTATTCGTCTTTTTTTCACATCTTGCAACAATTGACTATATTTAATTTTTGATTTCTTACCTTGCCATACAAATCTAGACATATCTTTCTGCCATTGCTTAAAAGAAAAAGGAATTGTCAATACTGATATGGTTTGGAACAATTTTCTGCTTTCCCCTCAAGATGGAGCTCAGCTGCCCGTTTCTGTCTTTCCCAAACAATTGTATTGATTAAAAGGATACGTTGCCTGTCTCAGAGTGGTCAGTTTGTGGTGGCATTAGAGGTGCCATCAGTTGACCAACCGCACTTTATTAATGAGCAAGATGACCGTCTCGCCTTGCAACCTGCCTGGCCCCCCCGAGCAACCGCCAGCTCTCTCCCACCATTGCCATCCTTCTCCCTTCCCTCCTAGGCTTCACGCTTTGTGTGTGACACGGCCATTGCTGTAATAAATGGCACGTCCATTCCAGTTATTCTGTGTTTGCTGGATCTGTCAAGGCGTCTCTCGTGATGGACCCTCCAGGAGCCTGGATTTCCTTACGCAAACTGCCCTCGAGACAGGCCGCTTCGGTTCCCATGCAAAGGGCCCCTCCCTGCTCCTCTCTGGGCCAGCCCTCCGCTGAGGGGCCTGGTCTCTGGCACCTGTCAGCAGGTAGGTAGGGGAGGGGGGGTGTCAGTACGGACTCCTGTCAACTGCCTGGACCATCTCTGCAGTTTTCTTGGTAAGGTTTCAGGAGTGATTTCCCATTGCTCAGAAGAACAGAGTTTGAAGAGACCTTGGAGGTCTCCTAGTCCACCCCCCTGCTTAGGCAGGAGACCCTCTACCAGTTGAGACAAACGGTTGCCCAACCTCTTCTTAAAAACCTCCAGTGATGGAGCCCCCTCAACTTCTGGAGGGAACTTCTGTTCCCCTGGTTAATTCTCCTCCCTGTCATGAAATTCCTCCTTCGTTCCAGGTTGCTTCTCTCCCTGGTGAGTTTCCATCCGTTGCTTCTTCTCCTGCCTTCGGGGGCTTTGGAGAACAGGTGGACCCCCCCCCTCCCTTCTTTGGGGCAGCCCTTCAAATATTGGAAGGCTGCTATCGGGTCACCCCCAGTCCTTCTTTTTCCTTGAAGTGGCCATACCCAGTTCCTGCACCCGTTCTTCATTATGCTTTAGCCTCCAGCCCCCTAATCCTCTTCCTTGCCTCCTTCCTGGGCCTGAGGGGGGGTGACTGGCCCAAGGTCATCCAGCTGGCTTTGTGTCCCAGGTGGAAAACACCAAGAGCCTGGAAAAGCTTCCTTGAGCCAAACTCCATCCCCAAAGTGTCCATGGACGTGGGCATCACCCCCCGGCCATCCAGCCCTCTCGGTTGAGGCACAGTGCCCGCAGCCGCCAATGCTGATGTCACACTGCCCCCTGCTGCCCTGAGCCGGCAACTGCATCCCAGGAACTCTTGCAGGTGCCAAGAGAGCCACGAGTGAAGGGTGGCTACGCTTCTGTCCTGGGGAGACTGAGCCAACGGGGGTCGCAAGCTTTTCAGCTCATGGCAAATGCAGGCAGTCAAGGGACCAGCACAGCTGGCTGGGGAATTCTGGGAGTTGAAGCCCACAAGCCCTCCATGGCCGTACACCTCTGGTTTATGACTCCCCCTTCATTTCCGCTCCCCCCCCCACCTAGCCAGCTCAAAGCCCCATCTATGAAAGAATGCCAGGCCTTCCCAGTGGCATCACCACTGAGCATCTCCCCCCCCACAAAAGATTCACATGGCCCCAGCCTTCTTGGCCCATCCCAAGGCTCTGAAGACCCAGGGCTGCTCCCTCAGGCAAGGGGTTAGGGGGCTGGGTGAGCTCCACTGGTTTTTCCTGAGTTTGATTGTATTTATGGTGTGAAATTCTGGTCTCGATAATTATATTTTGATTCTCATCACTCACTGGAACCCAAAATGGGAGGGATGAGGCCCTTATGCCACCGGGCTGAAAGCTTGCCTACCAGCAAAGAGCCATGCCGGAAGCCCTCAGAAGGAGTGGCTATCCCAAGGGGCCCTCATCAAATCCAGAAAAAGACCCAGCAGAAGATCCTCCATAACAGACAAAGAAGAGAACAACAAACGAAGCAGCCCTGTTGTTCCATAAGTGGCAGGAATATCTGAAAAGCTTGGGCAGATTTTCAACCGACACAACATACATGCACAATTTAAACCCAAGAATACGCTGCGGCAGAAGTTTGTCCTCCCCAAAGGATAAAACCACCAGACACAAACTGAGCAATTGGCAAATGCAATGCAACGCAGGGAGACGGAGAAACAAAACGACCACTTCACAAACACGTGGCACAAGACGGGAGGATGAAGCCATCAGGACGAGGCTCCCTCTGCCTGTCAGAGACACAGGCCTCTCTCTTGGAGACAGCAAAGTCCACAGTGCGGTCAGGGAGGGCCAAAGAGGCCACGTATGCCAACACTGAACAGGCCTCTTTCAATGGTGAGGGAAGGCTACGTGGCCCAACCCAGTTCCACACCCATTGACACTCTGATTCAGGTGACTCTGAGGAGATAGAGGAACCCCCAAGTGGCCTCAACAACTTGACCTCTGGAGTTCCAACCACCAGGTGACTGCAAAGAATGCAAATCCTTCCATTCCCCACTATTCAGTCAGAACTGAAGAAGCGCCTTTGATGAGAAGCAAAACGTTTTCAATGAAAAAACCAAGAAGGTCCAGTTGCCCTTTGGAAAGCCCTTTTGGGAGAGCCATGGCCTGGATGGTGGAGAACCTTCCTAAACATCTCAATCACCACCTTCACATGCCAGAGGGATGCCAAGTCCAGCTTATGCTGCCTATCCAGGCACACCAGGATCAACTCTTGGAAGGGGAAGGAAGGCGGATCTCCTTCCACCACCCTTGTGTGGCGAGTCAGAGATCCCACTGGCCCTAAGCCTGACTTCCGCCATGCGCCAGCCTCTTGACTTGCTAAAATGCCCCGTTTCCCAGAGTTGACTCAGGCTGCGCTCGCAAGGCCTGCCCAACCCCCAAAGCCCCACCCCGGCTCAGTGCCTGATGCAAAGTCACCACTCGGCCTACAACGGCCAGCCCTCTTGGCACACCCAGGAACAGGAAGGCCTCCCTCAGCAGCAGCAGCAGCGGGAGGAGGAGGAGGAGGAGGAGGAGGAGGAGGAGGAGAGGGCCAGGGAGCCATTGCCCCCCACCCCCCTTGGAAGGGTCAGCTTCTCCTCCATCTGCGCCTCACCCACTTCAGGGGGAGCTCAGAGACGGCCCAGGCGATGCCTTTCGCCAACCACCAGGTGGCAGCAACGCCACGCGTTCTCCAAACACCCAGAGCTTGGAGCTCCCCCGCCCCTTCAAAGGCAGGGAGTCCTCGACTTATGACCACAACTCAGCCCAAAACTTCTGTTGCCAAGGGAGACATTTCTTAAGGGAGTTTTGCCCCCTGATACGACCTTTCTTGCCACGGTTGTTAAGTGAATCACTGCAGTTAAGTCAGTAACCCGGTTGTTAAGTGAATCCGGCTTCCCCACTGACTTTGCCTGTCAGGAGGCCCCCAGGGATCCTGGAACCGTCGTAAATACATGCCAGTGGCCAAGCGTCCAAATTTTGGTCACGTGACACAGGGATGCAGCAATGGCCATACGTGTGAAAAACAGTCACCACTCCCCACCCCCACCCCCACCCCCACCCTGCTTGCTCCCAGCTTATTCCAGCTCATCCTAAGAGTTCCTCATTGGGGGGGGGAGGGGGGGAGAGCCTGAGTGACACCCAGTGGAGAGGAGCACAGAGGCCTCCCTTCAGCTCCACCCTGGGCTTCTGTTGCTCTCCTCCCAGCTGTGTGGATGGGTGGGTGGGTGTCCTTGCCTCTCCCAGTGGCTCCTCTTCCTGCTGCCCCCCCACCCCAATCCTATCCTGAGGCCTTTCGTTTCTCTCTCCCCAAAGGCAGAAATTTCTTCCTGCTGGTGTCTGAGTTTTATTCATTTTATTTGGGTGGCCAAAATCATTCCAAAGTATTCAATAATAAACCTAAAAGATCACTAAATGGTACCCAAAAACATTAATAATTTTAAAACTTAAATTAAAACAGAAGGTTTACCTATGTGGTTTTTAAGAGGACTTGATGGCACACATTAAAAAATATTTGATATATATATATATATTTTTAAGTATTTAAAATCTAACAATAGCCAAAAGGGGAGGGGGCAACAATACGACCATGAGATTTCTCTGTTTTTCTATGATAGTAAAACTATTATTGCTCATTAGAGAGGGGGGGGAGGATAAAGAGATAGGTCAGATAAATATCAGATTTTAAGACACAAACTAAATCTAGATCGTGCAATCTCGCTTGCCGTTAAGGAATCCATTCAAAAGATGACATTATTAAGCTCAACTTTCTGAATTTGGTACGTACAGGAAGTCTTCGACTTACGTCAGTTCATTTAGTGACCAAAGTTACAATGCCATTGAAAAAAGGGACTTAGAAGCGCTTTTCCAATGTACGGCCGTTTCAGCATCTCCAGGGTCACGAGGTCTATATTGGGACGCTTGGAAACGGATTCATATTTATGACGGTCGCAGTGTCCCGGGGTCATGCGATCCCCTTTTGTGACCTTCTGACAAGCAAAGTCCATGGGGAAGCCAGACTCACTTAACGACCGTGTTACTACTCAACAGTTGCAGTGTTCAACAGGGTCTCACTGAAACCCGCAGCGCCAACAGCCTAGGCCACGCGTGTCAACGTCGACCGTGTCATGTGACCTATCATGGCATTTTTTTGCCTTTGTGGAGCCGGGTTAGGGCAAGAAGGGCTGCAGGCCCTCAGATTCATGGCTTTGGGCTTTGATTAGGTACAGGCAGTCTTTGACTTACGACCGTTCGTTTAGTGACCATTCAAAGTTACAACAGCATTCAAAAAACTGAATGATGACGGTTTTTCACACTTACAACCATTGCAGCATTCCCCAGGGTCAGGTGATTAAAATTCACACGCTTAGCAGCTGACTCGTATTTATGACGGTCGCAACGCGACTCTTCAGGTACAGGTAGCCTCAATTAAAGAGATCCTATCTGTACGTTGACCCCTTTGTGGGGATTTGGACTCTCAGGCTCATTCAGGCCTTGTCCAGTCATCGGCTGCACAGCGCACGAATCTTCCAGACCTCAAAGGGGCCATTCGGACTGCAGGCAGCCTTTCAGGGAAAGCATGACTGGGCGGCCTATGGCTGCACTTCTTCTTCCTTGAACCCACGAACTACTACGGACGCACGCTCTTTCCCTAGACCCCCCCAAGCAGGGCCTTTTCAACAGGCAGGCTGTCCCAAAGGGGCTTGTTTTTCAAGAGGCAACTGGACTTCCTTGTTTTTTCTTTGAAGGCGTTTCGCTTCTCATCCAAGAAGCTTCTTCAGCTCTGACCAGATGGTGAGGAATGGGAGGATTGAAATAATAGATAAATCCTCCCATTCCCCATCCAGTCAGAGCTGAAGAAGCTTCTTGGATGAGAAGCGAAACGTCTTCAAAGAAAATTAACCAGTTGCCTCTGTGGGGCAGCCGTGACTTGGATGGCTCAGGATCTCCATAGACATTTAACATACGGGCTGTTTTTTGTCTGTTCCTGAACGGAAGGAGAATGCCGTCTGCCGTGTTTAGCAACCTACAAAGGCTGCTCGTGGGTCCGAATTCTGCCTGGCATACAAATCTGAGCCAAGTAGAAATGTCGGCATGGCCCTCTTTCTTAACCTGGGGGATTGCCTGTAACCCACAAGAGGTAGAAGATCAGAGGGTCTGTAAAAAAAGGCAAGGAAAGGCCCAGTTATGTCGCTGCATTTCCTTCCAAGCAGGAAATCTAACTCTGAATGAAGTGGGAGACCTCCTCAGACCCTCCCCTTTCAATATCATCCCTCATTCTGCTGGGCATCCGCTCCAGAACTAAATGCCATTTTCCCATCAAGAAACACCGGACCCCCTAAGGGATTCAGACGGCGTTTTCCTCCCCTTTTGTACAAGACGAAAAAGAGACACCCATCATCCCTGTAGGCCTCCAGAAGGAACACGATGGCACTGGTGAAATTCAGGGAAAGGGAGAGAAAGCCAAGGTAGCTGGAAGCCCTCACTGAGGGACGTTACGCCAAGCAGAAAAACAGAACGACGAGCCACCCAAAAGGATAAAATTACAGTCATGATTCACAACCGAAGACTAGGAGGATCCTCTCCATCTTGCAGGCGGAGGGGAAGCAGAGGAGGAACCTTATATTTGAGATACGAGGGAAAGACGGGCGTTGACAGGTCGGCCAGAGGATGCCCTGCCCTGTTCCCTGGCCCACCAAGGCGCCTTTCCAAGGCCAGAGCTCCATCCCACCCAGAGGCCCAGCAGAGCAAAGGAAAGCCAAGGAGCCTCTCAGAAGAGCAGAAGTGGGCCCCTCTCTCCCCCTTGCTCCCCATAAGACCCTCCCCTCCCAACTGACCCCCAGCAACTGTCAGGGCTCCCCAAAACAGGAACTCCCCCCCCCATCCCTCTGATGGGCAAGGGGGGCACAAGGGGGAGGGGGGAGGAACCAGCATCACATTCAGAATAGGGCTGGGAGGGGCCTGGGAGGTCCTCTAGTCCAGCCCCTGCTCGAGCAGGACGGCCATCCTCAAGGCCCCCAGGGGGAGGAATCCCCACAGAAGAGTCCAGGGAGCAGAAGAGGGGAAGAGGCGGGGGGGGGAGGGGGGTCGCCCAAGCCAGGGCCGGTCATAAAAGGCAACATGGCAGACGGGGGGGGGGAGGAGGGGGAGCCGGCCGGGGCCCTTCCAGGCGGGGGATCCTCCTCCTCCCTGGGGCCGGGGAGAGGCGGGGGTCGCTGCCCGGAGGACCCGCGGAGGGAAGGAGGGAGGGAGGGAGGGGGGGGTGGAGGCGGATCCCGAGGCGGGGAGTTCCGCAGGGGCGGCACCTGAGGGTGGGCCCGAGGCAGGCCGTGTCGGTGCTGTCGACCTCGCGCAGGATCCGCTCGTGCTCGGCCGCCGTCTCCAGGCTCTCCGGCTCCGCCATGGCGGGCCGCGCCCCGCTCCTCGCCGTCGCAATGGCAACGCCGCCCGGCCACGCCCACGCCGCGCCACGCCCCTCACGCACGCACGCACGCAAGGCGCCCCGCGCGCTCTCTCCTCCCCCGGAAACGCGCTCCGGCGCCAGGCCGTTCCGCCGCGCGGCCGTTCCGCCCCGGAACCCCTGCCCGGACCTTTTCCTCAGCCCTGAGGCTGGAGTGGATGACCTCTTAGGAGCCTCTCTCCCCCTCCCCCCGATCCTCCCTCCCTTTCTCGATGGAGGTAATACAGAGGGAAGGGTCCCATGAGGCCATCCAGTCCACCCCCTTACAGGTCCCTCTCCTATCTCCCCCCCTCCTCCCAATCCCAGGCTTTCTGTGGCTGGATCGGGGCTGGCCAAGCCTGGCGCCTCTGAGACTTCTTCTCAACTTCAACTCCAAGGAACTCCCAGGCCAGCAGGGGAGCATGGGAGTTGAAGTCCACTAGTCTTAGAGTGGGCTTCTTCCAAGGTTGGAGGGCGCTGCCTAGAGCAGCTTCCTGACGTCCAGCTGGATATTTTTTTCTCTGTGAAAATTGTGGCTTCCGTCCCATCCCATCGCTTTCCAGTGCCAATCTAAGTACTGAGTGGATCCGCTCCTTCTATTCATGTCAGTGTCTCTCTGCAAGGCAGAAGAGGGAAGGGGGGCCCTTCTTACCTGGGGCACACAGTCCATGAGCCATGGCCCCACGCGGCCACGACACGGGCAGGAACAGACTCCCAGGCAGGCTGGTGGGTGCCTCCGAATACAGGCAGCTGAAAAGATGGCAGGAGTGGAAGCTACTCACAGGAGCAACTTGCAACCTTCTGCCGGCTTCTCCAATGACTGTTGGGAGAGGCTGGCAGGGAAGGTGGCAAATGGGCCTCCCAGGACCTCACAGGGTGCCACGATGGACTGGCCACAAGTCCTGCTTGTTCAGCACTGTTGTAACCTTGAACAGCGGAATGGGTGGATGTAATTCAAAGACAGACTATCAGACCTTTGACTTGGCCACGACCTTCATGGCTTCCCCAATCTGGCCATCCAATCTCGGATTTCCTGCCTTCTATCCCTCAAGCTCTATAAAAATCCTTAGCTTTTTTGTTTGGGACCTTCTTTCTTGCGAACTCAACAATCCTTGCAATAAGCACAGTTCTTTTCCTCCATGTTGTGTTTCTTTTTCAAATCGAATCCACCATGAGTGGCCGGTTCTGAAGATTTCCCGCCTGGAAGGGCTCATCACCTCACATGGGAGCGTGTTTCACAGGCTGACACTTCATCATCAGCAGGTTCCTCCTTGTCTCTCACCCAAAGCTCCTTCTGTGTTGCCACCCACAGAGTTTCCTTGGCAACAGTACTGCAGGGGCTTCGGGCGGCTGCCTGATTTTGCCGTTTCTTCTCCTGGGTGGGTTGGCTTCCCTGGCCCTGAGCCCCACCCCAGGTTACTCTTTGCTTGCCCACCCTGGCAAGAATGGCTCCATGCTCTCACAGCTCATTCAAGGTCGTTGCAGCTACTGAGATATGAATCCCTGGGGGAGAAGCCTGTGTGGCAATAAATGCAATATCATCATCACGACGGAGGAATAATTCAAAATGTTTTTCAAAGGCTTATTCCTTAATCTGCCTGTGGTAAATAGAGGACGAAAGGTCTTTGCATCCTACCTTGGTAGGCACCTTGGCAGTTACTGCTGCTGCCACCTATCTTCCAGCGATTCATTTACTGACTGTCTATCTAGCCCTAACGCTAGTGTGTGAAAGAGACGGGCTGCAGACCTCAACGGCAAGGAAAACGAATGATAAAAAAGGAAGTAAACTCTTGAAAGGTATGGCTGGCCCTAGAGCACCGAGGCATAGGACTAAGTAGGCCAGTCCCTAACCCTAACCCTAACCCTATTCTTTCTTTTGAGCAGACAGACCAATCTCACAAGAGAGAACTAGAATCAAACTTTATTAAAGAAAAGAACGAGAACATCCTTGAATTTACACAGAAAACGAACGAGCAGAGCCGGTAGAAGTGGAGAGCCACTCAGACTGCAGGCAGCGTCTTGGAAGAATCTCCTGCTGGAATATCACCAGAAAAAAATCAGACTCTAAGCTGATCCCAGGATGACCTGCTCCTAGGGGAAAGTCACACTGATGCAAAGAGGCACCAGTTTGCATGAAACACGCAAAGGATCGGGGCCCTGGAGGCAAAAGAAGAAGCGCCCTCAGAACAAACGTCTGTTTCTTCCATTAGGAAGGCCTGAACCCCAATTCTGGTAGAAATGGCTGAATTTCAGCCCAGCAGTCAATCACTTTTCTGAGCCTCTGTGACATAATCATGAGATAAACAAAAATTTGCTCTGCGTGATACGCTGAATTAAAATCTCTTTAGCTACTGAATGCAGTCCTTGTTCAGCATAGGATCCGCCCAGCCAAGTCAGGAGATGTGTGCATTGGAAAGACAGTCAAAAAAACCGGTGCTCTGAAACACCATTTGTCCTTCCCTTCAGATTGAGCCAGGAAGAGGCTCTCGGACATGATAGACAGGAGGGGGGAAGGGGAGCTCTCCCCAGGAGTGTTGGCAAGCGGCCAGAGTTCAGCGCAGATTAGAATAGAATAGAATATTTATTTCTATAACCGCGTCCTCTCCCCGAGGGGACTCGGAGCGGTGCACAGGGAGAAATTAAAACAACATAAAATATATACATAGATTAAATTGCCACTGAATGACCGCCTGTCATAGGGATCCTTCTGCACCACGCAGGCAGCAGGAGCCCAGCAGCTGAGTTTGCCCGAAAAGCCAGGGGCACAGAAGTGGCCGGATGGGCTTCTCACTGGCACATCTGGCCTGCCTTGGTTGGGCCAAAGCTCTCCCAACAAAGGCCCAAGGTTCACATCTGGACTCCCTATCTCAATAATAATTTAAATAATCAATAATTTAATTTGTTGGCCGCTCCCTCTCCCCAAAGGGACTCGGAGCGGTGCACAGGGCAAATAAAACAATAAATACACATACACATAATAAAAACAAATTAAATATTCCCTGCGCTAAAAATTACCAATTAAAATACTAAAATCCCTATCTAAAATTATTGACAATCCCATAGACGAGAGACTACTCTAGGCCGGCCAAGCAGAACAGATATGTTTTTAATTTTAGACGGAAGGAGCGGAGGTCCGTGGTCGTTCTAATATCGGGGGGAAGGTCGTTCCAGAGGGCCGGGCCCGCCACAGAGAGAGCCCTTCCCCTGGGCGTCGCCCGCTGACAAAGTCTAGTGGACGGCACCCGGAGAAGTCCCTCTCTGTGGGAGCGAATCGGCCGTGAGGATGTATGAGGCAGGATCCGATCCTGCAAATAGCTAGGTCCTGAGCCATGGAGCGCTTTAAAGATGATAACTAACACCTTGAAGCGCACCCGGAAGACGACAGGCAGCCAGTGCAGCTCGTGCAAGAGCGGTGTTACATGGGTAAACCTTAAGGTTCCCATAATTGCTCGCGCGGCTGCATTCTGGACTAGCTGAAGTCTCCGAGTGCACCTCAAGGGAAGCCCCATGTAGAGAGAGTTACAATAGTCCAGTCGGGATGTCACGAGAGCATGAGTGACTGTGCGAAGGGCGTCCCGATCCAATAGGGGGCGCAACTAGCGAACCAGGCGAACCTGGTAGAACGCCCTCCTGGCCACAGCTGTCACTTGATCTTCCATGGACAGCCGGGCATCCAGGAGGACACCCAAGTTGCGCACCCCATCCACTGGGGCAAGATGTTCGCCCCCAATGGCCAGCGATGGAATCAGGTGGTTGAATCGGGCAGCCGGAAACCACAGCCACTCGGTCTTGGTCGGGTTGAGCTTGAGTCCGTTTCTTCCCATCCAGACCCGTACGGCTTCCAGGCACTGGCACATCACCGCTACGGCATCGTTGGGGTGGTTTGGGGTAGATATATACAGCTGAGTGTCATCAGCATAGAGATGGTACTCTACCCCAAAACCACGGATGATCTCACCCAGCGGCTTCATATATGTGTTAAACAGGAGAGGCGAGAGGACCGACCCCTGAGGCACCCCACATGTGAGGGGTCTCGAGGTTGACCTCTGCTCTCCTGTCAACACAAATTGCGATCGGCCAGAGAGGTAGGAGGAGAACCACCGTAAAACGGTGCCTCCCACCCCAACCCCCCCCAGCCGATGCAATAGGATACCATGGTCGATGGTATCAAAAGCCGCCGAGAGGTCTAATAGGACCAGGATGGAGGAACAACCCCCATCTCTGGCCCTCCAGAGATCATCAACCAACGCGACCAATGCCGTCTCGGTGCTATGCCCGGGCCGAAAGCCGGACTGGCACGGGTCTAGATAATCAACTTCCTCCAGGTGACGGGGAAACTGTTGTGCCACCACACTCTCAACAACCTTCGCCAAAAAGGGAAGGTTGGAGACTGGACGATAGTTGTTTAATAGAGCTGGATCCAAAGAGGGCTTCTTAAGGAGGGGCCTCACCATAGCCTCTTTTAGGGAAGCAGGCAAGGAACCCTCACTTAAGGAAGCGTTGACAACCTCTTGGAGCCAGCCTCGTGTCACCTCCCAGGATGCCAGTACAAGCCAGGAGGGACACAGGTCCAATAAACATGTGGTGGCTCGCAGTCGCCCACGTAACCTGTCCATATCCTCGGAAGTAACGGAGTCAAACTCCTCCCAAACAAGATCCGCCTCGTGGCATCCCACTGGGCCATCAATGGGGGCTAGCTCGTTCTGTATCTGATCGATTTTCTCCTGCAGAAAAGTCACAAATTCCTCTGCTCTGCCCTGTAGCGGGGCTTCCCGCACCCTCTGTTGAAGGAGGGAGCGGGTCACCCTAAACAGGGCGGCAGGGCCTGCCTCCGTCCCTCGGAAGAGGCCCGTCTCTTCCAAAGCAGCCCAGAAACCCCTTTGCTCCCTTTGGGTCGGTTCACCGGAGCTCAACCCCCCTCCCCCTCCCCCCAATGAATAATCTTGAATCCCCAAGGAGTTTGGGGGGCCTTGACTGGAGGGTCTCCCAGCAGCCTCTTCCGGGACCCCCACCGCCCTCTCCTCCGGGGGAGAGCCAGGCAGGCTGGGAGCCGCCGGGTGGCCCCCTCGGGAGCAGCGGCCGGGAGGATCCAGAGCAGCCCGCACAACCCAAGGGGATGCCGAGCGGAAGGCGGACGAAGAGCCGCACGGGGCCTCGGAGGTCGTCTAGTCCAGCCCCTGCTCCAGCGGGAGACCCCTCTCCGCCCGCCCGCCGCCCTCCCCTCCTCCCACTCGGGCCGCCGGGGCTCGTTCCGGCTTTCTGGGCGCGCCCTCCCTCCCGGCAGCTGGAAGCGGGCGGCGCCGAGCGAGGGAGGGAGGGCGGGCGGGCGGGAGGCTGGGCTGGGCAGGAGCCCCGGCGGGAGACCTTCCGCTCGCCCTGCGCACTCCGGGCCGGCGGCGGGCATGGAGCCGGGGCGCCTCTGGGGCCGGACGGCGTGCATCGTGACGGGGGCGTCGCGGGGGCTCGGGCGGAGCGTGGCCCGCCTGCTGGCCGCCCACCTGCCGCCGGGCTCGGCGCTGCTGCTGGTGGCGCGCTCGGCGGGGCCGCTGGGCCGGCTGGAGGGCGAGCTGCGCGCCGCCTGCCCGGGGCTGCTGGTGCGGGCGCTGCCGGCCGACCTGGGCTGCCAGGAGGGGCTGCGGCGCGTGGCCGAGGCTGGGCGGGGGCTGCGCGAGGCCGGGGACCCCCAGCGCCTCCTGCTCGTCAACAACGCCGGTGGGCGCGGGGGGGGAGACGGGGGGGGGGGGTTGGGGCTTCGACTTGGGGCCTCCAACCAAAGGGGGGAGGGGGGGAGATGGTGGCAGTTGTGGTGACGCAGAGCGATTGGATGGGCACAAGGAACTCCGCCCCAGGCTCCCCCCCCCATCCAGGACAGCCCATAATGCTCGCGGAGGGGCCCCTGGGAAAGATCGCCGTTCTGGGGGGCTGGAGGGGAGGGGAGCCCCTCTTCTCAGAGGCCCAGGGACCCAGGCAGAGGAGGCTCACTGGGGCTGGAGGGGGTTGGGGTGGGCAGCTTTAGGAAGCAGAGGCTTCCTAAGGCTGGATTCCTGCAAAGGGGGGGCTCTTGGATAGAAGTGCCTGGTCCCCCATTCTCGTAGGGGGGGGGGCGTCTCCCCTAACAGCCTCCTAGGTTGCTGGGGGTGGGGTCTGCATGAGAGGTTAGAGGCCAGGATAATGAAAGTGGTGATGACAAGGGGGATATTTCTATCCCCTCCACCCCTCCTGTTTTCCCCACTGGGGGGCTGAGAAAGAAGGACCACCCAGCTGACTTTCATGCCTAAGGCCAGATTAGAACTCCCGTCTCCTGGTTTCTAGGCCAGCGCTGTTCCCCTTTCCCCACACAAGGGTAAGGTGGGGGCCCTGTAGGTGTCCTCCCCCTCTCTCCCAGGGCTACGGTTAGGCAGCTGCTGCCTGTTCCCACCAGGGGGCCATGGGCTTCCACCCCCACCCCCGTCTTTGGAGTGGAGCGTGTGCCCAGGTGTCATGGCGGATGAGGAGCCTGGGAGACCCTTGTGCCCTTCAGTCGGAGGAGTCTGACTGCAGCTGGGCTGCCCATGAAGGTTAGAGTGCCTCTCCTCTCTGGGGGAAAGCGAGATCATGCTCCCCCCCTCCAGGCCTCATGGGTCTGGCTCGGCTCAGCAGGGCTCGGAGGCGTTAATTTTGTGACAGCAGAACGGCTCCACAACAGCCCCCAGTCAGAATGGGGCCCTCTGCTGGGGTTGGCCCTGCCATCGTCTGTGGCCAATATTGTCACTTGCCCTTGATTGGCCAGAAGCTGCCTGGCAGCCTCCCAGCCTCAAGTGGTATAGCCTTGGGGAGGGGGCTCCCTGCTTCCCACCCTCCCCTGTCCTTCTGGGCCGTGGTCTCTCCTGGAGGTGAGCAGGGCCCCTTTCCCTTCCAGCATCTCTGGGCGACGTCTCCAAGACCTTCTCGGACTTCTCCGAGCCTGGCGATGTCAACGGCTACCTGAACCTCAATGTAACCTCTGCCCTCTGCCTGACCGCCTCCGTCCTGAAGGCCTTTCCTGCCCAGCCGGGCTTCAGCCGCCTGGTGGTCAACATCTCCTCCCTCTGCGCCCTGAAGCCCTTCAAGAGCTGGACCCTCTACTGCACGGGGAAGGCGGCTCGGGACATGATGTTCCAGGTGTTAGCGGCCGAAGAGCCGGATGTGCGGGTGCTGAACTACGCCCCAGGTGAGTCCCCGGAGGGGGAGCCCCCCAGGCCCTCTGGCTCCCCCAGGGATCCCCTGTGATTGCCTTCCTTCTCTGCAGGCCCTCTGGACACCTCCATGCAGGAAGAAGCTCGCTCCCTCTCGGCAGACCCGGAGTTGAGGCGGACCTTCGTCCACCTGAAGGAATCGGGGCAGCTCATCGACTGCGACGTCTCCGCCCGGAAGTTGCTGGACCTGCTGGTGGCAAACGCCTTCGAATCCGGTGCCCACGTGGACTTCTACGACCCCTGAGCCTCTCTCCGGGGTCCGGCTCCCCTTGGAGGTCCCTTCTCCACGGCACGGCCTCCTTTCTCAAAAGAGCAGAAATGATTCTGTCTCCGTTCGCCTTTTTCATGCCAGCTGCAGTAAACAACATCCACTAGGAAGTTTTGTATCTCGGGTCCTTGGAGAAGCCTTTTGCAAACGTCTGGACTGTAACGGTGGCCCCCTCCCAAAAAGGCAAATATTACTCTAAGTTATCTTTGTGTTACGTGTGGAAATTGTTGCTCTACCCAGGGTGGAAGGTGGGACTAAACGGAGAGGGATCCATGCAGCAGCCCTGGGTACCCAGCTTGGCAGGAAGGTTTGCCAGGGACCAGTCTGAAACAGTTGGTTCCACAGTAAGGAAGAGCTGTGCAGAATAATAGGGTTGGAAGGGACCTTGGAGGTCCTCTAGTCTAGTCCTCTAGCCAGTGGCAGGAGATCCTATTCCATTCCAGACTTTCTTTGGGCTTGGCAGGACGGAATGAAGGCAAAGCTACGTGTTCCAGGATGGTGTTGCAGGGTCCAGTCTGGGTCGGTCACCAGGACCAGAGGTTTGGTCTTCCGAGCTGCTGGACTCGTGCTGGAGCCCATCCTCGGGGGGCTTGTCTCTGTTAACAGAGTGTGTCCTTTGGGCTTTTCCATGCGCAGCATTTATGGGGTGGCTGGGTAGGCATGGCTTTTTTATTGGTTGATTGGGATGTAGATGGCCAGTTATTAAGTCATTAGCTGTCATTTGCTGGCGCTGCCAAACCCCGCCTCCTAAATATCTGATAAGCTGGTGACAAATCAGCAGCCCTGTTGACTGACAGGAGGCGCCTTTCCCAGACTTCAGTCACTTCCCTGGCTCTTTTTGTACTTGCTCGGCCAACAATCTTAGTAGCTGGGAAATTGAATGCGTGTCCTTGTTCTTTGCAATGCGAGGCTACCATTGAGTTTGAGTCTCCTTGTCTGACCGCTCGCTTGTGTTCTTGCAATCTGGCGGTTAGATTCCACCCCATCTGTCCTACTTTGTCACAGGACAGGATGGATAGACGTTCCAGATACAACGTCAAGATATCAGCAGCATCACGTCGCGATAGAACGTTAAGGAAAGAACGTTAAGAGTTAACCGTGATTATACCTCACAGTGGGAGCTTACCAATAATGAAACTCTCCAAGTAGAGTCAAACCCACAAATACTGCCAGATGTTGCCTGATCCCTAAAGTTAATCATTTATATTGCCTTCCACTTGATTGCATTGATCGCATCATGTAGCCCTGAACTTTGATTGTTGAATGCTACTCTGAGCATTTCTGAAAACTTTTATTTTTGTTGAACTTTAAAATCACTTAATGGAAGAAGAAGAAAACACATTTAAAGTCACAACCTGCCCCTTTTATTTTCCTTTTCCAAAAGGTTAGACAAATTATTTCTGCAAAGTTTTACAAACCCCTCTAATCGCCAGCAACAACCAGCCCTGTCCTGAGCCATTTTAGATAAATTATTTCTTCAAAGTTTAACTACAAACCCCTCTAATCGCCAGCAACAACCAGCCCCGTCCTGCGGGAAGGCAAAAGAGAAACTGCAGATTGGCTCGTATTTCAAATATCAGAAATTATTCTCCTCTGGCTATATATGTCCTTTAAAGCTCAAATTATAGCCACTTAATAATAAAATACCTGGAACACCTGCTATGTCAATCTGATACTATACTGGCCATTTTTCACATTTATGACCGTTGCAGCATGCCCACGGTTACATGGTCATAAAAGTCAGGTTGCAGTGACTCAGCATCTCATGATCTCCTTTTCCAGCCTTCTGATAAGCAAAGTCAATGGGGAGGCCAGATTCACTTAACAATCATATCACTAATTTAACAACTGCAGTGATCCACTTAACAACCTTGGCAAGAAAAGTTGTAGCAAACAAACATGAGTCGAGCTCAAAAAAAATGGGCTCTGTGTCTTTTGGATGTTGTGCTAAATAGATGCAATTGGGCAGTGTCACACTTTGTGTCCACCTATTCTCCAAAGCACTTGGACACAGGACAAGAAATGATGGAAACTAACCAAGGAGAGGAGCAACCTGGAACTAAGGAGGAATTTCCTAATAGTGGGAACAATTAACCAGAGGAACAATTTGCCTCCAGAAGTTGTGGACGCTTCATCACTGGAGACTTTTAAGGAGAGACCAGACAGCCGTTTCTCTCAAACTGTATAGGGTCTCCTGCTTGAGCAGGGGGTTGGACTAGAAGACCTCCAAGGTCCCTTCCAGCTCTATTTTAGTTGTCCTCAAAGATGTTAAAAAATGGAAGCTTGTTCAGGGAAGCTCCTTGGGCCAGGTCGAGTCAAACAAGTGGAAGAAATCCATCGTCAGCAAAAGACTGAGGAATGGGCCTGAGACCCTCACCCAGAAAGAGAGCTGGGATTTCCTCCTGGGGTGGGGAATTGGCTTGGCCTGGAGAGTTTGCGCAGTGCTGGAAGGCCCCTCATGCTCCTGCAGGGCAGGTGAGATGCGGACTCCCCCTTCTGGCTGGATGAAGATCAGCAGCCAGTCCCAGCGGGCAAGAGGAAGCAGCCCAGCAATGTTTTGGGGCGAGGGGAGAATGGGGAGAGGAGGAGCCCCTTGGCGTTGGAGAAATGGGGAAATAAGATGCAGGCTTCCCCCCTCCTGCAGCCCCCCCCCCCCAAAGGCTCACCTCTGCCGGCGCAGGTCCAGAGGGCAGCTTCCCCTGGGCTGGCCTTGGCCCAGAGCCCTTCCCAGTGGTGTTGCCAACAGAAGGCTGGTTTCCTCTGGGTGGCCAGCAGAGGGCAGTAGAAGACTGCCAAACAGCAGCTCCGAGGGGCTGGTGAGGAAGGGTCCCCACAAAGGCAGCCCTGGGGAGCATCTGCCTTTTTCTCAGGGCTGGAGAAGGAAAGCGCTGGGATTCAAAGCCTTCCACAGGTGGAGATCAGATCCTGCTCCCTTTATAATGATGATTAGATTTCCATCGTGCGTGTGTGCGTGCGTGTGTGTGTGTGTGTGTGTGTGTGTGTGTGTGTGTGTGTGTGAGAGAGAGAGAGAGAGAGAGAGAGAGAGAGAGAGAGAGAGAGAGAGAGAGAGATCAAAGCAACCAAATCTAATTCTACCTCCACAAAGACCCCTTTGAGGAGCGCTGGGCAGGCAGCCCAAAGTCAACCCAATACAAAAGAGGTACTGAGATTGTAGCAAAAGTTCAGAGAAGAGCAACTGAGGTGATTAAAGGCCTGGAGACTAAACTATAGGAAGAACGGCTGCAGGATTTGGGCTTGGCTGGTCTGGAGAACAGAAGGACTAGTCCAGGGGGCGCAAGATAGCCCTCTTCCAATATTTGAGGGGCTGCGCTAAAGAAGAAGAGGGGGGGTCAACCTGTTCTCCAAAGCCCCCAAAGGCAGAAGAAGAAGCAAGGGGTGGAAACTGATCCAGGAGAGAAGCCAGATGTAAACGGGGCCTCAGTCACCCAGGCCAGAAGCATCTAAGAAGGTTAAATGATGGTCTTGGAGGGTCTCTCCTCAAGCCCACCCAGGTCAGGAATCCACCACCCCGGAGGGCCATCCAGTCAGCCCCATTCTGGAAGACGGGAAGTCCAACTGAAGCCTGTCCTCGTCCCACAGCGGCTGTGAGCAGCCCTGCCCCGTCCTTTGCCAGGCCCTCGTCGGACTGTGGGGCAGCTTTCCCGTCCCCCACAGCCCGTCCCCCCCCTCCAGCCCTGCCCCACCATCTGGGCTGCTGTCCTGGGACATGGCGGTCTCCCTGTTTAGCCCTCCCTCCTTCCCATGTGTTTAATTCTGCCCCCTACCAAGTCCCTTCCCCATTCAGCCTTGCCCATTCTCTGGATGAGCCCACCTGTTGGTCCCCCCTTGGAAGCAGCCCGAGGAACAGAGCCAGGAGGGAGGGGGTGCTGTGGGAGGGAACACACACACACACACACACACACATTCCTCTTGGCGGCTATGGGTGGCTTGGCTCCTGCGTGGGCCGGCCAAGAACAGGGAGTGGTCATTGATTAACTAGCTCCAGTGCCTCAGAGGCTGTCCTGCTCCCAGGCGCCTTTTAATGATTGAGGCACCTCAATTGGGGTTAATAGAGGCTTCCATAGATAGATAGATAGATAGATAGATAGATAGATAGATAGATAGATAGATAGATAGATAGATAGATAGATAGATAGATAGATAGATAGATAGATAGATAATTGTTTTCACAACTTCCTGTTAGGGTCCCATTAAGGGAGGAGACATACTGTTTCCCTCTCTGCCTTTCGGCTCATCACCAGAGACCATCTAGACAGAGAATCATGAAATTACGTTGTGTAAATTTTTTTTTTTAGATATGTGTGTTAGTTTTATATGAACTGATCAATACATTCGAATCCCAGTGGGGTGTGGCCAACTGATGAAAGCTAACAAGCTCGAAATAGATCTATCTTGGTCTCTCAAATTTAAATGTATTGATCAGCTCATAAAACTAATATATATATATTCTGTTATTAATTACGCTGTGGCAAAGCCAGCCAGGCTGCCCGGTTCCTCTCCTTGGGGCCAATCCCCACGGAAGAGCACTCCTTTCAAGCCTCCCTCGGCTCCCCATGGGCAGGGGGGTCTTCTTTCTCACTTCACCTCCTTCAGGGTTCCGGAGGGATGAGGAGAGCAGGGCCACCAGCGCCCAGCACCCCCTCCCCGCTCTTGAAGGGTGTCCTCTCCTGAGCCGTTATCTGAGGGCCCCCCCCCCACCCCCTCAAAGAAGCTGCTCAGCCACAGGGTCCACCGGGCTGGTCAGCACCTCCAAAGGGGGAGGGCGGCCGTAGCTCTGCCCCCCTTTGGGTTTCTAGACATTGGGGGGGCTTTATGTCTGGGTCCTAGAAGGTCAGAGCCCCCCAGCTCCCACTCTCCGCCTAGAGCGTCTCAACCTACGACCACAACTCAGCCCCAAATTTCTGTTGCTAAATGAGATAATTGTTTTGCTCTTTTATCTGACCCCTTTTGCCACCGTTGTTAAGTGAATCACTCAACAGCTGGTAAATGTCACACGGTTGTTAAGCGAAACTGGCCTCCCCGTTGTCTTTGCTTGTCAGAAGGTCGCAAAGGGGGGGAATCACATGACCCCAGGATGCTGCGGCCGTCCTAAATCCGAGTCAGTTGTCAAACATCTGAATTGTGATCATGTGACTGCGGAGAGGCTGCAATGGTCGTAAGTGTGAAAAATGGTCATAAGTCAACTTTTCCTATGTTGCTGTAGCTTCAGGTGGTCCCTAAGCCCAGGTTCTTGAGTGGGATAGCGAGAGTCAAAGGGTGGGCCAGCTGCCCAGGGAGTCCAGGGTGGACACTGGCGCCCTCCTCCCCCGCCTGCCTCCTGCTTGACCCGGGCCCCTCCCTGGGCAACCAAGCGCAGAGCCAATCAAGGAGGGAGGGAATGGCCAGCCTGGGAGCCTGAGGGGGAGAACTGGGGCAGTGGCGTAGCGTGGGTTGTCAGCACCTGGGGCAAGGCAAGTAATTTGCGCCCCCTAACCCGTGGATTTTAGCACTCGGGGGAGGCAGCTCTTCTTGTGGTGTCGAGCGGCGAGCCCACGCACCTCCCGCGAGGATCCGGCGCTGGCCTCAGCCGGGGGATGGCCCGGGAGGGTTTGGCCCCTACTGGCCGCTGTTCGCTCCCCGACTCTCGCCGGCCCAGGAGCGCCCAGGCGCCGCCGCCGCCAACTCCAGAGACCCGCGGAGGAGAGCTTCCGAGTCGGGTCTCTGGAGCGCGCCCCCCCAGATGTTGCGCCCGGTGCGGCCGGCACCCCCTGCACCCCCCACGCTACGCCTCTGAACTGGGGCGGGGGAGAAGGGTCAGTGGTTTGGCCAGCCTTGTAAGCAGCTCCGCTTGGACTTTCCCCTCTTCCAGGGGCCGTTAATGAGAACCCGGGACAGAGCAGTCGAGGGCTGGACGGGCCCCTCCCTCCTACACGGGGGGGGGGGGGGAGAAGGATCCAGGCCTCTTTCCTCCTCCTGACCGCTCAGAGGGAGAGAAACTGCTCGTTCTCAAGACTCTGTGAAAACAGGCTGATGAAGCACAGGTTTTACCGCTCTCCCCCACTGGGGGGCAGTGTGCTCGGCAACCCTTTGTTGGCCCTGTTTGGAATCCAGAGGTGGTTCCCAGAAGTCTCCTGCCAAGAGCTGCCAAAGGAGCCCAGGTGAGCTCAAAAGGAGGCTGGCCAGCTCATTTTCTGGGAAAGCAACCATGATCAGCCTGGCTCAGAACCTGGGTTTTTTTTCTTTTTCTTTGGGGGGGGGGGCGTTGTCTACCTGTGCTTTGCTGCCCCTTCCCTTCATTGGCTCCACTCTCTGCAGAGTAGAAGTGCCACCCTGCTTGTGCCCAGAACCTCCCTTGGCAGAGCTCCTCTCTCAGCTCTCCGGGACTGCAATCAAAATCACCCCCCCCACACCACCCCCTGCCCCCTTAGCGGCTCTATTCCTTGGAACTTCCTCCTTTGCCTGGTGAATGGAGTCCTTGGTCTCCTCCGCCTCCTTTTTCCGGGCTGAACCTACCCAGCAACCCCTCTGCCAACCGCTTTCCATGGGTCTCCAGACCACATACCATCCAGGGCCTCCTGTTCCACAGGATCCTGGGGCTGGAAGGGACCTTGGAGGTCTTCTAGTCCAACCCTCTGCCCAAGGCAAGAGCTATCCCAAGTCTCTTCTGGAAAACCTCCAGGGATGGAGCCCCCACAACTCCAGGAGGGAGGCTGTTCCACTGATTAATTGTTCTCCCTATCAGGAAATTCCTCCTCTAGTACTGATGAAGTTCCTTAGTTGGGTAATGAAACGTCTGCAAGGAGACAACCCAGCTCAGAGAGCCCCAAAGGCCCCTCCACGCCTTCTCTTTCTTAGCACTACTGCCCAGATCTGGACATGGCACTTTGGGTTCAGTCCGACTGGACATCATGATTGTTTCTCCAGCCACCACACTGTGCTGTGGGCTCCTAGTCAGCTTTCGATGATGCATAGGATTCTCTATAACCCCAACAGCCTCTGTGGGGCCTCTGTGCGGCCTCTTCAGCCATTCCTTGCTCATCGCTGCTGCTTGGCTTGGAGATCGCACGTAAGAAGACATGAATTGCAAAATAAAAATAGATCAGAAGTGCGAGCTCACTGTGAAAAAAGGCAAATCCAATGTCTGAATCGTCTTTTCTTTTCTCTTTGGAAGAAACTCTGGTTCTTCCTCTTTGGTCTTGCATCCCAGTCCATGTCCCAAGAAAACTCCAAAATCTCAGTCAGGGATGAAAAGGGCTTTGCAATTTCCTTTGGGCCTCCAGCTGCTTCGCCTCCTTCCTGCGGACTTGACCGGTGCAACCACCAATCTGGCGCCCTCTGCCCCCTCCACCCGCAACCTTGGAAGGCGCTGGACCCTCTTCGGAGCGGTGGTTGCATCGCCCCGCAGGAGAACCAGAGACCCCGAGGAAAGGGACCCCCCACCGCCCCCCTTGTCCAGACTCAGCCCCCTATCCCTCGCTCCCACCGCCCGGTGGTGTCCTCGCCTCCACTCCTTCGAAGACTCGCGTGGCTGCTCTGGCCACGGCCTCCCCTCCTGGGTCTCGGCTCCGAGGCTCCTCCGCTGCGCGCCCCTCGGACGCGGCTTTCCCACCGCCGCCCATCCAGGCCAGGCTCTCCAGTCCCCGCCCCCCCGGCCTCCGTTTCCCGGTGGCTCTTCCGGTGCACCTGGCGGAGCCGCAAAGACCCCGAAGGCCTTCAAAGCCCCGGTTCTGGGCCACCTTCGCCCGGAAGCTCGTCGGGGGCCGCCGGCGGTCAGCAGGATGACCTCGGGACCCAGCGCGACGGAGCTCGCTTTAAGCGCCCGAAGAAAGGCGGATACAGATGTCACGGAGCGGCCGGTTCCCCAGCTCGGCCGGGCTCCGCTTCCCCTTCCCTCCCTTTCCAGACAGCTTCGGCTCCGGGGATTTGGGGGGGGGGGCACCTCAGTCCTATTCAGAGGATGAAGGGAAGCCCGTGTGGCGCTGGTTCCCATGGAAACGCGTCTCCTGGATACCCCACGCCAGGCACAGGCCTCATCAAAGCCGGGCATGCGCGCGCCTCCGGCCCCCCTGGAACCTCGGCCCCTTGGGGCTTTCTCGGGGACTGGCGGACCGAAGGCTCCCCTCCCTTGGGTCGGGGGGGCCGGGCAAGGGAAGCCAAGGCGGGGGTCGCAGGAGAGGCGGAAGTACAGGCCAGCCCTACACCCGTTAAAGGGAACCCGGGAAACGCGGCAAAACCCGGTTCGGGGAATCCTCGGGGCGGGCTGCCGACCCGGACCCCCCTGCGCTCTTTGCAGGGACCCGCGAGTGGGGCGAGCTGTCCTGGCCGCCCCGTCGGGTAAGGCTCCCACGGGCCTGTGAGGCTCCAGGTCATCGTTCCGCTTGAGCCCAGCCGCACTCCGGCGGTGGGGATGGGAGTGGGGGGGGGGGTGTTAGGGCGGGGAGGGTCCCAGGAGCGGGGCTCGCGCGGGGGTGTCCGTTGAGCAGCCCGGGCAGAAAGTATTGGAGGCGGCGAGAAGCGCGGGGCCGCAGGGAACGGTTTTGAGCCCCTGTGCTGTCCGGGTGGGGTCGCGTCAATCCTGCAAGTGGGTCTCAGATCGGCTGGCAGGAGGTCTAATCCTGCAGGACCGGACACGCAAGGGGTGGGAGGCGGGGGGGGGGGCTGAGCTTGCAGGGTTGCATTAACTGGCCCACAAAGGTCCGATTCGCAATTGCGTCCCGGGAATGATTCGGATTAGCAATCATTCCGCCTTGGGGGGGGGGGGGAGGGTGACGCCCCTCTGGCTTCGCCCATTAAAAAATCCGTAAACCAGCGGGGATCTTTCCGGTCAATTTTAGGAGGAATGGGCTTCACGCCCCTCGGAAAGCGACCGATGGAAGATGGTCCCTGGAATCTCCTGTCTCGCAAATACGACGGGGAGCCTCGTCCGTCTCAGCCGCTCCTGCCGCTTTCCTGCTCTGCGAGGCGGTCGCTCCTTCAGCCTTTTGGGGCATTTACGGCGCCTCTTTAAGGCAGCCACGGCCGTTTGCAAAGGAAGGTGGCGGGAGCGAAGACTCAGAAAGTGGGGGGTGGGAGGGACCCTTCCACGAACTCCGCCAGGGAGGCTCTGGGCCGCCTCTTCCGAGCCCCACAGCGAGAGGCGAGAGGCCATAGTCGAGACCCCGGGAACATCCCCCCCTACCCCCTACAAAGACCTTCGGGGGGGGGGCAGCCTTCGAACTCCCAGCTGACTTAGGAGTCGAGAAGCGGCCAAGGCCTGGCGGGGGGAGGGGAGGGGTGCGGCGGGGTTTGGGGGCTTGTTTGTGGCTTCCCGCCCCAAGGAAGGCAGCGGCAAAGCCAGGAGCCAGCCGGATCCCGGCCCTGGCCACCGGCGCTCGCCATTCCACCATCCTTTCAGCGGGTTTCTGCGCCCACCTCCCTCCTCGGATGGGCTCGGCTCCATTCAGCCGCCCGCTCGCAGGACGTTCGAATCCCCAGCATGGTAGATTTTAATTAGCCTTTGTACAGATGGCCAATTAACATTCATTACTTTTGCCTTGAGCGATTAATTCCGAGTTTGGGGAGAAAAGAGCCGGAGACCCAGCGGAGGGAGCGGGCGGCGGCGGGGGGGGGGGGCTTTCCGTGGGATTGAAGCGGGCTCCTCCCACCCAGACCAGGCTCTTCAGGGCCGGCGCTGCTTCGCTCCGCCAAAGCTGGTCTCACCGTTCTCGGCCGCCCTGCTCCTTCCCACGTCCTGAGCTGGCAAGGCGCGACGCCCCGGCGCTTCAAACCCCCCCCCTCTAGCCGGGCCCACAGACTCAACGTTTGGGCGCTGCGCGAGGGGGGGGGTGTCGTTGCTGCCGACGGAAGAGCTGCCCATCCCGCGTCGCAGCGACGGAGCCCCCTCCCCAGCCCGGTTCCTGCCCTCTCCCCAGTCCCGGCACAAGCCCCCAGCTGGCCTTGCCACAGTATCCGCGCCACCTGCCGCCCTCGGGACTCTCTGACCCCAAAGAAAACGACCTCCCCACGCACACCCCGCTCGTCCCCTGCTGCCCAGTTCTCCTCCCCCCCCACCTCAGCCAAAGGCAGAGGAATGACTAAATCCCCCGCTCTCCCAGGCGAAGTGAAGGAGGGCCTTCCTCCTGCCTGTTCCCGCACCGGGCTCTCCCCCCCCCCGCACCCCCCAAGCCTCCCGGGAGCCCCTTTTCTACCAGAGGCCGAAATTTTCCTGCAGGCTCGGTGAATTCCCAGGGCCCCCGCCTGGGAATAAAAAGCGCAGGTGGGCAAAGGAGGCAGCGAGACTCCGACGGCCCAAAGGCGACCCCGAGACTCCAGTCGCCTCCATCTCCCGCTCACCGACCGGATTCGCATAGCGCCCGTTAGCGGCTGGTCTTTCTGGCCTCGGCACACCTGGTAGCGCTGGCCCGGCCGCGATTCGGGGCAGGCGAGGAGCGGGAGAGGTTACGGAGGGTTCCCTCTGGGCGGACCCAGGCAGCCTCTTTGGAGGGAGCCCCGAGAGCGGCTGGAGGGGGGGGGGGGTCGGCATACTAGCCCAGGGATGGGCAGCGGGGCGGCCGAGGCCAGTTCGCCTGGAAGCCCACCGGGGAGGGGGACGAAGAGGTCTCCCTCCTGCGGGGCGGCCGGGCGCTGCGGAGGCCAATGGTCCTCCCGGCCGGGCGAGGGTGGAGGTCAGAGCCAGGCTCGGGCGGGCCCCGCCCAGCACCAGAAGCCCCGGTTGCGAGGCCTTCCCGGCGGGGAGCAGGCTGTCTACCTGCGGAGCCTGGTGGCAGGATATGGCCCTCGGGCGTCTCTGCCTTCCAAATGCGCACTTTCCTGGAAGCAATATGGAGAGTCTAAATATAAGGAGCATAAATCTGTTGAGCCTAATCAGGGCTGGGAGGCTGCCATCTCCGCGACGGCTGCAACGCCGAGCGCCGCGCAAATTGCAAGAGAGGAAATCAGGCGGCGGCGGCGGCGGCATATGGCCTTGATTGATGGGCCCTTCCTCTCTCAGAAGGCTGTAGAGCTCAGCAGAAATCCACCACCAATCCCATGTTGCACCCATAGGAGACTTCTGTGCTTGTGTCTGTCTGTCGATCTGTCTCGCTCCCCGACTGAAAGGGGCTTTATCATCCTCAGGGCCTCCCCCCCCCCCAAGTCCACTCCTTGAGCTCAGCTGACCTCTGGATGACGTCAGCAGTACAGGGATTGAAGCGAAGGAGCCCTTCTGGTTCACTTCTTTCGCCTCCTCCAGGGGTGTCTGCAGAGGGTGGGTCAAGAAGTCAAGCTCAGTCCCTCCCCCTTCAGGCATAAAATGGGCTTTGATGACACCTCTGAGGCCATCATTTTTGTGAGTCTACTCTGCCAGCACTTTACTTCCTGTTCATCCAAAACCTGGGATCTCCTCGTGGTCTCCCCTCCATGACACTGCTTTAGTTCCCCCTTCTTGCATTTGCACTTTGCATCTGCCTAGCTTTGTTTGGGTTTTTCTGGCCCTCCCATTTGCCCCCAAACCCGGAAGGGCTGTTGGGTGACCATCACATCCATGTGGCCCTTCAAAAACGCTCTCAACAGAGGGGGGGGGGGCTCCGAATGAGGCTGATTGGTCATTCAGGGCTCTGGCTGCATGGACTGGCTGGGATTTCTAATAATAATTATGAATTATTTGTCAGTGCACAACATATGTACATTGAGATTGGTTGAGCTCCCTCAGTGCACCCCTCCCCCCAACACAACACAAGTCACAGTCAAGACAAAAAGTCCCTAACCCAATAAATCCTATTAACAAACACCGAGTCCTATTGCACCAGTGTGTGGCTGTTATTTCTGGGGCTCTTCTAAAGATGTTGGGGGCAAGAAAAGCCCCACCTCCGTTGAAGCTATCCTGGGACATTGTGCCAAGAAGATCCATGTCCTTTGCTAGCCCCTGAATTGTCCACTCTTTAAACGTTCTTCATGTTTAATTACTTGGGGGGGGGGTTATTTTTCATTCCCCTGAGCAGCATGGAAGGCTCCCTTGATTCTCTATGAGTTGTGCCCTCCCTAAACCAAGGGATGCCTCGTTCAGATGGACACTTGGACCTTTCGGAGCAGCTGAAGACAAACCCCACCATACCCCCAAGCCCCCTGCCTCCCCTCCCGCAGTCTGGGTGAGGCCAGGATGGGCTCCATGGGCACCTGGAACACCGATGTGGGTTGGAGAAAAAATCTAGGTCCTGTTTTATTAATCTGGTTTAGGATTCACCCTGTTTTGTGAATCCAGAAAATGAATTGGGTGGGTGGGTGGATGGATGGATGGATGCAGGGTACAGTGATAAAATAATGTTTAATGTAGGAAAAATCTATAAAAGCAAACAAATTAAAAAGAGAAACTATACAAAGTTTTTTTTAAAACATACGTTTTACCAGTATACGTGTTTAGTACATTTCAAAATTTACAAGTGAAATCAAGAATTTTAAACAGGTACATTAAATTATTTCCATTAAAAATATAGGGTTATCAGAAATTACTTCATTGATATTACTAAAAATGCAAGCCCAATATAAATAAAGCAGTTTTAATTAACCCTCTTTGCTGTTGTATTATTCATCCAGTGCTGTTTCCACACTTTCAAATGCCACCAATTCAAATAAAGACTTTGGACTTTATATTTTTCCAGTGTTTTGGTAGAACAAATCTGTCAACCATCAACAAAAATTAATTTGATTCATAGAAGGCATTTAAGAGTCTTGGCATCATCTGTAAATTATATTTATATAGTTTTTTTTTATGACTTCTTAGCATGCATTTGAAGGGAATTTTATACCTTCAGAATTTCAGGCTGATTCCCAGAGTTAAAATCTCCAGCTTTTTAAAAAAGAAGCTTTCAAAAGTGACCCTTTAAGTAAAATTGAAGAAGTACCTTGAATTTTAAATCAGGTGGATCCATGTCCTGCTCATGTTCTTGTTTGGTACCATCCCCGAAGCAGCCAAAGGGATCCTGGGGAGCCCCCCACAGCTCAGGGCCAGGGAGAGCCTCTTTCTTGATTCAGCCCCTTGAATGGCTGCCAAATTTCAAAGCTTTTGTTAGTTATCTTCAGGAATTGGCAAGATCCTGAACCTGTGGCCCCCAGGAATCACCTCTGGTCTAATCAAAGGCGCCATTCTCTCATGTGTGTGTGTGTGGGGGGGGGGGATGGTTTACAAATTCTCCGCCTTGTTCACCTCTGTGTATAGGAGAGAGAGAGAGAGGGAGGGAGAGGGAGAGGGAGAAAAGAAGAGAGGGAGGGGAGGAAAGGAGGGGAGGAAAGGAGGGGAGGAAGAAGGGAGAGGAAGGGAGGGGAGGGGAGAGGCCCCTGTAGTAAACGAAGGCAGTGTAAACTCCTTCACTTCCTGCCAGAGAGGGAGAAAGAGGGAAGCCCCCAATCCAAAGACATTCCTGGCCCTTGGCTCACAGGGACACATTTTCCTTAGGAAAAGCGGGACTCAACCTGCCTCTCCAGCCTTGGGAGATTCACCTGTTTGTAGTTTTCTCCCCCAGCCCCCTCTCCAGTTATGCCAGAGGGACGCCAGAGTCTCCGGTTGAGGAAGAGGCGAGGCGGAGGCTCCAAACTGCCACCTCCGCTTTCCCTGCTGGGCTCAGCCCTTGGCGAAAGCGCCGACTGGCCTCCAGGGCAGCATCCACGGGGGAAGGCGTTCACTTCTGCCTGGGCGAATGAGGGGGGCGGGTGTCTTAGTGGGGCTCCCGTCCCGTTGCCCACCGTTTCTCTTCTCAGCCAGAAGGGCGTCCTGGGGGCGGGATTGGGTTCACCGGTGAGACTTCAGCCTTCTACACCGCCAGACCCGGACGGCGCTTGGCTCCTCAGTCAGGTGGAGTTGGGGATCTGAACGGTCCGGGAGATTCCTTGGGCTGGGCAGATCCTTCTACAGATCTCTTCGGGTGAGCCAGGGAAGGCCCTGGAGCAAAGGTCCCCATCAGCACACCCGCCCCCCTACCCCCCGCACCGGGTGGCTCAAGGCTTCCTCGCTGAGGGGGGAGTGAGAAGCGGCCGCCCCCTGGCCGACAAGGCTTAGGCCCGGCCCGGCCTTCCCATTCGATTCGCCAACGCTTTGGGCCCCCGGGGACAGGAGCGTCCTGCTTGCTCAGCGCCTCCACCTTCGCACGGGCGAGGGAGACCAACGCCCGCCCGGCCACACGAGCCTCGCCGAAGTCCGAGGACCGGCAGCGTCCAGCCACGGCCACGGCGCTCTCTTCCTCCCGCCTTGCTTCGTCCGGTCGTCCGGCTGCGCCCGCCTCGACCCGAGGAGGGGGGAGGGCTGCTGAAGGGCCGGGGGAGCCCGAAGGCGGAGAGCGAACGATCCTGCGCGGGGCCGGAGAGCAAAACCCGTCCCGGGCAGCCTCCGTCACCAAAGCCCCCTCAGCTCCATCCCCCGGCACAGGCCTCTTCCCAGGCGCCGAACGGAGCGGGAAGGTTGCGGGGAAGCCAGCTGCGGCCGCCGGGCCCGCCTGGTTTTTCTTCCTTCGCGGCGATCGCGGACCTTAATCTGGCTGGGCTTCACGGCGCAGCTCCGGCTTTTCCTTCGCTCGGAGCGGTGGAAGGAGGAGAGCCGCTCCCGAGCGTGGAGGCGCCTCCTTCTGCTCCTCTGCCGGCAATGGCGGGAGCCCCCTGGGAGGCCGAAGGGAGCTCCGCGCCCGCCTCGACCGGAGCTCTTCGGAAGATGCTGAAGGCCGGTGGGTGCCTAAACTGTCCGGGCTCCAGAGCCCACTCCGGCGCCACGAAGGGCTGGAACCGCGCGATGCAAAGGGAAATGGAGCCGGTTGCGAAGAGAAAGCGGCGCGTCTCCGGCCAGGGGAGCAGCGAGGAGGACGCGAGGCTCGTGACATCGATTCCGGCCTCGGTGCCATGAAGAGCGGCGTTTGCGCGGAAACGGAGTTCCTGTGAAAAATATGGACATCCTGAAAAGAGTCTTCGCCTTGCGCTGCGTCTCCTCTCTGGGGGCCTGCGCCGCATTTCTATTAGGGAACCTCTGATTCGTTGGATGGGAGGAGGCCTCGGAGCTCTTCTGGTCCAGCCCCCCGCCCACCCAGCGCAGGACCCCCAAACCCTCCGGGACAAAGGGCAGGCCAGCCACCGCGGAAAACTTCCAGGGATAGGGCCGCAGGGCGTCCCCTGCGGTCTCTGCCTTACTTTTCTTCCAGGACCTCACAGGCGGCGGTTCGGCCTTGAAATCCTCCATTCGGGTCAGCCAGTTTCAGCGGGGCGCCTCGGAGCAGCCGGAAGCCCCTTTCCCGCTAAACCGGCCACTCCAAACCCGCCGCTCCTCAGCCTGTGGGAGAAGACAGGAGCGTCCGGCCGGCAAGGAGGGTTTCAAGCCGCTGTTAGCCGGGAACGCCGGAAGCCGCTTCAGTTCCGACCCCTTTGTCTCCCCAAATCCTTCTGCCCCTGGAGACACCGGCCTAGTCCCGGCCCAGCGGAGAACTGGAGCCGCCCGCCTCTGCCTCTCTCCCCGGCGGCCTTAGAAGGCAGCCATGGCGGCCTCCGGCAGAAGAAACGGATTACGGATCGGACGTTTCGACTGGCCTTCTCCTCCACTACCCGGGCCGGATCAGGGGCCAAACGCCCGCTGGGAAAGCCGCTGGGGAAGGGCGCTCGCGGCTTCGGTGCCGTGCCCGAGAAAGACCCCTGACGTCGGCGGAGAAAGCGGCCTCTCCGCGAGACGGACCATGAGGAAAGGCACGCGAAGGCCTCGCAGAAAAAAGTCCCGCCGGCCGTGGCGACTGCGGAGCAAAATGCCCCTTCCGCCCCTCCACGTAACCGGCGCATGCAGAGCGGCCTAGGAGGCCGCAGTGGCGCTCAGCCTTAATCCTGGCGGCGGGGGCAGCTTGTGGGAACTGGGCTCTCCGGGCCACTCGGTGACTCCATGCTTTGCAGAACGGGGGGAGGGGGGGATTCGCGACGGTCACAACGCGCCGTTTCCTCCCACCACCCGGAGGAGGGGGCAGTGAGGAGCGGAGCACGACCGGGCCTCTGGCAGAGAAGGATCGGGGCCCTTCCAGGCTCCCCCGGGGGTGGGAAGGATCTGACAAAGGCCACGACGGGAGTCGCCCCGGGACCCATGGCCGGACCGACTTACCAGCCAGCTGTCCTGAGCCCCAAACGCCTCCCAGCGCTCCAATCACAGGGACGATGGCGCCCGGTGGCTCCTCTCCTTCCCTCCGGAACCAGCAAGAGAGCTCCACCGCCCTTCTCAGCCTGACCGGCAGCAGCAACGAAGGACGGGCGGGGGGGGGGGAATCTCGGGAGCCGATCCGATCCCCAAGCGGCCTGGCCGAGAGACGCCCTCGACCGTCTCCAGGCAGCGTGGCCGCCGCAGCGGACTCAACTGGGCGCGAACGGACCTTCGGGTGTGGAAAGAAGCCGGCAGCGGGAGTTCCGCAGGGTCTCTGCGAAATTTGGAGGGCCCCTTCGTTGGCTTCGGCTTCGGCTTCGGCCACACAACTGTCCAAGCCGTCCAGAAATTGCGCGAAGGCCGACGGTGTGTGTGTGTGTGTGTGTGTGTGTGTGTAGGCTCCGTCGGGGCCTGGAGAAGCCGTCCTGGGGGCCTGAAGGCCGCTGGGAGCCGCCCAGGGCTTTTCGGCCTCAGGGGCTGCCGTCCTCCTGCCCTCTGCCAGCCTGGGCCCGGGGACGCCGGGCGAGGAGCCCGGGCGGGCAGCCGATCCCTCCCTCTGGCTGGCGCGCTCGCTCTCTCCGCCTGCCTTCCTTCTGGCAAGCGAGAGGGCGGGGCAGCGGGGGCGGATCCGGAGCTCAGCGCAGCCTCCCGGGCGCTCCAGTCCGCCTTTTGGCGGCGACCCCGCTGCCTCCTCCCCTTCGCCTCCCTCCCTCCGCCTTTCCCACGTGCCCTCCCCAACCCCGGGGCAGGTGAACCTGGCCAATCAGAGGGGCGGGCCGCAGGTACCCGGCTTATCTGGACGACTAGCCAAGGAGCGCGCCCACTGCGCACCGGGTGGATGGGGTGGGAGGCGGGCGCGCGGGTGAACCTCGGGTGGGAGTGCGGCTGCCACCTCCCCAGAGTCGCCTGGCGCCGCCGCGCCCTGCCCGCTCCAGCGCGCCCGGATCTACTGCCGGTTCGGGCCGGTTGCGCGCCGAGCCCGACGTGGCTCCCTGGTGTTCCCGCGCCCGGGTCCGCCTGAACGCCGTCCTCGGTCGGCCCTGAGCCATGTTCCAGCCCGCGGCGGCGGCCAAGCGCTGCTTCACGATCGAGTCCCTGGTGGGCAAAGACAATAGCCACCCGCTGGCAGAGGATTCTCTCCGTCCCGTCGCGGCCGCTGCCGCCGCCGCCGCCGCCCTCGGATACCCGGCCAGCGCCGCCGTCGAGGCCTTCGCCCACGGCTTCCAGGGCTCGGCCGCCGCCGGGCGTTCGCTCTACGGAGGCCCGGAGCTGCTCTTCCCGGAGGCCGTGAGCCACCCCCCTGCCCTGGCCGTCCACCCGCCGCAGCTGGGCTCCTCGCACCTGTCCCCCTCGCCGCACCCTTTCTTCGGCCCGCAGCCGCGCGACCCGCTCAATTTCTACCCCTGGGTGCTGCGGAACCGATTCTTCGGGCACCGCTTCCAAGGTAAGCAACGCGCCGATTCCTCGGGGAGCAGAGGGCACGCGGTCGGGGCCCTTCAGCGCCGGCTGCCCGTAATTGCCCAGCCGGAGCCCGGCCTGGACTTCGCGGTGGGTCAAAGCTATGCCAGGTGGCAGCCGAGCCCGCCCGTCCTGGAGGGAAAGCGAATCGCGATTGGCGGGGGGGGGGGCAGGCGCCGGGAGAAGTTCCCACCGGCCAGGGCGCCGAGCGGGACTTGGGTAGAGGCTGGGCCGTCTTTCTGATCCCATCAAGGCAGCCGCGGCCTTTGAGATGACTTGGCGCAGCCGCTTCTCTCCCCTACGGGCCTGTGGCGACGGAGGAGCGTTGGGATCCAGACCCCCGCCAAGGCGCCCCTGGCCGCCCTTTGAACTCTCTCCCGAAATCCCCCCCACCTCAGGAGTCCTGCAGGGCAAGAGCAGCCGCGGGATCAGGAGGCAACTGGAGCCGGTCCTGTAGTCCTCGCTTTGCCTGCCTTCGACCCGGGAAGGCCCGCTGTTCGGACGCCTCTTCCTCGGAGGTTGTTTAGGAGGGAGCGGTGCAGGTGGCCTCGGTGGAGCCGCAGCCGGCAGAGGCGAAGGGGCCTCAGCGGCAGGGAAGGCCCTTCCCGCCGCCTCCTCCGTGGAGCCCCGCAATCCCTGCTCCCGCGAGGAAGAACAGCACCCGGTAACGAGAGGGAGCCCCCGGCTGCTTCGGGGCCCCGCAAGGCAGCGATCGGGACCCGAGCCCTGAGTCCACGCAGATCCGTTCAAATTCTCTGGCTCTTCCCGGGCCTCGCTTGGGGGCTGCGCTGCCTGGGGACGGGAGGCGGTGGAGCCAACATTTTAACTACAGGCAAGATTCCGATTTCAAAAGGGCGCTGAGGAATCACAGCCGATTCTTTCGATCCGCCGGATTCCGACCGCCGCGAGGGCGGGGAAAAGGACCCCCGGCGAGGGCAGACGGGTCCTTGATGCTCGCCGAGAAAGGCCGCTTTCCTTCCAGCGAGGTTTGAGATTCCAGGAGGCCTTTTTCCCGAAGAGCCTCGGATGATTTTTCCCGTGGTTGGAAGGAGAGATCCGGCATCCTAGCGAAAGCCGGCGCAGATCCATCCGTGTTTCAAAGAACGGCGACCTAAACTCCGCCAGGAAATCTGCCGAAGGAATCCCTTCCTTCCTTCCTTCCTTCCTTCCTTCCTTTCCTTCCTTCCTTCCTTCCTTCCTTCCGAGAAGAGACTCTCTTGCTTGCTTGGAAGGCTCCTCGGGCACAACCCAGGAGAAAAGCGGCTCTCCCGGCCACGCAGAGGAAGGCCGGCCCAGGCACACCGGACTTCCCGGCCGGAAAGCTTCGTTGGCATCGGCGAACAACTGGCGGTGCGGGGCCTTCATTCCAGCCAGAGCTGCGCTGTTTCTGAAGAAGGTAAAATGTGTGCAGGGAAACGCAACACGGCGACCCCAAAAGCCCGCGGGACGCTCGCGTGGGTCAAGGAGGAGCTTGGACACCAGTTCGGGGCTCTCGGAGCCAGGAAGGCTCTCCGGGCGCCTCTGCCTCCCTCTTCGGGGCCTAGGAGGGGAACCGGCGGCGGCCAACAGAAGCCTCTCCTGCCAGCAGAGCCCGGCACTGGGCCGCCTTCGGGCCCGACCTCTGCTGCGCGGTTCGCTTCACTACACACACACACACACACACAGGGTCGCTGGAGCCAGGGTCGCCTGGGAAGCTGCTCGGCCTCTCTTCGTCGGCCAGGAGGGCAGAGCGGGAAGCTCTCCCCGCAGCCTTCCGGGCAAGGGCCAAAGGCGGCGCGAAGGAGGCTCCCAAAATGCCCGGAGCCCCAACAGCCAGTCCGAGGGAGGTGGGGGGGCGGGCGTGGACGAAAGGAGGCTCTGCCTTCTCTTTCCGTTGTCGTAGTGCCCGCCCAGCCCCCTTGCCCGGTGTGCGCGACCCTCCCCAAGTGCCGTCCTGGAGGAAGCTCCTTCGCTCGGCTTCCCGGAGACCCTCCTGCGGGTTCGCCGCCCCTCCAGCAAGGCAGGCGCTCGGAACAGACTTGGAGGCAGCCTCCACCGCGCGTATCGGTTTCGGACCGAAAAAGCCATTCTCGCTTGGCCTGCTTGGCGGGGCCTCGGTGAAGGAGGCGGACCTTGCCCGCCCGCCGAGTCCTCGCCAGCCAGGAGCCGCTCCCGGGGAGTCCAACTGTCCCGCTGACAGAAGGGGCCGGAGCCGAGCCTCCTGCAAGTCCCGGGCAGGGCGAGAGGCGTTTTGGCGGAGCGCCGGCCTTTCTCGGCGGCAGGGCGAATGCGGGGCCGCGTTAGGCAGGCGGAGAGAGCGCCGCTGGCTCGGAATTGTAAGCTCCGCCCGGACTTTTCTTCGGACTCTTCTCGGGGGAGGAAGCGCGTTGGGAGCAAGGCCGGAGGAGGCCTTCAGACGGTGGGGAGTCGAGAGCTGGAGATGCTTCTTTCCCAATCGGGCTCTTAAAGCAGGAAAGGGCGCCTGGGCCCAAGGGCGCCTCCTCGCAGCGCTGAACCCGGCCATTCCCAGGCCTTGCGGGGTCTTTAAGCGGAAGGCGCACACCCAAACCGGAGGCTCCCCTCCACCCCTTGCGCGGGCACCGCCTGTGGGGGGAGGCATAAAGTCAGCCACTCCCTTACTTTGGGGGGTTTGCCCCTCGCAAGACCGAGCCACTTGCCAATTATAGCTGGCGCCTAGTGGCCCCTTGCTTGCCTTCCTCAAAGTGGGCCTGTGTTGGGGGCAAACCACTCGACTGTTTTCCGGCTCCTCCCGCGCCGTCAAGAGAGGAAGGGGCTTGTCCTGGCGGCCAAAGGCAGCCGCAACTCAGCTTTGTCCAGGACCCCGGAGGGTTGGTATCGACCCTCCCTTTCACACACACACACACACACACACACCGCCGTTCCCTTCCCACAACCCTTTCCACGTGTAAATATTGACTCCTTCCTGACTGCCACTTCCTTCACAACGTCCTGACAAGGTAGGCCTCCCACGGTTGTCGAATTGCTTTGTGGAAGACCAGCCGAAAGCTCTGAGGAACAACGGGGTCTGCCGCGCACCTTGCTTTTTGTGGCTGCCTGGGATCTCGGAAAATTGCAGCAAAGAGGGAGGGCGCCTAGTTTCTGAAGTAGATCCAACTTTTGGGCGCCCCAGGTTTTCTTTCCCCTGCCCCTCCGCCTGCTCCCTTCGCCGAACAGGAAGTAAGGGGCGGAGGGTGGGCTGAAACGCCGAACTCCCACACCTGGGTGCTGCCTCGCCTTCTGCCCCCCTTTCGGTCCTTTGGAAGGGGCAGCAACCGCCTAGAATCCGCGTCCCGCCTGAATCCCGCCTTTGCCTGCCCCAGCAAGGGGTGCCGGCTGGAGGGGGATTTGAATGGGGTCGCCGGCGTCCTGAGAGCCGGAGAGGTACAGAGGCCCGTGGGCGCCCTTGTTGCCCTTTCGTCCGGGGTTAATCCTAGGCGGCGGGCGCTGACTGACTGCTTTCCCTCCGCAGGCGGCGAGGTGTCCCAGGAGAACCTGCTCTTGCACGGGCCCTTCGCCCGGAAGCCCAAGCGCATCCGCACCGCCTTCTCGCCCTCGCAACTGCTGCGGCTGGAGCGCGCCTTCGAGAAGAATCACTACGTGGTGGGCGCCGAGCGCAAGCAGCTGGCCGGCAGCCTCAGCCTCTCCGAGACCCAGGTGGGCCGTGGCACGGGGCGGGGGTCGCGGGGCGGCACCGGCGAAGGGGAGAGAAATGGGGCCCGTTTTCTCCGAAGACTGAAGCTGCAAGGGAGACGGCTATTGGTTGTCCCCGCGTGGAAGTGGCCTGCTCAGTCCCCTCCCCCCCCCCCCCATTCCACGGAACCCTCTTTCCTTTTCCTGCTGCGTTCAGCCTTAAACGCTTCGGCTTCCTGGGTCCTGATCAAAGTTTTCCCTCTAAACATTTGGATCCTCGCAACCTCCAGTGAACCAGAATGACTAAAATCATTTATCAGTCATTCTACAGCCTTTTCTGTACACTTTTGAAATAACCCAACTCGTTAAGGTCAATTTCGCTAGTGAATCCATAAGGGAGAGCAGGTGGGGAGCAGGGTGGTTGATGTAGGTGTTCTGGCCTCAGAACGGACCCTTCCTCTTCAAACTGTTTCTGGTTCCTGCCAGACTCACCAGCAGTGCGCAAAAACTCTGTAGATCTGAGCACATTTCTCTGAAAACCAGGTTGTGGGCTAGAAACATCCTCTTGGGTATTTTAAGTTGATGCCGTCCTTGCAGATCAGTGCCCGCTCGGGGGCCTTTCCGAGCCCTTGGCGGAGTCATGGCAGGAGTAGCGCCCCGTTTGGAGGGGAAAGCATTTCCAGTTGGAGCCCATGGACTCCCAGTTATGTTTCCCACAGAGGTGGGAAGCAGCTGTGGGTCAACGCGTGTGTATGCGTTCAGGTGTGTGCAGATGTAAATACTGGCTTGGGTGAAGAGGCTACGCAGGGAGACTCCAGAAGCAAAATGAAAGCTACCAAATGGTTCGGGATGAAACTGAAACAAGGGCGCGTAGAAAGGAATAACGGGACTGTTGCTGAGATGCCCGAAACGGGGAAATCTTCGCTATGGCTACTCTTCAAAGGGAGGGGGGAGAAAACCCAGAACAGCAAGATGTGAATATGGTGAGAACTTTGAAAAATGGTAACGCTGCAGGTTTAGATGGTGTGACTGGAAAATGGGCCGCCTGCAACCATAGCTGACAATTGGGGGGCGGAAACGCTATTATCGGGTCCCCTGCGCACCGGGAAAGGGAGCAGGGCGGAAGGCGAAAGCCCAGGGGCGGGTGGCGGTAGCGGTGTTAATGGCTCCCGGAGGGTGTTTGGAAGAATTCTGCCCAAGAAGCGGGAGGGAGGAAAGCGGGAGAAACACGCGGTGCAGAGCCGAATTTGCTGTTCAGCGGGTCGCGGGAAAATGCAGGAATGTGAGAAACACAATTTGTGCGAAACTTGTGGGTTGAGACAAAACCCCGACGCTAAATGGAACAGGCTTCCGTCGCGAACTCTTTTGCCCCACCACGGAGCTGAAGGTGGCTGCTGAGTGAGATGCGGTGGGAGGGAAGCGGACGGGCGCGCGGCTAAAGGAGAAGCTGGCGAAGGGCTTGGGTGCCCCCTTCATTGTTCAATCAATGCAGGCGAAACTCTTGTGGGGGAATGAAGAAGCTCTTGGGCGGAGAGGCCAATACATTGTGCAGGTAGTTCTGCACACAGGTGAGGTGAACTTGGCCAAGGACTTTTGCAGTGATTTCAGCGAGGAATCTGCCGCTCACTACCTGGAAGCCCAGGGCTGCTGGTGCTTTTGAGCAGGGAAAATGGAGCCAGCAATGGCGGGTTGCACGAAAGAGCCGCCGGTGGCAGGAGAGGATTGCGGGCACCTTGGCGGGATGTTCGCCAAAAGGGAGGAAATAGCCGGAGAACGTTTGGGACGATCTTCTTCCGTGCTGGTGGAACCCAGGCGGGTGTTCGCGGGAGGAGGGAAAGGATGTGAAATAAATAAAATCTGGAAGGGAGGGCTAAGCAGAAACAGAATCATCACTGCAAACTTGGATACGGGAGATAAAAGGAATTGGGCCGAGTAATTGAATATCATTTGGACTGCAAAGCCAGGGATCTGGGCCAGAGAGATTCCCTGGGGGTTTGGCCACAGAGAGGAAACGGGAAGACCACTGGGAAAATGTAGGTAGGGAGGCAGAGGCAGGCAAGGGGCGAGGGGGGACGGTTGGGAGGGGTCGGCGCCTTCCAGAGAAGACAGACGAGAGGTTTGGGGGAGGCGGGGCGGAGGGCCAAACGGAGGATCCAAGCGGGGCATCGGAAGGAGGAGGTTTTGCCAGGATAGGAAGCTACCGAGGGGTATTTGAGGACTTCGCATTAATCTAGATTTAGCTGTATTTGCTTTTCTTGTTTGGCACAACTTTCTCTGTCTCGCTTTTCCCTGCTCCCTTTCTGCGCTTAATACGCCATATTGCTTTCCCTGGAATGGAGCAGCACGATGGGTACTTGGGTACATGCATAGGGCAGCGTACATGCGGAGATGAGAAAAATGGTGGTAGGATTAGTTTCCTGGATATCCATGTATGTATGTGGGGGGTGGGGCTGACAACCCTTCTGTGGCGGCGCCCTTATGCAAACACTTTGGCAGAGTAAAATTAATGCTGACACCAGATGCCCCGTAGGTGCCACCATTGGGAGGCCGGCAGGGTTTCTGGGGTGCCATTGCTGTTTGTCAAGTCGTGGTTTAGAAAAAGGTGTTTGTGTGTCTTGTGAGACGAGGAGGTGCAATGGCTGAAGGAGGAGGGGCCCTTGGGGGCCCTTTTTCGCACAAAGGAAGTCGTTGGAGACAAGATAGGCCAGAGGCGTAGCGTGGGGGGTGCAGGGGGTGCCGGCCGCACCGGGCGCAACATCTGGGGGGGCGCGCTCCAGAGACCCGACTCGGAAGCTCTCCTCCGCGGGTCTCTGGAGTTGGCGGCGGCGGCGCCTGGGCGCTCCTGGGCCGGCGAGAGTCGGGGAGCGAACAGCGGCCAGTAGGGGCCAAACCCTCCCGGGCCATCCCCCGGCTGAGGCCAGCGCCGGATCCTCGCGGGAGGTGCGTGGGCTCGCCGCTCGACACCACAAGAAGAGCTGCCTCCCCCGAGTGCTAAAATCCACGGGTTAGGGGGCGCAAATTACTTGCCTTGCCCCAGGTGCTGACAACCCACGCTACGCCACTGAGATAGGCAGCAGATAAACGTCGTCATAAATTGTCTGTGCAGAGGAGCCTAACCGGGCTTTACTCATGTGCTGCCTTCCCCACCTGCTTTGGGAAAAGAAGACCCACCTCGCATTCCTGCTCTTCCTGCCCCTTTGTCTTCAGGAGACGGGCAGGGGCTCCCCGCGGCCCCTCCACCCAACTCTGATTTTGCCCAGATTCAGGGAGACCCTCCCTCTGCCCCCTGTCAAAGAAAGCGGCCTTAGGCTCCTCATAAGACTTGGGGGGGGGGCTTCAGCAGCCTGTCAGGGGGGTCCAGGTTGAGCGGACATTTGTGGGGTCCCGCTGAGGGGTTTGGCTTGAGGCGGCGTCAGGAGGAAGGGGCCGCATCAACTCGGACAATGGCCGAGAAGAGCAGACATTCTCCCCAAAGGTGCGCCTGGTTAAGAGTCCGGCGGTGGCTCCCCCGTGGGGGTGGGGTGTAAGGTGATCCGCGTCCCCCTGGCGGTAAGCGCGGCGGGAGTAAGCAGGTGTGTTTTTGCGAAGGGTGTAAGTAATAAGAGTTGGGTTTCAAAACAAACGGCCCCCATTGAAAGGCCTTGAAGCTTTTCCTCTGGGGAAAGCGACTCCTTCTGAGGCCGGGGAGGAACACGATCCTCTTGGTCGGGGTGGGGGCGGCGGCCAACATCGGGGAAAGATCCCACGGAAATCAAAGGATGCAACACTCTCGGTCCGTTTCGGCATTTCGCGCTCGCTTTAAAAGAAACGCAGGATATTCCTCAATCATCATCCTGGTTCATAGCTGAGCATTTATTTTCCGGCGAGACAAAGATTGGCAGATGTTGAGGGCTGGGCGGGGGGTTAGACTTCAGCGGGACTTCCCAGGTCCAAGGACTGCAGAGCGTTGCGTGTTGCACCTACACAACGCACGGGGGGGGGGGGGGGGGCAATCAAGCTTCCTGGGGCTCAGCTTTTGCCATTTCCTCCCGCCAGTTTAGTTGCCCAAGGCTGAACGGTGCTTCTTATCTGCTCCCTCTCAGAAATTGGTTGGGAACCTGATTTTCCTTCCCATCTCAGTCACACGGTTAGGGGCGAGCAGCCTTTGGAGGTCGATGCGATCCTCAGCTTCTGGATCGCTTATTTTTGATCTCAAGGCACCCACCTGTGTCTGGGCGTCTTCAGGCGCAGACAGTCCCAAAGCGTTCTGGGAGGGGACAAAGGCAATCTTCGTTTTTTGTTTTTTATAAGAATAGATGTTTGTCCAACTTCTTGTTTCTTTTATTGCTTTATGCACAAAATTTAATCATAGAAATTTGCAAGAAGAATTACGATTACTGCCATAACAATAAATTTGCATGTTGAAAGATAAACGGAGCCCAGGAACGAAGGACCCAATCCAGGGAACCTGACTCTCCGAGAGAGAAAGGGGGGGGAGTTCCTGGGGCAGGGAAGCGTCCTGGAATGGGCCAAGGAATGCGGCCAGGCACAGCAGCCGCCTCAGAACCCTTTTTAATTGGCGGGTGAGAGGCGGGGGCTTTCTATTCATCAGAATTGGGTGTGTGTGTGTGTGTGTGATCAGATTGGTTTAAAGGAAACTTTGCACCAGAAAGTCCTCCTCTCTCCCCCTTCCCTGCCTCCCTCTGGGAGGAACGTTCCCTGGTCACTGAAGGCAAAAGGAGAGCCGCAGACAGAGTCGAGCCGTCTTTGACCCGCAGGCAGGCTTCCCTTCGGTCCTCCCTGACGGAGGGAGAGCTGCTCAGAAGCCCGGAACACCCAGCGCCGCTTTGCTGGTGACCATTAAGAGAAGTAAAATATGAAACAGAAATTCCGAAGGTTTTTTGAAAGGCGATTTAGTGGGTACTTAAGAACAGAGCGCAACCATTTAAGAAGAACAGAGGTTATTTGCGGTGAAAACAAACAGAAAGCCGCCTTTTGACCAACGCCAGGAGAAGGAAACGTATCCTTGGAGCCCAGGGTTGACCTGAGGGGTCCCTGGTGCGCTCGGCTGCTTTCCTTGCAAAGGGTCCATTACGGTGAGGTTCCCCGGTTAAGGTCAGAGAGCACCAAGAAGCCCTCGAAAGGAAATCTCCCTTCGCTTTTCCTTTGCCTTTCACTTTGCAAAAGAAACAAAAAGCGGGCTTCTTTCCAACTTGTCCTTTAGCTTCTCTGCCACAGGGAGCTTCGTGGCTGCTGCTTTGGCCACGTCGGGCTTCTGGGTAGACTGCTCTGGGCTGGGGAGGGAAGTTGCTTTCTCCGGGGCTGCCACACAGACTCCCGTTCCCTGCATCCTCCCCCCTCTCCAGAGCTCCACCGGCAAGGACTCCTCCAGCTCTGCTGCCCAGCGAGGTCCCCTGCCACCTTCCCCCCCCCCCCCACCACCCTTAGGCACAGGTTGACTCACTGCAGTTTAGCTAAGAATTCTTGGAGCAAACTACGAGGGTTCCTGATTTCACTGGCATCCTCTTCCTCCCCCCAAAACACTTCAGAGGAGTGAAGAATGAAAGATTTTGATTTTTTTAAAATTTGATTTGATTTTTATACCGCACCCAGAAGGGACTCCATTTGCAAAGGTTCATTCAGCTAGACTGTTCTGACAGAGGCATTGGGAAGAAAGCGACTGATGACCATTTTCCACATGACTGTTGCAGCATTCCCATGGCCACCTGCTCAAAAGGTGGATGCTTGACAACTAATTCATATTTATGACGGTGTCCCACAGTCACGGATCCCCTTTGGTGACCTTCTGACAAGCAAAGTCGATGGGCAAGCCAGGTTCACTTAAAAACTGCCTTACTAACTTAACAGCTGAAGTGATCTATTTTACAACTGTGCAAGAGAGGTCGTAAAATGGAGTAAAGTTCACTGAACAACTATCTTGCTCAGAAATGGTGAGCTCAATTTTGGTCACAAGTCAGGGACTACCTGTATTATGTGCCACTGTCCCAACTGACTCCTAGCACCCGCCTCCTCCAGGATGATCTGCCCAAGGCTAACCCCGAGGCCTCCCAAGGGTGCCCCCTCCCCCGTCACCACTCGAACTGAGTCCTCCCCCTTTGCTGCTGGCTCTCCTCCCCTCCTCTTTCCTTCCTCCTTCCCCAGCACCCCAGCCTTCTGCAGGGAGCGCCAGGCCTTGGCCAGCTGGGTCCGAAGGAGGGCCATGGGAGCCGGTCAGTTGGGCCTCCAGTGAGAATTCCGAGGTCATTAAAGAAAACACCCAAGGAGCATACTTTCATTGTACCAACATTTAAATTCTCTATCAGAATGAAAATAATCGGAGAGGAATTTTTACGTGAAAGCTTTCATTGCATTCATTACTGTTGATCTGGTGTTCCATATTTTTGTATTAGTGTTGGCTGTTATTTGAATTCCAGAACGGGCCCCAGAAATGCCGGCTGAGGGGAGGCTGATTAGTGGGTCCGGCTGGGATGAGTGATCTGGGCTAGGAGCAAGATCCCCCATGGGAGTGTGTGTCAAAACACCCAGATATGCTGCAATTGTGTGGCCGATATTCTGCTTCCTTTTCATGTGTGTTGACTGTGTGGGCACCACAGCGCCCCCCCCCCCATTACTGGATCTCTCCGAGGGATTTGAAATTGAATTTGAAGCAGGATTCCTGTCCTGCAACCCCCCTTGTCTTTTAAAAATAGTGGGATGCTTAATAGTGGACATCAATGTTTTCTTGGGCTTCCTCTTGCGTCCGTCTCTGACTGCTGATTCCCTCTGAGAATCCGTCTCTCCTGAAGCATCTGCAAGAGCCCCCCCCCCCCCCCCGAGTCCCCAAAGGAAGAGTCCGTCCTAAGAAGGAAATTTTGACTCTGGTGACTTTTCATCCAGCCCCAATTCTGGCGTTTTCTTCCACATCTCTGCATTAAAGGCCTCAGGCACTTCCATGCCCCTCGCACCTGCCTGCAGGCCCTCCTGGCTATGCCAATGTTGAAAGTGAAGCCTGGCATGCAGGCAAGAGGCGTCTCGGGTTCTCTTGGTGGGTTTGGCCACCTGAGGGCACCAAAGACACTTCCACGTGTGACTGGCAGAAGCCTGGGAAAAGGAGGATGCCTGGGAGAGGCCACACGCCAGCAGGGCAGGATTTTCCACAGGGAGCGAGTGGGATTGGAGTGGTGGGGACTCCCCCCCCCCCTCTGCATACTTTGGAGCACATCTGTAGGAGGAACCATGCAGCTGCCACAAAATCCAGGTGTGTTCCTGAGCAAGAGCTCCTGAGGCAGCTCCCCTACCTTTAGAGTCGGGCAGAAAAGAGAATTCGGGGGGGGGGGGCGCCAGCAGAGCTTCCTAGAACCGTTGGAGCCACCAGGAGGTTCTGCGTGGGACTCTTGGTCACTTCTCCAGGGCCAACAAACACGCAAGAACTTCGTACGTTGGGGGGCAAAATGGCTCCGAGGGCAGATGCATGCAAGACTCCCCAGAGGGATTTCAGAATGGCAGCCAGGAAACGCCTGTGGCTGCAAAGGGGACCCCGAGGGCCTCCCCAGCCATTCCAGGTGGGATGCCTAAGAGAGACCAGTCGAGGGAGAGGAATGGGGGGGTGCAGAATTGACACGGGTGACAACCAAGCCCTATAAAAGTCTCCACGCTTCCTTCTTTGCTTGATGCCTGTTTCCATTGGGTTCTCAGATTTTGTGTCCTTTTGCGGGGCTCCTGAAGAGTCTCCTCGGGAGGGGGGGGGAGTCTTCCGATGCAGCTGCTGAGGCACACCAGTAAAATCTGTGAGGGGGGGGGTGTCTGATCTATGCCAGAGGTGTTATCTTTATCCCAGATCCAACCCTTTTCAAAACCACCCCTCTTCTCACAAGTCAGCTAGTTTCTCCGGAACCCTCCATGCCTTTCCTGGTGGGCAGGTTCTCAAACTGGCCAAAATTGTACCCGATTTTGGGCAACATGTAGATAAAATTCCCTGGGTCTTCCTTTGTGTGACCTACAAGTATGTTTCCCTCTTGAGATGTCTCCGTTATTCATGATACTTTTTCCTTTAATGCCAAAGCAATGTAATTTCCATGCCCAGAGTGTGGGTGGTGGGCTGAGTCTCGTGTTGCCTGCGCCAACAGGCATTTCCATCCTCCAGGAATCTACTCTTGGTCTCTGGTGAACTTTGCCAGTCTCCACAACTTCCTCTTTGCTACATAAATGGCGGCGGTGGCGGTGGGGGGGGGAGGGGAACCGTGTGCATTTGATTCACAGCCCACTAAGTTCTGATTTTTTCTTTCCCTTACACTTATACAAATGGCAACAGAAATTCTCTTTATGGATAGGTGTGACTTTTGGGAGGCTGTGGCTCTTGTCCCCGTTCACTTAGGCAGGCAGCTTTTCTCCCTCTGAACTGGAGGTTCCTGGTAGCCCTGAACTCTGCTTCAGGCCTCTTCCCCCAACATGGCCCTAGTGGCACTCATGCCCCCCGGGAGAGGAAGGGGCTCCTTTATGGCAAAAGCAGAGCGGCTGGCTGTGCTTTTGTTCTGGTCCTTTGGGCCTGGTTTTGGTGCCTCTTTTCAAGGTAAAACTCTGATCCCCTTGGAGAGGGAGGTGAATAGGCTTCCATCAATGAATAAGGGCCAGATCTTGGCACTTCAGTTCAGAGACCGTGAGCCCCGTGAGTGTTTGCGTCAATCAGGACATCAGAAAATGCTTTCCCAGGTTTGCAGCCACTCTAGTCTGGTTTCCATGAGGACCTTAACTTTCTACCTCCTTCTCTCTCTCTCTCTCTCTCTCTCCCTCTCTCTCTCCCCCCCCCCCTCTCTCTTCCAGGTGAAGGTCTGGTTTCAAAACAGAAGGACCAAATACAAAAGGCAGAAACTGGAAGAAGAAGGTCCCGAATCAGATCAAAAGAAAAAGGGATCCCACCACATCAACCGATGGAGGATCGCCACCAAGCAGTCCAACACGGAGGACATTGATGTCACGTCCAACGACTAGCGAGAGGCGGCCGTGGCCACTGGCAAGCAGGGGCCAAAAGGACCGTGTGGGAAAGCAAGGACCCCATGGAGATCCAGCTGCCCTCCCCTCCACCAGGGGTGCCCCCCTTCGTGGGGAATCTGGGGGGAACCTAAGGATGATCTAGGAAATCCCTTCTCTCCTGGGATCTTGCCCGCTGCCTAGCTGCCACGGGGCAGACTGGGGAACCGTGGGACATGCCCAGCCCAGCCACGGTGAAGGGCAGGGCCACCAGGGACGAAGGGAAGCCCTTCGGCAGCTGCATGGACAGATCCATCCATCCACCGAGCCCTCCGCCATACTCCATCCTCTCGTCTTTGTTGCACTTTGGTGGGATAATTTTTTAATCAACAAAAAAGAATGCATTTTTATTTTAATTTATTATTTTGTGTCTCTGCGTTTGCTGGGCCTGTGTACATACCCTGATGTCATAGATAGCGAGCAGCTGTAGTGTCTGTTGCTGTGCCGTGAATAAAAATAACCTGGGTTGGAAGTACAAGGCCTGGTTGTAGCCGGCTCACCTGCGGAAGGGCCCCTTTGCTGGGCCTGGTCGTCTCCCCAGCACTTGGCTCCCTTCCGGACAGCAGCCCAAACCTTTAGACACGGAGGGCCAGGAAAGCTGCTGGATTCCAACGGGGCTGAGGGTCTCCTTCTGGGCCACGCTGGTGCATCCCCTTCCGGAGTCAGTGGGATGTGGCCCAGTTGTGGCCGTGGCTCCTGTCTCTTTCTCTTCTGTGCCCAGAAGCGCCCCCTCCCTGGTCCTGCAGGAAGAGGCATGCTGGGGGCCAGGGTGGTGGTGGTGGAATGGAGAAGCCACACCACTGGCAGCTGCCTTGTTCCCCAGTTCCTGGCCTGCCCATCAGACCCCAAAATGTGGGTCAGCAAAAATCCTTTAGGCAAGAGCTGCCCTCCTGCTGGCATTCGGGGGTTGGGACTAGCGTGGCAGTCTCTCCCCCCCCCAACAACCAGGTGACCTCTGTCGCTTCAGGAAAGCCCCCCCAGCACCCGCTTGAAGGAGGCTGGGGGGAGCAGCAGGAGGGCCAGTCCAGTGGCCTCACCAAGGGCCCCCACTGCGCCTGCCCAGCCTTACTCCGTGGGGCACCCGGGGAAGGGCAAACCACCTGGCCCCCAGCACAGTCCCCCCCCCAGCTCTGCTCTGCAAAGGGAAGAAGCGCCTTCGGTGGGAGCAGCACCGACCTCCCTGCAGGCGCCTATTGGGGGCCCAGCCGTCCCGTTGACAGCCTTTGGGTGCTCGGCTGCTGCCCACCTGGAGAGGCAGCCAGGAATGGCAGTGCCAGGAGGGCTGAGCCCAGCACCTGCCGAAAAAGGGGTGTGGTGCCAGCCCTCTGCCCAGCCCTGAGAGGGGGGGCAAAGAGGGTTACCCCTTGTGAGGCAGTCAAGCCCCAGATGTGGAAGCCAGATGGGGGGTGAGAGGGAAGAAGGTGGCCATGAAGAGAGGAGCCTCCTGGGGCCCAGAGGGCGTCTGGCAAGGTTAACCAGGAAGCGCTTGGGCCTGGCATCCTTGGGGAAGAGCGGGTGAGGTGGGGGTTGCTACCTCGCCTGGGGGGGGGGGGAGAGCGAGAGGCGGGCCTTGTTGCTGGAGGTCTGAAGGGGTTTCCATGCAGGCTCTCCTCTAAGGCACCTGGGCTCCAAGGGGCCAGGCAGCTGCCATCCATGTGGGGGGTTACTTCCAACGGCTGGGGCACCTCAACAGGGGGTCCTGGAGGGCTTACCCTTTTCTTCCACCTTACGTAACACCTGTAGGAAAACACTAGGAGGCCTAACTTGACCTTTGAGTTACAACATCATCAGGTAGACGTCACCCGGCTGTGCAGCTTCGTCCCCGATGGAATGGAAGCTGTGAGCAGCCGGGTGGAGAAGATGCTCTCCCGGGAGGAGGGGCCCCCACAACAAAAGTCCTGCCCTTGTGCATTGACTAGACTACTGCAGTTCATTTTATACTGCACTGCCCTTGGAGGCCATTGAGAAGTTTCGGCTGGGATAACCAGCAGTTGCCCAGGTGATAACAGGACATCCGGAGACGGTCACATGGCAACAGGTCCTGCTTGCTTCTGGGTGCAATGAAGCTGTGGGTAACGTTTCAGAGCCAGATTCAACTCGGGAGCATCTGACCAGCTGCCCAAGGCCTGCGGGAGCCCCACGTCCTGCCAGGAACCCTCAGTGGGGACGGCACAGTGGGCCTGATTTCATCCCCGGTGGGAGAGGCTGTCTCTGCGGTTGAGAGGAGCCTCCAGAGGGCCTGCACAGATGTGGCTGCATATGGGGATGGAAGAATGGAAGATGGAGGCGTATTTGCACTCAAAGGGTGTGCCGGTGTTTTCCTGCCTTCCTTTCTGGCCTGAGAGCTTGATTGGCCTTTGTTGTGAGCTGATGGCTACGTTTCCTGGATAGAAGCGGCAGAAAAGCCCTCTGGTTCGCTTCATCAATCAATCCTGACAGGCCACTTCAGCAAAGTTTGCCAGAAGTTGACCACAGGTGGGCATGTAGGGCACCTCCGCCTTTTTCCTCAGATGGGCAGCAGGTTAGAGAAGGGGGCAAATCCAGTCCCCAGCCGGGCGTTGCTCCTCCTGTGGGACAGGAGTGGCCTTGGGGCGTGGCTGGCCCAACACCTGGCCGAGGAGACAGAGTGGTCAGCAGCACTGCGGTCTGTGGACTTTGGAGGCCAAGGCAGGGAGAAGCGGGAAAGCGATCCTGAAGGATGCTGCCACCAGAAGGACCATCTCAAGAGGACTAGCCTCTCTGGCGGCTTTTATCGCACGTTCCTGGCCAAGGTGATGGCAGGAGTCCCTCTGCCATTGGTCGACAGTCGTGGTCTGCTGGTGACTGGAGGGGCACGCCTAGATCAGGCGCACCTTGGGCTGATGCAGGAGAGACCTGAGGGGCCCCCAGAGCTTGTTTTCTTGCAGACTTTTTATGACGCAAACTAGGTAACATCATCAGTGCTAGAAGGGAGGGGGGGTTGTGCAAAGGAGGAAGAGGAGGAGGAGGAAATGACGAGGGGGCCCTTGGTGCTCTCTGAGCTTGGCTGTGTTTTTGCAGATGTTTAATTATCCAACCTTCAAATATTCTGCAACCATCCATCATTGGCAGGAGACGTCTTATGAACACTGTAGACAACTCCCTCCAGATAGCGAGGAGGGCAGAATTTACATTTAACAAACAAACAAAATGCAATAAAGGCGTCCTTTAAAAGACGAAGCCACAGAGGCAGGTGAGCAGTTTCAGGTGTGCTTTTATTCTAGAGTTTAGAAGTGTTACATAAAATGATCAATAAATCTACCGAAGAAGTTAAAAAAGACCCTCTGAGCATTTCCCAGCCGACTCCCCCAGGCAGAGAAGGACGTCCTTGGAAGACAAAGGATGGCGACCCCCTCGGTTGCCCCTGGATGACCGCTCTGGGGCTCAAGAGAGCCCTAAGGTGCATTGAGATCAGTGCGTGTGCCGAGGGCTGCAGGGGGGCGCAGGGCAGACCCCTTGGGTTCCCTGCCAAAGAGAGCTGAGCCGTTGGCCGTAGCCGGCCAGGACAGAGACTGCCTGCAGCAGCTCTGCCGCCCACCCGGTGGGCTTTCACAGTACAAGGCTTGGCAACGCCCTTTAGGGGCCGAACTGCCCAGCTGCTCAAAATCACAGCCCCCCCCCCCCCCAGCAGTAAATGCATTTGGGTGACCCCACAGAAATTAGGCTAATGATTTCACTGGGGTTAGAGTTGCAACATACGAAAATAAGACTAATTACATTTTAATTCCTGTATTCTGGTTCTTAAACTGCACAAACTGCCTGCAGCCTCTGTCTAAGGGCTAAGTGGCAATGGGGCTGTAAGTCAGCTTTGACACCCACACCAGCACCCACGACTCCCTGGAGAGCAAGACCCACTGAAGATCCCCCATTGAACCTGGATGAGACCACGCCGCACAAAAGGCAGGAGGGAGGGGTGTACGGTCTGGGGTGTGTGTGTGAATCGCTTGGCTCTGTGGCTGGGGGGATTCTTTCCAGCCCACAGACTGCATGGCTGGCAATTCTATGGCAAACCAGCCCTTCCTTAGCTGCTGCCCCCACCCCTCCCGCTGCTCTCTGGGCCCAGCCTCTTTGCCAGGGGATGGGCCGGCGGTGGAACATGGGCCCCACAGGTGCCGTTAGCCAAGGCCAGGCGTCGCAGCTCTGAGGGAGGGGGGCACGTGGAGGACCCCCTCCCCTGCCCAGATAGCCAAGAAAGGGCAGGAGGGCGGGCGCATCCCCTGGCCCCGCTTCTTCTCCCCATGGAGAAGCCGAAAGGCAGATCGCGAGGCAGGATCCCGGAGGGCCGCGACCCTCGCCGGCTCCACCCTCCTCTGCGGCGGCTGGGGGCAGCCCGGGCTCCCTCTTTCTGCTTCAAGGCAGCCCTCATTATTCCTTAATTAACAAACCAACAAATCAATTAACTGCTCAGTTCCTAATTAAAGGCTACGAGAGGATCCTCTCCTCGTGATTAGCTGCCGAGGTGAGCATCGGCCGGCCTGCCTCCCAATTACGGGCAGCCAGGAACGCCGAAGACGCCGCGGCTCCTTTTGTGCTTCCCGAGCGGCGGCAAAATTAATTAGCCGCCAGGCCGGAGGGTTGCGGGGGCTGCGCGGGCACAGGAGCCCTTCGGGGGGGGGGGGAGGGCGGCATCAGCAGCGCCAAAAGCCGACCAGGCGCCCTCCGAGCCTCTTCCCGGGAAAAGGGGGGGGGGCGCAGCAGCTTTGGAATCCTGGGGGGGGGGGGGGCGTTTGTTAAAACCTTCCGCTCGGATCAAGGTGGAGCCCCTCCCACTAGTTGAGCGAAAGCACCCCCCCCCCCAGGAAAACATGTCCTTGGGCAAGGGGGGAGGCTGCACCCCCCCCCCCCCGGCAACAGAGAGGGGCGCGTCCAGCCGAGGCGCAGGGTCTGAGCGCCCTGGTTCCCCTTGGGGGGAGAGGGGGCTCGGAGGAGCTGCCCTTGGGGGCACCTTCCACACCCACAAGCCTGGACGCTCCCTTAACTCTGAAGCGCCCCACTGCCCCAAATACTTTGGGAAGACGGAACCCAAGTTCACCCAGCGCCAGACTCCGAGGACTAAGCGGGCAGGAGTCCAGGGAGGGCTGGGAGCCTATTAGCCCTGCCAGTCCACCAGCAAGGTCTGCTCTGGCCTCCCAGACCCCCCCCCCGCCCCCCAAGGCACCAGGGCTGCGTTCACATGTTCAGGGTTGGCCCAATACTCCGACCTGAAATGTAATCTCATTCCCTGAGTTTCCACAAGGCCCCTCCCACTACAACAACAGCAGCAGCAACAACTGGAAGGAGGGAGGGAGGTGAAGAGTAATGAATGCTGCAGAGACTCCCTCGGCTGCCTCTGCCAGTCATCTGATTAAGTATGCTGCGTGAGCTGAACTGGCACTTCCTGTGGCACTTGGCTACGAAAGCTTTCTCTTTCTTTCTCTCTTTCCCTTCCTTCTTTTCTTTCTTTCCTAATCAACCAACCGGCTTTGGCAGTTGGCCTCAGACACCAAGGGCCACCTCCAGCCCACAGCCGAAAAGTCCCAGGAAGTGTGGTCACTCCTCTGAGAATGAAAGGAGCAGGCAGAGGTCAGCCCCCCCAAGGAAGGGGTCAATCAGAGCAGCCCCCTCCTTGAAGGGCTCCCAACCAGCACAGGGCGGGGGGGGGGGCTTTCAGGGGGAGCCAAAACAAGTGTTCCGGGGGTCGGGGAGGGTGGGCGACAGACGGTGGGTAGAACCGGTCTCTTTCAGACCCCCAACCTCTAAGGCTGTGATTGCTGATGCCCAGTCTGGCCCCCAGTAGGGCTGCCTCTGTACCCTCTTGTGTCCCCACCCCAAGACCTTCCCGGTGGGGGGGGGGGATTCTCCCCTTGTTCTGCTGCTCCAGCTGATTCCCCCTCCCCAAATCGTCTGGGACTGCCGCTCCCTGCGTGGCCCTGGGGGCCTGGAAGCTGCATCCCCACCCATCTGGTGGGAGGGGGCTTGCCAGGCTGGCCTGGAGCTGAGCAGAGCCAGAGGAAGCAAGACTTTCCACCAGCCCCCCCTTCTCTTTGTGCTGTTACTGTCGCTAATTGAGAATTTTAAATATTAATCTTTTCGACCAACGTGAGATTCCGGGTCTCGGAAAGTGCTAATTTACACCCCATTCTTGACGGAGGGAAGATGTTACAAGCGGCAGCTTTGTCGTCTTCTCCTTCCTCCTATTGTATTCCGCCCCCTCCCTCCCTCCCTCCCTCCCTCCCCACCCGCCCCCTCCTCCCTTCACGCCTCTCCGTGCCGCTGCGCCGCCGTCTTGGGTGCCCAGGGCTGGGCTGCCTTCCGCTCACAGCCCTTTGTTGTAGGTGACGGTCAGGCTGTCCGTGGCCTGGGCGATCTCCGGCTCCAAGCGGGCGGCCTCGATCTGCCAAGAAGAAGGCAGGGAAAGCGGGTCAGGAGGAGAGCAAGCAGACCCCCGCGTGGGGCACACGAGAGCGTCCAGGGGCCCCTGGCAGGGGCAGGGGGGGGGGCGAGAGGCTCCGTCGAGGGCACCAGCCCAGACCCCTTGGTTCTGCTTGGCACAGCCGAAGCCCGAGAGACCTGAAGGCCACCGGGCGCCTTTTGATGCCAGGCATCCCCACTGCAGGCCAGGGACCTGAGCAGAGGTTTGCCCAAGTTGAGCCGGTTCCTCTTTGGAGCTCTGGGCGTGTGTGTGGGGGGGGGGGGGGGGCTTAGTTGCCTGTGGGGCATTTGCATCATCCCGGGATGCTTGGGGGCCTGGAGGGCACCCAGCAAGCAGCCCCAGCATCTCCAGGGTGGGCGAGAGGAGAGGTGCGGGGGGCCTCTTGGCTCTGGAGCCTCCTTGCCCAGGGAGACGGGGGGGCGGGCGCAGAGACAGTGTGTGCGCAGGCCCATTGCAGGAGCAAAGCTACCAATCATCCCCTGCCAGCATAAGCGGAGGCTGAGCAACCCACCCGTCCATGTCACAGAAGGGGGGGGGGGAGGAAGGCTGCCCTAATTAGCAGCAGCCAAAGCCCTGAAGGCCTATCGAATCGAATCGAATATTTATTTGTATAACCGCGTCCTCTCCCCTAGGGGACTCGGAGCGGTGTACAGGGAGGAATAAAACAGCATAAAATATATACATGAATACAATAAATACAATAAAAACAAATTAAATTTAACTATCCCTGCACTAAAATTCCCATTTAAAATTAACAATCCCTATGAACTGCTTCGCAGGGCTGGGGGGGGCATTGAGCGGTCATTACTCCCCCCCCCAAGCCATTCCAGGGAGATGAGGGGAGGCTGCTAGTCCCCACAGGGAGAGTCTGCAGGAGACCCCAGGGATTCTCATTCTGGCCTCCAGCCTTGGACTTGGATGGCCAAGACACACACACACACACACACACACACACACACACACACACACACACGTCTTGTCAGGCGTGAGGGATCGCAGGTTCAACACACACACACACACACACACACCCCAACTTCGTGGTCTGCCTGTGGCTGCCTGTCTCCTGGAGGGACAGGTGGGAAGCAGAGAAAGTGGGAAGAATCATCTGGAAGATTCACAACAGCCCAGCTGCCATGCTCAGCCCAGAGGAAGCACAGGCAGGAGCCAGCCTTCAGAGTGGGGGGGGGGGGGGGGGAGCAAAGGAGGGGGGGTAGGAGGGAGGTTGGACTGTGGGCGAGGGGGGGCCAGGATGCAGAGGGCGGCCCCTCCCAGCCTACAAGCCCCGATTGGCCCCAAAGGCTCTGCTGCTGCCTCCATTTCATTCATTTCATTTATTAAATTTATAAACCGCGTCACTCTCCCCAAAGGGACTCGGGGTGGTGCACAGGAAGTTAAAATAGAAAAAAGCACAAACGTGACAATAAATAATACTAAAAACAGATTACATCCCAATACCCTGTGCTAAAAAATCCTAAAACCTTAAAATCTTAAAACTTTACCCTTAAAATCCGGATTAAAACAATTTAAACTTCAGTCTATAGCTTAATGGTGTGGATCAGGCCAGGCCTGCGAGATGGAAGAAGTGCGTCTTCAAACTTTGGCGGAAGGAGCGGAGGTCCGTGATAGTTCTAAGCTCCAGACTGGGCTCCCCCTGGCCTCCTTCCTTTGGGGGCCCCCGGGAGAGGCAGGGTGCAAGGAGGCCCATCTCTTCTCCTGGAACGGAGGCCCCCATCGCTCCCCCCCCCCGCTTTGGCCAGCCCCCCCTAAACGAGGCCGGCCCCTTCAGCCTGGCAGGAGCCTCTCCTTGCTTCTCCCCTGCCCGTCTGTCCTCAGGGCCACAAGACCCCACCCTGCACACGCCCTGCAAGCCGCCTCTAAGCAGAGTAAAGGCAGGTGCTGCCCCCCCCCCTTCTCCCCACTTGTGCCTCTTTTCACCGCCACAGCCCCCCCCCCCGGGCTTTTGTAAGACTCTGAAGACAGGCTGCCCCTCCCCTCCAGGATTGAGGGGCCCCATCTCTGAGAAGGGCCACAGTGGTGCCCTCCGGTGCCAGTCGGTTCTGCTGGCCTTGGATACCGGTTGCCGTTAGGATTCCTGCCAGAGGAGCTGCTACGTAAGTGGAAGAAGTAAATAAAATAAATGCTGCCCCCCAGGACTGAAACCTTCTCCTGGTCCCGCAGGCCCTGGAGTCGCCCAAGGGGGTGCAAGGGCCTGCAGCCCATCCTCTCTGCGCCCTGGAAGGGGCAGAAGGACCCACGCCTTCCCATCCTCCAAAATCATGATTATTTTGCATCTTTCAAATGGTATCTGTGGGCAACAGTGCCAAGGCTGACACAACAATGCTAGGAACCTACATGGGAAACCTAAAAGCTTTTGAAAATGTTTAACCTAGTTAGACAAATTAGCAAAAATTTGTGCAAAACAATTTAGGTATTTAAAATATTCAATGTTTTTAAAAACTGGAAAAACTGTTCTTAGCTTTCAGCTGCAGAAACCCAACAAAATGTAACATCCAAGAAATCTTAACATGAGGTGCAACATAACCCTTCACCAAAGCTGTTAAACAGTTCCTGGTGCATCCTGGGAAATAGCACTTCATTTATTCAAATGCACATATGTCAGGTTTTTGCACCATATGTCATTCCAAGCTATTTACAGTAATAATTAAATCTTAATCAACGTTTAACCTCTGTAAAATGTTTGAAGGGATCTAATCACCCTTCAGTCTGCACTAATGAAGCAGAAATATATAAACATAAAAAGAAAATGATATACACCAGAAAGAAGAAGTAATTGCAAAATTGTATTTCTTTTAAATATCGTCGGCAAGTTATGTAAAGGAAGCCGACGGGTATTTTAAGTGAAGACATCTTGGGTGTCAGAGGTGTGAGTAGCTAATTTTGTACTGCTATCCATAGCAGATGTAGCATATTTTCTCTTAGAGCCATTATTAGCAACTTCACCATTTCTTTTCTTATTTAAACACAAAGCAGAACCAGTGCCCTCCCTGCGAGGGAAGGGCGGGGCCGGCTGACGTGGAGGAGAGCCACCGTGCCAGCCTCTGGAAGGCTTGGGCCCGCTGAGCCCCTTGGTTGCACCCGCCGAGCCCAGCTTCCTCTCGTCAAAGCCACGGAGGCACCTCCAGCTCGGCACCACCTTGCCCTGGTCGCTTCCAAAAGGGGCCGGCGAGGCTGAGACCAGGCAGCACCGGCGCCTGGCACCCACGGGCACTGGCTCGTCCCACAGGCATGCAGAGAGATGCTTGCAAGGCAGCCCACCACTCTCTGGGTCGCCCATTCCCCCGTTGAAGGGGTCTCCGTGTGGGGAAGGTGGGCAGGTCCTGCCCTCCCCAAGTGGGTTGAAGCTAGCCTTCCTTCCTTTCATGAGTCCTGGGCCACCCGGTCATTTCCACGGTGTGCATCTGTGGATCCCTTCCAGTTTCTCTACCTCCTTCCTAAAAGGGGGGGGCTCCTCCATGTCAAACCCCACAGCCCTAGAGCAACAGCGGAAACCAATGCAACATTGCCTTGCCTCTTTGTGCCCCCCAGACCGGCTGACTTGCATTCAGCGTCTAATCAGCTCTTTTTGCACAACTAAATCCCCCGCTCAATACGTGGAGTTTCACTTCAAGATCTTTGCTCAACAGGGAGCCACGAATTGGGAGCCCGATGCTTTGATCTCTTGAGAAATTCTGAATTGTTTTTTTTTTAAAAGCTATTTTTCCTCAATCTGAATGGATTTGTCTGAATTGGAGAAGCGGGCTTCCCACTCCCCACTGATGTCCTAAGACAGGGGGGTCCAAATTGGGAATTCTGGGAGCTGAAGTCCAAAAGTCTTAAAGTACCCAAGTTTGGACACCCCTGTCGTAAGGAAAGTAAGAACCGACCCTTTGGCTTTTCCACCCAGGACTCACTCCTACGAGAAGGACTGAAAAGCAGGATTTGGGGACAATTTCTGGACCAGCCTTCAAGCCACTTTTAGACCATACCATCCAGCCCCAAATGGACTGGCCGTGCCCTGAGGGACTGCGGGAACGGCTCCGCTAGAGGCAGGCATACTTTGCCCACACCATTTCCACAATCAATTTTAGCACCCATTCAATCAATCAAAGAAATGAGATAACGATGTGCGGGCAAGACTGATTATCCATTCTGGAAAGAAGTACTACATAAAGACAATTCCTATTTATTTTAAAAACCTGAAAAATAGGTGTCAACTTAAGTGGGCCTCTGCATTGCCGATAAGCAATAAATTGTATAATTAATGCAATCTTAATTATGGTATGTTTGAACTTGAAGATGCAACAGTAAAACTGGTGGTGCTTAAAAATTTGTGAATTTGAGCTCTCAATATTTCTGCATAAAACCTGATCTGTTCTCCACACAAGTCCTCAAATTGGATAAAGAAATGATCCAAAGATATGATACTTGTTCTCTGATTTCTGTTTTTGACTCCCGTGTTTAATTAAGTTGCTTTTATCTTGTTTGAGGACTCACAGTGGAAAGCAGATAACATTATGCAGAAATATGGAACATTCCTGAAGATCCACAAATTCTGAAGATCCACAAATTCTGGAGAAGGACAGCAGAGGAGCTGCTGTCCTTCTCCAGCCCCTGAGGAACAGGGGGGAGGGCTGGCTGGTGCCCAAGGGGCTCAACCCCTGGAGGAGCTGCCTTCCTCCCTTCAGCCTTGGATGGGCCAAGCTTTCCTTCAGAGAGAGGCCCACACCTGGCCTGCCTTTGTCTTCCAGCCGTGGAGGCCTCATTCCACCCCACCCAGCCTGGGGAAGAGAGGGAGAGTCGCCCAGGGCCGGGGTGTCTCGCCTGCAGTTTCCCCAGGAAACTTTGGCCTCCAAGGTCTCGCCTGCTCCTCCTCCCCCCCCACACCTGGCCTTTCAGTCTCCATGGCAAAGGGGCCCGTGGCACAGGTGCCCTGCTGGGAGAGATCCCGAAAGGGCAATTCCCTGCCCCAGGGCACCCAGGGGGGCCTCGCCTCTTCCGGCCTGGCCTTTGATCACCTCCTCCTGTTTGACGTCCACGGGACGAGAGATGCTCCTGAACAGCTCTCAGAGTCTCCACTTTCCCTTCGCCCCCCCCCCCTTTGAGCCTGCAGGTGCCAGGTGTGAAAAGGTGCCTTTGAACCTCTTGTCATGATACCCCCCCGCCCCCCCCCTCCGTGGGGGGAAGAAGGCTCTGTTTGCACAACACAGCTAGACAATCGGAGGAGGAAGGGCAGGAGGATTTGCTGGGGGGGGGGGAGAGGGGGAATGACCACATCTGCGGCATCGGGCTCAGTCTTGCTCCCCTGATTTAAGAAGCTGACAATCAAGAGGCTCCCAGGGAAGGGTCCTAAGCCCAGCCAGGTGGGGCAAAAGCAGCGGAAAGGGGTGGAGGGATTGGGGGAAAGGTCCCTTCAGGCCCACCTGGAGAGGAAGAAGGGGCTCCTTCTGTTTCCAGAGACCAGGCCCAAAGCCAGGAGGTGGCCAAAGGGGGAAGAGAGAGAAGAGAGAGGACCCTCTTCCCTGGACCAGGCCAGGCCTTCAGCTTCGGCCGGAGGGAGGCTCGGCCCCTCTGGAGACCAAGGGCGCCGCCTGGGAGGACAAACCTCTGAAGAAGATTGGGCTCCGTATTCATGTTTAACTCCTGGGTGGAAGCCTTTCTTCCTTCCCTTTGAAGGCTGAGCCCTCCCTGGGCTCCTGCAGGGCAGCTTTGGATGCAATCAAGCAATCAGAAGAGAGCTGGAAGGGACCCTGGAGGTCTTCTAGTCCAACCCCCTGCTCAAGCAGCAGACCCTCTACCTGCTCCAGAACCTCTAGGGCAGGGAGGGCAAACCTTTTAGGGACCGAGGACCCAAACTGCAACCCAAGCCCCACTTATTTATCACAAAGTGCCAACATGGCAATTTTACCTGCATAATGAGATTTTACTACCTAAAATAATGATAAACAAGGCAGAGTTAACACACTTTTATGCCCCTTCATTTTTTTCTGCTTTTGAAGTATTACGTTTAGCAACAATAAAAAAGAAAAACTTTTGCAATATCATTTCTCTCCTTCCTTCCCTCTCTCTGTTTCTTTCTCTCTCTCAAACCCCACCAAAGCCAGGCAACTCTTCTTAGAAGGATCTACTCAGGCAAACCAAGGGAAAACCCTTCGCACAGTCACTCAGGCGCTCGTGACATCCCGTCTGGACTACTGTAACGCTCTCTACATGGGGCCCCCCTTGAGGTGCACCCGAAGGCTACAGCTAGTTCAGAATGCAGCCGCGCGGGCAATATTGGGTACCTCCAGGTATTCCCACGTAACACCGCTCCTGCGCGAGCTGCACTGGCTGCCTGTGGTCTTTCGGGTGCGCTTCAAGGTGCTGATTACCATCTTCAAAGCGCTCCATGGCACGGGACCTAGTTATCTGTGGGATCGCATCCTACCCCACACATCCCTTTGGCCGATTCGCTCCCACAGAGGGGGACTTCTCCGGGTGCCGTCCACTAGGCTATGCCAGCGGGTGACGCCCAGGGGAAGGGCCTTCTCTGTGGCGGGCCCAACCCTCTGGAACGACCTTCCCCCCGAACTGAGAACTATCACGGACCTCCGCTCCTTCCGCCAGCAATTAAAAACTTACCTTTTCCAACAGGCCGGCCTGGCCTAACCTCCTGTACTTAGCCTTAGTTAGTAGAGAAATTTTTATATTGGGTTTTACGGTAATTTTAACGGGAAGATTTTAGCATAGGAGTTAGTTTAATATACTTTTAAATATTTATGTAATTTATTGTGATATATTGTGTTTTTTATATTTCCTGTGCACCGCCCCGAGTCCCTTCAGGGAGAGGGGGCGGTTAATAAGTCAAATTAAAGTAAAAGTAAAGTAAGTAAACTGAACTCCCGAGAGGGACTGCAGGCTCAGGGGAAGCGAAGGAGGCGGAGAGACTCTGGGGCTGGGTTGCCCTCCGTGCAGAGAGGTGTGTGGCCCAGCAAGGCCAAGAAGGAAGCTTCCAGGAGGGAGAGGGCAGGCACCCTTCCCCTCCCAGGAAGCCTCTTTCTTGACTGGCACACCTGGACTCAGAAAGGACCCCACAAGAGAAGCAGCCAAGCATCTCCTTCCTTCTTCCCCTCTCTCTCCGTTCCCTCCCTCCCTCCCTCCCTCCTTGGCCCAGAGGGACTGAGTGGCTGTGGCAGGGCAGGGGGCACAAGAGCCATCCCGGGCCCAGGCCCTGACGCTGCACTGCATCCAGCCTTCATGCTGTCCGGAAAAGGCCCCCGCGCTGCCCCCCAGCAGGACTGGCAGACCCTCCCGGCTGCCCTGAGGCTGGCCCAGCTGAGTCCCAGAGGACGAGGCTTCCCCCCCCCCCCCCGGCCACCCTTCCCACCAACGCCCCCCCCCCTCCTCCTCTTCCTCGTTTCCCAGGCAGGAGCCGCTTTTTAACTGTGGACACATTTCAGCCTCACCAGATCTGCTAATTATTGACAGTTGGCGGAGAGGAGATGTCACTCCCCCCGCCTGTTAAACTGCATCTAATTAGTAATTGCTGCTCACTGTCATCGTGGCGGCTGCTGCAACACCACGGCTCTCCTTGGCTCATTAACCTCTTGCTTCTCTGGTGGCGCTGCCAGCAGAGGGAGGCTCAGGCAGATTGGCGAAGGAGGGCCGCTCCCCCGGTGGCAGAGCCAGGAGGAGGCCCGGGCGCAGGGCATCAGGCCTGCCGCTGCTCTTCCATCCCTGGAGGGGGGGGGGGTCTGGCCGGCTGCGGAGGGACAGTCGCCCCCCAACCTGTGCTGGGCAAGGCAGCTGCCTCCCATTCAATGGTTTAAAATAGTTTGGTTCCCATTTCATTTTGCCCCTCCTGTGAGATCTTTTCTTTAATGGTCCTTTCCCTCCATTTCTTCTGTGTTGGTCTAACCAACCTTTGCCCCACGGAGGGTTGGCTGTGGGGAGGGTGGCCCCCCAACCTTTCTGGCCCTCCTGCTGGGCACCTGGAGGGTCTCAGGGGGCCCCCCGTTGCCTTCCCACCCAGGCAGGCTCAGCCTCCGCCCCACTGCCCCCCCTCCCCACAGCCCTTGACTCAGGAGCCCCAGGAAAGGGCCTGGGGGGTGCTGCCCGTGGGGCTCCCTGACAGGCAGCCCCCTCCATCGCTGCTTCAGCAGCCCCAACGTCTCCTTGGGGTGCTGGGGTCCCAGGGCCCTCCCCTCCCCCAGCCCCACCTCCTGCAGGGGCAAAGCAAGAGAGCGGCCATCAGCTTTTCTGGGTAACCCATTCAAGTCCTTTGATCAATTAAAGTGGTGCTCTAATTAAAATGGGGCAGCCAATCCCCCCCCCGCCTTTCATGAAAGGCCTTTGGAGACCCCGGGGGGCCCATTGCAAAGGCAGCAGGGGGGGTGGGGGAGTGGGGGGCGGCGGCACTCCTCTGATCCCCCGACACAAAAGGAGGAAAAGACGCTTCCTGTCCAAGGGTTGCCCAAACTGGGACCTTCGCAGGCAACTCCCCTCCCCATGGATGGGACCCCCGTTGACTCATGTCTCAAACCTGCAGGCAGCCCCCCCCTGCCCCCCCCATTCCTTACTCACTGCTTCTATTGAGGGAAACTCCCAATTCCTGCGGTGGGGGGATGGGAAATACAGCTATTTGCAATGAAATCCAGGACTCCATAAAGTTAAAGGGAGGGCCCCCAAAGGGAGGGCCCCTTGCCAGTTAGGGCCACACCTGCCACGTTGGGGCCAGAGGCTGCCAATGCCCGAGAGCCTGGGACTCTTCGCCTGGCCTTGAAATGTGGGGTCACAGGTGGAGGGAGGCAGCAGCAGCGAGAACAACGTTCCCCCACTCCAAAGGCTACAAGCCGAGGTCTGACGCTGGGGCTCCCGGAGGGCCCCCCCTTCACGGAAGCCGCCCTTGGGGCCCTCCGAGAGGCGTCGGGAGCCGTGAGTGAGGGAGCCCCCTGTCCACGGGGGCTCTGAGCTGGGGCTCTGGAGGAGCAGGAGGGCGCGGGACATCCACGCCCACCACTTTGCTGACCGAGAGGATGCGCAGGGGTGCCCTGGGCCCCTTCCACAAGCCCCCCCCCTCACCCCACCTCCAGGGACCGGACGGAGCGTGCCACTGACCTGGGACATCTGGGGGAAGAGGCTGATGGCCAAGGGCAGGGCGAGGCCGAAGGCCGTAAGGCACACAAGACTCTGGACCGGGAGGAGCATCCGAGGTCGGGAGCGCAGAAAAGCCGTCCTGGAAGACAGACGGGCGTCATTGTCAGACAAAGACCCCCCCAGGGACCCCCTCCTCTGCCCCACTCCCAGCCCTGCTTGGAGGGGAGACCCAGCCATTTAGCCCCCAGGGGGCCTGTGGGGGAGGGGAGTTGGAGGCCATCCGCAGAGGTAAACCTCTTTTGGGGGAGGGTCTCCTCTCTGTGCCAGCCTGTCTCCCTCCCTCCCTCCCTCCCTCCCTCAAGGAGCCCCGAGGGCCAAACTAGGAAGCTGGATGAGATTCTGGCCGATGCAGGAAGGCTTCCGTTGCCCCCAGCGGAGCTGCAGGAGGGAGGCGGGGATGGCTGCCTCTCTGGACTCCTTCCAGAGAACATGGAGGAAACGCTGAGGGCCCTCAGTGGCCCCTGCCCTGGCTCTGAAGGACCCTTGGCGATCGCCCTCTTTGCACCCAGGGGGTGGGGGCAGCACTGAGGAGGCCCCTCCCAGCCTGGGCGGCCTTCCTTCTCCTCCCTCCTCCTCCATCCCCGAGAGCTCTGGCAAAGGCTTCACCCCCTCTCCCGTCGGAGGCGCTGGCCTTGCCAAGGGGCCGCCATCTCTAAGGGCCCCGAACAAGCCAGAGCCACGGAGGCGGGGCAGGAGGACGCAGGCGGTCACCTCCCCCCCCCCCGGGCATCCCTTCCGCCAACAACTGGGCCCACCCCCTCTGCCCGGGCACCCGATGGAGGTGGCCGGTGTCCCTCTGAAATTCCACCCAGCATCCTCTGGAGCCCGAGTGGACCCCCCCCCCTCTGGGCTGCTGCCTGTCTTCCCCAGGCCACCCCGTTTGCAGCCCCTTAATTGCAGCCGCTGGGCTCCTCCTCTCTCCTCCTAGGGGGAGCAGAACCAAATTGGCTGGTGAGGCTCCCAGGTGTGACTTCCACCCTGGGTGTTGTAAACTCGGACCGATTCAAATCCCAATGGCTGGGCGTCCTCATTAGGAGGCGTTATGGCCTGATTTAAAGAAAAAGCCTTAATTATCACATGAAGTGCAACGTCTTAATTGGGACTCAGATCTCAGCAGTTGCAAAGTTCAGGCTAAATGACTCACCATTAAGCCAGAGGGAGGCTCGGCCTTCAGGTCCCTGCTCTGAAGAGCCACCGCCTGCCGCCTGCCAGGGTGCCACCCTGATCCCCCACACCACTCGGGGCCAGCCCTGCCCACCCCGGGCCTCTGCCCCCCAACTGCCCCCCAACTGCCCCTGCTTTCTCTGCAGGCACAGGCTCAAGAGCCGGTCAGCTGTGGATGGAGGCCGTGAGGACCCCAAGGGGGAATTCCCTGGCTGGACCCGGTCGATGTGCTCCAGCTACCAGCAAATAGCCAGAGCCCTTAGCCCTATAGGCTTTATAGCCCTCTCTAAGCGCTTCGCAGCCTCTGGCCCCCAACACTCTGGCTCCTCCTTTGACCAACCTCGGAAGGTGGAAGGCTGTCAACCTTGAGACAGGTGAGGCTCAGACTCCTGACTGTGGGCAGAGTTAACCTGCAATACTGCATTCTAACCACTGGGAGGGAATGGAGGGAGGGCAGTAGCAGTAGTGCTTAGACTTATACACCGCTTCACGGTGCTTTTACAGCCCTCTCTAAGCGGTTCACAGAGCCAGCCTCTTCTTCCTCCAATAATCTGGCTCCTCCTTTGACCCACCTCGGAAGGACGGAAGACTGAGTCAAATTTGAGCCCAGTGAGATTTGAGCTGCCAAACTGCAGCTAGCAGTCAGCTGAAGTCGCCTGCAGTTCTGCCCTCTAAGCACTGCGCCAGCTCAGCTCTATACAGGAATGCAGGGGATCCCTGTACGGAGGGCACAAAAGGATCCCGGGAAGCCTGAATCCCAGGGTCAGTTGCATGTGGGAACGGCTGCTTTCCCACCGGAGAGGCCAGGAGTCCTTCTCTGCAGGGGGCCTGGAAGGGAGGAGGGCTTCCAGGATCGAGGCCAGCCCATCCTGGCTGGGGGTGGTCCAGGCTAGTGGTCCCACGCAACGCAGACCCTGCAACCTGCTTTAGAGTAAGGGTTCCCGAACTTGGAGACTGGTGAACTTCAACTCCCAGAATTCCCCAGCCAGCCGCAATTCTGGGAGTTGCAAAGTCCACAAGTCTTCAAGGGCCCAAGTTTGGAGAGCCTGCTTTGGATGAGACCAGCCATTGGCCCCAATGCCCTTGGGGTTCCCAGAAAGCTTTGAAAAGGGGCCCTTGACACTTGGGAGCCTGGAAAGAAGGGGGCAAGACTGGGCTGGGAGGCAGCCTCCCTTCTCTCTCCTGCCCACAGGGAGCGGGAACAGCCCCAGTGGAAGTGGGGGGTCTCCCTCTTGCCACCCGAGCGGCCTATGTCCCCCTGCCGGGAGAGACAGAGCTCTTCCTCACAGCAAGGGCCTCGGGGGGGGGGGGGGGCTGGTCACTCCATGGAGCCCCCTCCTCTTGTGGACAGGGAGGCCCTTCCAGCAGCCCTGGGGGGGGGGGGCACAGGGAGAGCAGGAGGGTGCAGACGGGGCATCTGTGCTGCAGACGCGCCGTGTCACCCAGCTTGAATGCGCACCTTCCTTCCAGTTTCAGCACATGGCTGATTAGCAGTTCACGTCCTGCATAATGTGGCAGCTGTCGCGGCGTTTTCGGAGGGCCTGCAACACCTTCCATATGGAAGTTGCTCTCGGGACGCCCCGGCCTTCTCGGGTTTGGTGCTCCAGAGCGGCATGGGCCTCGCAGGAGACGGAGGCGCTGAGCGGGCGATGGCAGGGGCTCAGGGCAGGTGCCGAAGCTGGCAGACTCCGGGTGGGGCAGGGAGGGCCGTGTCTATAGTCAACACGGCTGCCCTCCACGCCTCTGCCGAGAGCCACGAAAGGGGGGGTGGGGGGCCCTGGGGGCTCTCTGAGCCGGGCGGCTTCCTCGCAGGGAACCTCATCAGGGCTAGAAGGGGGGGGGGGGAGGAGGAGATCCTCATCTGTGGGGCCCTGGGTGTCTCTGAGCTGGGCAGTTTCCTTGCAGGGAAGGTCATCAGGGCTCCCTTGGGGCATGAACCATCTGCAAGGAAACCGCCCAGCTCAGAGAGCCCCCAGCCGCCCTGAGCCACAGAGACTCTCCTCACTGGACTGGGGAAAGACGGGCGTTTCTGGGGTGGCCAAGGGGCCCTTGTGGGGGTCCCCCCATTCTGAGGGCTGAGCCCCTGGCCCAGGACAGGCTGCCTCTCCCCCCACGCCCTGACCTGGCAAGGGGGGCTCCCTCCGTGCTCAAAGGACGCAAGGGCTCCAGGGCCCTTGGAGCGAGAGGCACGTGGACCCCCAAAGGTGCCTGCAAGAGGGGGCCACTTCTCAGCCGCTGAAGCCACCGAGGCCTCGGTCCAGCTGAGGCTGCTTCTGGGGCTGCAGCCGCCTCAGGACCAGGGCATGGAACTCCCCTCTGCCCCCTTCTCCCCCACCACACCTCATACGGCAGGGGGCCAAAGGCCCTGATGCCGGGTAGAGCCCCCCCCCCCCACCGAATCAGGCAGCGGGGGAGGGGAGATGAGCCCCCCCCTCTTTTCCTGGGAAGCTGAGCCAACAACAGTCGCACCAACAGCGGCATCTCACATCTGCGGACGCCCCCCTCCCCCCCAGAGCTCAGAAGAGGTCCGGCTGAGCCCGGCTGGCTGCTTCCCCAGGGAGCCCAGAGGAGACTGGGGATGGGAAGACTCTTCCTGGGGAGGGAGGGAGGGAGGGAGGGAGGGAGGGAGGGAGGGAGGAAATCTTCGGGGGGGGGGGGAGAAGAGAGAAGGCAGGCCCAGGGAAGGGGGAAGGGGCAAGGGAGGGGGAGAGACGCAGCAGGTCTGCAGCCCCCTACCCCCTTCCTGGAGGCTGTGCAGGAGAGGGGGAGGAAGGAAGGCAGGCGGGAGGAGGGAATGGAGGAGGCCCAGCCGTCTTCTCTGGAACGCCCAACCCAACTTTGGCTTCCGTGATTGAGTCCACCTGATTTCAAACTCTATTTTGCTTTTTAGTTTTGATGAGAGAGGGAGGCAGAAGGAGAGAGGGAGGGAGAGGGAGGGAGGGAGGGAGAGAGGGAGGGTCTTGCTGAGAACCAGAGGACCTTCAGAGTTAGAAGGAGACGGCCTGATACTTGTGGTACGAGAACGTTCAGATTCGCCTACGTTTTAAAAATCCCTGCGTCAGACGTCCCATTGCGAGAGCATGGAATAGAGATACACACCCAGGATATCCCCGGACACACCTTTGTTGTAGCTCTCCGCACAAGAAGCCTTTTGCAGAGAGAAACAACGGGCAAAGAGCCACCCGTCCTGCAGGACGTTAGAAAGTTGCCAAGGGGAAGACCCCCACGGACTCAACTCTACCACTGAGGGCAGAGGGACGGGAGCGTCAATGGTTTTCCCACTTAGAGGAATCAGAAAGGTCCCAAGCAGGCAAACTAATTCAGGGTGTATGGAATATTCTGGCTTTGGAATTGCATACAAATGAGGAGCCAGCCCTTGCTCAAATGTACAAACTTTTATTGAGATTTGAAACGGAAGAAATAAAAGAATGTATGATAAAGTGGGCTAAAATTTGTGGCTACAATACACAGGTGGAACAATGGGAAAATATGGGGCTGAGGAGATTGAAACGGACACTACATGATAATCTTAAGGAGAACAATTATAAAGTGACATACTGTTAGTATGTGACACCAGAGGATTGTTCTAGAATGTATAAAAGCCCCTCAAAGTTATGAGGAGGGTCATTTTATCACGCTTGGCAGACGTGTAAAAAGGCTAGAAAATTCCAGATTCAAATATATACGCGGATTAAAGAATAATATACAGCTGAAAGCAGAACTTTTCCTTTTGGGACTGGGGGCTTTTTGCAAAAACCAAAACCCAAACCAGGGAGAAAACGGATGTAGGAGCCGTGGCTCTGCTGGTCAGAGAGCACAGATTGTAGAAAGTCACAATGTAATTTCAGAGAAAGAAGTCAGCTTATAGCTTTATTCTTCTCTCTGTTTCTTCTTCTTTATTCTTTTCTTTTTCATTTTTTCCCTTTCTTCCTTCTTGTTCATTTTTAATCTTATTTTTAAAGCTTTCAATAAAATTAAATCAAGCTATATAGCGGTTTGATTAACACAGACTTGGAAAGAACACTGGGGTGGGGTGGGGAGAATGACAAAGATCTGTAAGGATGCGGTAGAGGATCTTTTACTCAGTGTGAATGCTGACAACTCTTTCATTGCACAATATATGACAGACTGCACCACGGTTTCAACTGGGAAACAGTGAGGAAAAATCCCAGAACGCTAAGGAATTCCTCTTGGCATTCAGACAAATCAGCCATCAACAGACACATAGCCATGAACCAAATTTACACACCATTCAAGAGAGGCCAAAAAAGAAAAGGCCAGGAGACGGATTCTCCAGGAGAAGCAGGGATCAGCCCCAGGCAAACAATATGGCTGGAAAACAACACCCAAATCAAAGTCACTACCAAGGAGAAAACCGCATCCCCACCAATACTGGCAGAGCAAACCTCTCTACGTGTATATAAACAGGGAGCAAACCCCACACTCAGACACACTGCTGATGTTGCCTAGTAAGGTAATGAGAGGTCTTCAAAACAACCAAGCTCAGGTGCACCAAAGAGCCCAACCCTGAGAGACACATGTCCTCTTCCGTTGTCTTTGCCCCGTGGGGCATTTCCTCCCTTCATCCGAGGGCTCTGCTCTCCTTGTAAGGCAGCCGCCCAGAGCAGAGCAGCTTCTACAGGGAATGGAAAGACACCCCACGGAAGGAGCGTCTCACCCACTGGGCAGAGGCTCTGGCCGGCCCCCAGCAGGACGGAAGGAGGCGGCAAGCGGAGGGCCCGGAGGATGCGCCAATATTGGCCCATACGACACCCCAAAAGGCACCCTTGACTCCCCTCTCTCACAGCCCTGTAGGGAGCCCCCCCTCCCCAGCGCCCCCTGCGCCCCACTTACTTCTCCAGGAGAGACATGATGATGGGGGGCAGGACCAGGATAGGCATGGGCAGCACCACCCGTGTGAGCGCCGTCTCCAGCAGGGCCTGAGGAGACACGGGAGGGGGGGGAGGTGTGTGCTTCAGATGCGCCGCTTGCCCTCCTGCCAGAAACAGGGGGGCTCCGAGTGGGGTGGGGGGGACGGCCTCTCTTGCCCGCCACAAGGAAGAGCCCTGCGGAGGGTTGGGCTGGGCCACCCTCACCCCACGGGGGCCGGAAGCTGCCGGGTCCACGCTCTGAAGGGCCCCCCCTTTGCAAAGTGCCCCCCTCCATGTCCTGCAGGAGGCAGCAGCATTAGGGGGGGGGGCTTGGCGCAACGTGTGAGTGCAGCTGACCAAAGCTCAGATCTCCTGGGGGGGGACGGGGGGGGGTTCCAGAATACAAAGCAGCATACGAATGTTTTGAGGGAGGGGGCTCTCCCTCCCCAAAGGCTGGGGGTCTCTGGCCCAGAGGTCCTCTGCCAGCTGAGCAGGGGAAAGACAAGAGGGACCCCATCCGTTGAGTGGGGCTTTGGGGAGGGGGTCTTGGCAAAGGGCGACTCAGAGGCAGAAAGGCCCAGGGTCTCTGCAGAGGGGCTGGGGGGGGGGGGGAGAGGAGCAGGCAGGTGTGTGTGTGTGAGAGAGAGTCAGGAAACATCTGGAGCATCTTCCTACAGACACAGCTGGCGATAGCTAATTAATTCCAGGCAGGGAAGTTAGGAACCCTCCTGCCTCCTTTCCTCTTCCCCCCCCCCCCCAATCAGGCACAGGACCCCCTTCCCTCTCGGGGGGGGGCTTCCTGCTCTCGTGGGCCCCGGAAGCGCCAGGACCTCTCCCACTCCACCCGCTGGCAGAGCTCAGGGCACCCCTGCAGCCCCCTCGATCAAAACATGCCCCCCCCCATGGCGCAGGCTCCCCTCGGCCTGCAGGAGACCCTCCCGGAGGGGCAGAAGAGGTGGGGCTCCTTCACTCTCCGAGCCCAAGAAGCCTCTGCACGTCCACCCTGGCCCTGGCGGGACCCTCGACGCCCCCCCACCCTGTCCCTGGCGAAAGAGGCCAGCCGGGACCCCCAGGAGGCACCTACGTGTCTGGCAGCGATCCGGGACGATCCCACCACCTTCCCTTCCTCGTCCAGGACATCGACCCCTTCCTCCAGCTCCATGTGCCTCATCAGGACCACGTTGCAAATGTTGGCACTCGCTGGGGGGGGGGGGGGGGGAGGGACAGCTGAAAAGCCATGCTGGAAGGAGAGCCCACCCCACACGGCCTGGAGGAAAGCCCCCGGCCCCCCCGCCCCCTCTCCCACCGACTCCCAACTCTCCTCCCCCTGGACCAGGCGGAAGTTGCAGTTGCTGGAGGGGGGAGCTCTGGGCAGAGCCATGGGGGGGAGGGGGCTGGCTCCACCCCTGCCCCTCACACCCCGCAGGGAGAGTCAGGGAGAGCCCACCCTGGAAGCCTTGGGGGCCCAGGCCATGCAGTCAGGGAAAGCGGGGGCCCTTGCAAAGCCCGGGGGGGGGGGTCTCGGGGGTTCATGAGCTGCCACTGGGGAGCCAAGGGGATGCCTGACCCTGCTGTGCCAGACATCCCCCCCCCCCGACCATGATGCCCCCATCCTGGCTGAAGGTGGGCACCAGGGACCTCAGCAGCCCCACCAGCCTGCGGGAGAGGGCAGGGGGTCTCACCTACGGCAGGGAATGGCACAAATCTCTGGATGAGGAGCCGGGTGGCCGGCGTGAACTGGTTGGCTCTCTGGATGAGAAGGTTAAGGCCCACCTGCAGGGGAAAGAAGCCGGGGGAGGTCAGTGGGCCGAGACCCTCCCGGGCTGGGCCTCCTAGGGAGGGGGGTCTTCCTGCTTCTGCCTCCCCCCCCCATCCCCTCTGCTGAATGCCCATCAGCTGAGGACGAAGCCTTCCTGGACCTCTGAAGGCAGCAGGCAGCGAGGACACAAGTGGGGGCCCATCGAAACCCCCCAAGCCCTGAGATTCAGCTGGGCACCACGTTCACGCAGGGGACAACCCTCACAAAAAGTGTGGCAAGGGGAAGCAGAAGACACTGGCCCCCCAGGCGGCATCTGCTCCCCGCAAGGAAGCCCCCTTGGCCTGCCAGGTTATGGGACTACCAACCTCCCCCTGCAAGGCCAGAGCCAAAGCCCATCATCCACTTCCTTTCCCAAGGAGAAGGGGGATGGCTTCCACCAGAGAACGGCCCGGCTGAGGCCGAGCACGGGTCCCTCGTGGTGTTAAGTGGTCAGCGGAGCCTGGCCGGCGGGGGTCCCTCTGCTCCACGGCAGATGCTGGTGGGGGATTCGCAGACTATCAACGCATCCGAGCAGCTCCTGGCACACAATTATCAAGGTGGGCAGGAGGACCGGGGGAAAGCCGCAGGGCACCTCCGCCAGAGAAATGGTGTTGCTGAGAGGCGTAGCAGGGCAGGTGACCGGCGGGAGGAGAGGAAATGAGAAGCGGGCGGGAGAGCTGGGCCAAGAGACGGGGCCCTGGGGCAGAAGAGGGGTCAGCAAAGGCTCCTTGGCAGCCTCCCACTGGCCAGTCTGCTCCAGGGGTAGGCAACGATGGCAACTTTACGACCTGTGGACTTCAACTCCCAGAATTCCCGAGCCAGCTTTGCCCCCCCCCCTCCCCCCCGCTCCATATTGGCTGAAACTCTGGAGGTGGGAGGGACTGTCTTGGGGGCTCCTCCACCTCTATGGGGCAGCCCAAGACCAGCAAAGCACTTCTTCCCCACAGATCCTGTGCCTAAAGCCCCTCATGCCCCCAACCACCCAAGAGGGGGGGAAAGAAGCCTTAAAGGGCCACTCACCGCAATGGAGACGGCACTGACCACGGCCCCCAGGTAGCCCTGGATGAACTTGGAGGTCGGCGACGGCTGGGAAGGAGGAGGAAGAGGACAAGAAAGAATGGAGGGAAACTCATCAAGGAGAGAAGCAACCTGGAAGTAAGGAGGAACTCCCCAACACAGTGGGGACTATTAACCAGTGGAACAGAAGTCGCCTCCAGAAGTTGTGAGGGCTCCAACGCTGGAGGCGTTCAAGAAGAGGCTGGACAGCCATTTATTTGAAATAATCTAGGGTCTCCTGCTTGAGCAGGGGGTTGGACTAGAAGACCTCAAGGGTCCCTTTCAGTTCTAGTGTGATTGATTAATAGAAGGCAGCATCTGAGGTCACAGGCAGGAAACAAAGACACTCGTGTGTGTGTGTGTGTGTGTCCACTTTCTGCCCCCTGCTGAAAGGGGACAGCTCTCTGCAGCCCCACTTGGGAGGCCGAAATCCTCGGGCTATTCAGCTGGGCCCTTGGGGGTCAGAGAGCCAGCAGGGCGGGAGGGAAGGCTGGCTGCTGCCAGAAGCCCGTGGCTGGCCTCCAGCAGCTGTACGGGGACAGGGGGGGGGGGCGTGGAGGAGGAGGAGGAGCGGAGGGGTCCCTTCAGGGGTGAAGAGCTGGCAATGTGCCCGGAGGCCCCGACCTTCCCGAGACAGGCAGATGCTGTGCCCAGAGCCCCAAAGGTTGGCAGAGGGGCCTGGGGTGCCCTGGCATCTGGGCCTCTGGCCAGGGGGGGGGGGGGCATGTGCTGACCAGTCCCAGCCACTGGAGCTCTCCCTGCACCCCAGGAGGAGGAGCTGGGCCGGGGGAACCAAGCCAGAAACCCCCCACCTCACCTTGGTTGCGTTCCGGTTTGCATAGTTGACGCAGGCGTTGTGGCTCTGGTTCAGCCACTGGGGAGACGGGAGGAGAGGAGAGGAGGGTCACAAGGGAGCCCTCGGAAGAGGCAGGCAGTCGGGGGGGGGGGGGAGAAACAGGAGGAGGCTGAGCGGCCACAGGCAGCCCTTCCAGGTCAGCCTCTCTCTCCTCACACACGCACTCACACGCACGCAGGCACACGAGGCCCTGGCTGCCCCAGGGAAGCCACGGAGAGGGGCATGAATGATGGCAGCTGCCCCCAAGTCGCTTTGCGGAGCGAGAGGGGCAGCAGGGAGGAGGAAGGGGCGAAGGGCCGGAGGAGGGGATCCCCGCTTGAAACCCGCGGCTGGCAGAGGCTCCTTCTCCAGCCGATGACGGCCACACGCTCCTCACCTGCCAGAAGACGGTGGAGGCCAGGGTCTGGCTTGGCAGCAGAAGGCCCACCACCTGCGAGAGGAGAGGCGGGAGATCAAAGACGAGGAAGGTCTTTGTATGTATTTTAACATTCCTGTGCGCCGCCCTGGGTCCGTTTGGAGAAGGGCGGGATATAAATTTAATTTAAAAAAAAAAAAAAAAAAGGTGCCCCCAAGGCTCCCTGGGCGTCCAGCAGAGGTGGGGGAGGAGCCTCGCCCTGGGCACGCCTGCCCTCTGCGGAACGGGAGGGGCAGCCCACAGAAAAGGGATTCCCCAGGATCTGGCCCACAGGAAGCAGCCCCCCCCCCGCTGCCCTTTCGTCCCGAGACTTTGGGGGGGGGGGGATGCAGAGAGCCTCTGCCCACCTGGGGGAGGCTGCTTTTTGGGGGGCCAGCAGGGAGGGGAGGGTCCCTCCAGGCTTCAGCCTTCAAACATTCGTCTGTCTGCAAAGTAACCCTCAGCTCATTTAGTGACCACTCAAAGCTACCGTTCCTCTGAGAATTATTCACACGAGGTCCTCGCACTTACAACCATCGCACCCAGCACCTATCTACAAAGACCGCAGTGTCTCCGGGTCAGACGGCCGCCACTGGGGACTTTGTCAGCCGGCTTCTGACAGGCAGAGTCAATGGGGAGAGCCAGGGGGTCGTGGGATTCGCCTAGAAACTTGCAGTGATTCACTTAACAACCAGGGCAAAAAGGTCATAAAATCAGGCATGGCTTAACTGCCTCGACTGACAATGGAAATTCTGGTCCCGACTGCGGTCATAAGCCGAGGACTGTCTGACCCTAGATCAGGGGTCTCCCACCTTGGCCCCTTTAAGCCTGGCGGACTTCAACTCCCAGAATTCCCCAGCCAGCATGCCCGGGGGGGAGGTAGGGAATGGCTGGAAATGAGTGGGGGAGAGAGCTGCACATCCCCCCAGATAGGGGGAGACACGCGGGCGAGGGGCTGCCTGCAAGAGGCACGCTGAACGCCATCCCTCCATCTGGGCCAGGGGCTGCCAAGAACTACGGCTTCCTTGCTGGGAACCCCAGACAGGAGAGGCAGAAAGGCAGCCGTTCCAAGCCCCCCACCCCCTTTCACGGATCCCACTGGAGACAAAGACCCTGGCCCTGCTGGGCTTCAGGGGGCCTGCGGCACAACAGACGAGGCAGGCAGAAATTCAACTGGCGGGGCTTTCTGCCTTGCTGACACCTGTGTGGGCCATACATCTGTGGGAAGTGCCCCCCCCCCCATGATTGGGGAATCTACCAGGGCTGCCCTTGGGGCCCAGAAGACAGGAGGCTTCTGAGCAGGGAGGTCAGCTGAGGCCAGGAGCTTCAACTGGAGCCCCAGGGAGGGGAAGAGGGGGGGAGGGAAGGAGGAGGAAAAAGAAAGGAGGAGGAAGAAGGAAGGAAGGAAGGAAAGAAGGAAGAGCAAGAAGAGGAGGAAGGAAGGAGGAAGATAAGGAAGAAGGAAGGAAAAGAAAGGAAAATACAAATGGAATGAGAAGGAGGGAGGGAGGAAAGAAGGGAGAATACAAAATGAGGAAGGGAGTTCCCAGCCTCCATCCATCCTCAAAACACCCCCTCCTTCCTTCCTTCCTTCCTTCCTTCCTTCCTTCCTTCCCAGTATGCTCAGTTGAAAACTCAGACGGGGATTGAGAAAGCTGCCAATTATGTCACTACATTTCACAGATCAATTGGCATAAATGTTAAAATTAAAATGTAACATTTGAAAATCATTATATATATTTTTTTTGCTTTATGACAAGGGGTTCCAGTTTATCATTTGCAGCTTGCGAAACGGAGCTCCGCTGACAGCTCTCAGCTCCTCTGACAGGCCTGGATTTGGGCCGATTCTGGTGTCAACCTGATCGCTAACTCAAATTTGTGTTTAACTTTTTGCAAAGTTAATTACAGATTACCACCCAAATGTTAAACATAAATAAGGACACCTTTCCCCTCTTTACGCTGGGAACCCTGCCATGCCTTCCTTCAAGAGATCATTACTGCCAGGCCCATATGTCTCCCGCAATGTGGCCAGAACGCTCCCCCCCCCAAGAGACGGCAGAGGGAGGGGCGGCCCCCAGGAGGAGAATGGCGGCAACGGGGGCCAGTGCTCCCCCCGGAAGGAGGCCAGGCGAGGGGCTGGAGCCGCCACAGACACACACACCCGGCTCCCTTAGAAACCCCACAAGATGGCAGCCAACGGTGGCCCAATGGCGCTTCTCTGACCCCAGAGAATCCCCCTCCTCCTCCATGTCCCCCCCCCCCCAGGCGCTGCCTCTGCTCGCTCAGCCAGCCGCCCCGTTTCCTGGTCCTTCACCCTCCCCCAGGAGCAGCTGGACGGAGGCAGAGGGCAGCCCGTCCACCTCAGCCGGGCCCCAAAGAGGGAAGGGGCCTTTGATGCACCCAGGCAGCCCCCAGGCAGCCTAGCAACGCTGCAGCCATCAGACAGGGGCCTGGGGGGGGGGGGGGGGGCTGAACCAGAGAACCGGAAGACAAAGCTAAGGAAGGCATTTCTGGCTAGGCAGAGTGAAGGTGCGAGGCTTTCACACTTACAATCGGCGTGCCAAAAGGAATGTAACCTAAGGAAAAAAGAAAGGCATCTTTTGAGACCCGGATGTTCCCCCACCCACAGGAAGAGTTGCTGGAGGGGGCCTGCAAGGACTCAGGTGAACACTGGAGGGCAGCAGAGAGACGTTCCACCTGGGCCATCTAATGGCCGGCCAGAGTTTTGCACCCAGGATTCCCAAATGGGGGTAAACGCCCAGCCAGGTGAGGAATCCTGGGAGTTGTAGCCCAAAGACACCTTGAACCTGTCGGGGGGGGGGGGGGCTGAGCCAGGCACTGACCGCACAGAGAAGCACCCAGGTGTGGAGCAGGTGAGCCCCCAAAACCCAGCCAAGCTCCCTGGGACCATACCTGACATCCGGAAAGGCATGAAAATGGTCTCGTTGGTGTCCGGGTGGATGATGGCCTAGAAGAGGAGGAGACGCCGTGAAATCGGAAGCAGCTTCCCCGGAAGCCCCCCCCCCCATGCCCCCCTCCCTCCCAAGCAGAGCAGGCAGGAAGCGGCCCCAGGTGAGCCAATCCCGTTTCCGATGAGGCTCCAGTCTTGCAAATGTGGTGGTTCCAACCTCCTGCTGCCTCTTTTACATCCTGGGAGGTTCAGGCAGCTGAGTCTCAATCTCTTTCTCCCCCCTTTCCTCAGCCGTGGCCCCTCCCCTCTGGCCCCTCCCCAGGCAGCCCCTCCCTGCCCTTCCCTTCTCCTATTCCATCACAAGAATTCGGCTTCCTGTTGCATGGGGGGAGAGCAACACCCTCCACCCCCCCCTGCACCCAGCCATGCAGGCTGAAGCCCAGCTAAACCTGATCCTCATGGGACGCTCCGACTCCCATCTCTTCCCCACCCAGGCCCTGGACTGGCTGGGCCCCCGAAGGCCTGGTGCTCTGGAGAAGACGGCAGACGGCAAAGGGAAGACACGGGCTCCCTGGGGGAAAAGATGCCCGAGAGGAGCCCAGCCTTTCCCCTCAGGAGAAGCACCCGCCAATCACCCAGCAGGTTACCTGTTTTATTTTCTGTGCTCTCCAAAGCTGGAAAGGCAAGAGAGACGGTTAAGGTGGAGGGTTCAAACGCGCAGGCCGAAGGCAACAAGAGAGACCCTTACCCAAAAGGCAGCCTTGTGGGGGAGGGGGGTGGAAGGGGGCAAGGAGGAGAGCAGGAGGTCACATTCACGGGAGGGACGGAGCAGCTCATCCCAGAGCCCACTGCAGGGAGCGAGGAGCCCTGAGCCGGAGAGATGCTTGCAGTGGGGGCCCCGTGTGCTGCAGCTGGTGAGATGGGCTGGGATCCTGCCCTGTAAACACCCAAGGGCCTCCAGGCAGCCCTTCCCAAAAAAAGCCTCCAAACTCCGAGGGGCCTCGGGGTCTCTTGCTGGACCTCTGGACACCTCCGGGGCCGAGAGGCGAGGCCATCTCTGCCTGCACCTGCAGAAGACTGTCTCTCGTGTCAGGCCGGCTCCCCATTTGCCACACGGAAATACGTTTGGGGTGCCAGGAAAATGGTTGAGCAAACGAAGGAAAACGGGGTCCCAGAGAGGCCAAAGGCAGGCAGGATTTCCGTAGGAGGCTCTCGCCAAGGACCCCAGAGGATGCGGCTCTTCTGGGCTGCAGGCGAACGAGGCAGGAGCCGCCCAGGGTCCCCACACACAGAGCCAGCCTTTCCTATTTCAGGGAATTATTTTGGAGCACATCTATAAAATGTAACAGAACTGCAATTCGTCCCGCACCGTATTCACCTGCTTGACAAGCCTTCCCCAACCTGGCGCCCTCCTCATGGGCTGGACCAACTCATCATCCCAGCCAGCAGGGTCCTTGATGCCCTGCACATCCGGGGGCACCAGGGTGGCCAAGGCTGAGAAGCTACTTGCCCGTCCTTCATCCTTCGGGCAAGTGGTGGGGCCGTCACACACACGCACACGCACGGTCTCCTCTTCCCCGTGGGCCTTCTCCTTCTCACATCCTCCTCCCCTCCAGAGCAGCCCTTGCTGGGTTCGCTCGGTTTGCTCTCAGCGCTTAAATTGGCCTCCAAAAGGCTTTTTAGCACCGGAGTCGGCCCAGCCGTTCCGCCTGATTGGGCGTGTGGGGCTGACGGGAGGGACCCTAGGGCTCAAATAGCCGGGGTGGGAAAACCGGCCAGGCGCCTGGCTGTCCTCCAGCTGTGTAAATCAGAGGCTCAATCTTCTCCGGATCGCACCCAGCCGAGCCCCCGGGGAGCCCTGCCAGGGACGGGGACGGGGACGGGGGGGACACACAGGTGTAAAAGAGCGAAAGCAAGGGCAGGTGAATTCTGCAAGGGACGAGGCATTAAACATTCAGAGCACTTAGATAACGTTTATATGGCTGTTAATTAATTAGCCCTCCCAACATCCTGGAAGGAACCTGGGAATGATTCAACTGCCGCGCCTGGTCACTAAATGGAGCCGATCCCAAAGGCTCTCCCAGGGGGGCCCATCACACAATTGGGTGGACTGCAGGGGGCCTCCACAGGTGAGAAAAGGCTCTTTCCTAATGCTAATTGAGGCTGGGGAGAAAAGGGAACTTCTCTGTGTGTGTGTGTGTGTGTGTGTGTGTGTGTGTGTGTGTAACTGAACAACATGCTATACGTAAGTGATGAGGATGTTATAAGTGTATATGTTTCATTTGTTTTTGCATGTGTAAAAATAAAAAAAAACACTTTAAAAAAAAGCTTGTAATGTCCCATGGCCAACTGGACTTATGGCCGTAATGGGCAGCCTCCGTGGTGGCCGTATGTTAAGGGCTGCCTGCTTGGGCTCTCACCGGCTGTCCAACGTGGCCAAAGCATCCAATGCCGCTGGGTGCCAGCTATGAAGGAATCTGCCCTTTCAAGCCCTTGAGCCTGGATCCAGGAGGGTCAAAGGGAAATGCTCGAAGGACACCGGGGACATTCCTGCCCTTTGGGGGGATCTTCTGGGATTCCTCCCCCACACACGGCCCTCCACACACTCCGCCGCCCTTGAGAAGAGACTCCCGAGGGCCCCTTGTGCCAACAGGGCAGGGACCACGGAGACACGGGCAGGAAGGGCACAGCTGGCACACGCCTGGCCTCCGCACCAGCGCCTGACTACCTAACCTCTGGTGGTCCCCAACACTGGGCCCGGGTCTCTCCTTCAGGGGACGGACGGTGGGGGCTCCTTCCTTCCCTCCGATCACCTCTTGGTTGGTGGTTCCCGGGGCCAGTGAGCCGTGCTTGTAGTCTTCCAGCAGCTGCAGGGCTTCCTTCAGGCGGCCCTGAAAAGACAGCGAGCATCAGCCCCACCTGGAGGGGGGGGGAAAGGGCCAGGGCCCCCGCTTGGCCTCCCACTTCTGGGCGGGGGGGGGGGGAGCTGTGCTTGGGACCCCCGGGAAGAGGGACACCAAGCAACCGCTAGCGAGGCTCTGCCTGGACTCCCCTTCCAAGCAAGAGAAGGGAGGAGGCCATGCGGGGCAGCTGACGGGGCCGGTGGCTGGGAGAGCAGATGGGGACCCTCGTCTCCTTCCTCGCCAGGCTGGTAATCCAGAGGGCTCCTCCCAAATCGGACAGAAGCCCCCCTGGGAGAGTTCAGGCATTCCTTCACTTGGAGAAGAGCGGGGTATAAATGTAATAAAATAAATAAAATTAAATTAAAATAAATAAATAAACTTATTCAATCAACCAATCCACAGGGTCAGCCAAACTCTCCCACCGCATCTCCTGCCCTCACGCAAGGCGGCAGGGGCTCTAAAGCAGGGGGTGGGTGTCAAACTCGCAGCCGGAGGACCGGATGAGTCACGCCCTGCCCCCCCTCCCATTTAGCAAAGGGGGGGGGGAGTTGCAATCCATCACGTGTCATGGTGTGTTTGACCCCCCTGCTCTCAAGCCTTTGCAAGCCCCTTCGTTTCGGCCCTGCAAGCCCGTCAGGAACCTCTGCCGGTCAGCCTCCAAGATTCAGGTGGACCCTTGGAATCCCCAAGAGCTTCTCTCCCCTCCCCCACCTCTCCACCAGCCCCCCTTTCTTTGAAGGGTCCTTGGTGCTCTCTGACCTGGGTGGATTTCTTGCAACGTTTCACCACCCAACTAACAGCATCAGAGTGAACCCTACCCCCTCCTAGCACTGATGATGTGACTTAGTTGGGTCATGAGACATCTGCAAGGAAACCACCCGTCTCAGAGAGCACCAGGGACACCCCCCGCATTTCGGCCCTGAGCTAGAAAGGTTCTCCTTGTTTGGTGCCGAGCCAGCGCAAGGGGAGGCAGTGTGGGGAAGAGTGAAGGCATTTGCCAGATCCAGAGAAGGACAGCGGCCAATGGCAGACACTGGACAAATGACCACGTCCACCGCGTCAGCTGGACTTTCCCCCAAAGGGCCAGGGACCCAGAGGCAGCCCCAGAACAGCCCTGGAGGCGGGAGGGAAGGGGCATCCGAGGCCTCCCACCGCCTGCTGCTTTGAGCCTCCAGAGCAGCCAAGAAAGTGACCCATTTTCCTGTGAAAAGGCAGCCAGGCTCTGCTTAGCATTCTGGGGAGACTCCCTCCTCCTCCTCCTCTTCATTAGCATGTTTTCGGACACCCAAATCGTCCCCCTCCAGGCCTTCTCTGTGCTTCCCTCCTGAATGAAGGCCCAGGAAATGCATCAATGGACCTTCTTGTCCTCTCCTGGTTGCTATAACAACCTTGGCAGGCCCAGCTGGCCTCACAGGACCAATGCACACCCCCTCCCCACTCCGAGGAGCACAAAATGGCCCCGGCTGGCCTGAGAGGCTCTGCGCCCTCTTTTGGGGGGCTGAGAGAGAGGCCCGTCCTGAGGGAAGAGGCAAGGCGGGTCTGGATGCAGGCCAGGAGGTGAGCCCCCTCCCTCCCTCCAAGCACAGGCGAAGGGGAATGCCCCCTGCCCCGCCACGGCCCCCTTCACTCCACTGCTGCCTTCTTCCTTCGCTCCGGCTGCTGGCACCCCAATCTGTAAGCTTAGATAGATGACCTTCATGGTCCCTTTTCCCCCCTGGGGCCACACTGGCAGCCATTAAGGATGAGATTCCCTTGCCTGCTCTCAAAAGTGGACACCACACAGCACATACACCCCCCTCCACTTACCCCAGTGGCTGAGTGGTCCTTTGAGCTGCAAGAGACCCCCCCCCCAAAGGCACCTGGTTCTGAAGGTCTGACTGCTCCCCCCTCCGCCACCCCCCCCCATCCAGTGATGGCATTTCGGGGTGAGATGGGCAGCTGCTTGCAGTGCCAAGCCCCCTCCCCTTAAAGGTTGCTGCCCAAAGCGGCATTTCCCTCTGGGCCCTGGCAAGAAAAGCCCCACGGGGAACCAGGGTCTGTCGTAGTCTGACCCACTTTACAACGGCCGGGCTCTGTTACAGTGGTATGTAGGATGCCCCGAAGCACCTTCAATCATAGCCTCCCAGAAACCAAAGCCCTTCCATGCCTCTGCCAGCCTCTTGGGCCTCTTCCCTCTTGGGGGGAGGGGACGGGTACACCCCCCCCAGGCCCCCCCAGCCCCGGCAGCCTGCCAGTTCCCCCCAAAGTCCCCCACCCCCTGCTGTGCGTTAGCAGCAAATGTCGTATGGACTAAATTAGCTTCCCCGAGAAACCTGCCGAATCCTTCAGATGGTCCCACCCTCAGTTTCATTACAAGCAATTAGGAGCCTAATTTTAAGCACCAAAGTCTCACACCTGCCAGGAAGGAGGAGGAGGAGGAAGAGGAGGAGGAGGCAGCTCCAGAAGGGCGCCTGGAAAGAGGTTGGCACGGAAGAAGGAGCTCCACCGGCAGCGGATCTGTGGGGGTCGGGTGGAAGCCCCTCCAGGGCAGGAGGGCATTTCCCCCGTGGTTTTTGCTGCCCTTTCCTTTGGCATCCCTTTCGCAAGGTCCCGGTCTCATGTCCGCCATGAAAGAGACCATGGAAGTGTCAGAAATGGCAAGAGGTGGAGGGGCCTCCTGCCCGGGTGGGGAGAAGGGCTTTCCTTCCGAGCTTTGCCCGAAAGAGGAGGAGGAGGAGGAGGAGGAGGAGGAGGAGGAGGAGGAGGAGGAGGAGGAGGAGCCAGGACCTTTGCAGGGGGACCCACTCAAGAGCATTTCCACGCTTCTCCCCAGGCTGGAAAATGTTAATTTGGGGGGGGGGGGGGGGGAGAGCCGGGAGACTTGGCATTTTCTCCTTCACAGATTAATCACTCTAGAGGGACTTGGAGAAGATCCGTCTTTGGGCTTCCTGGATGCTCACCACTTAGTCATTGGTGACTGAAGGGGTGTGTGTGTGTGTGTGTCCCACATGTGTGTGTGTGTGGGGGGGGGTGACGTGCGTACCTAGATTGCATCCAGGGTGCAAGCGCAGCTTCAGATTGAGGGAGATGCATTGTAAAACCTGGTGGCATCTTCCTACCTGCCCCAGGAAGGTATTCAGGGTCTCCCGCTTGAGGGACTAGAAGACCTCCAAGGTCCCTCCCAGGTGATTGATTGATTGACGATCAGCCCCCCCCCCCAACCTTTTCCCTGGGAAGAAGGCAGAGGCACAAGAGGCTCAGGAGGAAGCGGCATCTGCTAGGGTCACGTGATCAACATTCGGACACTTGGCAAGCGACTCACATTTATGACGGTTGGGGTGTCCCCAGGTCATGTGATCCCCTTCTGCGACCTTCCAACAAGCAAAGCCAGATTCATTTAACAACTGCAGTGATTCACTTAACAACTGTGGCAAGAAAGGTCGTAAAATGGGAGAAACTCACTTAACGATTGTCTCACTTAGCCACAGACGTTTGGGGCTCCATTGCGATCGTAAGTCAAGGAATTCCTTTCTCCATGCAACAACCGCCCTGTCAGGTGGGCCGGGCTGAGAGGCAGGGACTGGACCCTCCACCCCCACTTTGCCCTTGTTAAACAGGACGTCAGACCCGGAAACCTCTCAGGCTCCCTCCTGCCTTGCCTGCCCATCTGCCACCCCAGGCACTCCTTCCCACCAGGTGCGGGCAGGGGGGTGAAGCGAGCCCTGCGCCCAGAGGCTCCCGGTCGGCTCTGCCAGCCTGAAGGGCCGCTAGGCCCAGGCTGCCTACGAGGAGTCCTCGACTTACAACCACTGGCTTAGCGGCAGTGGGACCGGAAAACCTGACTCAGTCCTCACCCTTACAACTGTCCCCACCACCACATGGCCTAATTTGGGGTACCTGGAAACTGGCCTGTGTCTGCCATGGTTGCAGCGCCATCACCAGCCCCCCTCGGTGATCTTTCAGACAAGCAAAGTCAATGGGGGAAGCTGGGTTCACTTAGCAACCGTCTGATTCGCTTAACAACAATGGCAAAACAAGTCTGGGAGTTGAAGTCCAGAGGTCGTAAAGGGGCCACAAAGGGGTTGTAAAAGGAAGGAAGGAAGGAGGGAAAGTGATGGAAGGCAGGCTGACTCCACCTTGAGGCAGTCAGAATTGAACTCCTGGGCTGAGGGCAGAATTTGCCTGCCATCCCGCACTCTAACCACTGCACCATCACAGCCCTTTTATGATCTTCTTTTATGACCTTCTGACAAGCAAAGTCAGTGGGAAAGTGAGATTCATTTAACAACCATGTTACTAATGGAACAACTGCAGTGATTCACATAACAACTGTGGCAAGAAAGGTCATAAAATGAGGCAAAACTCCCTTAAAATTGTTTTGTTTAGCAACAAAAATGTTGGGCTCAATTGTGGTCGTAAGATGAGGATTACATGCAGTCCCTCTTTCCCCAACACTCAAAAAATAGGGTTTCTTTCTTTCTTTCTTTCTTTCTTTCTTTCTTTCTTTCTTTCTTTCTTTCTTTCTTTCTTTCTTTCTTTCTTATCAGTAGAGGAAAGGATGAAGCCAAACTGTCTGTGGACACCTTTCCTGCCTGGTGTGCAGAGGATGGATCTCACCTGCTCCAGGTGTGGACCTGCACACCTGTTAAGAGTGCACCCTTTTCTGAACAGTTGCTGCTTTCACCCTCGGAAATTCAAATGTTAACCGTTCAATGGAGAAAGAGGAAAGAATAAAACTACAGCTAAAGGTTTCCAGAAATTCCAAGATGAAACCCTGTTCAGTTGGGGGGGGGGGGTCCTTCATTCCCCCCTTTTTACCGCTCTAAACAATGATTTCTCTCTCCCACAAGGCTGGCGTCATTCTACTACCTTTCCACTGGACTCAAAAGGATGACAAGTGTGATCTTGCCAACGATCCGCCAATTCGTCTTTTATCTCAATGTAGTAAACTACATGCTAGATTTCTACCTTATAAATGGTTGGATTGAGTGCAACTGGGGGGCAGGGGGGGCGCTATACATTTCGAATTCTCCAGCGTTTTTCAACCTTGGGGAATTTGAAGATGTGTGAACTTCAACTCCCAGAATTCCCCACAGCTAGCACATTTCCATCCATTGATTGCTATTCTGCCTTCAGGTGCACTGGGGTAGGCCTCTTCTTCGATTTAAATTTAAATAACGGAGGGGGACCTGGGAGGTCTTCTAGTCCAGCCCCCTGCTCAAGTGGGAGACCCTGGATAAATAGCTGCCTGATCTCTTATTGAAAGCATCCAATGATGGAGCCCCCACAACTTCTGGAGGAAAGTCTTTCCCTTGGTTAATAGTCCTCACTGTCCGGAAATTCCTCCTTCGTTCCATTGGCTTCTCTCCTTGATCCGTTTCCATCCGTTGCTTTTTCTTGTCCTGCCCTCGGGGGCTTTGGAGAAGAGGTCAACCCCTTCTTCAGGTTAAATTTTAAGTCGATTTAAAGATCCCTGTTGTAATTGGGTAATGGAATTGTACGCCATTACATAAGTAAACAAAAGACATTTGCACACTTTGGGGTAAGTTTTGCCCTGTGGAGCACCTTGACGTTAATGGCCCTAAAACTGACTTTTTAGTATTCTCAAGGTGTGTTTCAGAGCTCCAGCCGGTTATATGAGAACGGTGGGAGAGTGGGAGGGACCCAGTCTTCAAGGTACTCGAGGGCCCACTTTCAACTTTCTGCCTGCTGGACTACCCAAGCGAGGGAGCTTCATCTAAGACCTCGGAGCATTCCTGGCGATTATGAAACGTCTGAGGCAACCCCGGTAACAACCAGGCCAAAGAAGCAATTAAACCAGGGGGCTCCAAATTTGAGAACGTTAAGACTTGTGAACTTCAACCCCCAGAATTCCCTAGGCAGCATGGCTGGCTGGGAAGTTCTGGGAGTTGAAGTACACAAGTCTTAAAGTTCCCAAGTTTGGACACTCCTGAATTAAACTATTTAAACTTCTGGTTTGATGCTACCTGGCGCTCAGTGCTGCTTTCCCACAGGCTTCAAAGCCATCCAATTAAAACCCACAAAACCCACAAAGCGAATCCCTGAAGCAACTCTGGGGGCTCCCAAAGACCAGGATTCAGCCAGTGTGTCCTCCCAGGGCTTATCGGGAACTCTGGCCTCTGGCCAGAGCAGGTCCCTTGAGGGGCTTCCTTGCTGCACTGGACCTTGTTAGAAGGGGGTGTTTCTTGTGTTTCTCCCCCAGGGAGAAATTAATCTTGGGTTGGCTTTTCTCTTCTGGCAACATCCACCCTCAGCCTTAATTAGACACGTGCAAATCTAAGCAAAATATTTGGGTCATCTAAATGGACAGGGGCAGAATTTCCCACATCTGCTATACTGCAGGTCCTGCCACAATTATTGGGACTATCCCAGACTTTTTTTTTTTTTAATGTTTGACCTGTTTGACAAGAGATGGTTTTTTTCCCCCTGGCCAGAATTATGGGCTCCCATTAGGATACGGAAGGTCACAGGCTGCCTTTCCCTGCTCAATTCCAACTTGTGTAGGCTTTGCTATGGAGAGTGACTCTGGATCACGTGAGTAGCTAAAGTGCCCAATTGTCACAAAATTAACCTTTTCTTACACTGAAGGCGTTCCTGTTCTCTTTTCCTGGATGCCTTCCAGAAGATCAGGATTAAGACCTGCACTCATTTCATCCCTTCCTTCCGTTCTTCTCTTTCATCGCTCTGCCTAGGTCAGGGGTGGGGAAACTGGGCCCTTTCGCAGCTGACTCAGCAATTCTGAGTGTGGAAGTCCATAAGTCATCAAGGGGCCAAGGCTCCCCAACCCAGGTCTAGACGTTCACACACAATCTCTGTATTGGATGGGATTTTATGACCGGTCTTGGGCTGTAAACAAATCGACTACCCAGAATCGCTATTTCCAAAGCAGACAGCAAACAGCAGGGCAGGGCTGTGCCTTTTCTCCTCTGGAGCAGCGTTTTTCAACTTTGGCAACTTTAAAATGGGTTGACTGCCAACTCTGGGGCATCCTGGGAGTTGACGCCCACACACCTGAACGTTGCCTAGGTTGAAAAGGGGGCTGGAGAGATGAGGGGCACCAGGGCTGTGGGTGGGTCTTGCTGGGGCTTAATCCCTGGTGGGTCTGGTTGTCCTCTGTGGTGACAGGATGAGGCCTTCAGCTGGAGAATTATGGCTCCAGCATGGCTCCCTCCCTCTTGTATGAACAACACACACACACACACACACACACACTATATAACAACCCTCCCCAGGTACTCCCCTGCTCCGCCCTCCCATTCTGTGTCCCTAATTCTCTTTTTCCATCCCTCTTGCACACACACACACACGCACACACACACACACCATTGGGGGGGGGGAATGGGATCTCTGGCTGGTCTCCGAGTATGTCACACTTTTCATCAGGGACTGTGAGGTGTAAGAAGTTAATGGAGATAAATAAGTGCAGAGAAGGAACTGATAATGGAGGACAGAAATTAAGTGTGCTTTGGGGGGGGGGATTAACTGCTTGCCCTCCTTAAAGTACGGGAGTAATCAGGTCCAAATATACTTGTGCACATATTTGTAGGTTGACATCATTAGACATTTAATCCTTGCCCAAAATGTTGACGTAGCTAATTATTTGGGAGGCATCGCACAGACCTAACCAGAGATATTCCATTACTCCTAGTCCCTAATCCATTCCATGCCAAACCAGAGAAAATGCGTCAAACTACTTAACAATGGGGATATTCCCAAGTGCTGATGGCAGATTAAGCAGTAGAACTCCGGCCAAAGACATTCCCCATCGGTCCCCCCACCCCTCCCACCAAGGGCCCTGCAGCAGCTCCCTGCAGGGAGAAGGCCCGGGAACGAGGGCTCCCAGGGCCCTGGAGGCGATGGGAGACGCAGAGGGCCACTGGCTCTGGAGTGGACTAGGCCACGCGGCCCACCCCCAGGCTCCCCCTGAAGGCCAGTGTCAGACCTGGAAGCCATCTTTTGGGGGGGTTTCTTGGCACCCTGACCCCCTGGTTCCTTTGTGGGGACCCTCAAGTCCCAGAACCCTTTTTGAATGACCCCCCCAAATCAAGGGCCAAGGCTGGCAGAAAGCGGCAGGCAGAGAGAGATCAATCAAGGGACGGGTCACTCGGGTGGTGGAGTGGCTCCTTCAGCCAGTCCCTTGGGACATGCTTGTCCAGGGGGAAAGCGCCACCTTCTCCTGCCCACAGGAGCAGGTAAGACTAAGCTGGGCCTGGCAGGAGTCGCTGATCAGGCCTGCCTTCCAGGGAGAACATCGGCTGCTGCTTTCCTAGACACCAGGGGGTTAATTCAAAGTGAAAACTAATCTAATTATTATTTATTAAGTTTATTTGCCCCCAGTGACTCTGGGCAGCCCATAAAGGGTTTGAGAAGGGGGCCTGAGGGGGTTGGGGGTGCTGCTGTCCTTGGAGGGTAGGAGGTCTGCCCCACGGCAGCTCAGGAAGCAGCAAAGCAGGAAGGAGGGGAGGGCAGGAGACCCACAGTTCACACACATCCCCTTAGTAGGGAGCATTCTGGGAGGGGAGGAGGCAAAAGGAAGCCCCCCCCCCCAAGGAAGGGATGGGAGCCCCCGTGCCCAGTCAGAGCAGCCCCACCTATTCCGGGGGGCAAAGCTCAGCTCTCCAGCCCCAGCCCTGGTGGGCCACGGGGAACAAGGCCGGCCTGGAGCCTTGCGAGGGAACCGGATGAGGGACGGCTGGGAAGGCAGGAGGGGCGAAGGGAAGCGGTCAGCAAGAGCAGACGGGGAATCCCAGGGCAGAAACGGCCACTTGCCGCCCTTCAGATCGAGAGCAGCTCAACTGGTCCAGGAAGGCCTCCAGCTCCCAGCAGGAGCATGGCACTGGATCCGTCACCCGTGATGGGAGCAGGGCTTTCCGCAAGGGAAAAGGCCACGGAAGCCTCCGGAGGGAGAGGGCTTCGGGTGGGGGAGGGGCAGAGGCCTTACCTTGGTGACGAAGAGCGTGCGGGGGTCAATGATGTCCAGGAAGTGTCTCAACCGGCCATAGAACGAGCCCTGTGGGGAGACCGAGGCAGCAGCGGCATCAGAGCCAGACAGACCCCCTGGCTCCAAGGCCTTCCCCTCCCCTCCCTCCCTCCCTCCGACCCGGGGACCCCCGGCAGCCCTCCTGCCCCTTCTCCGAGGCCCCTGTGGCCCCCACGGAAGAGCCCAGCCCACCGAAGCCCCCGGCCATCCTTCGGGCCAAAAGCCCCGGGGCTCCCAGGCCCCCTCCGCACGCCTGGGGCCAGAGGTGCAGGTCCTATTTGGGGTCAAGCTTCATCCCCCCGTGGGACTGCTGACCTGGGGCTCCTGGGATGTCTGGGGCGACACCCCCCCAAGGGCCCCCAGCACAAGGGATGTGGCTCCCTAAGATTCCTTTGAGTTACAGAAGCCGGGTTCGGCTCAGGGGCCCCTCCTGCTGCTCAAAACCAGGATATTGGGGGACTGCAAGCCCCCACCTTTGAACCTCCAGACCACTGTAAACAGCTCAGTCAAGAAACCGGGGCACTGCCAGGCACAGCAGCAGAGAGGTTGGCGCTTCAGAAGGGAAGCAGGGATTCCCCTCCCCTTCAGGGGCAGCCTGAGTAATGGGGGCCCTTTGATGGAGACCCCAAGAGGTCCCCCCTCCAGCAGGGGCACAGCAGCAGGGGAGGGGCCCCGGATTCCTGGCCATGAAGCTGCCCCCTCTTTGCCTCCTGGGCAGGGACCGGCCCTTCTGAGGGGAGCGTCCGACTGGCAAAGGCTGCTCCACTCGGGGGTGGGGTGGGAGGACGAGCCCCCCCAGGCAGGGTCCCCCCCTTTCTATTGGAGCCTCTGGCAGCAGAAATGCTCCTCCAGCCATGGACATCGGCCCTCCTGGTGCTTGGAGCCCGAGGCAGGACTCCCACCCAACAGGCCCCCGTTAGGATGCCCCCATGGACCTTCGACCTCCTCAGGGACACCCAGGCCCTCCTCCTCTCTGGAGGGGCCATCTCAATCCACACCAGCAGTGCCAACGGAGGTCACGCCCCCTGCCCACCGGTGTGCAACGCCCAACTCTGGCCTTCTGGGAGCCTTGCTGGGGGGCCCTGTGGGTGGAGCCCTTCCACCGGTCCTCCCTGCAGGGACCTCCCCCCCCGAGACCCCCGTCCTGGGAGTGCTCCGTGCCTGGCCCTTTCTAGGAGAGCATCCTAGCACCCCCAAACCCAGGCAGGTGCCCATCCCGTCCCGTGGGCACTTCAAAGCAGCCATTCACAGCCGCCCCTAACGAAGCGGGCATGGAGGCATCCCTCCCTCCCACGCCCTGCCCGAGCCCAAAGAGTTTGAAGAAAAACTCCGTTAATCAGCACTGGGAAAAATTTTTAATTGGTGCAGAACACCTCCAGCTTCTCCCTCTCACATGGCTTGGCTCACTTACAAAAGAACAAAACCAATTAAGCAAATCTTTTCATAAAATAAATTAGTTCTGGGCAGAGACACAGCAGAAAACAAAGCAGCCGCTCTCGTTAGCTAAGCGAACCAGACAGCTGGCCCGGCTCCCCTCGCCTGGGCCACGCCTGCCACACCGGCAGACGGTCTCAGAACCGGCTCCGTGGACCCAGACGGTGGATCCTCAGAGAAGGAACCTCACTGTCCTCAGGGCTTCCGACTCCCAGCAGTTTCCCGGCAGATGCCAGGGGGCTCAAGGCCTCCCTCGTCTCCCTCTCAGGCCTCTCCGAGAGGCCGGCCAGTAGCAGCAGGCCACTTGCTTGCCCAGGGCGGCCCCCTCTTTCTCACCCAGTGCGCTGAGCTGAGGCCCCCGAGGTTTTGACTCCCAATTCTCCAGAGGAGCTTGGAATTGTTCTTCTGGATGGGTCATTTGCCTGGACACGACCGGAAGGAAGGTTGTGAGAGGGTTTAGGTCAGCTCGGTCTGCCACGTGGGGCCCCTGGAAGGCCCCCTTCCCCATGACGTCCTACAAGGGCTGGGTGCAGTCTCCCTGGGTCCTTTTCGCAAGGAATCCTCCGTCATCCCCATGTGCCTCTCCTTCCTCTGGAGTTTCTCCAGCCCTTGTGGCCCACGCGTCTTCTACAATCCCCCACTGCGTGGTCTGCCCATGTGGCTGTAATCCATTCTCTCAGAGGGAGAGCCTAGAGCCCCTCCATGCCCTGCTCCTTTGGCTGACGGTCCACCAACTGTTTGCTTCGGCCAGAGAAGGTGGGTGGGAGGGATGCTCCTCTCCTCCCAGATCATCTTTGTCCTCCTACGACTCATCCAGGAGGACCCCCCTCCCATCTGCCCCAATGCATTCTGCAGACTCCCAGCGTGGCTCAAGGTCTTCTAGTCCAAGGCCATGACTAGGACAAGGATCCTCGGATCACTCCGGAAGAGATCCCTGTCTTCTCCCTGGGCCTCTGGCTTTCCCCATTTCTTGCGGCTAAATAGCACTTTTTAAAAGGGGGGCAATATTCAAGTCTGTCAAGGTTCCTTCCAGTTGCTCCCGGTTTCTAGCAGCTTGTGGCCACCTGCAAATTTGATGAGCATCTCATTCACACACACACACACACACAATTTAAGATCTAATAAGTCCCTTCGGGGAGAGGGGGCGGTCTAGAAATTAAATAAATAAATAAATAAATAAATAAATAAATAAATAAATAAATAAATAAATAAATAAATAAATAAATAAATAAATAAATAAATAAATAATAAGGCTGAGGAGGAGGAACAGAGCCAGGACAGAGCTGTAAGATGCCCCATTGAATACCTGCCCCCAGGTGGACACAGGCCCAATAAGGACCAAGTGTTGGGTATGGATGTCCAGTCAACTGAAACTCCACCTGGGGGAACAGCCCACACTCTCCTATTGGAAGAAGGACGGGGCAATGGGCCACTTTATCAAAGGACCAAAGCCTTGCACACCCAATGCCTTCTGGTAGGATTGGTATTAAGCCGATTAGTCTACAGTTTCCTGAGCCTCCTTTTCTAAAGCTTGGGACAATATGAGGTCTTCTCCATTCTTCTGGTGATTCCTGTGGACCCCCAGCACTGTCAAAGGCTGCAGAGACCGCACTTGCTGCTTCCTTCCACAGCATAGGGGACCAGTTGGCCGTCTGCTTCCTTCACCTCCATTGTTCCAGATATACCCAAAGAACCTTCTTTGCTGTCCATTGCTCATGCTGACCTTTGGCCTCCCTGACGCCATCTGGCCAGATTTGGGTTATTTGCTGATGTTCTGCTTTCTCTATCTTGAAATCTAAAGCAGCAATCTGCAGTATGTTCTCTCTGCCTGGCAAGTGGTGGACTCCCCAAGCCATTCCCTCCCCCCCTCCCCATAAAGACACAAACTCCACTGCAGCAAGTCACAGTGTTTCCTGCTGGTCTGGGGTACCTGGAGCCTTCCCTGCTCCTCCCCTCCCCAAATGTCCATGCACCCTCTAACTCTGTTTGTTCCCTCCGGCTGCATGCTCCCCAAAGCTGCTTCCCTCTTCAGCAGAGGAGGAAGCAGCACAGGCCCTCCCAGAGTTCAAGGTCTGGAGGAAACACCCAGGTAAGGTTTTCTCCGATATCACCTGGGCAGGTTGAGCCAATTCTGCACTGATGAGCAAAGTCCAAGGTTTAGTGATGTTTATGGAGGCTGAACTTTGAATGCAGCCCCGTGGGCCAGAAGCAGGACAGACAAAGCCAATCCTCCTGCAGAGTCCCCGAAAGGCAGACATTCCCCAGCGCCAGATCAGCCTCCCCCTCCCCCAAAGCAGCAAGCCATCTTCGCTCCCGAAAGGCTGGCACTGCCAGGCAGGAAGACCCCGGCAGGCCCTTTGTCAGGGGGCAGAGGAGGGAGGAGGGGGCTCCCTTTGGGGGAAATTGCCCCCCTCCTTCCAAAGGACTCGGCTGCCCCCAAAGCAGGGGGGTGGGAGTTCTCGGTGGAGGGCAGCTTCCTCCCTGCAAAGGCAGAGAGCGGTTCGGGGCGCTCTGCCTCCCTCGGGCAGCGCCCAGAGGAGCAGCCCCTGGCCCGGCTTTGTGCAGCGCTGGAGCCCCGGGCTGCAGCTTCCCCATTGCCCGGCTGGGGCTGAAGAGACGGCGGAGGCCCCCTCCCGCAGGGGACGCTGCCCACAGCCCTGGCACATCTGGCACCGGCTGCCCTGCCCTCTTCCATAGCGCCAGGCGCCCAGCTCCCCCGCCTCCTTCCCGCAGTTAGACTCGAACTCGCAACCTACGGAGAAGCTCCGCCCCTGGGGGAAAGCAACTGCCAATCAAAAGCCCTGCAGGCATCCAGAAAAGGGCGGGAATTCCAGAAGGCGAAGCGACAGCGGCGGCGCCCAATCAGCGGGCGGCCAGGCGGCGGGGGGGCGGGAGCCGATCTTCCCCGGCAGCGGAGCCCCCGGGCGAGGGACGGCGAAGAGCCCGCCCGCCACGCGCCCCCTCCCCGGTGCCGGCGCGCGCAGCCCCGCAGCCCACCTGCTCGAAGCGCGGCTTCCCCAGCTGGAAGGCCGGGCACCCCGCGCTCTCCGCCATCCCCGCTCGGCGCCACTTTCGCGTGAGAAGCGCTCCTCGCAGCCTGGCCCCGCCCCTGGCCCCGCCGCCCGCCCCCGATTGGCTGAGACGCACCGCAGCTCCCGCGGAGCCTGCTGGGGCGCGTAGTTCCCTCTGGCGGCGCAAGGGCCCTGGTGTGGCCGGACGGGCGCGGCCCCGCCCCCTCGGAGAGAGGGAAGGCCTGGGAACTTTTATTTAAACATTTAAAGAAGCTGAAGACTAACACTAATATAAAGTAAGGAAGAAAAAACAAAAAGTGCATGAAAAGAAAAAAACTTTTAAAAATAATAACGTGGCTTCTGATATTCTTCGTATCTCATTTAACCTCTCTAAAGTCCCTCCTGCCAGTCCCTTGGGCCGCAAGGCCATCCAACCATGGTCAGTCCTGGGGGAGATCCACCCTGGCTGGAGAAGGCCAGATCCTGAAGAGGAAACTCAAATCCTTTGGCCACCTGAGGAGAAGGAAGAAGGACTCCCTGGAGAAGAGCCTCATGGTAGAAACGATGGAGGGCCAGAGAAGAAGAAGGGGACGGCAGAGAAGGAGGGGGCTGGAGGGAGTCACCCAAGAAGCCAGTGTGAGCTTCAATGGACTCCGGAGGATGGGATTGGACAGGAAGGCCTGGAGGAAGGTTGTCCATGGGATCACGATGGGTTGGACACAACTTCACAACTAACAACAAAATTACTTATTGCTCATTCTATAATTTATCCTAAGTCTCTAAACTCTAAATCACAAATCCCTTTTTTCATATTTAAGTGTAAATGTAAATAACCTTCTCTAATCAAAGAAGCCGGTTTACCTATCTGGAGGAGATCTGCCCAATTTCTCCAGCCGTCCCTCCCTGAAGAGCAGTGACACACCTTCCCATCTATTGAGATTATCTTCCGTGACTCTTCTATCTGTCCTCCAATCCTAGAATTCCTGGTTTCAATTTATATCAACATTCTGTATTCAAGCTATGGATCATCCAGTATTGTTTTCGGCCTTTTTACGAAATTCCTTCAATTTCCTATCTCTAGCCTAAACATGCACTACCTTCATGCGTTCTGTATACCCTCTGGCAGCCCTTTGAGGAGGGGGCTGAACCCCTGAGGGAAAATCCCATCCCACCCGCAAAGCCTGGGGGTGGGTGGGGGAGGCAGCAGGGGGACCAGGCAGCCAACCAGGAGAGAATCTCTCCCTACCCTGCCTGGCTCTGCCCTCCGAGCTTGCCTCTTCTGCAGGGATGGGCAGTCTGCACAAAGGGCGTGGGGAGGGCAGATAAACACACACACCCCCAGTTAGGGAAAAGATCTGAGAGAGAACCCAGCTTGTTCTGTGCAGCCCCCCAAGACTGGGCTGGCCGGGGGAAGCTCTTGGTGATAGGGCAGAGTGCAGAGCCAGCCCCCAGCCCCCCTGCTGCTGCTGCCTTGAAAGGGCACCTCCCCCACCCCCCACTCCCCCTCAGCTGGGCACCTCCCCATGGTGGGGAAAGAGTGGGCCTCTGGGGATCTTGGAAGGGTGGGTTGCAAATGAGCCGGTGGGAAAAGGACTTGGGAAACAGGAAGGACGTCTAAGCAACAATTCAACCATTTTTATTTTGTCTTTAAAGTGCTTAAAACAGAAAAGAGTCAAAACTTTTATGAAACAAACATCGACAGCACTTAACCCAAGAGCCTCCCCCCTTCCAGAGGCCCCGCAGGACAAGGCAGAAAAAGTGGGGGGGGGGGAGGCGTTATGTGACTACTGCCAGATTGGGGGGGGGGGGGACCACACGGAGAGCTCCTCCAAAGCAAAGACGGCCACTTCCCACCCAGGTCTCCAAGAGGGGCCAAGTGGCAGGTGGACAAATGGGGCAGTAAGGAGGCGGCAGCCAAAGAGGCCGCTCGCTGGAAGCTCAGGGGGGGGGCAGGCACAACTCCCCCCATCGCAGCCAAGGACCCCCCCACCCCTCCCTCCCTGAAAGCTTCCCCTGGAGCCCCCTCCTCGTCATGTGCCCCACCCTCCGGGCTTAAGGGGCAAACCTCAAAAACCTTTGGCAGCAACAGGATGAAGAAAAACCTGGGGATCCTCCTTGCCCCACCCTTTCCCAATGGGGGGGGGGGGCTTCCTTTCGTTTGATTTCCCTGGTGTTGGGGGCCTTGATTCAGGCCTTCACTAGTGCCCCCCCCCCCCCCAGGCCTTCTTGGCAAGGGAGCCAGGCGGGTGACAGGCAGGCATTCCAGAAGAGCTGAGCAACTGAAGCTGCCAGGAAGGGCATCCACCACCCACGGCACAAGGCCCCGAGGCTCCCCCAACGGCCCCTCAGGAATTGCATCCCTCCAGGCCTTTGAAGCCTCCGTGCCAGCCTCTCCTTGCTGTGGGGTCCCTGGGGTCAGGAAATAAGGCGAATGAGGGCCCATCCTTACATGCAGGCCAGGTTTCGTTTGGTGTGTGTGAAAAAGGCACGTCTTGTCTTATTGCCGCTTCAGGCAGATGAGCCCTTCCTTCCCTTAGTGGGATGCTCCAGGCCAAGGAGGAGGTGGAGAAAGAGGGCAGAGGTGGGGGGGCTTGGCATGCACAGCCAGCCCTTGGTACTTCCCTGGGGCAGGCAGAGCACCCCCACCCCCGAGATGGCACGGAAAAGATCGGGCTGGTTCCGAGGTGCTGCATGCTGGCATCTCCTTGAACACCGAACAAAATCAGAGGAAGACACTAGTCCTCATGAAACAGGGCGAAATGTAGGTCCCAGGAGCTCTATCCAGTCAGGCGTTTTTCCCTGGGTCAGCCCCCAGTGTAAACCCCCCATTTCAGCCAGGGGAGACGGGGGTGGGGGGCATACATGGGCAGCAAAGGCTGCCTAACTGCCGTGTGGTCGAAGGACAGGCCAGGGAGCCTGCAGGGCCGCCCTGCAGCCTGGGGCACATGCCACTGGGCCAAGAAGAGTCTCACGTTCCGAAGTCCAGAAATCCCGGGTGGGGGGGGGCAGGGGGGGGGCTGAGGAAGCAGGGTGTCCTGGGGGGGGGGGTGCTGTCTGCGCCAAAGGAGGGGAACATTCGGCAGACCAAACCCAGGCAGGAAGGGAGGGGCGATGGTTTCCTCTTGGGGGGCTACTGGGGGGCCTTGGCCCTCCCCTCCTCGAGAGGGATCTGCAGCAGGGTGGGCGACTGCTCCATGATGCGCACCAGCAGCTGGTCGATGTAGCCCTCCAACTCCCGCACCTGCTCCTCCTTCTTGCCCAGCTCGGCCTCGCGTCGCAGCAGAAGTTGGAGCAGCTCCTCCCGCGTCAGGTGGTGGTACTTGGGGGGGGGGCTCTGCAGAGATACAAGGGAGGGGGAGACAGACGGGGGCTGAAGAGCAGGGCTCCTTGGGTGCCACAGAGGGTGAGGCTGTTGGGAAACTGCCCGATGGGCTGGGAGGAGGAGTCAAGCGAGGGCCTAGTTTGGAGAGGCAGAAGCCAGACCTCCTCCAAGATCGAGGAGCCTCACCTGAACCTTCCCAGGGGGAGGAAAGCAGCTATTGTCACAGAGGGTTACAACAGACAATAAAGCGAATGGCTTTGATTATTCATTTGTGGCTCTGGTTGCCTGACCAGAGCTCCTTTCCCACCCAGTTTGGACTGGTCTTTGCCCCCCAGAATTCCCACCCCAGAAGGCTGCTGCGCAGGGAGAGGGAGCCTCCTCCTCCTCCTGGCTGCCACTCAAGGGCAGCCCTCCTCCTTTGACCCTCCTGACTCCAGCCTCTCCCTGCCCAGCATTTCTGCCATGTCCGGGGCCCAGAATCTCGGTCCTTCTTGGCCAAAGCCTAGAGACTGGGCAGAGACGCCCCTGGGAAGCTTGCAGGCCTTGTGACAGGTGCCAAGGGAGCCCAAAAGATTCCGAAGGGGCCACTGAAAATCTGCAGCAGGAAACGAGGCCTGGCCTTCCGGCAATGGGGCAGGGGGGGTGGGAATCAGATGGCCAGAGTTTGAACAATGAGCAGTTGCACATGGCCAACAAAGCCAGGCCGGGTGCAGGATGTCCCCCTTCTGGCCTTGGCACAGCGGGTAGGAGGGAGGGACAGCTCCACCAACTCCAAGGCTTCGGCAAAGACGACACGCGCCTGGCATTCCGGAGCACGCCTGTCCTCAGCAGCCCAGCCCCCTCCTCACCTGTCTGGGCTCCGTCTTCTCCAGCTGCACCACCGAGGCTACGAAGCTCCCACTGGTGGCGGACATGGGGGTGAATTGGTCCTGGCCGGTGATCTGGCCAGGGCTCGGACTGGAAGCCTGGCGGGCCGTCTCCGTGCATGGGGACCCTGGGGCAGGCGTGCTTCTCATGGGCTTGACTGGGTGCGGACTGCAAGAAACCAGAGGCATCATTAGGCTCCCCTCTTGGAGGGAGGGCCGAGAGAGAAACCCCCGTGAGGACCCAGAAGCTGCGGGAAGCTCCAAGGGCCAGGACCCAGGACCCAGCCAAAGGTCACGTCTTCATTGGCTCTTACTAGGCTAAAGCTATCCTTCTCTCACCCGAATGGACCTCCCCTGGGAGACCTGCCTCTTCCTCCTCCTCCTCCAATCCAGCTTCAGGCTGGGCTGCCTCCTTGGAATGGCCCCCCTCCTTTACTGTGCTCCATCAGGCCAACCTCTGCAGTCCCCATCCTTCCCTTCAAGCAAGCTGAGGAGGAGGGGTGGGACTCTCCTGTCTTCCCCAGCCTCCCTCCTTCATCTTTGAAATTTCCCAGAATGCCCGGTTTCCTTTATCTGAAAGCAAACAAAGGGCATTCTGGGAAATCTTCCGCCCCCTCCAGAAGCCCCGTCCCTATGAAACGGCTGTTTGAAGGGTGGGCCGGGCTCCAAACCCTCATCAGTCTTGGCCTGACTCCTGGGCACCCGCTGCAGACCCTCCTTTCCAGGGAGCCGAGCCAGAGCCCCGAGCATCCTCCCTGGCTCCAAGGGGACTGCGGAGAGGGCCCCAGTGGGCAGCTGCATAGGCATCCGGGAGGCCCCCTTTTAAGGCGGGGAGTTCCAGGGCTGCACAATCACCCCAAGATTTCTGTCTTGGCAGCCCACAGGTGAGCCCCCCCCCCCCCAATCCCTACTTATTGCTGGCTGAGAGGTTTTTGTGCAGCACCAGCGCCACCTGCTGGCAGCTGCACCAACACGGTAATTCTAACCAGAGAAGTGATTTTAGCTCCCTCCAGACAGCTGTGCTAAATTTGTTGCAGCAAATCTCAAAACAATCTCGGGTCATCTTAAAAGATTAACACGTTAATTAAGGCACAAATCCAAGGATGCTTACAAATTATACTTAGAAGAAGGGTATAAATTTGAAACATCTTTTGACTTTACAGCTTGGGCTGAAATCAGCATTAAACGCTTAAAATATCGATGTTGCTGGAAAACAATTTTGGAGGTTCTCAAATCTCCAGTTAATTTGCAAGTAAACCTTAAAGAGTCTATTCAGCTGTATGTGGCAAGTCTGCAATAACGTGACCCAGAATTGGACTATGCTGTTTAAAAATGGCAGAGATTTTAAAATGTTGAATTAGTATCTTATGGTCTTAAGGTACAATTAACATCAGTAAATGATTTTATTTCTCACTTGTATGCAACCCTCCAGCGGACATGTAGGAAGGAAAGTGTGAAATCTTTACCCATTGCAAGTGTAATGTTTTAGGAGTGACACTAACTCAAATGAAGAATCAGATTTTGGTTTGATACTCAAGATTGAAGGTGAAAGGATTGAATGATCTGGAATCTATTAAACATGAAGAATTCAGGGCTTATACAGTACTATCCTAGGACTGCAGCTAAGAGTTTTATTCTCGTGATAACATTGATTTAAAATCCTGGATAGAAGAAATCCATTTCTTACAAATCCATTTCTTAAAACCAGCTTTCTATAAAACTGAGCTTGTTTTACATTTATTTCAACATGTTCCCTGGACTTTTCGGTGTGCGAATGCCAGTAATTCACAGGAGCTAAATAGAGAGCGGGTGGGTGGGTGGGGGGTGTCCCTTTCTTGGTTCTGCTAAGGCTGGGTCAGAACAGGAGCAACCCAAGTGAACTGGCCCAGGTGGCGGCCTCTTCCGGCTGCCCAGCTGGCTGCCCACCTTCCCTCCCTCGCCCACCAAGCCCCTCCTCCCAGACAGAGTGGACACGCCCCCCTCCTTTTCCTTTCCTACCTTTGACCTCCACAGCTTTTCTGCTTCCCCACCGCAGCTTCCATCCATGCTGTCCCCTTTCTTTTCCCCCTGTGTTGGGGGCTTTAAACCCACCCCCCACCCCCCAGTCACCCAGCAGGGCTGGCCCAGCAACACAAACAGACGAAGGAAACCGACACACACACACCCAGGGCCATCCAGGGCGAGGGAAGCTGACTCAGGCGGACACAGGCAAGAATCAAGGCTAACCACCCCAACCAGGAGGAGGGGGCTGAATTCCTACACCACCACCCCGCCCCCCTTGACAGGCCGTGCAGGGAAGAGGCTTTGAACGGAGAGGCAGGAGAGCCCCAGCCCAGGAGCTTCTGTTGCCCAGCACCCCAAGGGAGCTGCTGCCCCGTCCCTCCAGAGGCAGCCGGGCACTCCGGCCCCAACAAAAGGCTCCCTTGGATCCACTGTGCAAGGCTAATCCAGGAGAGATCCAGACTAGAGCCAAGGAGGAATTTCCTGACGGTGAAAACAATTAACCGGTGGAACAGCTTGCCACCAGACGTTGCATCACTGGAGGCTTTTAAGAAGAGGCTGGACGGCCATTTGCCTCAAACGATATCGGGTGTCCTGCTTGAGTAGGAGGTTGAGCTAGAAGACCTCCAAGGTCCCTTCTAACCCCTTTATTCTGTTCAGAATAGCAATAGCAGCAGCTGCTCTCACAGCCTGGGGTGGATGTGAAAGTCCCAGAGACCCCCCCCCCCAACTCCCCTCCCTTTGCCGGCTGGGAAGCGCTTGTGGCCGCAGAGCCTGTGCAGCCACTCAAGAGCCCTTCAGCTGCACCCAAGCCATCCTCTGGAGGCCCTGGGACCACAATCCCCAGGATCCCCAGCCTGCAGAGCAGCTGACAATCAGGAGCACCGCAGGGCTCCTGTAAGGGAAAGGCCCCGTTTGGTGAGGGCTCCTGCCTCAAGGCCAAGGCTGCAGGGGCCGCCCCAGCTCCTGATTTCATCTCCCCTCTCACAAGCCTTTGGGCAGGCAGGGAGCCCAGGATTATCCCCCTCTCCCCTGCCCTCCAAGAAGGGGTGGCATTTACTATGGGGGGGGGGGAGAACTGGCTTTGGCACATGAGCCCCCTCGCCCGCCAGAGAGGAAAGTGGGCTCTGTTCAGCTGGGAGCCAAGAAGCCAAGTCAAGCCATTAAGGCAGGGGGAGTCAACCTTTTCATACCTACCGCCCACTTTTGTATCTCTGTTAGTAGTGAGATTTTCCAACCGCCCACCGGTTCCACAGTCATGGGGATTTATCAAGTAGGGAAGTCGATTAAATTGAAAAAAGGGAAAGTGCTTCGGTATCGCACAAAACCCCCACCGCCCACCAGGAAAGCTGGAACGCCCACTAGGGGGCGGGAGGGACCAGGTTGACCACCACTGCATTAAGGGGGAGGCCAGAAATACACATCCCCCCCTGAGGGACCCCAACACAGAGAGCAGCTCAGCCAAAGGAACCGGAAGGGGCGCCAAGCAGAGAGAGGTGGGGGCGAATAGGACACTCTTGCAAAGCGGCACACACACACCTGTGCCTCCCCCGCTGCTCACCTGGGCGCCTGCTGGCGTGGGGCGTCTTGAGCCGGCAGCATCTCCATGGGCAGGACCGAAGGGGCCGAGGCGTCCGTGCTGGGGGCAGAGAGCAAGGGGGACGGGGGGGCCCCGGTCTGTCCATCCGCTGCATCCCCTGCACTGAGGGGCCCCAGGGGAGAAGGGAGGGGGCAGCCGGTGGGGCTTGGGAGGGGCTGGAAGGAAGGGGTGGAGAAGGCCAAGGGCCGGGAGGGGGCAGGCCGGGGGCCCCCCACCGGGAGCTCCACAGAGAAGCTGTGAGAACGAGGCTGCCTGGGAGGGTCGGTGGCTGCAGGAAACTCTTCCAGGCTGTGGGCGTCCCCGGTGGGGGAGAGCGGGAGGATGGCAGCCTGGGCCCAGGGCACCTCTGCAGCAGGAGGCCTCTCCACAAAGGGGTGCTTCTGGGGGGAGGGGGCGGCCCAGGGGGCAAAAGGGTTGCCTGGGGTCAGTGGAGGGTCCTCCTGCTTGCTCTCTGGCTGCCCCCGGCCCTCCTGCCAGAACGAAGCCTTCCTGAAGTCCATCGCTTGGACATTGGGCCCTCCTGAGGGGGGCTCCGGCTCCGGCCCAGTGGCCGCACGGCTCTGTCCGAGGCTGCAGGGGCTTTCCAAGTTGTCGCCCCCTCCAGGCAGCCGCTGGGTCTCTTCCAAGGCCGACCAGAAGAGCAGAGAGGGGCTGGGCTCCCCCCGGGGCTCAGGGAGGCCCTGGGAGGCCTCGGGGGGCCGGGGGAATCTCTCGGAGCTCCATAAGGAGGCTGAGCCAGGCAGCCCTGTCGGCCAGGCCCCCTCCAGCCCCCAGGGGGCAAAGCCCGTCTCCCCATCCTGCCTGGGACTCTCGGGGACCCCCGAGAGGCCTAACCCGCCCAGGGAGAGCTGGGAGGGGCAGGTGGAGAACGTCAGGGCCCCTGCGCTGGGCCCCTCCTCCGCTGCCAAGATGGTCGCCCCCAAAGACTCCTCCTGGCCCCCCGGCTGGTCATCTAGCAGAGCCTCGTCCTCTGCAGCGGCCAGTGGGGGGCCCTCGGGGGGCCCTGCTCCAATGATCACAGCTGGCACCAGGGAGACGGCAGCTGCTGGAGGGGAACCAGCCGGCCCCACAGGAGGGAGGGACGGAGGAGGCTCTGGGTCTGCCCCCCTCGGCCGAGAGCTCTCCGGTGTGCCCCACCCGGCCCCACTGGCTTCTTCGGTGAGGTGGAGAGGGGGGACCCTCCTTGATGGCTTTGGAGGAGGGGTCCCTGCCCCCCTCGGCCCCTCCGCCTCGGCTGGCTCCCTTTGCGCCTCCTGGGCAGGCCCTCTGCTGGTCGGGGCAGCCTCCTCGACCCCCACCTCCTCTTCCCTCTGGGGGTCCCAGGGCAGCCAATAGGGCTCGCTGCTCTCAGCTTGGGGGGCCGGCTGGCTTTGGGGCCACATCTGCTGCTCTCGGCCCCAGTCCAGCTGCTCCAAGGAGGGGTCGGCCAGGGAAGGGAAGGTCCGGTTACATGGGCAGCTCTCAGGTGTCCAGCTGGGGGCTTCTTCGGGCACATCTGGGGCAAGAAGAACGGAGGAGCCCAGCTGGGCCACATTCTGGGCCAAGGCGGCTTCCCCTGGGGCCCCCTGCTCCTCTCTGGGGGTAGAGTTTGCTTCCTCCCCGAACGTCCCCCTCGCTAGCAGGGCCCCCCCAGAGCCACTCCAGGCCCGGCCTCTCTCCCCAAAGGCCAAGCCCAGCCAGTCCGGACTGTCCTGCGAGGCTGTCTCAGGGCTGGGGGGGGCCTCCTCCTGCTGTGGGAGCAGGCCAGCCGCTCCCCCTGGGAGCTCCGTGGCGGGAGGGGGTTCGGGCCCCGGAGAGGCTGGCTGCAGGCGGCTGGCGGCAAAGGCGGCAAAGCCATCGTCCCCTTCCACGGGTGGGCGCACAGGAGCAGCGGCGGCAGCAGCAGCAGGTGGCGGTGGCTGAAGGTGGCTGGCAGGTGGGGCGAGGGGCGAGGGCTGCGCTTCTCCGGCCTGGATGGAGGGAGGGAGGCCCTGATCCTCAGAGACCCCCCGGGGGTCCTTGGCGAGCTCTGGAGTGGCAGGCAGGCCAGGCTGGGAACTAGGGAGAAAGCGAGCAGGGAAGCAAGTTTAGTATCTGGTCAACGAGGAGCTAGTCCTCAAGGAAAGGCCTGTGTGGGGCAGGGCTGGGGGGCCTTGTGGGAGGGGCCCTCCAAGGGGGGGCAGAAAGGAAGGGGGGCTGCCTGGGGGGGCTGAGCAGAGGCAGAGTGACCCCGAAGCCCCCCCCCAGGTGACCCTGAGCCCTCGGACGGCTCACCATTCAGTGCCACAAATGATCCAGGTCCACCAACAGCCACACACACACACACACACACACACACACACACACACACACCCTCCACCACTGGTGCCTTCATGGAGCCACAGCACCCACTCAGTCTTTGCAGAAGCCACAGAAATGGGTAACTTAAAAGTAGCAGAAAGCAGCAAAGATGCTTCACGATATTGGGGGGGGGGGGGAGCCCCATGCAACCCCTGGGATCTGGCCTCCCCTCTGCCCCCAGGGGCTCTCCATTGGGGACTCTTTGACCTCGGCCCCTCCCCCCAGAAGGGAGAGCCCCGAGACCCCCCCCTCTCCCCCAGGGCGGCTTTGCATTCCCTCCCCCCTCCGGAGAGCCCCCCTCTTCCTGCCTCCAAAGTAATAAGGCTGCACTCTTTATTGGGGGAGGGGGGGCGGGCAGGGATTCAGGGGGGGCTGCCTCCAAGGCTGCTGTGCCCCCCCCCCGTGCCCCCTCCCCCAGGACGTCCTCCAGGTTTTCATTCTGCAGTTTCAAGTTTTTGTTCTGTTCCTAAGGGAGGTTTTGGGGAAGGGGCTCTGGCCCAGCGGTTCCTTCAAGCTCAGGAAGTCAGAAAAGCCGCCTGGGCAGCGCCAGCCCCTTTCCCAGGAGCCCCCCCCCCCACCTCCCCCACGCCCTGGACAGGCAGAAGGCAGGTGGGGAGAACCCACTCCTGCCCTCCTGCCAGGTCAGCAGACCTCGCCCTCCCTGGAGCATCCCCTGGTGCCCACACCGCCAGCCCCGATTTCCCCTCCGCACAGCCGCCCAAGGAGGCAGAGGGCTCAGCTCAAAGCCCCACCCCGTTTCCCCTCCCCTGGCGCCTCCTCCTGCTCCTCCGCCAAGGCAGCCTGCGATGACGTTGCCATTGTGGAAGCCCACCCTGTTCTCTCTGCCTGCCCAGGGTGCCCCCTCTGACACCCCCCCGTCTTGGCTTCGGCTTCTCCACCAACTCACTTCTGACTCTGTGGAAGAGCCCGAGGGACAGGAAGCTCCAGCAATCAGCCTATCGCCATCCTTGGTCGGGCGCAAGGAACGTGGTGGTCTCCACATGAAGGCCCAGCTTAACCCAGCTACGTGCCAAAAGCCTGGGCAGAGGAACCTTCTCCAGCCATGATAAGGGAGGCTGGAGTTGTTTCATATGTGGCTACACACCAATTCCGGGCTGGTTCCCCTTTTGACTCCTCCCTCTGGCTCTGCCGGTCCTTGGCCTTATAAGCCCCCCACAATCCCTAGCCGCTTGTGCCACCTGCCAATCACATCACAAGCGTCCGTCAATGGGCAGGCTGCTTGAGCTACCCCCATATGCTCCCTTTTTAACAACTACCCCAAAGTTGTGATCTACAGTTCAAAGGCTTTGTGTAACCACACAACCAGGGGACCCTTTTGCTTTTTCAGCTGCCTCCTCTTGCCAAGAGAGACTCCGGAGGGGCTCAGCGGCTGTTTCCACAACGGCTGCAGCCGAGTTTCTCAGAAAGATTTTCTAAGCCCACTTAAGGCCACTCCTGGCTCCAGTCCAGCGGATGAACCTGACCGAGTGAGGCCAGCGGCAAGGACATTTAATAAATGAATCAATCTTCACCTACACCTCTTTAATTTGGGGCTCCCCCCACTTCTTCCAAAGGGCCCGAGGTATCCTGCTCTTCCTTGGCTGCTCTCTTCTGGCCTTCCCCCACGCCCGTCTCTGCAGAAAAGGCTCTCTTGACTCTGCGGACCTTCACCGTCTTCCCCTGGAGGCTCCGGCCTCCTCCCTGCTGCCTGTGCACAGGGCACAGCTTCCGCCCTGGGTCTCTTCCGCTTCCTTCGGCTTCTGTCTGTCAGCCTCGTGTGCTTAAGCAGCATTTGGGAGTATTTCTGCCCCATGACATCATTCCGGCCACTCATCCGGTCTCAGCCATGACATCTATTTTTAGCCCCAGCGCGTGAGGATGACGATAGGGAGGAGGGCTGAGGTGGGCCTGGTCCTTCGGCTTCTTCCTCAGCGGCTCTCCTGCTTTCTGCTGGCCGGGCAGAACGTCTGGCCTTCCCTGCACCGTCTCCGGAGGGGCTCTGAGGCCGGGCCCGTCTCCTCCTCCTCCTCCTCCTCCTGGAGCCCTGAGGCCAAATCTCCTCCTCCTCCTTCCTCTCCTCCTCCTCTTCCTCCTCCATTATTATCCCAGATGTTGGTTGACTTCCGACTGTGGCGCTCCAGTCTCCTGCAAGGGCTCTTTTGGATGAAAACCGCTCAGACCCCTTTACTCCCTCCTGCCTGGGGGTTCAGTCTAGGGCAGTGGTTCCCAATGTGGGGCCCACGCCTCACTGGACGGGGGGGGGGGGATTTGATTTTTAGTGGGGGCAGTTTGAACTTTGATTAAAGCAAGAAAAAGACCTTTCAGGCTTCCTCTGAGTGAGCAGAATTCACTCTTTGAGTAAGGGAAGAATTGTATGTCATGGGGGGGGAGGGGGATGGGGGGGGCATCAGGAGTTTAGAGATGCTTAGGTGGGGGCATGGCCAAAAAAAGGTTGGGAAACCCCTGAACTGGAGGCTCTGATCTACCCGGGAACCATTCGAAGTTAGAAGGGAACCCACGGGGGATGCTGAGACCCCAATTCCAAAGAGCCGAAGGCTCCGTCCCCCCAATGATCACACACTTTGGGCACTCAGCAACTGATCCGCATATACGACCACCTGCATTGTCCGACGCCCAGATGCTTCTGCCACAAACCAGCATTTGCACCTGGTTTTCAACAAAAACAGATTATGGTGAACAACTGGTTCACTTAATGACCATGGTGTTTGCTTAACGATCAATGCAAAAAAATTTGCAAAATGAGGTCAGACCCGTGAGTGACCTGTTTTATGACCATCACAACTTATGGCCCTAATGGGGAGGCTCCAATACAGTTGCAAGTCGAGGACTCCCTGTAGGAATGAGGTCGGTGGGCACCGAATCGAGCTCATTGCCTTAATCCCCATTGCGCCCATGAGGGCTACTCGGCTGCTTCTCCTTTTCTTGACCGCAAGGGAGGACTCGTTGCTCTTCAGGGGTCACATGAAGTCGCCCAGGCCAGCTGCCCAGAAGATCAGCCTCCGGTCTCTGGCCTCATGTCTGCTCTGAACGCCTTCCGTCTTGCCCCCCACACACACACAATCCCCATCTCGTCCTTGGGTGCCTCTGGGCACCTCAGTATCTGGGCTCCTCCCCACCTCACCCCAAGTCACCCCGGAAGCCCCGAAGCTGCTCCTGCTCCTCCCCCCCCCCCCAGACTGGAGCTCAGCTTTCCTCCAGGAGCTTCTGGGGGGCCACCTGAACAGGGCTTGGGGTCACCATCCAGTGTCCCCTTGAGGTGAATGGGGAGGGCCACCTGGTGTCCTTGCTCAGGCGCTGGGAACCGTCTCCAGGGGAGGGTGGTCGGCCTCCACCACAATCTATGCAACTCAGCAAGGAAGAGGTTGGAGTGGGGATCCCCTCTGGGTGGGCTCCCCTCCCCCCAAAGCTGTGCCCCCAGTGGCACCCCAAGGCAGCCCCACGCCAGCCCCTGCAAGACCCAAAAGGAGGGCAATCCAGAGCTACACAGGGGCTGCTTAGTCCCCCCTTTTAACCCCCTTTTCCCAAAGGGACCCTTGGGAGCAGCTCCAGGGGCTCCTGGGCCCCCCGGAAATTACCCCACCCCCATTCCAGTGGCCGCCATTTCTAGAGAGAGGTGGAAGTGGTCCTTCGGTAAAATGGGCCCTTCACGGCAGAGGGGCCTCCCGGAGGGTACATGGGGGCCCAGGAAGCAGGCGAGGGAGGAGGGGAAGCCCAGCCATTACAGCTGTGCAGGGGGCAACCCAGAGTGACTGGCTGAACTGGGACTCTGTTCTCTTCGTCATCAGCCTGACCGGTGCAGCAAAAAATGGACTTCAGGTGCGTTTCATCTGCGTCTTCTCCCCCCCCAGTTCAGCAAGCTGGATCCCAGGACCCCCTCCCCCTTCTTCTCCCAGCACAGACCTGCTCCTCCCTTTCACTGCCCCCCTGTTCAAATTCAGAAGAGCCCCCGACTCAAATGTCCAGCGGCCCTAAAGACAGTGCAGACCCCGTTACACTCAGGCGCTGGCCAAGCACAGGCGGTTCCCACAGGCGGCTGCAGCTGAGGCTGGGACGAGGCAAGGTCCTCGTGGGCCCAGCTCCCCCTCAAGAAGGGGTCTTGGAAGCAGAGCCCTGCTCCAGGTGCCCCCCTGGTGCATCTCCCACCTCCTGGGCCTTCCCTTCCGTAGCCCCTGCCCAGCAGCTGCATTTATGCCCCCCGGGCATTCCCAGGCAGCCCTGGCACCAGGAAGGTTGGAAAAAACCCCAAACGCAGCTCCCCCCCCCCCCGACAGCTGCCTCTCCAGCCATGCCAGCCTCTCTCCCAGGTGCAAAGGGTCAGCAAGAGGGCTGGCTGGAGCCAATGGCCCGGGAGCAGGGACTCTGGAGCCCAGAAGCGCCACTTCCAACTCCCGCCCACCCACCCAGCCCTCCCTGGCCCTCCTTGGGCAAACGGTTGGCCCCCCTCCCCCCCCATCCCATCCCATGGCTCAGCCCCACAGATGCAGGCTCACCTGGGCTTCCGAGCTGGCTCTCTGGAGTCCCTCAGGCTGATCCGGCTGTTGCCCTGGCCACTCGGGGGCTCCTCTTTCTCTCCCAACGGGGCCTCCAGACGCGGCTCGGGGCTCTGGCCGTGGCCCCGGAGGCTCCCGCGATGCTCCCTCTCGTCCTGGGGCCTCACCCTCCGGACCTCCGAGGGGAAAGCCAGGGGGGCGGCCATGGGAACGGGCTTGCTCTCGGCCTGCAGCCCCTCCTCCCGCCTGGCTCGCACCCGCTGCTTGTTCAGGGCGATGGTCTTCACGGAGAGCTTGTCTTCTTCCTGCGCCGCCAAAATGGGGGGCGAGGGGATGAAGCGGGGGGGGTCTTTCGGGGGTCCTTTCTGGAAACCGCTGGCAGGCCAAGGCGGCAGGTCCGGTTGGGCCGCAGGCAGTCCGGCCCCCGAGCCCCCCTCCTGCTTGCCAGGCTCCCTCTGGGCAGGAGGGCAGGGGGCCAGCGAGAGGGAGGTGGGCTTGGGGGTGGGCTCCTGGCCGTAGATGTGGCTCCCGTTGATGCAGAGCGAGGAGCCGGAGGAGGAGGAGGGGTCCTTTGGGGTCTTCAGGCCCTGCATGGCTTCTGGCAGCAGGTTGATCTGGCTCACCTCATCACTGAAGGCCCTCTTGTGGGTCAGCTGGGGGGAGGGCAGGAAGTCTCTTCCTGGGGGGGGGAGGAGGGAAGAAAGAACAGACAGACAGACAGGGTCAGCCTCCCGGCTCTTCTGCCCCACAGAGGCACAATAGGGAGGCAGCCCCATAGCTTCAAGGACAGCCTTTTCCAACTGGAACATTTGATTGAAAATCAGGTTTTGTAACCCACACCTGATGCCCTTCATGAAGACTGAAGTTAGGAAAAACGCTTCCAGACCTATTTTGGTCGTTTCCCCCAAAACAGAATAATTCACCCAGCTTAAAAGTTGGCTGGGTTGTGAAATGACCCTCAGACTCTGACGACCAGAGGGGGTGGGGCTTCTCTCCTCATGGGCAAAGCCCCCTCCTCCCCTGAGACCCAGAGGGGCCCACCTGGCAGAGGCTGCTGCACCTGGGCAGCCATTCATTTCTTCAGTTCTCTGACCCAGCAGAGCAAAAGGAGCAGCGGCCTCTGCAGGGAGGGGGGAGGGGCAGGGGAGGCCCAGGGGGGGCATCCTAGAATCCTAAGGCCGGGGGGGGGGTCTTTCCTAAGGCCACTTGGCATAGCCCCGTCTCTGGCCGTCCCGGTTCCCTCCCCTCCCCCACCGCCTACTTACCGGAAGGGTCGGTGGAGAGGCTGCTGTGCCGGCTGGGCGAGGGCGCCCCCCCCTCGGTGCTCCCCAGGGCCCCCAGGCTGCTGGCGGAGGAGAGGGTGCTGGCGGAGTCCAGGGAGGTGCTGGAGCGGGTGAGGGAGGAGCGGCGCAGCTGGCCCTTGAAGAAGAAGCTCCCCCGGGCCTTGTCCTTGGGGGCCCCCGGGCGGAAGTCGTCGTCCAGGGCCCCACTGGTGCTGGGCACGATGGCGGAGGAGGAGTCCAGGTCGTAGCTGTGCTTCCCCTTCATCTTGTCCCTCAGCCGCCGGAAGGGCGAGCGCGGCTTCTCCTTGACCGACAGGTCGAACATGCTGGCCGTCAGGCTGTGGCGCGTGAACTGCAGGCTCAGCTGGATCTCGCCCCGCTCCTTCTCCTTCTTGCCCGGCTTGGAGTGGAGCTTGTACCACCTGTGGGGACAGGAGGGAGGGCATCAACCCAGAGACCCCACGAGGGGCAGGGGATGCACCCCTCCCAGCCGCCCCTCCCCAAAGCAGCCCCCAGCCCCCAGTGCTGTCCAGCCCCTTGGCAGGAACGTCTGGGAGCTGCCATTGGTTAGGGAGTGCCCAGGGAGCCCTGCTCTCTGCCACCCTCTCCCAGGCTTCTCTTCTTGGCACTTGCCCTGAGCGGGATTCGCATGGAGGGCCCTTTGCTCTGCTCCGGCACACCCCACCCCACCCCATAAACTTTGGGCAGGCCAATTCCTGCAAAGCCTTTGCCCCACGTCAGCAGCGCCCCCCCCCCCCCCAGGGCTGGGCTCTTCCTCCTTTCCACTGAGAAAAGCCAGCAGCTGCCCCCTCCACCCGCCTGGCTGCAACCAACCACGCCCCCCCCAATGACAAATGTGCAAAGGGTCTGCTCTAGCTAAGCTCTGTGCCCCCCCCCCCACCCTTGCACGTCCCCCTATGAGACAGCAGAGACCCTGCCTGGTCCCACCTTTGCCCTCATGCCATCTGTCATAAAAAGGCCCCTCTATGCCAGTGAAGCAGATGCCAAGGGACCATCCTGCAAGGGTCTCCTGGAATGGCCCTATGGGCAACGGCAGGCATGGGGGCGGGGCCAGAGGCTCAGGAGAGACCCTCCCCTGCTTCTTGAGCAGCGAAGAGCAAAGAAGAGGGAGGGGGAGAGGAATGGACTTGCAGACCCTGTCAATATCATCTTACAATAAAGGGGCTTGTAAGGCTGAAGTCCATTTCTCCTCCCCTTCACAGCCCCCAAATGAGGGAGGGTCTCTTCCGTGCCCCCGCCCACGTTCCTGCCGAGGGCTGTTCCTGGAGGTCTCCCTTCTCCCTCCCCCCCTACGGGTGAGCAATGGCCCCTTTGTGACCCGTGGACTTCAGCTCCCAGAATCCCTCAGCCAGAAAAAGGGCGGAGCCAGCAATTCCTTCCTCAAGGTGATAGGAAAAAGCCAAGGCAAAATGTATCCTAGTCCCTAAATGACCCCCCTGCCCCCCTCAGCCTAGCAAAGGAAGAATGGAAGGGGGCAGCCAGGTCCTTCCCTACTGCTACCCTGGTGGGGGAGGCTTTCCGATGGCCTTCGCCAGGCAAGACGGTTGGCAGAGAAGCTCCCAGAACCACCAAAGGCAGAGCTGGGAGGGCCCTTAAGGAGGTCTTGACCCCACCCATCTGGACAAGGAATCTGGGAAGTGAACTGTCTTTAAAATCACACGGGATCAGCAAACACCGATCACAACCAGAGGGACCGAAATGCAAAGCAGCCGCCAAGGAAACCCTAGCAGTCCCTCCCACAGGCCCCTCCACCCGTGCAGTGCCCCAGGCCCAGAGCCAGGTCTTTGGGCCAGCGGGAGGGCCGCCCCCCCCTCATCTCCAGGAGGAGACTCTGCCAGAGGTTGGGCACCAGGGCAGGGAAGGCCCAACTCCCAGGCGCAGCCATCTCCGGCCGATGGGACCCGAGCAGGCCCATCCTGCCAGAGCGGGCGGGATGGGCAGAAACGGCTGGGGAGAGACCCCAGCCCCAAATCACGAAGGGCTTCACAGCTGGCAATCCCTTGGAAGCAGACGGGGGCCCCACGCCTCGCAGACAGGCCCCTTTCAGCCCCACCGCAGCCGGGCTCTGTGCCGGTTGAAGGTCCCGGAGGCTCGTCCAAGGCAAGCGCAGGGAGCTCGCCCTTGAGAGCTGCTTCCCTAGAGGCTGCGTTTGCATAAGGCCCTGCTTGCTCTTCTGCCTCCCGTTCTCTGAGACAGCACAGACGGGGGAAGCTCTCCGGAAGGCTGAGCTGAGAGGCTGCAGGCCAGGGAGGGAGGGAGGGGGGGGGGCAATCCCTTTGCCAGCCCCAAGGCCAAGGGGCTCTTCCCCCCAGGCAGCCTGCAGGCGTCCTGTCCCGCTTGGCAATAGAGCCCGGTTTCCCCAGCGCTTCCCTGCCAGCCCATTTCCAGAGAAATGTTTACTTGGAGAAGCGCATTGGAGCACGTGACTCAGTGGAGCCCCGTCAACCCCGCCCTCTCTGTCCAAAATGCTCGGCCCAGGGCAATGGATCCAAGCGCTCCGGAGGGGCCCTTCCCCGAAGCCCAGGCAGAGCCACCCTGGCACGGATTCACTGCTCCTCTGCCTCCTGGAACATCTGGCTGCACCAAGACAGGCAGGCAGCTTCGGGCCCTGCTCGCCCTGCACAAAAGGGCCCGAGGGAAAGGCTGCGGGGACAAGCCAAGGCCCCCCACAGATCTGGGTCTCGAACGGCCCTCCCTACCCGGCAAAGGACCTGCTCCTCTTCTCCCTGCCGTCCAAGTGGGCTGCCTGCCTTGGAGGCTTTGCCCAGAGGTGCCCGGTGGCAGCAGAGGGCTCCTCCCTCCTTGCCAGTGGGAACCAGCACTAAAGCCAACCGCTCTTCTACCCTCAGAGGGCAGCAGCGCTTCTGCATCACAACATGTGGACATGAGATATCCTGGGACTCCCAGACCCCCTCAGGGGACGCCCCTGGCCCAAGGCTTAGTTTGAGCCAGCCCTCTCCTGGGTTGCTCCTCGGCTGCCCCAGAACAAGCCACCCCCCGTTCCCAGGGCCCACCGGCTGCCATGCTCCAACGTGTCTCCCGGGGACTTACAATATTGCAAGACCAAAGTCAATAAACAAACACAAATGTCAGCAAAACAGCAGCAAAACCCAAGTCTACGAATGCTTCCTTGGAGTCTCAACTCCAGCAACCCTGTGAAAGACTCAAAACGCCCCCCAGCCGTTCTAAAAACGCCCCCAAGTGCTTTTCTGGGAAGACCACCCTGAATGGAAAGCTCCACTTTGGGGGCTCTGCCCAGAATGGGAGGGGGGCCGTATTTGGGGGGGGGGGGGAAGAGGGAGTTTTACTTTTTAGGGCAAAGTGAGCAGCTCAGAACCTCTCCAAAAACCCAGTTGGCGTCACCAGTGCTACACGTGTGGGGCAGTTCTAGCCCCCTCCCCACCGGAGGGGCTGCTGAAGCAACAGGGAGTCTTCAAAGGAAGCCCCATACAAAACGCATGGCAGTAGTCTACTCTAATGCGGACAAAGGTAAGGCTGAAGAGTTTGGTTCTTTTCTTGCAGGCATTTCATGGCCCAAGTAGGTAACCTCATCAGTGCTGGTAAGGAGCCGGGGTTGCTCTGAGTTCCCATTCCAGTGGCTGCCCCCTGAGTGTTGCTGGGGGGGTCTCGGAGGCTCTTCGGTTGGGCTGGTTCGGCAGTTCCTGGGTGGGATTATGGCTGGACTGTTGACCTTGGAGAGGTCATCTCTGCTCATCTGGGGAGCTCCGTCTGCATCTGCTTCTCTTTCCCACCTGCTCCTGCAGCCCTTCCTGTGAGGGTGGGTCTCCCGGCCATGGTCCCTGCGGCCTCTCCACCCACAAGAGCCCCTGCCGGAGCCCCTCCCTTACGTCCTGCAGGAAGGCCCCACGCCACATCTTCCACTCGGCCACTTCGGCCATCCCAGAAGACACCTTGGAGGCGACCAAGACACCAGCAGCCGCTTCCCCAGAGTGGAGGCCTCCCACACCCCTTGGCTGCGCTGCTGGTGCACCACCCAGCCTGGGCAGCTGAGCTCTGGAGTTATGACCCAATCTCTATAACGACCAGAAGGATGGCAGGAGGTCCAAAGGGCAACCAGGCTGCCCCCACCCCCACCCCAAAGGGCCTTCCAGACTCTGACCACAACATCAGGCGATTCGTAACTGATGGTTCCAAAGTCTCCAGCCACAATATATAAACCCCCCCACCCACCCACCCCGCAAAGGCTGGGGCTCATTCAGAGTTGAGAAAGGCGACTGATAGGAAGGATTTCAAAGAGAGGTTTGCAAGGGGGGGGGGGGGCTGAGGGCTGCCTTCGAACACCCGAGAGGCCATTGTAGAGACTTTGGACATACAGAATTCTCCCTCACTCCAGAGGGGAAGACCTGAACTCACAGGAAGGAAGGAAGGAAGGAAGGAAGGAAGGAAGGAAGGAAGGGAGGGAGGGAGGGAGGGAGGGAGGGAGGGGCCGAGAGGGCTGAGAGCAACCTTGGCAGGCTCTCAAGATCCCCCACAACAAAGGGCAGCGCCTGCTTCCTCACCTGGCTCACCCCAAGAGCAGACACGGGATGTCCTTCACTCTCACAGGTGGCCAGAGCAACCCCAAAGACAGGCTGCCATATACGGCCAGCTGATGGGAAGCGGTGGGGGTGGAGGGCACCACCAAGCCACCTCCCAAAGACAAGGGGGGGCGGGCTGAGGGCTTCAGGGAGAGGGGAAAGGCCTGAGGCCTCCAGCTTTTCATCCCTCAAGCTCTGCTCAGCCATAAAGCCCAAGGAAAGCTCCCTGACGCCTGGACGTGCAAGCCAAGGAGACCTGCATTCCCCATCTGGCAGGGCTGCCCGCCCCAGAGATCCTCTCGGGGAAGCCGTGGGGCCTGGAGGGACCCCGGACGCTGCGTTGCCTTCTGTCACGGCGTCTGCCCCAAGGAACAGCCTCCACTCCGTTGGCTGTGACTCTCCTGGCCTTGAGGACGTGAAGGAGCCTGGCCTGGGTTAGAGGTCACGCTGGCTTCCACTGGCCTCTGGTCAAGGGTTGCGGAGGTCTGCATTCAGGTCATCCCTCTCCAGAAGAGAGTTTTAGAGAAATTCCCGGCATTCCCAGGCAGGATGGCAGCCGAACAGGAATTCTGGCTTAGGCCAGCCTTACTTTCACTTTCCCCCGGTTCTCCAGAAAAGGTGGCTTGGGATTTCCAACACTCCCAACTCATGGAAGGGAAGGCCGGTGACCGCTGAGGGCCGAGGCCCTCCTGCGTTGTGGACAGTGGCCATTCCCAAGCCTGCCCTGGCCAAAGAGCCGTCATTAAGGCTAGATTTCAACACAGCCAGGAAACCTTCCACCCGCAGCTCTCCACCCTGGGCAGCAGCTGGTGAGAGAAGGGGAAATTGCACCATCTCGCTCGGAAGCCACGCGGGCGCTGAAACCAACCGGAGGAAGGAACCCCGGCTGTCAGGCGGCCTCTTTCCACACCCCGAAAGGAGCGGGGAGCTTCTCTGAGTTGGGGAGGGCACATTCTGCTCACCCGCCGGATGCCAAAAGCTCTGAGGTTTGGGAGGGTCCGGGAGGCTGAGCGTGGTTGACCCCTCCATTCCAGCTCTGAGCTGCAAAGACTCTTCTTGATCGGCAGGCCGAAGCTTCTTCCCAGCAGCCTCTTCAGGCCCCGAGATACACGGGGGGAAGGCCCACCCTCAAGAGCCGCGCTGGGTCTTTCCACCGGGACCACGTCTTCTCTGCCCCTCTTCTGTGGCTCCATGGCCGAAGCCACCATTTTCTGCAGGAGCCGCCTTTCCTTGCCGAGACCCAGCATGCGCCATCCTTCCTCTTGGGGCCGAGGCCCCCTCTCGCAGCCCCCTTTCATTTCAGTCTTGACGCCTGTGAATTGCGGCGCCCAGAGGTCCCTCAGGAGAGATGCCACCAACTGGCAGCAAGGAGCAGCCGGTTTTCTTCTGATCTGCCCAACTTTCTTTGGAGGCTTCGTAAGAAGTTGCAGAAACGGCTCCTTCCTCCCAGTGCTCCTCTTGGGAAGTCAGGCCTAGAGCTAAGCTAAATTCTCCTCCTTGAAATTATCCCAGAGAAGCCCCCTTGTCCTTCCAACGCGGCTTTGGCTGCGTCTTAATTTCTGGTAGATTCAACTCACAGGGCCTGAAAATGGGGGGCGGGGGGGGATTCATCCTCAGGCCCATCCACGGACAGCAGGAGGTGCCGCGTCTTGAGGCTCCCCGCGGGCACAGGCAGGCTCTGGAGGTGGTGGCCATGGCCACAGGCAGATTGTGGTAGGGAGGCCCAGCTGGGCCCAGAGCTGACTGGAGGACAAACAGCCAGGCTTATCTCAAGTGAACAGCCCCGAGTTCACACAATTGTGTGACATTTGGAACAATGGCCTGCGATGAAACTGGCCTGCACTGAAGGGGGGAGCAGGAGGAGATGCTGGGCCAGGGGGCACCCAAGGGGACAAAGGAGAGGAGGGCCAGGGAGCAATATTGCCCTTCCTTTCCACTCAATGCAAAATATTCAAGGCAAGTGACCCAACGATTTAGCTATTCAAAAACACAGAACAAAAACACAACCTGGGCCAAAGTCAGCACACGACACATCCCGGGTGCAGCTGGCAGGCTCCCTGCAGAGACCTTCAGCAAGGCCAGGTCAAGAATGCTGCTGGGCGTGGACGGAAAGGCAGGTCCTCCCAGCAAGCGCCCAGCGCCCTCCAGCAGGGACTGGTCAACTCCCCAACCCTGCCCTGGACTCCGGACAGGAAGAGGCGCCCCACAGGATGGCTCCCCCACACTGGCATCCCAAGGGGCAGCGCCCCCTCCCAAGAGGCCCCAACTGGGCACCTGCAGAGCATAATGGAAACCGGACTTATGTGGCAGAACCAACCAGCCAAGCTTTTTAGTGTCGGCTGCTGAAAGTTGTCTTCCCACAACCGGCCTTCGCTTCCGACTTGGGCAATGCTGCCTGGGGACTCTGGGAGTTGAAGTCCAGCCTGCCTGGGGGTCACCAGGAATGGGGAAGTGAGGAGCCATCTGTGCAGCTTCCCCAAATGGACTGAATGGGAAGGAATCTGCTTACCGCCATCTCTGCTGGGGGGGGGGGGGAGTTGCAGGAGCGTCTGTCTTTCCGCAAGACCTGGGCACGGCTCCTGCAATGGCCGCCCCAAAGGCTGGCGGAGTGGGATAGACCCGGCAGGGATGCAGCAGCCCTGGTCCCTCACAGCCACACCAGTTTCTAAGCCTCCCCTGCCTGGACCAGCCAGGAATCAGGGTTAAGGGGAAGGGCAGCCCAGCCAGCCAGCAGAGGCCCCAGAGAGGGGTCTCCTTTGCAAACCAGCTGCTCCTGGGCCTCTTGGGGCACCAGCACAGCCCCGCCACGGAGTACCGGCGGCCATGGGACAGGCCAGAGTGGGCAGCCTTCCAGATGGGTCAAAACAACCTGCAAATGTTGCCCCAGGTGCCTCCAGCATCTGGGAAAATGGGCTTGGGCGCAAGGTTCCCCTGGGGAGGGGGGCTGGCCTGCCTTCCTCCAGCCCAACCGCACCTTCACCCCCCCCCAAAGGTCCAGGCCAGAAATTCAGCAGCCCAAGCACTCCCCCCCCCCCCAGGGGTGGAGAGAGGCCTTCTCTGCCCCCTCCCCCTTTGCACAGGATGGACGAAATGCCTCCGGTGGGCTGGAGAGGGAGAAGGCGAGGGGAGCCCGTTGCTTCTGCCCCCCAGCATCCCCGCCCGACGCGGCGCCCGGACGCCTCCCCCGCCCACCTCCCGGGAGTGACTCGGCGTTTCGGGAGCTGAGCGGCGGGCCGGGAGGGGGAGCCGCGCTCTGCACGCGCCCCGGAGCCCCGCGCGCCACTCACCGGTCGGGGTGGGAGCGGCCGTCCTGCAGCAGCGCGGCCAGCGGGAGGGCGGCGCGGCCCAAGAAGCGGTCGGGGCCCACCAGCGCCCGCTGCCAGACCACCAGCTGCAGCAGCTGCGGCTCGGGCTCGGGCGGCGGGGCCGGGCGCGGGGCGGGAGGCGGCGGCGGCGGCAGCTCCAGCGCGCACTGCTCGGCCCAGCGCGGACAGCCGCCCTTCTGCGCGGCCACGGCGGTGCGGTGCTTCTGCCGGCCCAGCTGCAGCGCCACGAAGGCGGCGTCGCCCGGGCCCCCCTTGGCCCGCAGCCCCCGCGCCTGCAACACCCACACCTGCACGTGGCTCGGCAGCCAGGCCGGCGGAGGCTCCTCGCCCGCCCGCGGCAGGCTCATCCCGGCGGGGCGGCGGGGACGCTCCTGCGGCAAACTTTCTCCGGCTCCCGCGGGCGAAGCGGGCGGCGGGCGCGGCGGTGCTGCAGCTGCAGTCGCTAGCCCCGCCCTTGCGCCTTGGCTCCGCCCCGCGCCCGCCCGGAGAGCGTGGGGGGGGGGTCCCGCGCAGAGCTTCCCGGACGGGCGGGGCTCCGCGCCCCTTTGTGCCCCCCCAAATCGGGGGAGGCTGGGCCGGACGGCTGCCGGGGGGGGGGGTAGGCAGAGCCGCGGCCGGGCCGCGGGGTGCCCGGCTGGAGTGCGGAGGGAGCTGGTCGCGCCCCTCGGGCAGCCCCGGCTCCCCCTCCGCGTCCTGAGACTTTGCAGCGCCCGCAGGCGGCCCTCGGCCTGGGAGCCGCCCTCCTCGGAGTAGGCCTATTTATTTATTTATTCATTTATTTATTTATTATTTAAATTTCTATACCACCCTCCTCCCTTCCGGGACTCAGGGCGGTATACAGGCAGCAGTAAAAACACGAATAAAAACATAGAAACCCTTTAGAAATACATTAAATAATGGAGCCTGTCTTAAAACCTAGTTAAAATCCCTACTAAAAACCACATAAAACTATGCCAGTTTAGAAACTCTGGTGGGGATCCTCCTTCGGGCCTTGGACTATAAGGGGGAGGGGGAGCGATGGACCTTCAGACTTGCAAGATTCCATCCCGGCATTCTGACAATAAGGGTGGGGCTAATACTTCTGAATGTGCTCTGGGTTTGGACTACCTTGCAAGGCTGGCAGAGTCCCCAGCCCCACCCTTTCCTTTGCTCTTTGTCCTTGCTGCCATCTAATGGTCATCTAGATTATTGCAAGCGCAGGAGAGGCTGCAACCAGAGGGGTCTCCATTGGAGTCTCCATGTCTTTCAGGTAGCAGTCTAGCCAAGGAAGCCCTAGTGACAGGAATGGTGGGCCTCCAGCCCAATTCTGCTGTTTGTGCCAGCCGGGCGTTCACTGTCCCGGGTTTCGTCCTGGGTCAAAGCCCTGACTGGGCAGGCATTGCATTGGCTGAGTGAAGAGAGGAGGGGGAAGGCGTCTCCTCTGAGTTGCCCTCGGTCGTAGCAGGCCAGGGCTGCAGGTGGGGAGGCGATACGGCCACAGTCCGGAGGAGCTGCCTCTCGTGGACCAGAAGCTCCCACAATCCGTCCTTATTTCCTGCCAAGTGCTCTAAGAAGCCGATATTTCTCAACCTTGGCAACTTCAAAGACGTGTGGACTTCAACTCCCAGAATTCCTTGGCCAACATGCAGTCTGGGAATTCTGGAAGTTGAAGTCCACTCAAGGTTGGACAACATTGATCTGGACTGACCAGCAGCCGAACAATCGTCTTCCTTCCTGAGCTAGGCAGATCACTCAGTGGTGTGACCGCAACCTCCTAAGCTTCTTCTGGAGTGGCTAAAAATGTCAGAGGGGCTGCTGGCCATTGCCCTGTCCCTCCCCATGTCTGGCCCCAGGCAAGCAGCTGTGGATAAAGCCAGGGGTCTGAAAGAGGAGGACTTTCCTGGAGAGCTTTGGGAGCAGTCATGGTCGGTCTGAGATGGCTCCGAAGCTCCAGAGTGGAGAACTGGGGAAACTGGTCCCACCAAGGTGCCTCCCAAGCCAGATAGTTCCCCCGATGTCCTTTGGGAACCTTCTGGTCATCTGTCCGCTGCTGTAGCTCTGGCCAATCTCTGAACATGGAGAGATGGCTATCAGTGGGATAAGAGACGGAGGAGCCCTGGTGGCACAGTGGTTAAAGGGCTGGATTGCGGGCAGTTCGATCCTGACAGGGCTTGAGGTGGACACTGAATTATTAGTTAGGCCCAAAGAATCTATATAAATAAAAATGTAAAATAGTTTGTACGAATCCACTAATCTCAAAAACTACTGGACCGATTTGCCTCAAATTTTAACACAATGTAGCCAAGGACTTCCGATAATAGAATAGCTACTCGTTTTGTGCCTAGCACATGTGTATCGTGTGCAAGCTACACGCATGTAAAAGATACCCACTGAAAAATATTTTAACTTCCCTGTAGCCACACCCATCAAACTGCTTTTCAACTGTCATACGGAGGCCTCTTAGAGCCAAAAAGGCACTGAGATAGCAAACTCCCAGGTGGCCCATAGAGAGGGGGGGGGGGGAGAAATACTGCTCAAGACTGCTCTCTGAGGTAAAAACACGGAGGCAGGCAGCTGCTTTAAACTTTTTAATAGGAACTGAACCAAACTGTAACAAAGAACCACCCATCTGACAGCAAATACAATTTAATAAAAAGAAGGACTAAGGGAGACATGATAGCAGTCTTCCAATATCTCAGGGGTTGCCCCAAAGAAGAGGGAGTCAAGCTATTCTCCAAGGCACCTGAGGGCAGGAGAAGAAGCAATGGGATACGGTTACCTCAAGAGAAATTTATATTATGATTTATATATGTTTAATTAACTTAGAAGATGGGGGTAATGGGATATTGTTACTTTAAGAGAAATTTATATTATGATTGTTGGGAGGTGAGGGAGTACAATATCTGAATGAGAAATTTATTTTAAGACGGGGGGAGGGGACGGGGTACAGTATTTGTATGTGATTTATATTATATGTCGGGGGGGTAAAAAGGGGGAAAATTTGTTTGTGTAAAACTTTTTCAATTAAAAAAAAAAAAAGAAGCAATGGGTGGAAACTAATCCAGGAGAGAAGCAACCTAGAACTGAGGGGAAATTTCCTGGCAGTGAGAACTATTAACCAGTGGAACATCTTGCCACCAGAAGTTATGGATGCCCCAACACTGGATGTGTTTTTAAGAAGAGACTGGAAAACCATTTGTCTGACACGGTATAGGGTCTCCTGCTTGAGCAGCGGGGAGATGACCTCCAAGGTCCCTTCCAACTCTGCTATTGTATTATTGTATTACAGTAGGTAGGTAGATAGGGGAATAGAGAGAGAGGGTTGCCACAAAGAAGAGGGAATCAAACTATTCTCCAAAGCACCTGAGGGCAGAACAAGAAGAAATGGGTGGAAACTAATCAAGGAGAGAAGCAACCTAGAACTGAGGAGAAATTTCCTGACAGAACAATTAATCAGTGGAACAGCTTGGCTCCAGAAGTTGTGAATGCCCCAACACTGGAAGTCTTCAAGAAGATGTTGGATAGCCATTTGTCTGAAATGGTATAGGGCAGTGATGGCTAACCATTTTTGGCTCGCGTGCCAAAAGCAGGGGGAGTGCAGGGGTGATGTGCAAAGGTGTGCCACATCCATAATGCTATGTGCATGACTCCCTGCATTTGGCATGCTTTTTACGTCATCCCCAGGCTCCAGAGTGTTTATAGGAGCCTGGGGAGGGTGAAAACAGCCTTCCCCTACCTCCAGAGGGCATAAAACAGCCTCAAAGAAGGCCTAAATCAGCTGGCCAGGGCACACATACACACTGAAGCTGACAGGGCAATGCCTCGCGTGGCCTAAGAAATGGTTCCGTGTGCCACCTGTGGCACCCGTGCCATAGGTTCGCCATCATGGGTATAGGGCTTCCTGCCTAGGCAGGGAGTTGGACTAGATGACCCCCAAGGGATAGATAGAGAGGGAGAAATAAGGTAGGTAGGTAGGTAGGTGATAGATAGATAGATAGATAGATAGATAGATAGATAGATAGATAGATAGATAGATAGATAGATAGATAGATAGATACAAAGAAAGAAAGAAAAAGAAAGAAAGAAAGAAAGAAAGAAAGAAAGAAAAAGGAAGGAAGAAAGAAAGAAAAAGAAAGAAAGAAAAGAAAGAAAGAAAGAAAGAGAAAGAAAGAAAGAAAGAAAGAGAAACACGGTAGGTAGGTAGGTAGGTAGGTAGGTAGGTAGGTAGGTAGGTAGGTAGGTAGGTAGAGGGAGAAAGGAAGAAATATAGTAGGTAGGTGGATAGATAGGGAGAAATGTGGTAGGTAGGTAGGTAGGTACGTAGGTAGGGGGATGGATAGATAGATAGGGAGAAATACAGTAGATAGGTAGGTAGAGGGACAGACAGAGAGGAAGAAATACAGTAGGTAGGCAGGTGGGTAGATAGGGGGATAGATAGAGAGGGAGAAATACAGTAGGTAGGTAGGTAGATAGGTAGGTAGGTAGGTAGGTAGAGGGAGAAAGCAAGAAATACAATAGGTAAGTAGAGGGGTAGACAGAGAGGGAGAAATACCGTAGGTAGGTAGGTAGGTAGGTAGGTAGGTAGGTGTATAGATAGCGAGAAATACGGTAGGTAGGTAGGTAGGTAGAGGAATAGAGAAAGAGGGAGAAATACAGTAGGTAGGTAGAAGGATAGAGAGGGGGAAATACGGTAGGTAGGTAGGTAGATAGAGGTAGAAAGAAAGAAATACAGTGGTACCTCGGTTCACGAACGCCTCTGTTCACGACCAATTCGGATTACGAACAGAAATTTTCCAAAAAACGTGCTCCGGTTCACGAACACCGTTTCGGTCCACGAACAGAAAAGTTCGTAAAAATGCTCGGGTTCACAAACTCCGTTTCGCTTCACGAACCGGAGCCGCGGACATTTTATCTATGACCAAAAAACAAGGTCAGAACGGATTAACCGGATTTACATTGAACCCTATGGGAAACTGTGCCTCTCTTCACGACCAATTCGGTTCGCGAACAGTCAGTTCAAGAATTACGACCAAAAAACAAGGTCAGAACGGATTAACCGGATTTACATTGAACCCTATGGGAAATTGTGCGTCGGTTCACGACCAATTCGGTTCGCGAACAGAGTCAGTTCACGAATACCAATTTGGCCAGACCATCCATTAATTCCTCAAGGACCCTCATGTGGGGGTCATCTCTCCCTGTGGATTCAAATTCCTTGCAGGCAATCCTTCCGTTTCTCTTAACCTCAAGATTAATTCCTGCTCCGTCTTCTTCTTCACAATTGCCTGGTGGAGCACCGTAAGGAATGGAATGCTAATGGGATATTAAAAACTCACTTAAGAACATGCCAACAATTGGATTGTCCAACTGTTACTTTATTAAAACAAGCAAGCTCTGGTGAGCCACCCGTCTGTAGTCCTCAAGAAGGAAGAGCTTTTGGGGATTCAAGACGAGCACCTGGAAGTGCTTTGCAGCTGGCAGGGGACAAGTGTGGTCCAGAAAGTGAAGAGTTTGGGGTGCGAGTGGCCTGCTTTTGAAAAGTGGGAGTTATTTGAGCTGACGCCCCAAAGGTGCTTTTCAAAAGGCAACTGGACTTTCTTGGGGTTTTTTCCCTTGAAAATGTTTCACTTCTCCTCTAAGAAGCTTCTTCAGTTCTCCAAAAGCCAAGACAGTCCACTTGTGAAACGCCCCTTCGGGACAGCCATGGCCGGGTGGATGGAGAATGTCCGTAGGCCATGGAGCTGGCTGCTGCCCTGATGCAGCCCACGTCCATCTCCTTGGGAGCAGCTGGGCAAGCTGCCCAGGGAATCCTGGGAGTTGAAGTCCACCCGTCTTCAAGCGGCCATGGTTGAGAAACCCTGTTTCAGAATGTTCTATCTGCAGCCCTGTCCAGCAGAGGTCTCCAACCTTGGCAACTTTAAGCCGGGTGGACTTCAAATCCCAGAATCCCAAAGCTGGCCGGGGAATACTGGGAGTTGAAGTCTGCTGGGCTTAAAGTTGCCAAGGTTGGAGAGCCCTGCTTAGGGTAGACGAGGCACATGGATCTGCAAATGAGCGTAAAGCTGACCTGGCCGAAGTCACCAAAGAGTCGCCAAAGGGCAAGGAGAGTCCAGCCTTCCGGTCCTTTTCTCTTGGTTTGAGGAAGATCAGCCTCCCTCCATCCCAGGCTCAGGGCCCTGCAGGGTCTGTGCCAGTGAGACCCTGGCAGTCCCAAGAGCTGCCCTTTAGGGTTCTGCAGTCCAGGGTGCAGGTTGCCTTTGTGAGCCATTTCCTTGTGGGAGGAAAGCGAACCTCACAAAGCCAAGGATGGGGTGGGCAGACCAGCCATTCTCTTCCTTGGAACATGCCCCAAGAAGCTTGTAGGGTGCTTTTGCAGCCGTTTTCCCCCCTCCTGGCTCCTCAGCCTGGGCCCAGGGGCAGGGCTAGGAGGGGCTCTTCCAGAAGGAGGCCTTGCCCCACCCTGGTGCCAGAGCAGCTTCTCGGGGCAGCAGAGTCTTTGCCTGGGAAAGAGCCAGATCTCTTCCATTCGCCCCCCCCACCCCCCACCCCCAGTTTGTCTTCCAGAAAAAGGAGGAAAATATGCCCACCCCCGTTTGCAGGCCTGCTGGCAGGTGGGAGGCTGCCCTCGAGGCTGGCACGGGAGATCCAGTGCATGAAGTGGGCCAGGGGATGTGCTGACGTGAAACCCCCCGTGAGGAGGGAGAGCGAGGGCTTCCTTCGGCTTCTGCTCACCCAATTGCTGGCGCTCTGCCCGCAGCCCAAACGGGGGCAGCTTCAGTCCAGCCTGGGCACTTCATGGCACAGACCCCAGCCAGGAGGGGGAGGGGGCCTCTGTCCGGGGAAGGACTTCCCTGGAGGACGTCAGGCCAGGCCTTCCAGATGCCCACTCAAGTGCCCGCCTACCACCCCAGGCCAATTGGCATTTGGAGTCCCAGAGGCAGCCAAGGCTTCAGGCGGCTGCCTGCTCACCCCGGACCTGACGCCCAGCCCTGCAGTCTGCGAAAGGGCAGAAGGACAGCTGAGGTCGTGCCACGAGGGCGCTTAGCCGCTAGGCTGTCCTTGAGGTGGAAGGAGACTGCGCTCCTTGGGCCTTGCCACAAGATCAGGAGGCAAAGGTAGAATTGTGGCTGTCGCCATGACTTTGCCCTGCCCTCGGTCTCACTTCGCATGGGAGGCGGCTTGAGGGAAGACGGGTGTGTTATATCCTCGACCTGCGACCGGTCTCGAGATACGACCGGCCGCAGGTCTTCCAGGCTGCCTCTTGGAGCCTTGGCAACAGGCTGTAGCAAGGCGGCCAACCGACAGACGCGCCTGATTGGCTGAGGCGCGCCTGGCCCTTGCTGCAGCCTGATTGGCTTTCCCTTTGACAGCTCCAAATATAAAGAGCTGTCAAAGCGCGGGAGCCCCTGTCTACCGCCTATTTCTTTCGTACTTGTTCCTACTGATATTTTAACCTGCCTAAAATAAAGGGCTGTTGTTTTGAGCAAACCTGGCTTGGACTCCCTCTATTCTCCACCGTGCAGAGAATCTAACACTGGCGACGAGGGCTGGGGCCAGGCAGAGCTCCGATTGTTGAGGGAAAGAAATTTTCCTCACGAAAATTTTTTTTACGTGTTTTCTTTTGCGGTACAATCGCTATGGGTTCCGTCCCTCCCTTCGCTCCGTTCGACTCGGCGAAGGAGACCTGGGTTTCCTTTATGGCACGATTCGAGTGCTTCGTGCTGGCAAATGACTACGGGGCGCTGCCCCCGGCGAGAAAATTGGGCCATTTCCTCGGCTGCGGCGGCACGGAGCTGTTCGCCACCGCTCGCACCGTGGCCGCGCCGACAGAAGTATATGAGATGCCGTGGGACACATTGATCGAACGGCTCAGGGCCCACTACGCCCCGGTGCCGTCTAAGATGACCCACCGCTTCGCTTTCAGGAAGTGCCTCCAGAAGCCTGACCAGTCGGTGGCCGAATTCCTGAAGGCGCTCCGCATGGCCGCCATTCCGTGCGCTTTCGCCGCGGAGTTCCTGGCCGAGTCGCTGCTGGAGCAATTCATCTGGGGCCTCAGGGAAGTCCGCCTCAGAAGGCGCCTGCTGGCCCGCGCTGAACTGACCCTAGAACAGGCTGTGGACGAGGCTCGGGCGTTCGAGATGTCCGAGTCCTCGGTCCTGGATAGAGACTTGGACCGCCATCCGCCCACACGCGCGTGCCTGGTGGAGGAGGCCGATGACACTGACGAGGACGACCAAGTCGCCTACATAAGGCCCGCCGGCCGCAAGCCGCCCCTGCCGGCTGCCTACAGATGTCTGGGATGCCGGGGGAAGCACCCCCGGGCCGATTGCCCGTTCAAGGAGGCCATCTGCCGCCGCTGCAGCCGCAAAGGACACTTGGCCGCCGCATGCCGCGCCGCCGCGCCCGCAGAGGATCAACCCTCCCCCTAGCCCCAACGCCGCTCCGGAGAAGAACGTAGAGGGCCAGCGGCCAACCCACCCACCCAACGCCGCCGGGGCAGACGCCAGCAGCCGCAGCCATCCAGCTGCTTTGCCTTGACCGACGACAACTCTCTGTTGGAAGCCTTGCCCGACCGTACGCGGCTCAGGACAGTTGTGAAACTGGAGGGGGGGGTCCGCATGGAGGTGGACTCTGGCTCGTCTCGGTCCATCATTTCCCGGGCACAGTTGGCCAAGCTACGCCCCGGCCTTTCCTTAGACAGATTGTCCCCCCCACTCACGGTTTTGCGGGACTATCAGGGATCGTCAATTCCCACCCTGGGCCAAATTTCCCTGCGGGTGGAGTACGGGGGTTTCAAGGGGCCCTTGCCTATCCTGGTGGTTTCTGATCCCCTGGCGGCCATCATCGGCCTGGATTGGTTTCCCGCCCTTGGCCTGTCAGTGCAAGGGGTCCACTCTATTCCCGCTTCCTCTCCCATCTCCGGGGTTTTGGAGGAGTTCGCCGACGTGCTAGACGGTCGGCTTGGCTCTTACGTGGGCACCCCTGTCTCCTTAAATCTTGACCCTCAGGTTGCACCCATTAGGCTCAAGGCCCGCAGGCTGCCGCTCGCCCTGAAGCCCAAGGTCGATGCCGAACTTGACCGGCTGGTGGCGCAGGGCGTGCTCGAACCCGTTGACCAGGCGAGATGGGAGACCCCCATAGTGGTCCCCATCAAGCCCGACGGGTCGGTGCGGATCTGCGCCGACTATAAGTCGACCATCAACCGTGGGCTCCAGGCGAACCCATATCCAGTTCCAGTGGTGCAAGACCTGCTCCATTCCCTGGGGCAAGGCCGCATATTTGCGAAACTGGATATGGCCCAGGCCTATCAACAGCTCCCGGTGGACGAGGCGGCTGCGGAGGCGCAGACCATCGTCACCCACCGGGGGGCTTTCCGTTGTCGCAGACTCCAATTCGGTGTGTCCGTCGCCCCGGGGATCTTCCAGAGCCTCATGGAACGTTTGCTCCATGGGCTCCCAGGCGTAGTCCCGTATTTTGACGACGTTCTGATAGCTGCTTCCAGCATCTCAGAACTCGCCAAAGTACTGAGGAAGGTCCTCAGCATTTTCAGGGGCGCGGGATTAAAGTTGAAGCGCAGCAAATGCGTCTTTGCCGCGCCGGAGGTGGAGTTCCTGGGCTTCTTGATTGATGCCCGGGGCATCCACCCCACCCCCAAGAAGGTCGAGGCCATTAGGAACGCCCCTACGCCTGCCTCCAAGACGGAGCTGCAGGCGTTCCTCGGTCTCTTAAATTTCTACGCGCCTTTTCTCCCCCACAAGGCAACGCTAGCCGAGCCGCTTCATCGATTGCTCAATCGATCTGCGGCCTGGTGCTGGGGCAGCCGCGAGGCGCATGCGTTCGCGGCTGTCAAAGCCACTCTGACGTCAGAGGCAGTCCTTGTGCAATATGATGACAGGCTGCCCTTGACGTTAGCGTGCGATGCCTCCCCTTTCGGCCTGGGGGCCGTCCTGAGCCATTCCTTCCCAGATGGCTCAGAAGCCCCCATTGCTTTTTGGTCCCGGACAATGTCTCCCACTGAGAGAAACTATAGCCAGATTGACAAGGAGGCTCTGGCTATGGTGTCCGGCATCAAAAAGTTCCACCAATACCTGTATGGTCGGACTTTTGCTGTCTTCACAGACCATAAGCCTCTCCTTGGGCTATTGGCCGGTGACCGTCCGACCCCCCCCATCCTTTCTCCCAGGATGACCAGATGGACGGAGTTCCTGGCAGCGTATAGTTATACGCTGTACTACCGTCCGGGCAAGCAGCTGGGGCACGCTGATGCCCTGAGCCGGTGCCCCCTCCCCAAGGCGGACGAAGAGCCGGTGCCGGCACTGTCCGTCTTGTCTGTGGCAGACTCAGGCCTGCCCTTGACGTCCTCGGACGTCGCCGCCCGGACGAGGGCCGACCCTGTCCTGTCCCAGGTCTCCACCTGGGTCTTGCGAGGGTGGCCTCAGGGCGGCGTGGCCGAAGATTTTCGGCCGTACAAGACACGCCAGACGGAGCTTTCGCTCCACAGCGGCTGCTTGTGCTGGGGGGATCGGGTCATCGTTTCCCCCCCCCCTCCGTCACCAGGTGCTCCGGACGCTCCACGCCGACCACCCCGGCATAGCCCGGATGAAGGCGCTCGCCCGCAGCTATGTGTGGTGGCCGGGCTTGGATGCGGAGGTAGCTGCCTGGGTCGGGGGTTGTGTTCCTTGTCAGACCACCCGCCCCGCCCCTCCGGTCGCCCCGCCCAGGGAGTGGGACTTGCCCCGGAGCCCTTGGTCCAGGCTCCACATAGACTTCGCAGGCCCCTTCCGAGGCCAAACATTCCTGGTGGTCGTGGACGCCTACTCCCGCTGGGTGGAGGTCATCTTGATGGCTTCCACTACGGCCGAGAGTACGGTCAGGGCCTTGCGCCGCCTTTTTGCGACGCACGGGTTGCCGGACATCGTGGTGTCCGACAACGGGCCCCAGTTCCAGTCCGCCACTTTCCAGGAGTTCTTGGCCTCGCAAGGGATCCGCCACGCGCCAGTGGCCCCTTATCATCCGGCCTCCAATGGTCGGGCAGAACGGGCCGTCCGCTCGGCCAAGGAGGCTCTGGGACGGATGACCAAAGGGGACTGGCCCGCAAGGGTGGCTGCTTACCTGTTAGGTCAGCATTCCACCCCTTGCCCAGCCACACGGAAAAGCCCCGCCGAGCTCTTGATGGGTCGCCGCCTGCGGACAACCTTGGACAGGCTGCACCCGGCATACAACGATGTGCAGCCTTGCAACCTGGGGGTCCCACCTCCCCGCCTTTTCCAGCCCGGGGACCCTGTGTACGCCCGCCACTATGCAGGGGACACTAAGTGGGTTCCGGCCACTGTAACCGAGCTAACGGGTCCCTGCTCTTTTAGGGTCAGCCTCCCGGACGGGTCCGAGTGGCGGCGCCACGTGGATCAGCTAAGGCGCCGCCTACCCACACCTGCGGACCCATCGTCGGAACCGCCCTGCCCCATTGCCCCGGTTGGGCCAGTCAACTCGTTCTCCGAGAAACCGCTCGGGTCCTTCGCTTCTTCAGGCCCGGCCGAACTGAACGCCGCCTTCCGGCATACGCTTCAGAAGCTGTCTCAAACCGAGGGGGACGTGCGGGCCCTTGCGCCTAAGGACCCGCCCTGCACCGCCGCAACCAACCGGCATCCAACTAACTATGCTCCGAACGCCGCGCCCCCTCGCCCCGACTTACCAGCTCAGACGGCTCCGCCTCCGCGAGTAGGCCTCGATGACGTCACCACCTGGAGCTCCACTCCCCGAAGGGAGGAGCTCGCACAGGGGCAACCTACCTCTCCGACTTCTCACCAACAACTGAGACGGTCTGGGCGTTCCCGGCGCCGCCCCGCCTACTTAACAGACTACGCATGCTCGTGCATCAGAACGGACAGTTCTTCGAGCATGCGCAGACCGAGGGGGGAAAGGGGTGTTATATCCTCGACCTGCGACCGGTCTCGAGATACGACCGGCCGCAGATTTTCCAGGCTGCCTCTTGGAACCTTGGCAACAGGCTGTAGCAAGGCGGCCAACCGACAGACGCGCCTGATTGGCTGAGGCGCGCCTGGCCCTTGCTGCAGCCTGATTGGCTTTCCCTTTGACAGCTCCAAATATAAAGAGCTGTCAAAGCGCGGGAGCCCCTGTCTACCGCCTATTTCTTTTGTACTTGTTCCTACTGATATTTTAACCTGCCTAAAATAAAGGGCTGTTGTTTTGAGCAAACCTGGCTTGGACTCCCTCTATTCTCCACCGTGCAGAGAATCTAACAGGGTGGGAGGCTGGAGACAGGGCTGGTCCAGCTTTAGTCTGTCCTTTGCCTGATCCTAAGCCAGATCCCTTCAGGATCCTGCTCTGAGCCTCAACTGGACCGAATGGGCCCTTCTCCCCTTCCAACCCCAGAATGCCAGTTTGAGGGGGAGGGGCCCAGGGCCACCCGGCAGAGCCACAGGAGAGCCAAGTGTGGGAAGGGGCCACTGGCTGCCCCCTCTGGACCCCCGAGGAAGACTCCGAGATGCTGCTTCTCTGCCCTGGCGGACAGCTGCTCCCCCCCCCTTTCCCCAGCCAGGCTCCGCTCCTCCAGGCAAAGAGCGCCAAGGCCCCCTAGTGGTGGATCGTGGGAAGGGAGAGGCCTCCCCCTGCCAGTTCAAGCTGCCCATGTCTGGGGTGAGGGAGTGGCACGTCCCCAGAGGAGAGGGAAGCTGGGGGCTTCATTGCAGCCCCCGCGGCTGCTGAGCACAGGGTGCAGAAGAGCCGGAGGCCCCTGCTGGCTCTTAGCAGGCATGAGGGCAGCAGCTGAAGGGGTCTTAAGAATAATAATAATAATGATTTATTATATTTATAAACTCCCCCTCTCCCCAAAGGGACTCGGGGCGGTGTACAGGAAAATTAAAAAACCATCTAAAAACATACAATAAACACAAATTAAAAACGAATTAAACTACCCTGTACAAAATTTAAAAACCATTAAAATTACCACCCATTAAAACCCAATAAACAATTTGAGAAAACAGACTGGGGCGAGAAGCGTAGATGAGGCCGAGGAGGCTGGCTCTGCCTTCAGAGTCCTTCTGTGGTGGGGAGGGTCTGCAAACCCAAGTGTCCACCTGCCCCGGCCCACCCCTCTTGGCTGCAGGTGGCTTCGGCACCCACTACCCAGTTCAGGGCTCTGGGAGAGGGAAGGACTGGGGGGGGGGGGGGGCAGAGGCCCCTCCTCCCACCCCCTTGTTAACCTCTGGCAGAGAATAAGCACCCTGCCCGCCCCCCCCCGCCCCCCCCCAGCCTCTTCAGGGCTTGGCTGCCGAATGCAGAGGCTCCTCCGTTCCAGCCAAGAGCCTCTCAATTAAAGCTCCTGGTAATTGCAGCCATGGAGCAGCCATTAATCTGCATTCTTCTTTCCGGCTGTTTTTATTTTAAATGGTTCAGATATTGTTCTATTTTTAGAGGTCATTTTGGTTCCAGAGCCTCCATTCAGCCTCTGGGGGCCCAAAAGAAAGCAGGGGGGGCAGGAGCCATGATGGGGGGGGGCTCTTTGAGGCCTCAACGGCTGCTCCAGCCCCTCCTGGCCATCCTCACCAGGGACTCCATGGGAAAGGGACGTCTGGGGAGTGGGGGTCTTGCTGGCACAGCTTCCAGGGGTCTCCAGGATCCCACTCCATTTCTGAGTCGCCATCCCTGGATACGTCCAAGTGAGGAGGGGTCGCCCATTGGCAGCACCAGAGAAAGAGGCCCAATATAGACTGTGAAGCCCCCACCCCCCCAGGAGCTCCATGGAGAATCCTTCAAGGGTCCTGGGGAGCAGCCCAGGTGACAAGGTCAGTGAGAGGCCAGCCTTAGCCATCCCGGCATCCCCCCCCCCTCAGCTGACGGACCCCCTCTGGCCAGGGGCTCTCTGCCCCCCCCCCCCCCCCATCTTATCTGAGGATCTCTGCTTCATGGAAAATGGTGCCGGGCTCTGATGGGAGGCAGATAAGGCAGGCCGGGCTCATTTCCTCGGCTCGGCCCCAGGAGCCTGCCCTATCTGCCCCATCTCTGCCATGCAGACGGGGGCCTTTTGGGCCTCATGTTCCCGCTGCCTTTTCCTGCGCCCGCCAGGCAGTCGTTCCACTCGGCAGGCCACGGTTAGCTAGAAGGGAGGGGGGAGAGGGAGAGGTTCCTTGCTGGGCCAGATGCCCCCCCCCCATTCCCTGCCCCAGCCACACACAAGGCAGAGTCCTCTAAGCCGCCCCTCCCACCAGGCAGAAGCAGCTCTGGGACTTTTGGGGGGGTCTCTCTCCCACCCCCGCGAAGGCCAGGGAGCCCCCTGAGAGGCTGCTGCTGCTGCCCCCTCCTGGCCCAGCATCTGCAGAAGGCCTTCCCTGCCGGTTGCCCCTTCAGCCCCCCAGGACAAGCCCACCACACCACACAAGCCCCAGAGAGGTTGCTGAAGGAGCCGCTCAGACGGAGGGCAGAGCTTGCCCTGAAGCTGTGTCTTCCCAGAAGGGGGCGCTGGCGGCTGGATTCCAAGCACCAACTTGGCAGTGCCAGTTCCCAGCAGAAATGGGACTTTGCCAAGGCCACCCATGGCCGTCCTGCTAAGCAACCTTGGCTGCCCATTCTATTGAATTAGTTTTTTAAATTTTATATGATGTTTTGTATGTATTTTAATTTTCCTGTGCGCCGCCCTGGGTCCGTTTGGAGAAGGGCGGGGTATAAATTGAATAAATATAAATATAAATATAATATCCTCCTCCTGCTGCTTCCTGGCAGTTTGGAAAGGAATTCGGGCAGGGTGGTGGTGGTTGTGCCAGATGTGCACATCTGGGAGCCACTCCTGCTCCAGGAGGAGCCAGCTGCGGTGGGGGGGTTGAGGAAGCAGAGTTTGAGAAGCCGAAAGTCACTGCAGGTGCCTTCAGGAAGGGTTGGGGGTCAGCAGGCTCTGCAGAGGCCACCAGGGGGTTTCAGCTCCTCAAGGTCAAAAGGGACCAGCCTTGGTGGGGGTCGGCCATGGGGCGAGGGGGGCAAGTCTCCTCCCTTCTCCCTGTCAGGCTTGTAAGTTGGGAGCAAAGCTGCTGGAGCCTGGCTTTGCAAGCAGATCCCCACCACCACCACCACCAGGCCCAACAGAGATCCCCTGGAGATGGCGAGGGGGGGGGGCTGCACAGAAAACTTCTCCCCACCAGAAGAGAATTGCTCCCCATTTCCCGCCCCTCCTCCTCCTCTCCTCTCGATCCACTTCCCCCTGGCTGTGTCCCTTCCTCCCCACCCCCCATCCTTCCTGCCCCAGACACCCTGCCCTGGGTTGGCAGGGCTCACTTGCGGGGGGCAGGGGGGAGCTTGGCCTGGGAGACAAGCAGGAAGCTTCTGCAGGTGCCAGGATCTGGGCACAGAGGAAGGGCACTCGTGGGGATGGGGGCCCTGGGCCCTCCAGCCTTCAGGGCCAGCTGGGAGGGGCAGGCAGCCCCACCCCTGGGGAGTCAAGAGGGGGAAGCCTGCCTTCTCAAAGACAGCCCTGCCTGCCCCTGTTTCAGGAGCTGTTCCTGTCCAGGTGAAGGTGCCCCCCCCCCCTGCTATCCTGCCAAGAACCGTCTTTCTGAAGGAAGGGGGGGGGCTGGGAGTATTCTCTGGATTTATGCCCCTTTAATGGTGATCTCCGATGTTTGCTTTCTTGGGGGGGGGCGCTTTGGAGGAAGAGATGCTGGGAGTTATTGTCAGTCAAGCAAGTGAGGAGAAGCCCCTCAGCTCAAGCTGCCCTGCAAGCCCCCCCCTCCCTCGCCCATGGCTGGTGGCAGGACCGGGCAGAGCGGCTGCCAGCCTCTGCAGATTAGAGGGGCTGAGGGGGGGACGCTCTGCCCCAAGAAAGACAGGAGGGGCTGGGGGGGCTCTTTGGCTGGACGAGCCTGCCAGGAACGGCCAGGCAGGAGTGACCTCCAGCCTCACCCCCACGGACACGGCGAGGGGAGCACGGAGCTCAAACCCCACCCTCCACCCGTGTGCCAAGCAGCCCAACCCCGGGCCCTTCGGAAGCTGCTGCAGGAGCCCGGCCAAAGGCAGCAGGCAAGCAGCCGGTCCCGCATCTGGCTCTCCGCCCGCGCCTTCCCCGCTGGGAGCTCCGCCTTTCCCTCCTCCGCCGGCCACCAAGTGGGGCCTCCTGACCGAGCGCCCCTTCCTCTCTTCGGAAGCCTCTGCTCTGAGCGGGCCGGCGGGCATCCCCGGCCGGCGGAGGGACGGGTAGGAAGAGCTCGGGCGCCCTGCCGCTTCCCTGCCGGGGCCTGGCGCCGCATCGGCTGGGCAGGGCAGTTCGGGGGGTGGGTGGGGGTCTTGCTGCAGGCAGGTCGGGGCTCCCTGGGCAGAGCGGCGGGCGGGGGCGCCGTGCCCCGGGTTCCGGTTCCCTTTTTGGCCGCCCGCGCCCATCTAATCTCCCCCCCCGTCGCGGTCCAAGACGCCGGGCTCTCGGTTCTCAGACGAGGCTGCCCCGTCCCCATGGGAGTGCCTGGCGCTTCCCGGCTCCCTTCGAAGGGCGAAAGGCAGGACCGGCTGGGCAGGAAGGCTTCCCCCTCTCCGACAGTCAGTGCCCAGCTGGGCCGGCATCCTGGACCTGCCCAGAGGGAGCCTTTGGCGACTCACTTGGCCGGAAGGAGCAGCTGCCCGCCTGGGCTCTGCAGCCTGAAGAGGCCTCGGGGACCTTCGTCCAGCCCCCAGGCCAGGCAAGGGGAGGTTCCCCAGGGGGCCAACTCTGCCCCCCTCTAGGATCTGACGTTGGCAGGGATTGTCCAAGGGGCTGTCCCCTAACATATCCCCCCTCCCCCACATACCAGGGGGGATTCCTCAGAAATAAGGGGGGGGGGAAGCCTGAAGAAGGAAAGCCTGGAGCCCAGGACCCTGGGGGGGGGGGGGGAGCTTGGTCTCCCAGACCAGGAAGCTGAGTGACCCTCCAGGAGACAGAAACTCCCCCCCAAAAAACAAGGAGGACAAAAACAAAGGAAAGGAGCCCAGGAGGGAATGATGATGCAGAAGGGAAAAGGGAACAAAGGAAGGAGAGAAGGGAGGGCAAAAGGGAATCCACTCTTCCATAGATTCAGAACCAAGAACTGAGCTTCTGAAAACGGGTGTTTGGCAGAAGTTGGAGAAAAGACGGGAGAGGGAAATTTTGCCTGTTGGAAACTTTGGAAGTCACAATAGTTGTTATCAGTGGAAAGTAATTGTGGTGACTCAGGTTGCCAAAGAGCCTGTGTGTGTGTGTGTGTGTGTGTGTGTGTGTGTGTGTGAGAGAGAGAGAGAGAGAGAGAGATTTCTGCCTCTGGCCAGGGGGGCTCAGTGGGTGCAGTTTCCAGCTGCAGGTGCTGGAGCAGGGCGGGGGGGGGGGTTGCTGCCTGTTTACCAGAGGGTTGGGGGGGGGGCGCAGTGAAGGGGAGTGGAGAACAAATGAAGAGTTCAAATGTGAAACGATTAAAAATAAAATAAACTACATCGGAGGGAGGCGAGATAAGGTGCCTGAGCTCTCTTCTCCCTATTTAACATTCATTGGATTGAATAATCAGGCCTCATTATCTCAAATTGGTTGCATATTTGCCCTCAAAATGCTAATTTGAAAGTTGGCTGCAAGCACAGTTCTGCCTATTTTGACTAAAATATTATTTTGTTTTATTGTGGGCTGCCAGTAGCTCCAGGGGCTTTTCCAGTTTAAAACAAAATAATAATAATAAAAAAAAATTCTATCAAAGTCTGGCCCGGGAAGAAAGCAACCGGCTGCCGAGGCTGCTTGGCGTAGAAATGCCATTTCCAGGCCTTGAAGTAAAATTAGGGCCCTTATCAGCTTCTTTTAGGGAATGGGCAATTTATCATTAATCTCACAGAAGGAAATGAAGGGAATATTTTTATTCTTATTATTTCACCAGGGGGCCAGGCTGGGCCGCCCCTCCTGCCTTCTGAGCTTCTGAGCGTCTGACCTCTCCTGAGACTGGGGGGGGGGTGGAGGGGGGGGGTCCTTCATCCTGAACCACCCGTCAGCCCCTGCGAAAGGCTCCCTTCCTGGGCCCATAAAAGGGGGGGGGGGGAGGCAGCCGAGGGCCCTGGGCAGACAGACCAAGGGGAGCAAATAACAGCTGGATGAAGCCCACCTACCACACTTCAGAGGAGGAAGCCCCTTTCTTGCCAGAGCATTGGGGCAGGGGGTGTCCAGGTTAAGGGAGTGCAGGCTCCCTTGCCCTCCCCCCATACAGAGGCCCCTTTGCAGTGCAGCCCCCCAGGATCTGTCCCTCTTTCATGTCCCTCCTGCCCTGGCTAGGAACAGCAGCCCAGCAAGATGCAGGCAGACGTGGAGTGGGGTGGGAAGGGAGAGGAAGGGTCCAGGAGGGGCTGCTACTGGTTCGGGGCCTTCCAGCTGCAACTGGTCAGACCTTCCCTCTTCCCTCTGAGGAGCAAGACTCCCCCCTCTCAGACTGACCCCCACTGGGCCCTGGGCTGAGCTGACCAAGGGGTCACCCCTTCAGTCGCCCTGGGTGTCGCTGCCCCAGCCAGGGAAGGGGGCAGGGGCTCCAGGGAGGCCCCTCAGCCGGCCTGGGGGGCTGCTGAGCTCCACCGGGGAGAACAGGGAGGAAGAGGAAGAAGATAGGGAGGGGATGAAGAAGCCCCAGAAGAGGAGAAGCCTCAGCAGAGACAGAGGTGGCCTCAATCATGGGGCTGGGGGAGAGGGAGGCATTGGGTAGGCCCCCTTGAGTCTTCCTCTTTGCATCTGGGGTTTTGGCACTTGTGGGTGTTCAGTCATTCAGAATCGGAGGTGCCCAGTAGGGCACAAAGGCCCCCTAATCCTGCCACTTGCTCCTCCCTCCCCCCAGGGCTGTGGACCCTCCGATCCCCTCCACAGGGAGAACCTTCCTTGCCTCTTCCGCAGGGCCACCTTCAAGGCCCCCCCCCGCCCTTTGGGACTTCGTCACCCCCCCTCCCAGCTCCTTGACTGGTCCCTGCCCTGCCCTGCCCTGCCAGCAGCCGGATGCCTGGCCTGTGGCTGGGGAAGTAGCCTCTGGCAGCCAAGCAATCAGACCAGAAATAATTTTATTTACCCGATTACCCTTTCCAAAAATCAATCAATAGACCATAATGTTGGAATAATATAGGGGCTTAAGAGCTCCATTCAGAGGCAGGATTAGCGGGATGGAAGGGCAATGGCCCCACACGGGGCCTCAATCCGGCCTTAGCGATGCAAGGATTCGCTTGCCAGATTACCCAGCATTCCGTGGGGTGGCTGCAGGTGACCCCTCTCGCATGCGGCACCAAAGTCTGTTTGCACAGAGGACGGAAATTGTAGCCAAGATCACACAGGCCGGGCAGGGGGAGGCGGGGTGGGCTGCGACACTTAATCATGGAAATCCCCCACTCTGGATTCCGAGGGCGTCTCCTTCTGCGTTTGGCCATGACTTTCCCCACCCGCAGACAGATGGACGTGCCCTGGGCCGGCCCAGAGGGTGCCCAGAAGGGCGGAGAGCAGAGGCATCCCTGGCTTGGCAGGCTGCAGCACAGCCCCCTCCCCCAGGGAGGGAGCCCCCAGGGTGACGGGCAAGCGAAGGACACCACCCCGTCTTTTGTGGGCATGAGGCAGGCTTGGAGGACAGCAACAGGAGAAGGTCAGGAGCAAATCCTGGGAGCCTCTCTCTGTCCCAGAACAGTGGCTCTCCTTCCCAGATGGAGACAGGAGAAGGAGGGCAGACATAGCTCCCCCCACAAGGAAGGACCCCAGCCTATGGACAGAGGGGCCTGGCCCCTTCTCTCGCCCTCCCTTTCCCCCTCAGGCCCAAGGGGAGTTTGAGTCCAAGCCCTCTCAACATCCAAGGAAGGCTCCTGGGGGCTGAAGCCATGTTGCCCCTCTGCCCCCCTCCCGTCCTGGGCCCACGGGAGAGCCCTCCTGGAGGGCACCCTGGAGGATACTGGCCATGTGCCATGAATGAAGATGGTTGTGTTGACACAAATGCTCTCTCTGTTTATTCCTTTCTGGAAAGCTGAGCTTGCAATTCTTCCGAGATATGTCAGTGAATCGATAGGTTTAAAAGCAAAATGGTGACCCTGGACTGTCTCAGCAAGAAGCGGTTTCAGAGGGTGACCTTAATGGGAGCACAGATTCTCCTACGACTGGCTTCTAACTGCCATAATAAAGAGACCCTTGTCGAACTTTTAACATTCTGGAGGCCTTAAAATGCTGCCTGGAGTTACATTTTCACGTTTGGGTTTGCAATAATTGTCTCCCGTGACTTCTGCGACAGACGCTCTTTCCTGGGCTGCCTTCCAAGAAACCTATCAGGAATCTGCCATTTGAATGCGGCTGCCTGAGACGGGGCTGCTGGGGAAGGCTCTGTGGACTTCAACTCCCAGAATCCCTCAGCCAGGCAGTCACGGAGGGGCCACAGCCCCCCAGCCCGGTCTAAGCGAATAGAAGCCACCTGAGCAGTGAAAGCGAGACACAGGTTGTCCAGGGTGTGTGTGTGTTTCTTCTCTGCTTTCTTACCAAGGCTTGCCTGGATGTTGCAATTAGGCAGTAACAGCCGGGGGCTTCGACCTATTTCTTTTCCTTTTTCCCTTGCGCCCTTCCCCCCCCCCCAGAACTAGGCAGCCCCCCCTGCATCCCCCCCCCCCGTGGGGGCTTCTGGCAGCGGCTGCCCTGTTTAGCCGCTGGTGGAGAAGATTTGGATGGGGGGAGAATGTTTCTGAGGATCCAAAGGGGACAAAGGGCCACATCGTCATGGATCCTTTCCATTTCCTTCACTGAAGTTGAAGACCAGGCAAAGAATTCAGTTGGGGGGGGGGGGGGGCAATCTCCTTCCAGAAGAGCTCCTGCCAAGCATTTGTAGATAAAGGGAGCCCCCTGCTGGTAGGATCTGGGAATGGCTTCCACCGGAGGGAGAGACTGAGAAAGCCAAACGATTTCCAAGAAAGAGCCCCCCCCACACACACACACACACTGCTCTGCAAGGTAAACCTCCTGGGCCAAAGGCCTCCTCTCGTTCCGGAGGGGGCACTCCAAGCTGCAGCCTCACAGCCCCCACCCACCCCTTCTGGGCAGGAGGGACCTTGAGGGGCCGCAGGAAGAGCCACTGCTGAGAGAATGGCACCTGCCTCTGGGGGGGAGCCCCCTCCCTAATCCCCACATGCATAAGGGGGGGGGGGGCACATTCAGACTGGCAAGATCCAGTTACTGTGACTCTGTAGGAAAGTACGACCACAACTGAGCCCCTGTTCTTAAGTGAGACATTTGTTCTTTAGCCCCATTTTAGGACCTTCCTTGCCACAGTTGTTAAGTGAATCTGGCTTCACCATCGACTTGGCTGGGCAGAAAGTCGCCAAAGGGGATCATGTGACCCGGGGACACTGCGACCGTCATAAATAGGAGCCAGTTGCCAAGCATCTGAATTTGGATCATGTGACCACGTGGATATTGTGTAAGTGTGATGTTGTGTAAGTGTCCCACAGCCGTGCTGAGATTTGAACCTGTCGCTTGGTGCCTTGAGGAATATCTCTGGCCTGACCTGTTCTTAGAGTCCCAGGACCCCTGCCCGTCTTCTCCAAAATCCATCCAGAAGGATCCTAACTGCCCCAGGAAAGGCCCTCTGCTGGCCCCCAGGAGGGGCATGAGGAGCAGCCCCAGTGACAGCAGCCGCTTCAACTCTCGGCCACTCGCCCATCAGAGGGCCCTGGGCAAAGGGGGAGAAGCCCCTGTGGGTCGGAGGGCTGGGGAGACCCAGCCAGGGAGGGTCAGGGCAGTGCTGGCCCTCTGGTGGCAAAGGCAGAGCCCAGGTCTCCCAAAGGCTGGAGGGGACTACGGGGAGGAGGGGAGATGGGTGGCACCAGTGCCCCTTAGCCAGCTGGGGCTGCCAGCCCTGTAGGCAAGTTATAAGCTGCCCAGAGTCACCCCAAAGCAAGAAGGCTGGCAAATAAATCTAATAGAAATAATCAATAAAAGCCTTTTGCTCATCCTCTCCTTCCAGAAGCCTTTTGGAACCCACCCAGAGGCCTTTCAGTCTGGAGGGGCCCTCCAAAGACCATCCGGCCTGGTCTCCAAGCCTGGTTGGCAGTGTCAGCAGGTTGACATGGAGACGAAGACATCCTTGCTGGCCAGCCCTCCTCCCAATGGCAGAGCAGCTCAACTGGGGGGGAGGGTTTAACTTCCCTTCCCCTGAACGCAGACCCTCCTGCCTTGTGTGCAGAAGCCTGGGAGGGAGCACCGGGCAGCAAAGCCCCCAGCCCACTCCCCTCCAGATCCTGGCACATTTGGGTGCGCGGCCTCTCAAGGCTGTGGCACCAGTTTGCGCTTCCCCCTTGTGGCTCTTTCTGGGGTGCAATCGAGCCCCTCGGAGGGGACCCTGTGGGGGATTCGCAGAGGCCAGGTTGCCCGAGTGGGTGTCCATCCCATGCAGAGGGTGTGGGGGGGGGGGGTCTTCCTTCTTCCCCCAGAGAGCACCTGCCCAGTCCGGCTCCACAGCCGAGGAATGCAACTGGCAGCGCTTTGATCTCTGCAGCTGCAGCTTTGGGGAGTTTTATGGCATCTGTGTGTGTGTTCACATTCTTGTGTTGTGCAAACACAGCTTGTTTGGTCCGTGGGGGTTCAGGGTATTGTGCAGTGCCTGCTAATTGGATGGGCAGACTGGCAGAGGTGTAAGACCAGTGCAAAACCCCAGCGCCTGATCCTTTCCGGCTGCGACATAAAGCAGAAATAGGGCACACACACACACACACACACTCTTTCACACTGAACTCCAGGAGGGGCAGTAGGATGGCCATTCCTCCCCTTGTATGCAGCTCCATCCATCGCCTGGTGGGTACCTAGAGCTGCCCCCCCCCCCCCAGGGATGGTGAGCATTGCTAAAAGCCAGCAGTTCTGCTCGGAAGGGAGGAAAGGCCGGGCCTCCCACTCGCCCAGAATCACCACTCATTTTCTTTTCTATAAAGTAGACTTTATTACAGCACAAAAATATCAGACAATATCAGAAAAAAATAATAAATTAAGTTGCAGGTTAACAGCCTCATAAAAATACAGCCAGTCCTACATAAATAAATAAGTGTAAAGGACGATTTACAAGAATCCGACAGGAAGCCAAAGTGGCAGCCTCCGTTTCCCTGAGATTGCAGAGTAGCACCAATGACGCCCAGCTCTTCTCCTCTTCCTCTTCCTCCTCCCTCCCAACTCCGGCAGCAGAGTCGGCAGCAGAGTCGGTGGGCAGGCCTTGACCAAGGGACGCCTCCTGTCCGCAGCAGCTTCAGCCCAGCCAAGTCAGAGGGTGTTAAAGACGTGAGGGTCTTCTTGGCCAGGTGCCACGGGGAGCAGAGCCAGAGATGGGGAAGGGGCACAGACTCCCCCATAGCTTCCTTCCTGACAACAAGGGTTCCATGGTCCCCCAATGTCAGTGCTTGCTTCCCCTGGCCCTCCACCGCCCAGCTGCATACCACCAACCCTTCCAGCTTTCCGTGACGGACACCCGACAGGAGCTGTGGGGAGGGGCCTGGCAACAAGACCCCCCCTCCTCATGACTGGTGCAGAGAGACAAAGGCTGGGGCTCACCCAGAGCTGAGGGGGTCAAGGCTGGGAACCTGGTGAGCCCAGGGCAGAAGAGCTTCCTGGTCCCCTTTCTGTATTAAACCCCCCAATTGGAGAGGGGCAGGCAACTCTGTGGGGCTGGGCAAGACTGTCCCCCCCCCCCCGAGGCCCAGGACCGTCGGGGGGGGGGGGCTTTCCCCATTTTAATTAAATCACAAAGTTGTCAGTGGAGCACAACTGTACGCCACGGGGGGAGGCAGGCAGGGGACCCCAAAGGGTCCCAAGAAGGAATCCACTGGCTCCATCACGGCTGGAGATTCCAAGCCAGAGGGGACAACGGGGTCATCTGCAGCTTCTGGGGCAAAGCAGGGGCCAGGCTGGAAACCAGACCCAAGGCGAGGGGGACCTTCAGCGGACCCAGGCAGGCTTCCAGAAGGCAGCTCAGCTGACCCAGGCCCCCTTCAGCTGCAGCTGGGCAACTGGAGGCTGAGACTGTGCCATCCCCCCCCCCCCAACAGAGCCAGGCAGGGCCTTCTGATCCGGGTCTCCACCTGCACTGAAGTCTGGAGCAGGAGGGGCTGCCTCCCTCACCCACCCGAGGGGCCTGCTGGCAAAGCTAAAGGTCCACATTGAGCTCCTCCTCCCTGTCACTGTCCTGCCCATCCAGCGGGCCAGAGGGGGCCGTCTGTGTCGCCCCAAACTGCAAGGAGAGCTTGGCTGCCTTCTGCTCCAGGCTCTGCTTGCGCCATTTGATTCTGCGGTTCTGGAACCAGACCTTGACCTGAAACGAGAGCAAGAGGGAGCCCTGAAGCCCAAGCGTTCCCCGGCCCGGCTGAGTTGCTGGACGCCTGGAGGCCCACTTACTAGAAAGGAGCAGCAGAGCGTGGTTCTAGATCTCACGGAGGAAAGAAAGCCAAAAATGGGAACAGGACATTCCTATGCAGGTCCAGACCCAGCTCTGGGGAGCCTCCATCGAGGAGCCGTTATTCTGCCCAATTCCCCTGAATGTATTGAGGTCATTTGTCCGATTTGTACAGCTCCCCATCTCCGGAGAAAGGGCCTCTGGGAAGGGCACAAGAGGCAGGGAGAAAACTCTGCCGGAAGCCAAGGATGAGCAGCCTCACACAGCCGTTCCTTCCAACACTTTTCTGCGGTTCAACTGCTGTATCTACACAACTAAAATAAATTCTGAACTAATTCTTCCATCAACAGCAGAAGCTCTGCAGGTTGCACCAGGCGAAAATGGCTTCTGCCATTTTTACTATTTATTTCCAGCCTTGGAGGAGGGGGGGGGGGGGGGGGATCAGGCCTGGTCATCACCTTTGACAAGCAGCCTCCAGTCTAAGAAGGAAAAGGTCTAAAGGTCTAAAGAGGGAGCCCTCAATAGTTGGTTGGCTAACAGAAGCCAAGTGTGAAGTCAAGCTGTGCTGACTGAATGACAGCAGGGACTTCCCTCCATGGCCACAGCCGCTCCCAAGCCAGAGATGCAACCCCCCATCAGCTGGGGATCCTGCCAGTTTCTGGCTGCTGCTTTCAGAGGAGGACATCCGCTTCCTTCTGGTGTGAAAGAACTCTGGGAATGCCCCCCAACAGAGAAACCCCACCAAGGTTACTTCTCCAGGCCCCGAGGGGAGGGGGGGCTTCCCTACCTGGGTCTCTGAGGGGAGGGGGGCTTCCCTACCTGGGTCTCTGAGGGGAGGGGGGCTCCCTCCCTGGGTCTCTGAGGGGAGGGGGGCTCCCTCCCTGGGTCTCTGAGGGGAGGGGGGCTCCCTCCCTGGGTCTCTGAGGGGAGGGGGGCTCCCTACCTGGGTCTCTGAGGGGAGGGGGGCTCCCTACCTGGGTCTCTGAGGGGAGGGGGGCTCCCCCCCTGGGTCTCTGAGGGGAGGGGGGCTCCCCCCCTGGGTCTCTGAGGGGAGGGGGGCTCCCCCCCTGGGTCTCTGAGGGGAGGGGGGCTCCCCCCCTGGGTCTCTGAGGGGGAGGGGGGCTCCCCCCCTGGGTCTCTGAGGGGAGGGGGGCTCCCTCCCTGGGTCTCTGAGGGGAGGGGGGCTCCCTACCTGGGTCTCTGAGGGGAGGGGGGCTCCCTACCTGGGTCTCTGAGGGGAGGGGGGCTCCCCCCCTGGGTCTCTGAGGGGAGGGGGGCTCCCCCCCTGGGTCTCTGAGGGGAGGGGGGCTCCCCCCCTGGGTCTCTGAGGGGGAGGGGGGCTCCCTACCTGGGTCTCTGAGGGGAGGGGGCTCCCTACCTGGGTCTCTGAGGGGAGGGGGGCTCCCCCCCTGGGTCTCTGAGGGGAGGGGGGCTCCCTCCCTGGGTCTCTGAGGGGAGGGGGGCTCCCTCCCTGGGTCTCTGAGGGGAGGGGGGCTCCCTACCTGGGTCTCTGAGGGGAGGGGGGCTCCCTACCTGGGTCTCTGAGGGGAGGGGGGCTCCCCCCCTGGGTCTCTGAGGGGAGGGGGGCTCCCCCCCTGGGTCTCTGAGGGGAGGGGGGCTCCCCCCCTGGGTCTCTGAGGGGAGGGGGGCTCCCCCCCTGGGTCTCTGAGGGGGAGGGGGGCTCCCCCCTGGGTCTCTGAGGGGAGGGGGGCTCCCTCCCTGGGTCTCTGAGGGGAGGGGGGCTCCCTACCTGGGTCTCTGAGGGGAGGGGGGCTCCCCCCCTGGGTCTCTGAGGGGAGGGGGGCTCCCCCCCTGGGTCTCTGAGGGGAGGGGGGCTCCCCCCCTGGGTCTCTGAGGGGAGGGGGGCTCCCCCCCTGGGTCTCTGAGGGGGAGGGGGGCTCCCCCCCTGGGTCTCTGAGGGGAGGGGGGCTCCCTACCTGGGTCTCTGAGGGGAGGGGGGCTCCCTACCTGGGTCTCTGAGGGGAGGGGGGCTCCCTCCCTGGGTCTCTGAGGGGAGGGGGGCTCCCTCCCTGGGTCTCTGAGGGGAGGGGGGCTTCCCTACCTGGGTCTCTGAGGGGAGGGGGGCTCCCTACCTGGGTCTCTGAGGGGAGGGGGGCTCCCTACCTGGGTCTCTGAGGGGAGGGGGGCTCCCCCCCTGGGTCTCTGAGGGGAGGGGGGCTCCCCCCCTGGGTCTCTGAGGGGAGGGGGGCTCCCCCCCTGGGTCTCTGAGGGGAGGGGGGCTCCCCCCCTGGGTCTCTGAGGGGGAGGGGGGCTCCCCCCCTGGGTCTCTGAGGGGAGGGGGGCTCCCTCCCTGGGTCTCTGAGGGGAGGGGGGCTCCCTACCTGGGTCTCTGAGGGGAGGGGGGCTCCCTACCTGGGTCTCTGAGGGGAGGGGGGCTCCCCCCCTGGGTCTCTGAGGGGAGGGGGGCTCCCCCCCTGGGTCTCTGAGGGGAGGGGGGCTCCCCCCCTGGGTCTCTGAGGGGGAGGGGGGCTCCCCCCCTGGGTCTCTGAGGGGAGGGGGGCTCCCTCCCTGGGTCTCTGAGGGGAGGGGGGCTCCCTACCTGGGTCTCTGAGGGGAGGGGGGCTCCCTCCCTGGGTCTCTGAGGGGAGGGGGCTCCCTCCCTGGGTCTCTGAGGGGAGGGGGGCTTCCCTCCCTGGGTCTCTGAGGGGAGGGGGGCTTCCCTCCCTGGGTCTCTGAGGGGAGGGGGGCTTCCCTCCCTGGGTCTCTGAGGGGAGGGGGGCTCCCTACCTGGGTCTCTGAGGGGAGGGGGGCTCCCTACCTGGGTTTCTGAGGGGAGGGGGGCTCCCTACCTGGGTCTCTGAGGGGAGGGGGGCTTCCCTACCTGGGTCTCTGAGGGGAGGGGGGCTCCCTACCTGGGTCTCTGAGGGGAGGGGGGCTCCCTCCCTGGGTCTCTGAGGGGAGGGGGGCTTCCCTACCTGGGTCTCTGAGGGGAGGGGGGCTCCCTACCTGGGTCTCTGAGGGGAGGGGGGCTCCCCCCCCTGGGTCTCTGAGGGGAGGGGGGCTTCCCTACCTGGGTCTCTGAGGGGGAGGGGGGCTCCCTACCTGGGTCTCTGAGGGGAGGGGGGCTCCCCCCTGGGTCTCTGAGGGGAGGGGGGCTCCCTCCCTGGGTCTCTGAGGGGAGGGGGGCTCCCTCACTGGGTCTCTGAGGGGAGGGGGGCTCCCTCCCTGGGTCTCTGAGGAGAGGGGGGCTCCCTACCTGGGTCTCTGAGGGGAGGGGGGCTCCCCACCTGGGTCTCTGAGGGGAGGGGGGCTCCCCCCCTGGGTCTCTGAGGGGAGGGGGGCTCCCCCCCTGGGTCTCTGAGGGGAGGGGGGCTCCCTCCCTGGGTCTCTGAGGGGGAGGGGGGCTCCCCCCCTGGGTCTCTGAGGGGAGGGGGGCTCCCTCCCTGGGTCTCTGAGGGGAGGGGGGCTCCCTCCCTGGGTCTCTGAGGGGAGGGGGGCTCCCTCCCTGGGTCTCTGAGGGGAGGGGGCTCCCTCCCTGGGTCTCTGAGGGGAGGGGGGCTTCCCTCCCTGGGTCTCTGAGGAGAGGGGGGCTCCCTACCTGGGTCTCTGAGGGGAGGGGGGCTCCCCACCTGGGTCTCTGAGGGGAGGGGGGCTCCCCCCCTGGGTCTCTGAGGGGAGGGGGGCTCCCTCCCTGGGTCTCTGAGGGGAGGGGGGCTCCCTCCCTGGGTCTCTGAGGGGAGGGGGGCTCCCTCACTGGGTCTCTGAGGGGAGGGGGGCTCCCTCCCTGGGTCTCTGAGGAGAGGGGGGCTCCCTACCTGGGTCTCTGAGGGGAGGGGGGCTCCCCACCTGGGTCTCTGAGGGGAGGGGGGCTCCCCCCCTGGGTCTCTGAGGGGAGGGGGGCTCCCCCCTGGGTCTCTGAGGGGAGGGGGGCTCCCTCCCTGGGTCTCTGAGGGGGAGGGGGGCTCCCCCCCTGGGTCTCTGAGGGGAGGGGGGCTCCCTCCCTGGGTCTCTGAGGGGAGGGGGGCTCCCTCCCTGGGTCTCTGAGGGGAGGGGGGCTCCCTCCCTGGGTCTCTGAGGGGAGGGGGCTCCCTCCCTGGGTCTCTGAGGGGAGGGGGGCTTCCCTCCCTGGGTCTCTGAGGGGAGGGGGGCTTCCCTCCCTGGGTCTCTGAGGGGAGGGGGGCTTCCATCCCTGGGTCTCTGAGGGGAGGGGGGCTCCCTACCTGGGTCTCTGAGGGGAGGGGGGCTCCCTACCTGGGTCTCTGAGGGGAGGGGGGCTCCCTACCTGGGTCTCTGAGGGGAGGGGGGCTTCCCTACCTGGGTCTCTGAGGGGAGGGGGGCTCCCTACCTGGGTCTCTGAGGGGAGGGGGGCTCCCCCCCTGGGTCTCTGAGGGGAGGGGGGCTTCCCTACCTGGGTCTCTGAGGGGGAGGGGGGCTCCCCCCTGGGTCTCTGAGGGGAGGGGGGCTCCCTCCCTGGGTCTCTGAGGGGAGGGGGGCTCCCTCCCTGGGTCTCTGAGGGGAGGGGGGCTCCCTCCCTGGGTCTCTGAGGGGAGGGGGGCTCCCTCCCTGGGTCTCTGAGGAGAGGGGGGCTCCCTACCTGGGTCTCTGAGGGGAGGGGGGCTCCCCACCTGGGTCTCTGAGGGGAGGGGGGCTCCCCCCCTGGGTCTCTGAGGGGAGGGGGGCTCCCCCCCTGGGTCTCTGAGGGGAGGGGGGCTCCCTACCTGGGTCTCTGAGGGGAGGGGGGCTACCTCCCTGGGTCTCTGAGGGGAGGGGGGCTCCCTCCCTGGGTCTCTGAGGGGAGGGGGGCTTCCCTACCTGGGTCTCTGAGGGGAGGGGGGCTCCCTACCTGGGTCTCTGAGGGGAGGGGGGCTCCCCCCCTGGGTCTCTGAGGGGAGGGGGGCTTCCCTACCTGGGTCTCTGAGGGGGAGGGGGGCTCCCTACCTGGGTCTCTGAGGGGAGGGGGGCTACCTCCCTGGGTCTCTGAGGGGAGGGGGGCTCCCTCCCTGGGTCTCTGAGGGGAGGGGGGCTCCCTCCCTGGGTCTCTGAGGGGAGGGGGGCTCCCCCCCTGGGTCTCTGAGGGGAGGGGGGCTCCCTCCCTGGGTCTCTGAGGGGAGGGGGGCTCCCTACCTGGGTCTCTGAGGGGAGGGGGGCTCCCTCCCTGGGTCTCTGAGGGGAGGGGGCTCCCTCCCTGGGTCTCTGAGGGGAGGGGGGCTTCCCTCCCTGGGTCTCTGAGGGGAGAAGGGCTTCCCTCCCTGGGTCTCTGAGGGGAGGGGGGCTTCCCTCCCTGGGTCTCTGAGGGGAGGGGGGCTCCCTACCTGGGTCTCTGAGGGGAGGGGGGCTCCCTACCTGGGTCTCTGAGGGGAGGGGGGCTCCCTACCTGGGTCTCTGAGGGGAGGGGGGCTCCCTCCCTGGGTCTCTGAGGGGAGGGGGGCTTCCCTCCCTGGGTCTCTGAGGGGAGGGGGGCTCCCTACCTGGGTCTCTGAGGGGAGGGGGGCTCCCTACCTGGGTCTCTGAGGGGAGGGGGGCTTCCCTACCTGGGTCTCTGAGGGGAGGGGGGCTCCCTCCCTGGGTCTCTGAGGGGAGGGGGGCTCCCTACCTGGGTCTCTGAGGGGAGGGGGGCTTCCCTCCCTGGGTCTCTGAGGGGAGGGGGGCTCCCTACCTGGGTCTCTGAGGGGAGGGGGGCTCCCTCCCTGGGTCACTGAGGGGAGGGGGGCTCCCTACCTGGGTCTCTGAGGGGAGGGGGGCTGCCCTCCCTGGGTCTCTGAGGGGAGGGGGGCTCCCTCTCTGGGTCTGTGAGGGGAGGGGGCTCCCCCCTGGGTCTCTGAGGGGAGGGGGGCTCCCTACCTGGGTCTCTGAGGGGAGGGGGGCTCCCTACCTGGGTCTCTGAGGGGAGGGGGGCTCCCTACCTGGGTCTCTGAGGGGAGGGGGGCTCCCCTCCCTGGGTCTCTGAGGGGAGGGGGGCTCCCTACCTGGGTCTCTGAGGGGAGGGGGGCTCCCTACCTGGGTCTCTGAGGGGAGGGGAGGGGGCTCCCCCCCTGGGTCTCTGAGGGGAGGGGGGCTCCCCCCCTGGGTCTCTGAGGGGAGGGGGGCCCCCTCCCTGGGTCTCTGAGGGGAGGGGGGCTCCCTACCTGGGTCTCTGAGGGGAGGGGGGCTCCCTACCTGGGTCTCTGAGGGGAGGGGGGCTCCCTACCTGGGTCTCTGAGGGGAGGGGGGCTCCCTACCTGGGTCTCTGAGGGGAGGGGGGCTCCCCACCTGGGTCTCTGAGGGGAGGGGGGCTCCCCCCCTGGGTCTCTGAGGGGAGGGGGGCTCCCCCTGGGTCTCTGAGGGGAGGGGGGCTCCCTACCTGGGTCTCTGAGGGGAGGGGGGCTCCCTCCCTGGGTCTCTGAGGGGAGGGGGGCTCCCTCCCTGGGTCTCTGAGGGGAGGGGGGCTCCCTCCCTGGGTCTCTGAGGGGAGGGGGGCTCCCTCCCTGGGTCTCTGAGGGGAGGGGGGCTCCCTACCTGGGTCTCTGAGGGGAGGGGGGCTCCCCCCCTGGGTCTCTGAGGGGAGGGGGGCTCCCCCCCTGGGTCTCTGAGGGGAGGGGGGCTCCCTACCTGGGTCTCTGAGGGGAGGGGGGCTCCCTCCCTGGGTCTCTGAGGGGAGGGGGGGTCTCTGAGGGGAGGGGGGCTCCCTCCCTGGGTCTCTGAGGTTAGGGGGGCTCCCTCCCTGGGTCTCTGAGGGGAGGGGGGCTCCCTACCTGGGTCTCTGTGAGGTGCAGGGCAGCTGCCAGGTCCAGGCGCTCGGAGCCGACCAGGTACTGTTGCTTCAGGAACTCTTTCTCCAGGCGCTCCAGCTGCCTCCGGGGTGAAGACGGTGCGGACTCGCTTCAGCTTGCAGAGCCTCCGGGTCTCCAGGGAAAAGCCGGCCCCAGGGAGCCCGGGCAGCGCGAGAATTCCAGGCCTGCCATTGCGAGAAGGAGCCGGGGCGTGAGCCGTGGCCAGGAGGGAAAGCGGACGGAGCCCCCTGCCCCGCAGGAGCTCCTCCTTGCCGGAGCCTCGGAGAGCGGCTGGCCCTGCAAGGAGGAGCTCCCTACGGCCTTTCCTGGAGCTCCTCCCGGCCACAAAGCCCGGACTTAGTTCGCTCGCCTTTCCCGCTGGACGCTGGATCGGGACCACCCCGCGCGCCTCCTTCCCAGCCGCCCTTCGCAGCATCTCTCAGCTTCAAAACCTGCCGGTTGCGCCTGGCGGCGGGAGAGGCGCGGCTGAGCCCGATCCAGACGCCTCTGCCTGGACGCTCCCTGGGGAGGCCCCCGTGCTTTGAAGGGGCGGGAGGAGCGGCCTCGGGGGCCTTGGAGCCTCCAAGTTCGCCCGCAGTCTACCTCGCGGGCTTAGGAACGACCTCGACGGACGGGTCTCGGGCTCCCCGCGCGCGCAGGGCGGGCGGGCGGGCGGGCGGGCGGCTTCCTCACCTGGCCTCTTGCAGGCGGGGGCGGCGCAACGGCAGGTCGGGGCCGAGAGGAAGGGCTGCTGCGCGGCCAGGTACAGGGCCGGGAAGCGCAGCGTCGCTGCCAGACAGCCGAAGTGCAGCGCGGGCGAGGCGGCGGCCCAGGTGCCGGGAGCCGGCGACCCCCGACGGGGCGGCTCCGACTTGGCTAGCAGCGACTCGATGTCGAAGCGGCTCCTGGCCTTGGAGGCCGGCGGCTGCTGGGGCCGGCGGGGCAGCGCGAGCGGCGGGGCGGCGGGATCCGGCGGCGGGCTGCGCAGCATCCTCGGACGGGGCGCGGAGTCTGAGGCGAGGCGGGGGCGCGAGCGCCTTATAGGGCTGCGGGGCAGGCTGGCGCAAGGCCGGAGGGCGTTGGCCCGGCCTGCCCAAAGCTGCGCGGCCCCGGACCGCCCCGCCACAGGAGAGGCCGTCGGGCTTTTCTCGGCTGAGGCTGCGGGCTCTCTCCGCACGAGCCGAAAGGCGGCCTTGGCCAGCGGTGCCGGGAGAAGGGCAGGGCGGAAGGGAGCCCAGAGGTTCGCGCGGTTGGAGTCTCCGAAGACGGCGCTCCGAGCCCAGCCTCTTTTCCGCCTCCCCGGCGCATTTGGCTGGCGGCCTTCGGAGCGCAGGACGCTACTTGCTGGGGGGTGGGGGGTGGTGAATCAGGGTGACCCCCGGAGGCTTCCGCAGTCGTGGGGCAACCCAAAGTCCTTCCGTCCATCCATTTTTCATTCATTTTCAGCGTTATGGGCAGATTCGAATCCTTCAGACCCACAAAGCAAAACGATCCAGCGGATTCTGGCCCCTCCCACATTCAGTCCGCGCCAATAAAGGCAGGTGGCCAAGGTGCCTCTTCGGGGGGGGGGGGGGCCACCACTGAAAAAGCCCCTTTGCCCCGAGTGGGGTCGGTGACCGAATCTTGGTGGGGGTGCAGGACTCCTAGGCGAAAGAGGCGTCAACTCCTTGTGACCCCAGGGGCCTTGTTGTTTCCCACAAAAAATGGGAAGTTTTTCCCAGCTTCCCAGTCTAGCCTGGGATCTCCTAGTGGTCTCCAGCCCTGCGTAGCTTTTCTGAGACTGTCAGGGCCCCCTAGTTGTGGACTGCCCAGCGTGGAGCCCATCCCTCTTACAGAAGTTGGATGACAGCATGGGAGGGCTGCCACGGCAGGGAGGGATTGAAAGGGTGTCAGTCCACGTACTGCGGCCAGCGTGGCCTGGAGGGAATGCCCAGGTGTCCAACCAAAGCAGGGGCTTCCTGTAGGCCCAGTCATCCCTCAGACTGCCCACGGAGGAAGGCCACGGGGGTCCATCCATCTGTGCTTAAGCCGGGAGGCTGTCCGGAGATATGGGGACTTGGGGACTGCGAGGTCCTGGGGAGGGGAGAGGGGAATCACCCTGGCAGAGGCTCCTCTTTTCACAAACACGGGGGGGGGGATGTTTACCTCCCTCTGGAAGTGAGATGGAGGCATTGCCAGCCTGTTCCCTGGCGGGGGGGGGGGGGGGAGAAAAGGGGCACGGAAGGTGTGAAATTTCTCAGGGCTAAACAAGTGAAATGAACCTGCAGGATGTCTGGTGCAAACGGGGAGGGGGAGCCATAGGAGGGGCCCTTTCTGAAAAGCCCGGCGGGAGAAGCATGGAGGAAGGAGCCCTTTGTGGGGCCGGGACTGTAAAAAGCTGCCCCCTCCCCCCCCACGAAAGAAAGCCCCGTTCCATCTAATGGTCATTAGCCTCAATTAGGAGCCTTTGAAGTGGCCAGGGGCTTTGTCCTGATGCAGAAAAAGAGCCCTCCTTTCGGGCAGCCCATAATAATCACATCTGGCGGGAGGAGGGGCAGCCGCCGCCCCTCCGCTTTTCATCTCTTCCCAAGGTGCTTGGAATGTTAATGGGGGCAGAACCCGGAAAGGCTTTTCCGCCTGGAGACCTGGCCTGGGAGGGGCTCTCCAGAAGCCTCCCCCTCCCTTCCCTCGCAAGAAGGGGACCGCCATCCCCGCAAAGGCGCCCCTGCCTCGGCCGTTCTTCCTCCGAGGGCGACATTTCCCAGCGAGAATCCCCCGTTTCCCCGCAGCCCACCAAGGAGCGCCGCGGCTAACGGGGCTAGAGGGGCAGCGCCGAGCCAGGCTGTTCGCAGCACCGGAGCCAGCCGCCAAGGCTGCCCCGTGACCCATCGCCGGCCTGGGTTAGGGCTGGGAGTCTGGCGCTGGGATCCCCCAGTCCCGGAATGTAACCGGTGGTTTCCCTCTGCCCAGACTACTTCATAGGGTTGTTGTTAGGATAAACGTGGAGCGAAGGCCCCCTGGGGCAAAATGGGGTTCAAGGACTCTCTTGATCCAAGACCCTTGATGTCTGCACCCCCGATGTTTTCCCCTGGGGAGTTAGCCAGAAGAGGCATTGCCTCTGGTTTGGGGGGGTCAGACTGATGGGTGAGGAGGACAAATCAGCCTTAAGTTCTGCAGCAGAAGAGAGCCTCTTTGGCCGCTGTGATTTCCAAGGCCGGCTCTCTCTTTGGGCCAGAAGATTGGGAGGGGGGGGGGGATAGCTCCTATCAGCCCTTCCAAGAACCAGGACAACAGCAGGAGGGGTTCCCCCCCCCACTTCCCTACCTTTGTGTATTAAGTTGCATTTCTCCTTTTGCATCCCCTGCCATGCTGGGTGTGTGTGTGTGTCTTCCTTCAGCACAGAATTATGAAGGCTAACCATCCACTTTTGGTGAATTTTGACACTGCTTTGTTTCTTTGTTTTTATCTTTTAAATTATCTGTTTTAATCATCTTTATGTATTTTGATTGTCCCATTACCTACACTGCCCAGAGTCACTATTCAAGTGCCATTCATTAATTAATGGATTGAAAATGGATTATGCTACCTTCCCAGGATGCTCATCCTGCTTGTAAGAAAAACTGGAATTCTACAGGCGACTCAAGGTGTGTGAGGGGGGGGGGTCAGTCTCCAGGCCCTCAAGGGCAGCAATTAGCATGGAAAACGACCTTCATCAGCAAGTCTGGGCCTGTCCACCTTTGTGGATTGCCATGTCTGGGCCTGCCTCCCCTCCCCCACGGGTCTGCACCACCCTCCCCAAAATGTGGCTGCCATTCCTGCGGCTGATGGTGGCTCCTCTGGAAGTGGCCTGCGGAAGGCCGCCTCCAGCCCCTCCAGCTCCCCTGTGGCTGCGGGTCCCTTCCCCGGTTGGGAGGGGCTGGCCAAAGCAGCTCCTGGGTGGGGTGGGGGTGGGGGTGGGGGGCTGAAGAAGAGAAAAGGGTTCCCTCCATGCCCTGATGATGGCCGACTCAGGCTCCTTAACTGGAGGACTGATCCAGGGTTGGGCTCAGCTCCCTGGTCCACAGCTGGTTCTTGCCGAAACAGGAGGCTCCCGGTGCTTTGGCATGGCCCTAGACACGGACCAAGCAGCACCAAGCAGGAGGGCCAGCAGGGGAGGCCTCGGGGAGGCTTGGGCCAGCTCCTGGAGCCATTGTGCAGAAGGCAGAGGGGCTGTGCTGGCCTCCCTCCCCCAGGGCCCTGGACCCTCCTCTAAGCAGCCATGGGTTCCCCTGCCCAGGCTGGAATCCGGGAGGGAGAGGGGCAGAGCCTGATCCTTGCCCAGAGGAGACCGGAAGGAGCCCTTCTCAGCCTGGGTGCCATGGCCTTCAAGCACATGGGCCTTTGCCACAGGCCAACAGAGTCAAGCCTCCTCTGAAAAGGTCGGGTGGGGGGGATTTATTGGGGTATTTTACACAGGCCTGACTGGGCAATGTTGCAGCCAGGCCTGAGGTTAATCCTCTCCCCCCCCCCCATCCTAGTCTCTGGCCAGAGGGAGCAAAGCTTCTCCCTGACCAGGGCCCTGCATGGCTTTATACTCCCCCGTTATGTCCCGTCTCCCCTGACCACCACCAACTGCCTCCCCCGCCAGCTTCATTGCCCCCCCCCTTGGGTGATGAAAGCGCTGGAAGCAAAGGCCCCGGCTGAGAGGCCCCCAAGGACTCCTCCCTGCCACCTCCGAGGGCACAGAGGGCTTGCTGGTGCCCAGGGCTTCCAGGCCCCTGGCTGGAGACCCAAAGGGGATTTTGGTGGGGTGAACAGCGTGAGGCTGTCCCTCTCCACTCTTCCTCTCCCCCCTTGGGATGCCCCGTGGACCGGGCTTTATGCTTGGGGCATGAAAGGCAGTTCAGAATGTGAGGGCCGGGAGAGGGGCTTCCATGGGGCACTGCCCACATGACGACTGCTGATCCTCTTTCAGGAGGAGCGGATGGGATCTGCCTGGCTCCCTCAGGAGGTGGCACTTTGAGGGGATCTTCCGGTCAGGAATTAAGAAGCAGAACTGATTAAGCGTGAAAGGAGATTACCTGCCAAAGGGAGGGGTGGGGCTGGGGGTGGCTGGGATGAGCTCCTGGGGCTTCCCTGCAGAGAGATTCCCAGGGCTCTTCCGGAAGGAGCCCCTCCTGCCCAGGTTCCTGAAACACACCCTGTGTGTGTGTGTGTGTGTGTGTGTGTGTGTGTGTGTGTGTGTGTGTGTGTGTGCGCGCGCGCTCCCATCCCCTTGTGGCATCTAGAGATAAGGGGGTTGAGCGAAGGGGGGCAGGCGTGGGGTGGGGGGAGGCGTTTTCTAGACCTGTCTCTCCCAAGGGACAAGCCAGGAAGGCGCTGGGCTCACACTTGTTTGCTCTGCTCTGCACCCACAGAAGGACCCCTGGGAAATTGCTCCATTCCCCACAGAGTTTATAGCACCCAAAGGTGGAAGCAGTGAAACTCATTTGGCAGCCCAGCTCTGGCTCCCGGCTCGGCTACTGAAAGTCCGCCTGGGGTGAGAATCACTTTGGGAGGCAGGAGGAAGAACGCAGCCCTGGACAACGGCTTGGTCAATGGAATCTCCCCCCCCCCCCCCCCCAGAAGGGACCCACCCCAGTTTCCCAGAGAGCCAGTCGGAGGAGAGGGAGCTTTGGGGAGAATCTGCAACAGAGGCAGCCCAAGAGGCTTCTGGGTGGGCAGAAAAGGCAGGGAGAAGGAAGGGGCTCTTCTCCCATCATTTGGCTCTTCCGTGTTGCTGGGGGGGAGCCCGAGTGAGGCTGGGAGAAGCCAGAGGACCTGCAGTTCTTCTCCTGCCTTTGAAGTCCGGAGGGAGCCTGAGAAGAGGGCCGGGAGCAGCCTCGGACAGCCCTTCGGGAGGGTTCCAGAGTGGGACGGAAAACCTGCCCATCCCCAGAAGGAAGGAGGGGAGCAGCGCTGGGTGGGCCGGGACAGGGGAGCCCCCTCCATGCTGAACTCTTGGGTGGGGCTTTCCCCCCTCTGACTCTCATGGCTGCAACTGCTGCAGCTGAGCCTGGGGTCCTGCACCCCTTGGTGGGTTTGGCACACACAGGGCTCTGCTGACCCTGAATCCAGAGGAAGCGCTTGGCCCCAGAGGACAATGCCCAGGCAGCGTAATCCTCCCCCTCTAAGTGGCAGGGAAGGAGGCCAATGGGATTAGCTGAGGGAGGGGGCCCAGGTGGGGAGGCGGAGGGGGGGCCGGCAGCAGCCCCAGCCCAGCCACCCTTTGTCCCTCTGGGATTAGCAGTGGCCTGAAAGGGCCGGAAGGCACTTCCCTCCTCAGGGGCTGATGGGCCACGGGGAGCCCAGTTTGGGCCACAGGAAGGGCTCAGTGGGGCTGATCGAGCTCAGGGGGACAGGATGGGGCGGGAGGCCTGCACAGCATCAGGGAGGGGGGCAGCCAAAGGCCGGCTTCCACTGCCAGGGGGTCCAACCAAGGCCCCACCCCCGGAGAAGGATGCTGGCTCTGAAGCGGAGAGCAGCGGCAACCTCTACCCTGGAGGGGCCCCTCTCGGCCGATGCCGCTCTGGATTCTGACAGCGGAGGATGGAAGCAGCTCAGGCAGAGCAGAGGCCTGTCCCTGTCCCAAGGCAGCATGGAGACACAGTCCAGGGCAGGAGCTCCTCTGCCCCCCCATCTTCCTAACACGCCCTGCCCTGGGGACTGCCATGACCTAGATGGACCGCTTGGGGGCCTGAAAGCTAAAACGTCTTTGGCCTGTGATCTGGAAAAGCCCCCCCCCCCCCAACAGCTCTCAGAGCCTGGCTGGGCTTATCCTGAGAGGAGGCAGGGGCTGCAGCCAGCCTGGCTTTCATCAGGGCACACAGCCATGCAGAAAGGCTGCCCCCCCCCCCGGTCCCTCTCCCCGGCTTGCATCCCAGAGAACAGGTTGCGGAGCAGCTGCAGAGCCCCCACCCCGTCCCATTTCAAAGGAGCCTGCAGAGGCAGCTCTGCAAATAAGACCCCATAAAGTGGTTAAACATACTTGCCCGAGAACAGCTCTCCCAAAGAGCCCCCCCCCAGGAAAGCAAACAGATTTGTTTGTCCCAGGATGGGGCCCAGCACAGTTCCCCCCCCCCCCCCCCACCTCACACCTATCAAAGGGCCGGAGAGAACCGTTGCCCTCCGTGTGTCCGGGGGGGGGGGAGAATTGCTTCCTTCCATCCTAGTTTGTTTATGGAGGACACCCACATGCCAGTGGTCTCCCCCCACCCCTCTCGGCTGGGGCTGCCAGGGAGGGAGGATGGCCATCTGCTTCAGAGCGACAAGCTGAGCAGAGAGCTGGTCCACCTGCTGATGCCCACCTGGGTCAGAGGGTGCCCCTGCCGGGTTCCTTGGCCAACTCGGGGCTTTCCTGATTCTTTGGCTGGGGAGGCGTCCCGGTCAGAAGGCACAGGGGCTGCAGATGGAGGAAGGCAGGGCAGCCGGGAGGATGGTGCCAGGGAAGAGCTGCCCGCACCCACCCTGGGCTTAGGTGGCCTGGCCCAATCCCCGTACACCCCAGGACCCGAATCCAAGGCCACTGCCCTGCGGAGCTGAGGGGTGGAGCCCACAGGGCCCCAGGTGCATCATTTAGGTAAGGGCAGGTGGCTTCCTGGACCAGCTCAGCGTCTCTGCAGCTGCCAGCGCTCCGAAAGGCCTCTGACCAGGGAGAAGCCTTGGCCTTCAGAGGATGTTCTCCCCCCCCCCCCCGGCCTCTTCAGGCTCTCTCTGCGCCCAGGGGTGCCTTGGGGGGCGTGGGCCACGACTGAGCCCTCTCTGGAAGGCGATGGGTCTGGGGGCAGCTGGCCTTGGGCTTTTTCCTGGCCCTGTTCACGACAAAACCATAAACTGGGCCCCATGGCTGCTTGTCCCGCTGTGGCCCCTTCCAGGCATGGAGGCTCTAGTCAGAATAAACCCCGTTTCCCCAGGTGGCCATTTTGTGTTGGCTAGCTTGCCACCGCCAGGACAGGCGTCTCGGGGAGTAAGCGGGTGGGGGTTTGACTTGATTACCCCCCCCCCGTCCCCCAGTATTCTGGGAAGGGGGTCCTGGATGCTCACCGATCCTTTTAACTGCTGCCTTGGACGAAGATGGGGTGGGGGGCAGTGGAGTCTCTTGAAAGACAAGAACAACGTTCTGAACACTGGAAAATAGATTTTGTGAAGGTCCCACTTGGAAGCCTTTGCGGAGGGATTCTGGGCTGCTCTCGGAGGGGGGGGAGCTCCTGCCCCAAGCCCCACCCCCCGAAACAGAGGACCTGACCTCCCTCCGGCCTGCCTTGCCTCAAGCACAGGGGTCCTATGTGGGCACCCCAGTTTAGGAAAGCCCCTCAGCAAGGGGAACATAGCTGGAAAAAGCAACAAAACCAATCAGAAAACTGCAAATGATGTCTTGGGAAAAGAGAGAACATTGAACTTGGAGAAAGGTCACCCAAGGAACAACAGTGTGTGTGTGTGTGTGTGTCTTTGGGAAGGGTTTTAGAGGGCGTTGGCCCTGAATTCTGCTCCCAGGGCTGTGAGACAGATCGGCCCAGACACCCAGCTGACTTTGTGTCTAGACGGGATTAGAACCCGGGTCCCCGTTTCTAGCCTGGTGTCTTAAGCAGGGCATCGAATGGGCCTCCCTCTTTAGGCACCTGAAAGGTTTCCCCTGGCAGGCAGGATCCCTCAGCCTGGACTGAAAGCAACTCCCCCCCCCCCCCCCATGAAGTCAGCCAGAGGGGTCCCTTTGCTAGGCAGCCCCCAGAACTCAGAGGAATGGGCGTGTGGCCGACCCCCATCTTGTCCAGCTGGGGAAGGGGCTGAGTCCGCCTCTGGCCAGCTGAGTGGACTGGAAAGGGCCAAGCAGGGAAGCCAACTGGAGGAAGGGGGGGCTGTGCCCTCAAAGACCCTCGCTTGGAAGGGAGGCAGGAGAGGAGAGATTAGGACACAGCTTTGAGGGAAGGAAGTTTGTGGAAAGGGGCACACCTGACTCTCCCCCCCACCCCAAAGGTCGTGACTCCACTGCGGCTGAATCCCCAGGAGGCTGCAGGAGGCTGATGGACCTTGGCTGTAATTACATCAGACCAGCAATCTCCTTCAAGACTCTTCCATGCAAGCTCATCTCATGTTCGTGAAGCAGCTCTGACCACAAAGCACAGATAATCTTGGCTGAAGTGTGAAGGTTCCTTGTTGCCTTGTTAGTTTTGCAGAAAGCCTTTCCAGAATTAGCATTGCTCAGCGTAATTAGAAGGCCAATGTAAAGAGAGGAATAATATGGTGACTTATGAAATCTCTGGGTTTGATTTCAAATCGCACTGCAGGAAGAAAGTTTCCTGAAGTAATTATTTCTTCCTTTGTTCCAATAGGTCACTTATCTTTGTCTTCTAGATAATTATCCCAGTTTCCCTGAATGGGCCAGTAGATTTAATCACTAATGTTGAGCTCATCAGAGGGAGGGTGTGAAGTGCCTGGGATTCTTAGGGGCCATTAAGCTTGCCTGGAGGGCGGGTGGAGGGGGAGGGCTGCTCAAGGCCAAAAGTGGCCCTTTGGAGAGCTGAGGGGAAGCTCTGTCCTTGGGGGTTGGGAGGAATCACCAGCTCTGCCCAACAATGGAGGTCATTAACAGCTGAATCCCCTTTCACTCAAGCCCTGTGTGGATTCCCAGTCTGGGGAAAATGCACAGCCTGCCAGGCAAATTTCCGGAAGGGACCCAGCCTTCTTCAGCCTCCCTGGAGATGGGGGGGGGGGGCTCCCTGGCTGCCCAAAGAGCCCCTCCTGGGACCCGGCAGGTAGCGATTCTCCAGGGGAGGCTGGAGCTTTCATCCTGTTAAAACACCTGCTGGATTCCCAAGGGAAACCTTCCAGCCTAAGGTCCAGGGTGGAGGGTAGAGGGTGAGGGTGGGATTGGGTGGGGTCTCCTCCCTGCGAGAGACAACAGCAGCCCCTCTAAGCATCTTCAGATGCCCAGGAACATTTGTCTCCCAAAGTCAGCTGATGGAAATGGGTTTTATTGGCTTTATTCTATAAGGTATTTATGATGTTATTTATTTTATTTTATGAAGAATGCCAAAGCCAAAACTGAGATGTGTTTTAATTTGAGACACAGTGGTAGGAAATATACATCCAAAATAGAAAGAAAATAGAAAATTCCCACACATAAATAATAACCCAACAATGCATTCCTCCATTAATAACACTTGGGCTGGGCCTCTGCTGGGACAGACGGCAACCTGGGCACCAGGCTCTGAACTCTGGGAGCCCCTGAGGGAGGCCAGCTATCAGCACCACTTGGGCCATGGCACCCCTCCGAACTGGGTGCGAACGAAGGCAGCCATTCGTCTCATGGGGGATTGGCTTGATGAGATGCAGGCCAGACAGGAAGTGGCGTCATCGTAATAATCATTTCTCCGGTTGAAGGCCCATGGGGGTGGGGGGAGCCTGAATGATTTATTTATTTATGTATTAAATTTATACCCCGCCCTTCTCCAAAAGGACCCAGGGCGGCGCACAGGAATTTAAAAATACATACAAAATCGAATAAAAAATTGAAAAAACTTATTTAATATCCGTCCTGCGCTAAAACCAAATTAAAATCCCCAAAATTTAAAAACTATCTAAAATAGTCATAGCGGAGGTTAGGCTAGGCCAGCTAGATGAAAGAAATGTGTCTTTAGACACTGGCGGAAGAGGCGGAGGTCGGAGATGGTGCGGAGTTCAGGGGGTAGGTCGTTCCAAAGGGCAGGGCCCACCACAGAGAAGGCCCTTCCCCTGGGTGTCGCCAGTCGGCATTGTCTGGCCGACGGCACCCTGACAAAGGCCCTCTCTGTGGGAGCGGATCGGTCGAAGGGATGTATGGGGCAGGAGACGGTCTCACATGTAACTAAGCCCCGAGCCATGGAGCGCTTTAAAGATGGTCGTCAAGACCTTGAAGCGCTTATTTACATTTACACTTACGGTTATTTACATTTACACTTAAATATGAAAAAAGGGATTTGTGATTTAGAGTTTAGAGACTTAGGAAACCTTGAAGCGCACCCGAAAGACCACAGGAAGCCAGTGCAGCTCGTGCAGGATCGGTGTTATATGGGAGTGTCTAGGCGCTCCCGTGATCACCCGCGTGGCTGCATTCTGGACTAACTGTAGCTTTCGAGTGCACCTCAAGGGGAGCCCCATGTAGAGAGCATTACAGTAGTCGAGTCGGGACGTCACGAGGGCTTGAGTGACTGTGCGAAGGGCAGCCCGGTCCAGTAAGGGGCGCAATTGGCGCAACAGGCGTACCTGATGAAACGCCCCCCTGGCCACGGCCGCCACATGGTCCTCCATGGACAGCCAGGAATCCAGGAGGACACCCAAATTGCGCGCCCTCTCCACGGGGGCCGGTGTTTCGCCCCCAATGGCCAGAGTTGTAGTAATCTGGCTGAACCGGGCTGCCGGAAGCCACAGCCACTCAGTCTTGGACGGGTTGAGCTTGAGTTTGTTACTACCCATCCAGATCCGTACGGCCTCCAAACAGCGGGACAACACCTCGGCGGCATCGTTGGGGTGGTCTGGGATGGATATGTACAGCTGGGTATCATCAGCGTACAGATGATATCCCACCCCAAAACCACGGATGATCTCGCCCAGCGGCTTCATATATGTGTTGAAAAGGAGGGGCGAGAGGACCGACCCCTGAGGAACCCCGCATAGGAGTGGTCTTGAGGCCGACCTCTGCCCCCCTGCCAACACATATTGCGACCGACCAGAGAGGTAGGACGAGAACCACCGTAAAACGGTGCCTCCCAGCCCCAACCCCCCCAGTCGGTGCAATAGGATACCATGGTCGATGGTATCAAAAGCCGCTGAGAGGTCTAACAGGACTAGGATAGAGGAATATCGGTGCTGTGACCGGGTCGGAAGCTGATATGATGATACATAAGTTATGTCAGATAACTTATAAGTTATGTCAGATAACTTATAATGATACATAAGTTATGTCAGGCGTCTCCAAACTTCAAGATTTGCAGACTTCAACTCCCAGAATTCCCCCGCCAGCATAACTGCCTTTAACATGCACTGAAAGAGAGATCCCTGACAGTCCCCCAAACCAGTCCTGTGCTGACAACTGACCCGACCTCTTTCAGTGACCATCACCCCCGTTCTGTGGGAATGAGTCCCACCGGTCAGCTATGGGTTGTGCGAAGAAAGGCCGTCCGGTCTCAGCTCTCGATCTGCTGGCAACTGGCTTTCTCGGATGACCTCCCTCCCAGGAGTCTGAGGGGGCCAGAAAGGCAGCTCTCTTGACATGCTGGGCCAGCGGCTGCTTCAATTGGGCTCCAAGGGCAGCTGGTCTCTCTGCTAGAGGGGGAGCGACCTTCCCCCTGCCACAGCCTTCTTCCCCGTCTTCCTCTGGACTCCCGGAGGCCTGACGGACGGCCACCTGCATTACCTTCTCTGGCTGGGGAGACTATAAACGTCACAATCCGGGATCTCTTCCTCTTCTTCAAGCACATCAGGCCAGCCTTCCCCAAATCCAGAAGGTTGGGCAGGTGCTGCAAACTGCTTGGGACCGGCCTGGCGCTATTGTGCTTCGGCTGCACAAAGGCCCGCATGGCCTGGTACAGCCCAGCCCAACTGCCTCTGAGCGGCAGGTCCTGCCCTCCGGGCCTTCTCGCTGGCCCTGGGAGTGGGGGCCCCATTGCTGGGGCTGGAGCAGGACACGCCCCTCCCCCAGGCAGCCTCTCCAGTTGGGGGGGGCTTCCCCCCCCCCCATTGACGCCTCTTCCGGCTCAGCCCACGAGCTCCTCCGGGGCCGCTAATGGCCTGGGACCTGCGGGGGGGGGTCGTCCTGTGGCTCCCCTGGAGGAGGAGGAGGAGGAGCCTGCAGCCATCTGGGCAACCGGGCCCTTTCCTAAGCGTCGCCTGGCTGGACGTCCCATCGGCTCCCTGGCTGGCATGAGCGCCTGGAGACACGGGGAGGAAGGCCCAGGCTGCCCCTGAAGCCCCCCCCCCCAGCGGCCTCCCTGGGCGGGAGCGACACGCCTTCCCCGGCGGAGTCCCAGGGAGGATGAAGGGGGCCAGGCGAGGAACCTTCTCGTTTTCTGAGTCAAAATCTCCCTGCAGGAATAAATTGGGGGGGAGGGGCGCAGTCTCTGTTCACGCTTTCGTGGCTGCGTTCAGACGACACCCGAGTCAGCCCTTGGCGGCTGAGGGTCGCCCGGGGGATTCTGGGAGTTGAAGTCTCCCCAGCTGAAAGTTGACACGCCTCCTCCGCCTCCTCCTCAAGTGAAGGCCGGAAGTGGCGCCATCCCCCCGATCACGTGCCCACCGAGGACGCGAGGCGGGGGTGGGGTTTGAGACGCCAAGGGCCAATCCCGACGGCCGCTCCCGGAAGCCGAGCGCGTAACCGGAAGGCCAGGCGCCGCTCTCCCCGCCGGGCTCTCTGTGGTGTCAGGAGAGCGACCGGCACGGCCATGGCTATGGCGGCGGCGCTCAAGGGCCTCCGGGCAGCCTCGGCCGGCGGGGTGAGCGCCCGCGTCCCGTTGTGCCGGGGGCGGCGGGGCGGGGGGCGGGGGGCGGCGGCTCACCGGGCCCTTCCTGTCTTGCAGCGGCTCCTGCGGGGAATCTCCAGCTCGGCGGCGCTTCTGCAGAAGGCGGCGCAGGTGAGGCTCCCGGGGGGGGGGGGCGATGGAGGGGAGGGGGCGATGGAGGGGGGGCTGTGTCGGAGGCCCTTGCGACCCCCTCCTCTCCTTGCAGGCGGAGGGCGTCTTCCCGGTGACGCTGCTGCCGGGGGACGGCGTGGGGCCGGAGCTGATGCACTCCGTCAAGGAGGTCTTCAAGGTGAGCGCGGGCGGGGCGAGGGCGGGGGAAGAGGGGCGGGGGGGGGCAGAGTGGTGAAGGCCGCCCCCTCCCTTCGGTCCCCGGCGGTGCCGTGCAGGTGGCGGGCGTGCCGGTGCAGTTCGACGAGCACCACCTGAGCGAGGTGCAGAACATGGCCTCGGAGGAGATCCTGGAGCAGGTGCTGGAGTCCATGCAGAAGAGCAAGGTGGCCCTGATCGGTGAGGCCTCCGCCCGGGAGGGGAGGGGAGGGGGAGGAGGGGGTGCCGGGTGCTCCGTGCCCTCCGGCCCGCTCACCGCCTGCGCTCTCTCGGGGCCTTGCAGGGAAGATCCACACCCCCATGGAGTACAAAGGGGAGCTGGCCTCCTACGACATGAGGCTCAGGTAGGTGGCCCCCCTGGGGGGATGGGCAGGGAGGGGGCTGCAGGACGGGACCCACTCCTCCTCCTTGCAGGCGAAAGCTGGACCTCTTTGCCAACGTGGTCCACGTGAGCAGCCTGCCCGGCTACAAGACCCGGCACAACAACCTGGACTTGGTGATCATCCGTGAGCAGACGGAGGGCGAGTACAGCTCTCTGGAGCACGAGGTGAGCCCACCGGCCCTCTGGCTGGCGGCTGCACTTAGGGGGCTTCCAAAGGGGCCTGGGGGAGGGGGCTGCCGGCATCTCCAGTGAAGCCGGGGTGGGGCTGCCCCAGCCCAGAGGGACCCCTGAGGACCTATAGGGCAGGTGTGTGTGTGTGGGGGGGGGGGAGGGCCAGGTCAGTTATCCAAGAGGATAAAAGTCAACCTGCTTGAAAACTCCTCCCATGAAGAGAAACCTGGGTGTGTCCTCTCACAGGTGACCCCGAGGGCTTTGCTCCCATTGTTTGCTTCAGGGTTTCCTCCTTCCCCATCAGCCACTAAGGATCCCCAGGTGATCTTTCTAAGATCCATCTACAGCAGTGGTTCCCAAACATTTTGGGACCGGGGACCAGTTTAATGGAAAGCAGTTTTTTCACGGATCCAGGAGGGAGAGGAATGTGCAACGTGGGTCCCTCACACAAGCAGTCGATGGTACGGCTTGTGCTCCAATGAGAACCCGATGCCTGGTGAGCAGAGGTGGTGATGCTGATACAGAAGGAGCTTCGCTCCCTCGCTCCCCCATCACTCACCTCCAGTTGTGCAGCTCGGTTCTATTACCGGTCAGCAGCCTGGGGGGTTTGGGACCCCTGATCTAGAGGAAACAATTGGAAAAGAGAAACAAATGCCAAAGGAAGGTCCGAGCGAAGCCTTCCCTGGCTTTTTCTTCCCAGTTGGAGAGAATGCAGAGCCTTGACTCAGAATGGGGGCTCTCTGGAGTGGTGGGCTTTGCTCCTTGTAGTGGCCAGTCTGATATAGAGACAGTGGAGGGAGAGAAGGCCAAGGGGAGGCCAAGCCGGGCACCCAGGAAGCTTCCCTTCCACGACTCCAGTGAGGGGCTCCGGGGGGGGGGGGGGGGCTTCCAGTGAGCCACAGAGCTTGTGCCTCTCTCTGTCTTCAGAGTGCCAAGGGGGTCATTGAATGCCTGAAGATCATCACGCGGGCCAAATCTCAGCGCATTGCCAAATTTGCCTTTGACTTTGCCACCAAGAAGGGGAGGAACAAGGTCACTGCGGTGCACAAGGCCAATATCATGTAAGTGAGCCTGCCTGCCTCAGTGGATCGAGGGGTGGGGGTGAGGGCCTTCCGATGATCCCCCAGATCTCTGGCAGCTTTGGAGAGCCCCCGGAGGTGCCTGCTTTGCAGCAAAATAGCCGCAAGGCAAAGGACCTGCTGTGGCCCCCTGTATGTCAACCAAACCACGAGTGTTGAGATGGGGGAAGTTGGGGTGGACTGGACGATGCCTCCCTCCTCCCCTTTCTCTCAGAAAGGCCTTGGAGGGTTGGACAGGTCTTGTCCTGGGAAGAAGGGTCAGCCGTGGGCCCTTCGTGGCCCTTTCTAGGCATCATCGGCCGTGTCCATCGTCTGCCCAAAAGAGCCTCTGCAGCAGCTTCCCGGGTGAGAACTTCTCTCTCTCTCTCCTCCTCCTCCTCCTTCCAGGAAGCTGGGGGATGGGCTCTTCCTTCGCTGCTGTGAGGAGGTGGCTGAGCTGTACCCCAAGATCACCTTCGAGACCATGATCATCGACAACTGCTGCATGCAGGTAGGGCTGGCTGAGAGGCCGAGAGAGGAGGGTGCCTGGCAGGGAGGGGCTCTGCGAGGCCAGGGCTCCTTCCACAGCTCCCAGCAATTTGGCAGCCCCGTGGCTTTGCCACTCGAGGGAAATAGAAGCGGAAAAATGTACGGTGGTTGGTGGTTTGGGACCCAAAAGTAGGTTGAATCCTTTGCGGTTTGGGTGTCCCCAGCCCTTCCTGCTTGAGTTTGGATCCAGAAGTCAGAAGGGGGCCTCTGCAGACCCTGGGGACCCAGCCATGAGGGCCTGTTAGCCTGGCTCCCTTTTGCTGAGGGTGTCTGAGCAGAGGCGGGAGAGCCCCCTCCTCACTGGGAGGCTTTGGGGGGGGGTTGGATTCCAGGGTCCCCTCCCAACTCTAGGATTTTGATGTTATGTGGAGGGAGCACAGATAATTTTTCAGAAAGCAGAACAAATCCATCTCCATTTCCCACGTGGGAAATTCTCATGTGGGGCCTGGTCAGGCCTCTTAAGCCCCCCTCCCCCTATTGTGCTGCTTAGGGAGGCCTGGGATGGGGAGCCCTTCCTTTGGGGAGGGGCCCTTTCTCCGATTCCCAGCACATGGCAGCTGTGGCACCTGGGCTGGCGACGTTGGTGTCAGAAGAGCAGGGCTTCCTGGGGGAGCTACTCTCCGGAGGCCACCTCTGGGCTGTGGCTGAGCAACATGGGGGCCCAGACTGGATCCTCCCTGCAAACGTCGTCAGACCCACAAGGAACAAAAACCTATCGGTGTCAGAATTGTTGGGACATGCAGGAATCCAGCCCCACAAGAGGGCTTTGTTGTTGAGATGCTTCCTGGCGGGGGGGGGGGGGGGGGGGGAGCTGGACTTCTGGTGGGTTTCAGAGTGGAGCCCCCGCCCCCTCAGGGAGTTTCCTGCATGCCACACAGCTGCCAGGTGGGGTGTGGGTGGTGTGTGTGCGGGCTGATTGGGCCCAGGCAGCCCAGGAGCCAGAGGGACGTGTGTGGATGTTTTTCAGCTGGTGCAGAACCCTTACCAGTTCGACGTCTTGGTCATGCCCAACTTGTACGGCAACATCATTGACAACCTGGCAGCCGGCCTGGTGGGAGGGGCCGGGGTGGTCCCTGGGGAGAGCTACAGCGCCGACTTTGCTGTGTTTGAGATGGTGAGGATGAGGCTGGGCTGCCCCTCCCCCTCCCCGTCCGGGGCGTCCAGGGCCAGCGGGTGTTTCTGGAGGGGCCCCTGCAGGGACTTTTCTGCTCCTCTTGCAGGGGGCCCGCCACCCCTTTGCCCAGGCGGTCGGGAGGAACATCGCCAACCCCACGGCCATGCTGCTCTCCTCGGCCAACATGCTGCGCCATCTCAAGTAGGTGCCAGGGCGGGGCTGCTGGGCTTGAGCGGGACGGAGGCTCCTCCCTGCCCATCGGCCGGGCCTACCTTGCAGGGCAACAGTGGCTGGGGGAGGGGGAACCGTCCTGCCCCCCCCTCCCCCCCGGCTGAGATGCCCTCCTCCTCTCTCCCGAGCAGCCTGGAGCACCACTCGGCCATGATTTCAGAGGCGGTGAGGAAGGTGATCAAAGTGGGCAAGGTGAGAGGCTGCCCTGGGGGGGCCTGTCGGAGGAGGAGGGGGCAGAGTTGAGGGTCTGGCTGGGCTGCCTGGGTGCGTCCCCTTCCCACGGTTCCCCCCTCTGACCGCTTCTCTCCCTCCCCCTCCCCTGTAGGTGCGGACACAGGACATGGGTGGCTATTCCACCACCTCGGACTTCATCAAGTCTGTCATTGATCACCTCCACCCCCCCTACGGTGTCTAGGCCCCTGGCCCACACCTGCCCCCCCTCCTGCCTGGAGGCCCTCCAGAGGTCCAGTCTGCTGCGGCTGGAAGGGATGGTGGGGGGGGGGGGCTGCCCAGGGCCTTTGGGAGAGTTGCTTCTGGGGTCTTCTGCTATGGGGAGGCTCCCTGGGAACCCAGCCCCTGTGGCAGGGAGGGGGGGGGGATGTGTAGCCTGGGCTCTCCGTCCTGCCTGTGAATAAAAGGGATTTTTTAGCCAGCTCTGCTGCTTCTGGCTCTTCTGCCTTGGGTGCTGCCAGGGAGGGTCTGGTGGGCCAGAAGGGGCGTGGCTGGGGGGGGGGGATGTCTGGGACTGAGAAGCAACCTTCACCCCCCCCTCCCAACATCCGCAGTCCTCTTCCTTTGCCTTCCCCTCTGGACCAGAAAAGAGACCCAGTGTGCCCCCCCACCCCCGTCCGGTTTTCCTCCAAGTGCAGAGGACCCACTGAAAGCCCCCGGAGGAGGAGGAGGCCCTTGTCCACAGCGTGGCTTGGGATCTCATGGCTCCTGATTTGCTAGAAGCCGGAGGAAGATTCCCCTTGCAATTTGCCAAGGAAACTCAAGACTGCTCAGTCTCAAGAGGCTCCTGGAGCTGCTCTTGGTCTCCCTGAAAACATCTGGCACTGTTTACCACCCCCACCCCCCCAGTCTGTTCCTCCTTTAAGGCAGAGGTCCCCAACCTTTTTGGCACCAGGGACCGGTTTCATGTTAAAAAAATTCCGCGGACCAGTGGCCATGGCTCTGCCGGCGTAGAGGGGGGGGGGGGGTACATGCGCGCAGGCGGGGGGGTGAATCGGCTCATTCGCCCCTCTCGGGTCCCCAACGGCCCAAGCAGCCCTGCCTGCGCTCTCCTGCCCCCGGTGTGCGTTCTGCCCAGGGGCTACTCCCTCCTCCTCCTCTCCGGCCCTTTCTAAGAGTTGCACCGCTCACTGCGGCCCGGTTCCTATCAAGCCACGGACCGGCACCATTCCGCGGCCCCCTGCTTTAAGGCACAGGGAGGAACCACCAACCCTGCACTCCCTTGGGCATGACAGCAGAGGAAGAGGCGGCTTCCCAGGTGCTCAAGGAGGGCGGCAGGCTGGGAACCACCCTCGGAAGGGACACGGGAGAGGTGGGTCTGGAGGCCTCTTGGTCTAGACAGCAGGCCACACCCAGCAGTCCTTGAGTTACGGCTGCCGTGGGGCCTCCCCCCTTATGGTCGTAAGCCATGACGATCCTCACGTTGCTGGGCCAACCCCTGCGCTGCTCTGCACCCTGTTATGCTGCCCCCCGCTGGAAGTCAAGAAAGGGCTGGGAAATGCAGTCACGCGTGGCCTCTGGACACAGCCTCAATTGCAGCTAGGCTGCCCAGCCCCTGCAGGGTGGCCACTTGACTGGGGGAGGCAGCCATCAGAATTTCAAAGTATCAACAGCCCCCCCCCCCCCCCAATCGCTGTAAGTCGCCATTGGAAAGATGACTGGTCACTAAGCCATCAGTTGTAGGACTACCTACTAAGCTGACGACTACCTGTAATGAGGCCAGCCTCTTCCTAGTCATCTCCCCCCCCCCCCAGCCTTTGCCAGCCCCAAAGATTATTGGTGACCCACGGGTACCCTCCCTCCCCAGGAGAAAGTGGCCCTTGGGCTCCTCTGGGGCTGTGGAGCATCGGCCAGGCTCCTCCTCCTGCATGCAGCCTTCACCAGTCCGTCCAAGGGGGCTCTCCTGGCCCCCGGAAGCTGCAAGTGCAGGATAATTCTGGCTTGGAAAAGCAGAGGGGTGGGTGGGGCAATGGCATTCTCAGCTCCACCTCCCCCCCCTCCCTGGGAACCCACCCCCAGTTAGAGGGCACTATGCCAGCCCTACTTGGACGCACAACGGCCAGTCCCAGAAGGCCTGGCAAGGCTTCCAAGGGAAGAGACTCCTGTGGCAACCCGACAGCCACGGCCGGAGCCCATTGGCCGAGAGCTGCTGCATCTCTGCTGCTTTTGTCTTGGCAGGTGCGGACTGCAGACATGGGGGGCTACGCCACCTCCGATGACTTCACCCACGCCGTGATTGCAGCTCTGACAGACTGAAAGGGGCCTCAGCTGGCAGGGCAGCCTCTCCTCCTCTATTTATTCCTAATTTATTGTAACCCTTCATGCTCGCCAATAAAAAGAGCCCCGAGATCTGCTGGATTCGTCTGGCTGGGAGAAAAAGGCACAGAAAGAACGGCTTTCCACACGGTTGTTTCCCCTGGAGCTCACGGGAGCCCAGCTGGCCACAGGCAGGAGCATGGGGGGGGGGGGGGGGGGGGGGCAAAAAGGCCAAGGGGAGGGGGGGTTTCTGGAGGGACATCACACACGCTGCACAAGCTGTGACAACCCCCCAGCCCAGGGTCTGCTGAGGCAGAGGAGAGCTCAGAGGACCAATGCAGCAGAGGCCATTAGCTGTGAAAAAGATTGGGGGTGGGCATTAAATGGAGTGGCTAGTAGAGACAGCACTGGAAGCTGGGGGGGGGGGGGGCGAGAGACACCTAACTGCCTCCTCCCAGTCTCCCTTCTGGCCAAAGCTGGGGGGGGGGGGGGGGAGAGTGGAGGGGGGGAATTTAAGACATGTTCTCTTTGCTCAATGGAGAAGCACTTCTGGTTCTTGTGGCAGCCATTTCAGATGCCAGCTCAGCCCCCCCCCCCCCTTCAAATCTGGCCGGAGCCTTCTGTTAGGGCAGCCTGACAAAGCTGGCCCTCCTGGTGCCCCCCCTCCCAAGAGGCTGAAGGCGAGGGAGGGGCTGCTGTATAAAAAGATAGCACATTTTATTCATGTCGATGAGTTAACAGACCATTCAGGTTTATAGTCCTGCAGGGGGCGCTCCTGCCGGCCCCCGTTCCCACTGAGGGGGCAGCACGGGAAGGGGGGGTCACTCTGACCCGCTTCTCCTCCTCCTCCTCTGCTGGAAGCCCAGAGAGAAGCCGGGCAGAGGTTCAGAGCCACGGGGCCTCCGTCTGCCGTCTGCCTGCCTGGAGAGTTCTGGCCTTGAGTTGAAGAAGCCTCATTGGACGGACTTCGCATCGGCTGGGCTCCCGCAGGCTAGTCCTCGTCCTCTTCCGCCCTGGCCTTCCTCTTCTTCGCCTTCTTCCCCTGGGGGGCCGGGGGCTCCTCTGCCCGGTGCTTCTTCTTCTTCTTGGGCAAAGGGGCTTCTTCGTCTTCCAGGCCGTTGTCGGACGGCTCTGCCTCCACCTCTTGGGGCTTCCGCTTCTTCCTCTTGGCCTTCGCCTCGTTCTCCTGTGAAGAAGGAAGACCCCCCCTCAGTGACTCCTCCCACTACGACACGCCCACGGCTGCTCCTGGACGAGGCTCCCTGGCCTCCTCAAGGCTGGGCACCATTCGCAGCCCCCAGCCCGCCTGGGAGGGAGGGAGGGAGGGGCCCCACCTGTTCTGGAGACTCTGGGAGGGAGGAGTTCTGTGTCTCCGCTGCCTCTGTAGCCGCCGCCAAAGCCTGCAGGCGCTGCTTCTTCTCCTGCTTCAGCTTCTTCCTTTGCTTCTTCTCCAGCTTCCTCTTGATTCCGGCGGCTGCCTCTGAAGCCTGTGGAGGGAGAGGATGGTCACTGGGGCTCCACCCTGCCCCCCTCCCACCCTGCCCCCCTCCACCCTGCCCCCCCTCGCCCGGCCCTCCGAAGGGCGCTGGTTGGATCAGGCTCATTAAATCAGCTTTGGCCTCCACGGACAAGGCTGGTCAGGCTCAGAGTTCTCATCACTCCCAACAGCGCGGCCCCCACGGCCCGCTGGGCCCTCACCTCCTCCACGGCCTCCTTCATGACCTCCAGGTTCTTGCGAGGGACCTCCCCGGTCTCATAGAAGGCCAGGCGCTCCTCCACCTGCTCCCGCAGCTTGTCTCCAAAGACGGCGGTCGGGACCTCTGCAAGGGACGGGAGGAGAGCGGCTGAGCCAAAGCCCCTGGGAATGGCCTCCGAGCGCTGCCGCCTTTGCTCAGATACTCGGATGTCAACATTCACTGGCCGTGAAATGCTGCTGACGAAAAATGTAACCATCATGGCAAAGGCAGGAAGCACCTTGGCGAGTGGCACCCGCGCTGGCTCCCTTCCCCTCTCCAGCGGAGGGGAGGGGCTCCGGAAGCTTCTGCAGCCCACCTGAGAAGCAGTCTATGCGGGAGGCGATGGTGCACTTGTTGGCCAGGTAGCGAGAGATGCGCCCCTTGTTCTTGGCCGCCGCTCGCCCGATGAAGGTGGAGTGAAATATCAGGCCGTACTTGGGAGTGTTCCCCCGGGTCTTCAGGGCCCTGCGGGGCAGGAGACAACCATGTAGACGATCTCCTTGGCACCCGCTTGGCCATCCCCATGGGAGGGAGGGAGGGGGACTTTGTGCCAGCCCTCGGAGGATTACCTGAAGAGGGCCTTCTCTGCCCCCAGGATCTGGACGGTGGAGGCCGGGTACTTGGCCAGGTTGGTCAAGCTGCCTGCATGGGAGATGAGGCGAGCCCCCACCTGTGGGCAGAGAGAACAGACCGGTTCATTTCCTCCATGCGGTTGTGCCCATCTTGCCCTAGTAAATCTAAGATCCAAGTGGCCGCCCACAAAGAGAACTGGACTCTGGTCAAAGCAATGGGAGAAAACCCATGAAGAACAGCCACTGCTCTGCCCCCCCCCCCCCCCCGGGGGCCAGGAGCAGAAGTGGGCCTTCTTCCTCCTGCCTGCCTGCCTTCCTCCAACCCCCAGGAGCAGCCGGGGGAGGCCAAGCACTGCCTCAGCCCTTCCTTCCCTGGCCCAGATCAGCATTCATAGGTTTCAGCACTGACATTCAGTGGATTGACAGATTCAAATGCACATCATGTCTGCGGCCAGAGAGCCCTCTCCACACAACACGGGTACCCACAAGCTGCCCAAAGGCCCAAACTACTCACCACTTCCCCAATTAAGGCCGAGAGGCTGGGAGCCACCTGGTTCATCTTGGAGCGGAGATACTCCTGCAAACCTTTGCGATACTCCGAGAGGGAGATGACCCGGCTGGAGAAGCTCTCGATGTTGATGAGGTCAATGGGCGAGATGTCCATTCCTGTGGGGAACCAGAGGTGGGAAGAGGGTTGAGGGTCCTGACTGAGGACAAGCAACTCAGCTGGGATGCAGCACATGGCCTGCGAAGGACCCAGGGCTGCATTGTCCATTACAGCTGAAGTTGGAAATGAAATGGCCCTAGGGGACGGTAGCTCTGTGTGTGTGTGTGTGTGTGTGTGTGTGTGTGTGTGTGTGTGTGTGTGTGTGTGTGTGTGTGTGTTTTCAAATAGGCAGCTCTCTCGCCTACATTTCTCCTTTATAGGACAAGTTGTGCGTTTTCCTACAGGCACAGCAAAAAGTAAACTTGAAAACCCCTATCACAAGGTGCTGACCAACCACAAGGCCGGGTCAATTACTGGCCACTCCTTGAAGTTAGGTTTATCCTGGAACGGCCTCCATCTGACAAGCCCCAAGCCTTCTCCTGCCCCCTTGCCACTGACCCATGGAGGAGCGGGAGGCGTCCAGGATGGCCTGGGCCTTGGCGCTGTCCATGATGATTTCCTCCAGGCCTTCCAGGCTCTCCTCGCTCAGCTCCTTGCGATTCCCGATCAGCTTGGCCAAGCGGCAGTAGCTGTAGTTGTCGCTCACGATCTTGATCAGCTCTGGGAAGTGATAGCCGTACCACTCTCTGCGCCAGAGAGACAAGCGTGAGGCCCGAAAGGGAGCCCTGCTTGCGGGCCTGTCCCCTCCGTTGCGCAAGGGAAGCCTGTGCCCGCACAAACCAAACAGCTCAGGCACGGGGCAGCCAGGCTGGGGTGTACGGAGGGCCCTTTGCTGTACCTCCCCCTTCTATACAGCCAGTGGTGGTGGCCCAGCTGCCTGCGGTAAGCTGAAGGAGGCAGGAAACTCCTGCCTAACAACACCGCCCGCCCCCCCACCCACAGGGGCCCAGAGGGCAGTCCAAAGGGAGGGTGGCCGGCTCACCTGACCCGCATGGAGAAGGTGTTGATGTCCTTGTCCAGCTGGTCCAGGAGGCTGATGGACTGGATGATCATGTTGTCCACCCGGTTGACGTTGAACTTCACCTTGGCCCGCGAGTAGCTGTGTCCGAGCCCCAGCTGGGCCTTGGAGGCGGCCTGGGCGGTCAGGCCCTTGATCAGGCTGTGGAAGTGCAGGCGGATCCCTGGGGGGGAGGGAGGGAGGGGGTCAGGGCTCCGGCCACGCCGCCCCCCCTTCTCCCCAGTGAACCACCGCCCCCCCAGAGCCCCGCTCACCCCGCAAGAGCTCGGCCACCACGCCGCCCGCCTGGCACGGGAAGCCCAGCTCCTCCTGGATGGCGGCGCCGATCTTGGGGTCTCCGACGCCCAGCAGGACCTTCTTCCTCTTGGCCGGCAGGCTCGTCTCCAGCAGCAGCCGCAGGTCCTCGTGCAGCAGCCCTGCGGGGGAGGCCGGAGCCCGTCACGCCCGCCGCTCCCCCCCCCCGCAGACCCTCCCTTCCCCCGCGGCCCCCCCTTTCCCCCCCCGGCCCTCCCTTCCCCCGCAGACCCCCCCTTCCCCCCCCCGGCCCTCCCTTCCCCCGCGGCCCCCCGCAGGCCCCGCTCACCCTCCGAGACGGCGTTGATGTTCTCCAGCGCGGCCTGGGCGGAGCGGAAGGGCGCGAAGGCCTCCAGGCGCACCAGGGCCAGGAAGCGGCCCAGGCTCAGCGCGCTCGCCTCCACCTGCGGCTGCAGCAGCTCCACCTCCTCCGTCGGCCGCACCGCCAGCAGCGCGTAGCCCGCCGCGTGCTCGAACAGCACGTGCAGCTGCACCTGGGGGGGGGGCACCGGAGGGGGGGCAGAGGGGGGTCAGGCGCGGGAGGGGAAGGGGACGGTGGGGGGGGGAATCCCGCGGGGGGGGCCCCGGCCGACCCTCCCGCCTTTCCCGGCCCCTCCTGCCCGTCCGCTCACCATGGCGGCCGCCGAGGAAAAGGCCGCACGCGCCCGTCCCACGCAGCCGGAAACGCTTCTCGCGGGCCGGCCGCCCCTTCCGCCTTCTCGGCCCCGCCCAGCGCCGCGCCACTCCAGTCAAGGGGCGGAGACAACGATGCCTCGCCGGCCAATGGGCGCCGGGGTCGGGGCTCCTGCCGGGAAACCCCGTAGCTGGGCCGAGGCCGTTGGGGGTCTCTGCTCTGGCCGTTCCCCCCTGCAGCCCCGCTTGAGGGAACAGCGGCGCTTCCGAAGGGCCGAAGGAGGGAAGCCCCCACGAGTCTCCAAGAGCGCAAGGGGCTTCTTGGGGGAGAAGCGAAACGTCTCCATGGAGGCTCCTCTCCCCAGGACGGCCGAGGCGCCGGAGGGAGACCCAGCGGTGGCGTCCCTGGGGCAGAGGAGGGGCCGGGCACTGCTGGGGGGGGGCTGCGCTGGAGCGGAGGCGGGAGCCGTGGACGGCAAGCGCGGCTGAGGGCGGAGCAACGGGCTCTGCCTGAAGAGGATCCCTCGGGGAGATCTCTTGGCCTCTTTCCAAAGGGACCGTATTGAAATGGAGGCTATGAAAGGCTACTTCGCTCTTCCGCTGCTCTCATCGCCGGCCTTCTTTCCACCGATTTATCCCCAGCCGTCCCGGGTGACCAGGGGTGGTTTTTAGGCTAAATTATAACTTCTGCTACCCGATGGGGTCTTGGTAAGGGAAGCAATGCAGAAAAGGCTGCACGGAGCCTCCATTGGCCCTTGAGACCCTGGCGCTGGAACCGGGCAGAGTGAAGTGAGCCGGGTGGGCCTGGGGCCTGGGAGGGCCTGCCCTGCTCCATACTGGGCACCACCAGCGTTCCTACGCTCAGCGATGGTGTATAAAGCAGCTGAGAAGAGCCCGGAGGGCCCTGAAAAGGGGCGACCCCACAGCCCTTTCCCGCAGCCTCAGTTAAGGCCTCCCTGCCTCCCTTTATAAATCCCCCCCTCCCAAGGCTTCAAACCAGGTGGGCATCTCAGGGGCAGCTCTTGCTGGAATGGAGGTGGGCGTAGGGGTGCTGAAAGGCCCAGCTGCCTTCTGTGGTTGGCATAAGCGACCCTAAAGCCATCAAAGGTCAGTTCAACACCCCCCCCCTTCCCCCAGCCAGCTGTTGTGTATAAAGAACCACTTGCCATCCCCCCCCCCCCCCATCTTTCTCTTCAGGTGCACCAAGAGGCCCCACTGAATGAAACGTGGGGGCTGCACAGAGAGAGCAGGCGAGGGAGGCAGAGTGGGTTCCAGAGAGCTTTATTGCAGTTTCATAGCCAGTCCTCCAAGGAAGCCAACATGCAAGGAAGGGCCTGTCTGGTGGTGCTTGGAGAATCCCTGGGCTCTTCCCACCACGAAGCCTGTTTGGGACCCTTAACCAAAACCGCAGAGGAAGAGAAAGGCCGTGGAGGGAAGGCAGGAGAAGAAGCCTCCCCTCTCCATGGAAACCACCCTCTGGGGCACCCCAATGACTGACCCCCTCCTCTGGGGAATGGTGGGGCCGGGCGGGGAGGGGGGTGAGGCAGGACAGGGGCCCCAGCAGACTGAGAGGCCGCTCTGCCGCCTGCACCACAGAGGGGCCCCTAAGAGATCAGCCGGCTGTGGAGCTTGTGCAGCTGCTCCGGCGTCAGCACCAGCTTGTGCCGCTGCCCGTGGCCCGGCTGGCAGGGGAAGGTCACGCGGCCCACGTAGACGGCGCTGTCCTTCTCCTCCTCCTTGGCCTGCAGGGGGAAGGAAGGCGGGCGGAGGAATGCCGGGAGGGCTGGCAGCAGCCGCCCGGCCCCTCCCTTCCCAGCCCCGGGGAGAAGCAGCCCACCTTCAGGAAGGGCGCGGAGGGGAAGGTGCCGAAGTCCGTAGGGATGGTGGCCCCGGGACGCTGCAGGATCGTCTCCTTCCTGACTTCATCCTGGAGCAGACGGGAAGCTCAGCCGAGGGCCTGAAAGGGGCCCCCTCCAACCATGGCAGCTTTGAAGCCCCCCCAGGATTCCCCCACCAGCTGTGCAGGGGGTCGAAGCCCACAAGGCATAAAGGGGCCACGTGTGGAGGCCTCTGAGGGAGGGGCTTCCCACAGGGAGAAGCTTCCCCCCCCCCCCCATCCGCCCCTTGGGAAGCGCTGCACCCTCAGAGGGAAAGACACACACACACACACAGAGGGGACTACCTTCAGCTTTTCGATGGCTTCGCTCAGGGACGCCAGGCGGGTCGTCTGCTCCAGGAGCTGAGCTGCGGGACTGCCCACTGCAGGAGGAAGGGGAGAGCAGTGAAGGAAAAGGGGGAGGGGAGGGGCCCCCACCTGCCGCTGCTCTCGGGCCCCCCAGACACACCTGCCTTCCGCCGCGTGATGTCCACCACCTGGGCATTGGCGCTCATCTGGTAGAGGGTCTCCAGCAGCCGGCTGGTCTTGCGATACAAGGAGCCGGAAACCACCGCCTCCCCTGGCCTGTCCTTGGGCAGCGAGAGCTTGGGGACGTGCAGGGCGGGCAGCGACGCCAACTCCCTCCTCATCTGGGCGCCCTGGAAACAAGGTTGGGGCAGGAACAGCTGGGAGCAGCCCAAGGGACTCGGCTGCCTCTCCCCCCAACGTCTCCGAGAGGACGGCAGGGGGAGCCCGAGGAGGGTGGGCGGTGGGAGCTCACCTTCAGCCGGTTATTCTCGTTTTTGAGGTGCTTGATGGACAGCTGCATGGCCTCGATCTGCTGGAGCAGGAGAGGGGAGTCCTTGACCTGCACAGGGCCGGAGCCCCCGACCATCACCTGGCTGGCACCCACACCTGCAGGAGAGACAGGCAGGCCGAGGCGGCCATCAGCAGAGGCAGACGCCCCCTGGGCCTTTGCTGGAAGAGCCTCGGCCAACAGCCCCCCACCCCACCCCCAGGGAAGCGGGGCAATGACTGCCCAATCCCTCCCAGGCATTTGGGGGACCAAACCCCGGCCTCGGCCCTTATTGGGCACCTGCTTCCCGGGGAGCATCCCAGAGAGGGGGCTGCCCCCCCTCCAGCCAAGAACAGGTGGTGGGGCTGGGGGAAAGGCTGGCCAAGGGGAGGGAGGGGAAGAGCCCTGGCTGGGGCAGGTGGGTTTGGCAGGGCTCCTGACATCCTGACCCAGAAGCCCCCCCCCCTCTCTGAGCCCCATCTACCTCTCTGCTGTTCCTCTGCAGCCAAAGGATGGAAGAGACAAGGAGGAGACTGGATTAGAGAAGAGCCCAGAAACGGCTGCCCCTCCGCTCCCTTCCGCCCCACAAGCAGGAGGAGGGGACACCAGCACCCGGGGAGGGGAGGGAGCTCCTCTCACAGGCACCCAGAGTGTCTTTATTGTGCATGGGGGGGGGGGGGGGAGGTCTGCCCCCGTCTGGGCACTGTGGCCTCATTAAGCACGGAGGAAGCCAGGATGGGCCGCAAAGCGTCCGGGGGGTGGAGCAGCCCAAAGGCCAGCCCGTCTGGGGCTCCGTGTCCAGCCGGGCTTCTCAGGCACCCACCGCCCTTTCTCCGTGGCCCCCTGCCCACCCACCCCCGACTCCTGCCTCCCCCTCCCCTGCCCCCACCCCAGGCCCACCTCCTGCAATGCTAGAGATGACGGAGGCAATGCCCGAGGGGGGAGGCCCCCCACGCAGGCCCTCGATGGTGCGCTTGGACTGGTTGCTGAGCCGCTGCTTCAGTTCCAGCTTCTCCGACTCCAGCTGGTCAATGTCTGCTTGCAGGGCGTCCATCGTCTCCTCAAACTCCCTACAGGGGAAGAAGGCCGGCTGACCCCTGACCTTCTCAGGCCTTGGGGGGGGGGGCGGGGAGCCCACACAGAGCTTTGCCCTCAAAACCTCTCAGCCCTTCCGGTCTGGCCCAGGCTGAGCCTCCTGGGGGATGGCCGGGCCCTGGAGCAGGAAGAGGCCCAGGGGGGCAGGCGCTGTGCAAACCCCCCAGCCCCACTGAAATCCAAAGGGCGGCTCTTCTGCTTTGCCTTGGGCTTTACAGCAAGGAAGTGGGGAGGAAGAGGACGTCCCCTTCGTGCCTCAAGCGGGGGCCGGGGAGCAGCTCTGCAGAGCATAAGAGGCCCCAGCCGGGAGGGGAGGGGCGCCTGCAGGGCTACGAGGGCAGCTGGGTGGCTGGGTGGCAGGGCCGTTTCTGTGCACCAGTCGCCCTGCTGCATAGCCCCCCCCCCCTCCCCAAGCTGGTTGAATCGTTGGCCCGGCTGGGGACTCCGGAGGAAACGGCTTCCCTGAAGCCCCCTCCGGCTGGAGTCCTCCCTGGGGTCCCTGCGGTTGTGGCCCCTGGTGGGCTTGGGATGCCCCCTCCCAAGATCAGGTGGGGGCCTCGGTCTCTGGCTCTGGGGCTTCTGGGCAGGGGCGGAGGGGGCCCTTCCGCTTACTTCTCCTTCTTCTTCAGCAGCGCCTGGGTGTCGCTCAGCTTGGTCTGGATCTTCTCCACCCGCTCGTCGGCATCCTTGGAGGCGCTGTCCAGCTTCTTCTCCAGGAGGCTCAGGCGCACGTTGGCTTCGCTCAGCTCCTCGCCCTGGACGGCAGGGAGGAGAGGTAGGTGGGCGTGCGGCCGGGCTGCCCAGACTGCCAGCCACAGGCGGCAGACGGACGGACGAGCCTACCTTGATTTTGAGAGACTTCTTCAGCTCTTTGATGACCGTCTCTCGGTCCTCCAGCTTGAGCCCCAGGCCCTCGGCGTCCGTGATCTCGGCCCGCAGCGCGGCTGCCCGCAGGTCCACTGGAGGAACGGGCTGCCAAAAGAACGGACGGCTGTTCGCTCAGGGTCCGCAGGTGACCGCCCTCGCGGAGCTCTGGGGCGGCTCTCGAGTGGGGAGGCAAGGGCAGGGGGGGCCATTCCTAGCGCCAGCCGGCAGCTGCCTGGGAAAGCTCACCTTGGTCTGGGGCTTGTCTGCATCGTATTCGCCCTCCTGCATGGCGGTGGCCATCTTGTTCATGGTCGCGATGAGGTTGTTGCAGGACTGGCGCAGGCACTCGTAAGGGCTGATGCCCTGCGCCCCATAGATCTGGGGGGAGGAATCTCTCAGTCCTTGCCTGGAGCAAAACCGGGCGCAACGGAGGGGGAGGGGGGGGAGGGGCAAGCGTGGATCCGCTCCCCCTTACCTGCTCGCTGGCCTTGAAGGCCAGGTCCTCCAGTTTCACGGCCTGCAAGCCCTCGTTCTCGGTCAGGGGGGCGATCATCTGGGCCCCTGCGGCTGCCACCTCCTGCAGCACTGCCACCACCCAGGTCAGGTGTTTGCGGCAGTCCAGCAGGGTGTCTGAGACCTGGGAGACCGAAGAGCGCAGGGTCAAGCGTCTGCAGAGGGAGGGGCTCCCGCCGGAGGGCTGGGTCTGGGCAGGCGGCCCACCTGTTGCCCAAAGCCCAGGGCTGCAGGGATGCCGGGAGCATCGGTGCCCGGCATGCGCCGCCTGATCTTCTTGCAGAACTGGCGGATGTCGCTGCATGAGGTCTCTAGGTCCTTCAGGAGGATGGCGAAGTCGGAGGCCTCCTGCCCGGTCTGCAGAGGGGAAAAGGCAGCTCAGCCGCATTCGGCCGCCCACAGCCTGGCCGGGTGGGGGAGGCCGGCTCTTACCTGGAGGAAGGAGCGCAGCCGGCAGACCTCCACGCTCAGGCAGTCCAAGGCGCTCTGCGTGAACTGCAAGGGAAGGCGGCTGTGCTCAGACCCCTCGCCTCTCCCTGCCCCCAAGCGAGGGGAGGGGGGATCAGCAGGAGCAGAGAGACCTGACCAATCCCTCCCCCCCCCCCCCACACACACACTGGCCGCAGCCCCCCCTGCAGGTCCCCTCACCTTGATGTGGTCGGCCAACTGCACGGTGCAGTCCTCGGCCTGGTCAGCCAGGTGGATGCTGTAGAGGTGCTGGGAGGGGACGGAAAGACGTCTCTGCCACAGAGCCCGAAGCTGCCAGCCGAGGCTGTGCGGGTCTCGCCCTGGCACTGCCCACCCCTCGCCCTCCCCGCCCGTGGGCTGCACCTGGTAGTACTTGATGGCTTTGGTCAAGGGCTCCACGTTGACCGTCTCGTCCAGCTGGTCCTTGTGCAGCAGCTCTATCAGGAAGTCCAGGGACCTCTCGTGCACGCACATCTCCGGATAGAGCAGGCCCACTTTCCTGTAGACCTCCACGCTGCACTTCCTCAGGGCCCTGGCAGGGCAGGGCAGGGCAGGGCGTCAGGGGGGGGGGCGATGGGCCAAGCCCTGCCCCTCCGGACCCCCCAGGCCCAGCCGCGCGCTCACTCACTGCTCGTATTTGTGGAGCGTTGCTTGCAGGAGGAGCAGAGAGTAGACCAGCCCGGCAGCGAAGCTCAGCTGCTCCCCCGGGGCCCCTCGGAGGCCGGCTCGCTCGGCACAATTCTCGCTCAGCTCAAACTTCTCCTGCGCTTGTCTGCTGATCAGCTCAGCCTGTGTGGGGAGGGAGGGGCTGCTGGGCCTCCATTTCCACCCTCTGCCCAGGAGGAGGAGGAGGAGGCAAGAGAGGGCCCCGCCCTCCAGAAGCCCCACCTGCCCCTCCGGGGCGGCTGTAGCCAGGTTCCTGGGCACTTTGAGGGGAGACGTCACCCAACTCGCTCGGCCTCCCCCTGCTAAAGGATAGAGGCTGCCGCCTCTGCCGTCAATCACAGCTGCAGGAAGTTGCCGGGCAGAGTTTCCTACTCGTAAGGTTCCTCTGCCTGACGAAAGGCCTCCGTTTGCGGGAGAAGGACGGAAGGATCCCTCCAAGGAGGCCGGAGCCTCCCTGGCCGCCATGAAGGGGCCGGGCCCTTCCCTAAGCAGAGCCCGAGGGACAGGAGCCGGCCCAGAGCGGAGGGCTTCGAAGGGGGCCTGGGCTCAGGGCCTCCTCCGGCCACCCGCAGGAACGGGGAAAGGGAGGGGAGCCTCCCGCCAGGCCGTGCCCTCCGGTACCTTCCCCACCAGCCGGGGGAGCAGCAGGAGCACCAGCACGCAGTCGTGGTCCCCTCCGTGCCGCAGGAAGCTGTCGGGCAGGAAGGAGGTGAGGAGGGAGACGTGCCGGTTGGCCTGCTGGACTTCCATCTGGCGCAGCTCCATCTCGATGGCCTGCAAGGCAAGAGGGCTCCAATGGGGCCCAGCCTGGGGGATCCCCCTCCGCCCCCGGGCCCCCAGGGAGCCGCCCCCCTCCCGCCCACGTAGGCCTGGCCCTGCTCGGGGCCCTTCAGGAGCAGCCCAGGGGCCCCTGCAGCTGCGGAGGCCAGCAAAGGGGTACTTGCCTCACCCACCCCACCCCACCCTTCTTTGAAAAGGTCCGTGACCTTTGCACGACCACGGAGCTGCGCCTTTTCCGTCGGGCCTTGAAGACCCATTTATTTCGTGCGGCCAGCCTGGCGTAGCTTTTAATTGGTTTTAGAGAGGGTTTTTAGATAGGGCTTTTATCAAAATCAGGCGTACCATTTAATAGGTTTTTAATTGTATTTTAATTGTTTTATATTAGTGATTTTATACTACTTGATTTTTATTGAGTCCCGCTGGGAGAAGGTGCGGTATAGAAATTCAAAAATAAATAAATAAATGAAATGAAAAGGGCTTTCCCCCACAGCAGATCCAGGTAAGGAAACGCCCCAGCGGGTGACTGGAGGGGGTGGGGGGCTGTGAGGCAGGGGAGGGGGGAGAGTTCAAGGCAAGGAGCAGACTTCATCCACCTGGGCATCCGGGCAGGAAGGGGAAAAAAGCAGCAGGAGCCACCGGGGGGAAGGCCGGAGGGAGGCTCACGGCCTGCATTAAGGCACGCTGGGGGGAGGGCCCCAGCTGCCCCCCATCTTCAGGGCAGGGAAGGGGGAGGTGTGCAGGGCAGCTACCGGCACTGGAGGCCTGGCCCAGGTGGGCAGGGAAGGGCTGCGGAGACCCTGGGCCCGGCCAGAGGAAGGGAGGGGGAGGAGCCAGAGAAACCCTGCGGCCCCTCAGGGGGACCGGCTGAGCCTGGAGCACCTCAGGGTGCCCCCCCCCTCCCCACTTTCTTCTTCTTCTTCTTCTTCTTCTACGTAACTTTCCTTTGCTTTCTTTGGAAGGGAGCCCACCCGTTCTCCACTCAACAGCCAGGGACAGAGAAGAGGCCCAGGCTGTCCTACCTTGGCGTGAGCTTTGGTCTCTGCAAATTTAATCTTGAAATCAAACATTTCGGGCGGCGGCTGCTGCTGCCTCTCCACAGAGGCCTCTTGCTGGCTCATCAGGTCCCGGTTAGCGTCCTGCCAGGCGGAAAAGCATCATCAGCCAAGCGGGGGCCGTGCTCCCCCCAGGACAGAGGCCCTCCGCCTCCCCCCCCCCCAACGGCTAGAAGGCTGGCACTCGCGGCAGAGAAAGGCCCGTCCCTCTGGGGGAGCCATCCCAGACGGGGCACTGGGAGAACTCAGGCAGCCCCTCTTCCCTCCCCACCCCCCACTGGCCTGCCCGCCTCTGCAGCCCCGGGCACCTGCAGGTGGGCCGTCAGCTCTCGGTACTTCTTGATGGTCTGCTGGTAGTCAGCCACCGTCTCCTGCGCTGCCTCCACCCGCTTCTCCGACTCGCGGACTCGAGCCGTGGCCATGTCCAGCTGCTCCCGCAGCTCCAGCTCCGTCTCCCGGGCGTTCTCCTGCAGCTCGTCATTCATCTCGTTCATGGCTTCCTGAGGGGGAGATAGCGAGGGCGTCCCAAGCGAGCCCCCCAACCCCCCTTTGGCCAGGCTCTCTCTCCGGCTGGGCCCCTCCCTCGAGGCAGCCTCTGCCCTGCTGGCTCTCACCAGGTCTCCCACCGTCTCGCGGAGCTCGCGGACCTTCTCCTCCAGGTCGAGGTTCCTCTCGGTCAGCGTCTCCACCATCTCCTCGGCCCCCAGAGCAGCATCCACCTGGGAGGGGAGGGAGGGGGGAGCGTTAGGGGGCGCAGGGGAGCAGAGCCCAAGAGGGGCGGGGGGGGGGCGGAGGTGGCCGACTTGCCTGCTCCTTCAGCTCATCGGTGGTGCCCTCGGCCTGCTTCAGCTCCTCCTGCAGCTTCTCCTTCTGCTGCCGCAGGGCCTCCAGCTCCGCGTTCTTCTTCTCCATGTGCTTCTGGAGCTTCACGTGCTCCTGCTTCTCCGAGGCAGACAGGTCCCGCATCCTTTGGGGGCAGAGAGGGGCTGGAGCCACCGCAGGCCAGAGAGGGAAGCAGCCGCTGCCTCCCCCGGAGCCCAAGGAGGGGGGAGCTGCTTCTCGCCCTGTACCCCCCAGCCTCCTCCCCCAGCGGTCCTCGCCAACAGCCGGTGGGCCTACCTCACCAGGGCCTCCTTCAGGCGGCCGTTCTGCTCCTCCAGCTGCTTGACGTGGTAACTGGAGGCGGCTCCTTCGGAACCTACAGGATTGAAAACCACACAGCACCTCAACACTGTGGTCTTCACGCCTGCCTGTTTGAACGCCAGAGTCTTGATGGCTTTGGTGCCTGCAGCTCTGCAAGACTCCTTGCCCAGGATCCAGGAAGGCAGAATCCACCGATGGAATTTCCCTTTGAATCCTCTGGCCTTTTGGTCAAGCTCTCTCCTCCCGGGAGCCTCCCTCCCCTTCCTAGCAGGGCCAGGCCAGGAGATGCGGAGCCCCCAGGCCATGGCGGCTGCCTCCATTGCCAGGGCTCTTCTAGATGCTTCCAGGTGGTTCACGAGGAGGAGGACGGGGGAGCACACACACACACACACACACACACAGAGGCCGATTTGGGGAAAGGAGCTCCTGGAGGCAAAGCGGGGGCCGTTTCTGAGGCTGTGGATGAGAGGAGCCCACCCTCCCCAAGGCTGCCTGCTGGGATAATAATAATAATAATAATAATAATAATAATAATAATAATAATAATTTAATACTTATAGACCGCACCCTCTCCCCACAGGGACTCGGGGCGGTGCTCACCCTTCTCTTCGATCTCGTGCTTCAGGATCTCCAGGTCCATGGTGAGATCCTCCGCCTTCTCCTTCAAGGAATCCACCTCCTGCTGCAGGGACTCCGCCCGCTCCTCGGCCATCTCCTTGTCCAGGGTGGCCATCTCGATGGCATCGGCCGTGTCGGCCATCTCCTCCATGTAGCGCTCTTTGGCCTCCAGGGCCTCTCTGGCTTCCTGCAAGGGCCGGGGGGAAGCAGCCGGGGCTGGCGATCAGGCGGATGACAGCTGTGGGGAACCCTTTCTGCGCCCCTCAAAGGCTGCCAAGCCAAAGGACGGACCCCCAGAGCAGAGCCCCCAAGGCAGCCCCATCAACAGGAACGTCCGAGAAGCTGAGCCTCCCACCTTCTTGGCCTCCTTCAGGCGCCTCTGGAGTTCCGCCTGCTGCTCCTGCATTTTGCTCTTCCACTCCTGGACCTGCTCCAGCTGGATCTTGTACTTCTCCAGCTCCTTCAGTTTGGCCTTGTCTTCGTTCCGCTTCATCTTGAGGGTCTCCAGCTTCTCCTCCAGGTCTCGCACCTGCCCTCTCAGGGACTCCTCCTCCTGCCGGGCAGAGGGAGAGAAGGAGCCCCACACTCCTCTCCCGTCCCTGCCTTCCCTCAAATGAAGTCCAAATACTTCTCCTTTCAGCAAGGCCTCCCCAGGTGAAATGCCATTTTGGGGAATGCCATCCTGAACTGCCCTCCTGGCCTGGTCCATCTCATGGTCAATGGCCGCGCTAAATGAGGCAACCACCTTTTGTGGCAAGGGACGCCTGATTCTTTTTCACCTGCAAAGCAACGTCCCTCCCGGCTGACGGTTGCACTTAAGGCGTGGACTATGCTAGCTTTTCTAGTTCCAGGACCCTCAGAGGTGCCAAGGCTGGGATCGAGGGAAGGTTCCATCCCGACTGGTGGACTTCACAGCAAGAGAGTGTGCAAGGAAAGGCCACAGAGGCCGCCACTCCATGGGGACAGACCCTTCCCCCCCACCCCTTGGCCACACGCAAGACGTGGCTCTCTGGAGGTTGCTCCCTGGGGCCTGGCTTGGCTCGGCCTTAGGGAAGAGGGCTGAGCCCCAGGCCCTTGGCCTCGCCTGCCCCCTTGCAAATGCCTGACTCCAGAGGGAGGGGGGGGCAGGAAGCAGACCCTCCACATCCAGAGTCCGGCCACACTCACCAGCAATACCCAAAACCTGCACCTGGAGGCTCCCAAGACGCCTGTGGCAAATGTGCAACTACACACACACACACACACACCCCTCTCTCCCCCCACCTCACCTTTGTTGGAGACAGGATGGCTGGAGGAGCCACCGGGGACGCCAGAGCCGGGACGGGCACCATGGGGGCAGCCAAGGGGGTCTGTGCAGGAGTGCTTGGTTCACTGCTGCTCATTTCCCCGGCCGAGGCCGAGGCCGAGCCAGAGAGCCCCGCGGTGCTGCTGGATGTGGCTGAACTGCCAGTTCGGGTGGGCTGCAAGAAAGGGGAAGGGTGAGAGGAGCATTTTCACCGGAAGAGACCTGCCAGGCTGGGCCTCTGCCTCTGCAAGTGGCCCCCTGGAGATGCAGAGCCACTCGGCGCCTCTGGAAGAAAACCTGACGTCTTTCCTGCTCCAAAGGAGGCAGCAGAGGAGCCTGGAGAAAGACCACATTGGGGGGGGGGGGTGGCAGGAGGGTCCTGCTTCGTGCTCTGGGGCTTCTCCCTCTCCCATAGTTGCTGGTGGGACAGGGGCAGAATCCACCAAGTGGGCTTAAACTGAGCCTTCAGGTTGGTCCTTCTGCCGAAGCGGCTCAGGGCCCCCATCTCCTAAGACCCCAGTGTCCTTCCCCCCCCCCCCAATCGAATCGAGCACAGCAGGAGAAAATTATAGAGTAGAGGGAGAGAAATAAAATCAGCTGTATTACAGGCCAAATCAAAAGCCCCTCTTCCCTTCTGATGCCTTGGAGGGAAAGATGGAAGGAATACTGATCAAATCTGCAGGTGACAAACTGGGTGGGACAGTTAACACCAAAAAAAAGAATAGCATTTAGAATTGGCCTTCAGGGTTGTAAAAATAGACTGAATGCAATGGAAAGAATCAGAGACTGGGAGCAGAATCATTTCCCGGAGAGAAAAGGGATCCAAAGCCCAGGAGGAGGGCGGAGGGGAGCCTGGGGAGGAAGCAGAGCCCGGACTGGATGATGAGGGGGAGGCAAAGACAAAATGTCAGGCTGTCTTTTCCAAACGGGGGGAGTTAAATGGTTCCAACTTCATTTCCTTTGCCCATCCCCCCCCCCAGTGCCCCCTCTGGATCAGCCCCCCCCCACACACACACACATTCAGAGGAAGAGGAAGAGGGCCAGGAAGGCAGAAAGCAGATCCTAGAAAGAGGCCCAGGACATCTTTGGCAGGCTGAGAGGGGGGCGCAGGACTCCTGGGCGGAGGGGAGGGAGGAGAGGAGGTCCCAGAGGAGGAGGGGGTCTTCCCTCACAGGCCCAGGGGGAGGTTAGGACGCCACCTGGACTGCAGTTCCTGGGGAGACACTGGGCTCCTGTCCCCGAGGAGGGCGGAGTGCAGCAGAGGCAGCCGATTCCTGCAGCAAGCAGGCGCTGGACTCTGGCCAACTGTCCGGTTGGGAGGCGATTTATTTCCCTCCTTTTCCTTCACACCATCTTCAATTTCCCTCTGGGAGTCTGCCTCATCCCCACTGCAGAGAAAAGGCCTCCTGACCCACAGACGCTGCCCAGGCTGTGCAATCGGACGAGAGAGGCAGGAGCCCCACCGGGACGGGCAGGGGGAAGGGACTGAGGAGGGGCCCACCCTCAGGGACCAGGGAGGGAAGAGGGGCGGTGGGAGGTAAAGTTGAAGGCGTCCATCCAGCTGCGCTTCCTGCTTTACCTGGGAGAGCTGAGGAAACCAGAAGGAGCTGAAGATTACAATGAAAGGAATGGAGAAAAGTATTTTAACCCTGGAAATATTGAAGGATATGTTTGAACAATGGGCCCAGAGGTTAGTTTTAACAGCGTCTGCCTCTATAGACAGATTGTGTAAAACAAAAGAAATGAAAAAGATTTTACTAGACAAGATTAAGGCGGATCTGAAAGTAGATTTAAAAATCTCAGGCTACAAGAATGACATGAAAAAAGATGCCTCGACTGAGGCTGAAGAATTAAGAGAAAATCTATGGATAACAAATCAAGGGAGAGACCTGGACAATCTTCCCATATTGGACTTACAAAAGAGGCTTGTTAAAGCTCTGAAGAAATGAAAAGAAACCAACTTCTAGGAGATTATTAGAAGGGACTGGAGATCCAGATTGTTAGAAGTAAAAGGAAGGAATATAAAGGTGGCTTATTTGATCAAGGTTAATGATGAAATGAAGCAACCAAGCTAATCGTAATCATGGGACATGGGCGGTTAAGCGATATAAAATATAACTAGATAAATAAAAACAGACACACCGTTATCTGACTGGTAGCCCTAGAAGGACAGGTGCTGGTTCAGGTTGAAAGGGGGTTGGAGGGAGTCGCTTGCGGGAGAGAGATGGGAAGAGAGACGCCTTGGATTTTAAGACACAGCAGTTAAGTTGTCATTTAACTGCCATTTGCTTTCTCTCCTATCTTCTTCTGGTTCTTTTCTTTCTTTCTGGGTTTTCTGCACTTTCCGTTTTTTTAATTCTTTTACACGCGTATAAAATTACTGTTAAGAAAAAGATCACAAGGGCGCCCCCCCCCCCCCTTTCTCACCTTGGGCCTCCTGGTGGTGGTCTGGGGGCCAGCAGGAGCAGAGAGCAGAGGAGAGAGAGACTCACACGGGGGAGGCAGGCAGGAACAGAGAGACACAGACGGTGGCGGCGGCCACAGAGGCAGAAGGGGACAGGAGAGTGAGGGGGACGACAAGAGAGACAGCAGCGAGATTAGTGCACACAAACCTCTGCCCTGGGCCCTCTCTCCACCCCACCGGACCCCAGCAGGCCCCCCTCCGAGGGCTCCTGGCCCCCCCAAAGCCCCAGCAGCAGCAGCACCCGAGACGGGCAGGAAACGCTGCCTGGCCAGGCTGGGGGACGAGGCCCGGAGACCAGCATCCCGTCCACAGACGGTGGCCTGTTTGCGGAAGGCGGCCTGCTCTCCAGGGGGAGAGAGCCAGAAAGGCCTGCCTGACCCACTGCCTCTCCCCAAGACCTGCTCTGTCCTCGGACCACCGGCCACCCTGCCAGCAAGGCAGCCCTGGGTGCAGGAAGGGGGCTGGCCTCTTCGGCCTGGCTCTGGGCCAGGGCCTGGGGACTGACTGGACCTCTGCGGAGCCCCCCAGGACCAGAGGTCAAGCAGCTCTCCCAGTGGGCGAGGTGGGATCCCTCTCTGGGGGCAGGTGGGAGGCTCCCACAACCTTCCCTGGAATCCGGCCCCCTCAGCCTTTGGCCAGCCATCTTGAAGGGCAGATCGGCCCTGCCAAGCAGACCCTGGCAGTGGTGCCCGGATGCCAACTCTAGAGCCTGCTGCCAAGACTCAGAAAGGCCCCAGCGCTCATCTTGAGATCCAGGAGCAGCACGTGGGTCGACTGGGCCTCAGCTGTGCCGGGCCCTGTTCCTCTGGGTCTGGCCTATGAAATGGGGCTCCCCAGCGACAGGCGCTGCTGGGCCGGCCGCCCAGCGAAGGCAGCCAGAGTCTGCCAGGGTGGAAGGCGCGTGGAGAAGGCGTGGCAGGCATAGGAGGCAGCTGGTGGTGCTCCGACTCCCTGACGGTCCCCTTCCTTGGGCAAAGCTTTGTTCCCGCTTGCCCAACCTGCCATGTGTGCCCCAGAAGGGAGGTGCCTCAGGAGGGAAGCCCGGCCTCCATGCCCAGGGCACCCAGACAGGAAAGAAGGGCAGAGCTTGGGGCATCCCTGACTGGGGCGGGCCTATCCGAGAACCCCGTGCAGCCCTGCACCAGGAGAGGGTGCAGAGGTGTGTCCTTGCGGGCGACCCCGGTGACTGCCATCTGCTCCCCACTCCAGAATTCGGCCCACAGATGTTCTAAGCTTGAGCTTCTTCCAGAAACCGCAACGTCTGGTTGTTGAGGGTGCTGAGAAACACCTGAGCAGGTTCTGCTGAAGCCCCAGAGGTGAAGCGATGGGGAAAGCCCACTCGGCAGCCGGTCACCTCCACAGCTCCGCCTGGTCTCTTAGGGGCTCCACAGCACTGTGGCCCATCTAGAGCCCCCCCCCCCCCGTGAATCTGTATCCCTCAAGGTCGCTTCCAGCTCTGAAAACCTCAGAGGGAGGGGCTGAGCAGGGAAAACTCCCCCAAAGCACAACCTGCCAGACCAGACCACCTTTCGACCGGCAGGCTAAAGGTCAGGAGAGCGAATCCCATCGGCTCCTCCCCTGGGGTGGCCCTCTGCTCTCTCCAGCCCATCACGCAGGGGATCTGTTTACCAGAGGACCACCATCCAGGGGGTCTCCAGCAGGCCCGCCCAGGAGGCCTAGAACTTTCACTCTCTTCTCCCCCACCCCCCAGACCACTGAACCGCCATCTGCTCTCCGGTGGAGGGGAGAATGTGCTCCAACCCTGGACGCTCCCCAGGGGCAGCAGGGACACCAGGAAAAGCAGAACCTGATCGCGTGGAAAGGACGTGAGAAAGGAAACGGATCCGGTGTCCTTGGTGCGGTTCGTAGCATGGGCTCCTACCGAGGATGAAACTTAAGTTAGTCCAAAACCCAACCGGGATCTTGACCGTGACGGGCCCCGATGATCTGCTGCGGCCAGAATCCCCCACAGCTGGGAGAACCGCGCGGTCTCCGAGCGCTCCCTGGGCCAGAAGTGACTCAGCACAGGGAAGGCGTTCCAGCCAAGGGCCTGAAGGCCCCACCTGACTTGGAGGGAAGCTCTCTGCGCTGACCGGCTCCTTCCTCGCCCAGCCCGGCCTCCTCCGGGACTCGAGAGAATTTGCCAGCAGTCTGCAGATCCTCTCTGTGGGGCGACTCCATGGGAAGGCAACCCCGGTGGCCAAAAGGGCTCCCTTCAAAGAGCCTCTGTGAGTCAAGTGGAATCCAGAAGGGGCTTCACAAGCAGCCCGCCTTCCCTTCCGGCCTCCCTGCCCTCTTGAGCGGAGCCTCCTAGGCAGAGGAGGGTGGTGGGCCTTGCGGTGCTTAGGGCAGCCTCTCTCCTTGGGGTGCCTGAAGGGGAGGGAGGCAGCCTCAACCTCACGCCCAGCACCCCTTCCAAGTCTCAAGTCCAGCGCATCCAGCCGGAAGGGGCTCAAGCGCCCCAAAGATGCCACCCACAAGCATCCTAAGGATCGGAGGACCCGGGTTGCTGGGGGCCACGCGTAAAGACTCCGCAAACGGCCTAGGGAGGGCTGCAAAGCCCTGCCAAGAGGGACAGAAGGCTACGGCTCAGGCTGAGCCACCAGGCAGAGCCCAAGGGGCACCGCTTGGCGTTTGGGGGGCAGCGATTCAGCCACAAGCACCCAGCTCCAAGGCAACAATCCGAGATGCAAAGCTTTGTGCCCATCGCCGCCTGAGGCAAGCTGGGAGGCCACGAAGAGGCCGGTTGCTGGACTCCTTTCGGGCGGCGGCTGCTGCTTCCCTTCTTGCTCTGGGGCCTCTCCCGTCACTTCAACAGGGCCGAAAGGAGGGGGACGAAGGGCTTCCAAGGGACGAGCGTGTGGGCAGGCAGTTCGGGGCAGAGGCTGGGCCGTGGGCAGAAGCCCAGAAGAGGGCAGGTGAGGAAGAGGCCCGGCCTGTGCAGCTTTCTTTCTGCCATCCAAGATCCATCCTGGTCTCCCAATGCAAGAAACGCCTGTTGCCACGCCGTGAACCGGCCTCTTCTGCTGCTTCCTAAATCATCCAGGGAGCCGAGCAAAAGTTTCCCCGTGAAAGCAACTCCAGGGATGCCCGAGGCCTTCCTTGCCCAGAGGGAGCAGCCCACGGGGGAAGGTGAACCTCTGCTCCTTCCCTCCCAACGAACACAGCCGGGCTTTGCTTTAAATGGTAATCAGGAATTTGGAAGGATAATTGTCTCCTTGTTTTTCTCCTCCTCTGTATTGAGGCTTCTTTGCTCATTACAATTCTCTCTCCCGCCTAGGATGGGTCTCTGGGTCCAGAGGGCCCTTGTCCCCACTCCCCTGGGGCAGGCGGCCAGAGAGTGGCCCTTTGCCTCCCGTCTCCCTGACCTCGTGCTTCCTCCCTGCCCATCCCATCCTATTTGCCCTGAAATCACGGCTACAGGCAGCTGTTCCCCACTGGGAAACAAATGTCGCTCGGCCTGCCTTGCTGGAATAGAGCAAATCAGAAGAGATTTGTGAGCTTCAAAATCTTAGGTGAAAATACTGGGTGAAAATAAGGCTGCCGCTAAGGAACGAATGATCTGCCCCTGGGCGTCAACACAATGTACTTAGGTCAAGGAAGTGCAAATGTCGATGAGAAACACGACAACTGTGGGCATCCTAAATTTGGTCCTTATAAACTGTATTTCGACCTTCTCTAAATTCCTGTTTATTCCGAAGAGGCCTGGAAGTCCAAATGCCTTTCAGAGCTTCAAAATGGGCTGTGTTCCGTTTAGGTGCCCTTCTAAGCATCTCCAGGCAAAGAGCTATGACCATTCTTGATCTGAGAGATTGTGGAGCTGATCCGCATTTTATTCCTTAACAGATTCTGGGGGAAAGAAAGTAAGTAGGATCCGCATGAAAACCAATGAAGATGCCAAGTGGGAGACCTCCGTAGAGTTCTGCCCCACAGAGTGACTTCCTCGAGGTGCTTCCTCTTCCGCCGTATGGATGCTTCCTGAGGTTTCCTGGGATGAGGGCAGCTCTCCATTCTGGTGGCTCGTCCAGAGCTCGGCTTCTGCACCCAAACCTCAGCCAGCTGCTAGGCAACAGTCTCCGCTTGTCTTTGAAAGGGTTCCCAGGAGAGCCAGGAGCAGAAGAAGAGAATAAAGAGAGCGGGAAGGGAGCTTGGAGGTCTTCTAGTCCAACCCCCTGCTCAAGCAGGAGGCCTTACACCATTTCAGGCAAACGGCTGCCCAAGCTCTTCTTGAAAACGTCCAGTGTTGGGAAATTCACAACCTCCGGAGGCAAGTTGTTCTGCTGACGGATTGTTTAGAGATGGGCAAGTGAGATATTTGCTCACTTTCCATACAACAACTGTACACGGAAGGCCTCATTTTGAGGGGCAAATCTGAGCGTGCAGACAGTTTTCTACCACCACAAAAGCCGAGTTCCTTAAACCCAGACCTTCCCTTTCTGCCTTACGCGAAGGAGGCACCGGATCAGCCAGCTCTTTCTGCCAGGAAGAAGGCACCATCCCTCGGCACCCGCAAGGCCCCGCAGGGAGCCCCAAGGAGGGCAGAGGCAGGGGGGCACCTTCAAAGGGAGCAGGAAGAGCCCACCCCAACTGAGCAGGGGAGGGGATGAGGCCAAGGCCCTTCCAGCCCTAGGACTCCATGGTTCCTGTGCAACCCGGCCCTCCCTCGCCCTGCCTCTCCCATGCCTCCCCTTCACCTGAGCTCCCTTCCTGGGGCTGACCTCGGCCTCTTACGGCTGCCGCCGTCCAGCCCAGCCCAGCCCAACCCTCCTGCGGCCCCCTCGGCCACTTTCCTCCCATTTGGACCCCCTCCACCACCACCACCACCACGCCACCCCCGGGGGCAGAGCAGAGAAGGAAGGGCCTTGCGAGACTCTTGGCAGGACCTGGGGAAGGGCTGCAGCCTTCAGGCTACGGGGGCCCCGGAGGGTCAGCCGGCCCCCACAAGCCTCACTCCGGACCCTTGAAGGCCCAGGCGAGGCAGGAAAAAGCTTCTCGCCCCTCTGCCTCACACCCTCAAGCCCACCCGCTCTGTCCGAAACTGGGGCTGGACTCAGGAGTCCAGCTGGGCTGGCCGTGAAGCAAGCGGCCTCTTGGGGGGGGGGGGGGGGAAGCGCCTCAGAGAAGCAGAGGCCTCCAACTGGCCAAAGAGCTGGGAAGGAAAATGGCTGATGGGGAGCCTGGCGTGAGCAGAGAGAAAGGGGGCAATTGGCCCACTCATGCCCACCCTGGCCTTGCCAGCCACTCTGCTGCAGGCAACAACAGCAACCACAACAACCGGAGCAGGAGGAGGAGAGCACCAACTCCTACGCGAAGGACGGGCAACGAAATGCACCGCGGGGGCCCTCGGAGTCAAGCATTCCCCGCTCCCGCCGCCTCCGTTCCTGCTTCCTCCCCCCAGCGCCCCCCGCAGCCGTGCCAGGCAGAAGGCCGAGGAGCAGCCGCCGCCGCCGCCCGCCTTAGACTGTACCTTCCGTGTGGTGGCAGCCTGTTTCATGGTTGCAGAAGGGAAGGAAGGAGCAGAGAGAGAAGAGGAGGAGAAGGGAGGAGAGAAGCAGACAGAGGATTAAACCATTCGGTCAGCCACAACACCACAGCCCCTCCCGCAGAGCCTGCTGCAAATGGCTGCAGCCCCGTCTTGCTTCCGGAGCCTCCTGGATCCCAGACTGATTCCCGGGGCTGGACAGCTGGGGAGCATCCGAGCAGCCGCCAGAGCCACGGGCGGGGGGGTGGGGTGGGGGGCAGGCGGCACATCCCCTCCACCGGCAGCCTCCAACCACCGCCCCGGTTGCTCATTACATCACCACGCCAGAGCCCTCCCCTCCCCTCCCTTCCCCAGCCTTGCAGGCAGCTCCTGGCTCCAGAGCTGCGGCTGCTGCTGCACCAGAGATGGGCCAGGCGCCTTTCTCCGGGGGGAGGGGGGGCGCATGGGGGACACACATGCACCTGGAGTTCGGCTGTCTCCCCATTCCCTCTCCCCCACCAAGCCTCCCTCCAGGGGTTCAAAGGAGCGAGCCGGAGCCTCCTCCCTTGCAATCCTTCTCTTCACACTCCCTCCCCAGGCTGCCTCTCTCGGGGTGTGCGTGTGTGTGTGTGTGACATGGCCACCCCCACCCCCCACCCCAGGCAAGAGAACGTCTTTCTTCCTACCTGGAGTAGTAACTAGCTCTTGGTAGGGTATCAAGGGCCAGTGGGAAACTCCCAAGAGAGTGGCAGGTGCCCACTTTGCACTCCTGGGAAGCTGACCCCAGCCAGGGGTGGTGAGGGGTTTAGGGCAGAGTCCAGTTGGTGTTGTGTGAACTCATCATCAGGCTGGCCACCAGCCACAGCAAGAGGCCCCCCGAATGCAAGGCCATTCCAGAAAGGAACCGGCCCCCTCTTGCTTCTAGCCCAGAAGAGGGACCCCCTCCCTCCCTCCCTTCCCCCCCATGCCCTGCAGGTGTGGCTGAGGGTGGGGGGGGGGGGGTTGGAAAGGGAAGGGAGACGCTGTGGGGGATGGGAGCTGTTTGACCAGAAGGGAACAAAGGACGCCCATGAACAATTCCAGGCCGGGTGAAATGAATCCAAGGAGACATTTCATGCCCAGCAGCCTCCGGGGGTCCTCCTCCTCCTCCTCCTCCTCCTCCTCGCTTGTCCCTTTGCTGGGGCTGGGAAAGGGAGGGGGAAGGAAGAGCCTTCTACCCCCCCCCCCCCAGTGCCCTCTGAAGGTCCACCTGCCCAAAGTCTTGGTCTGGCAGCTCCTGCCGCCTTTGAAGCCTCCGCACAGCCCCCCCCCCCAGAGGAAAGGAGCTGGCAGGGGCCACAGAGAGGGGACCTGCCAGGTTTTCTCCTCCAGGCCCCCTCCCTCCCTCCCCCCTCCCTCCCGCAGTGGGCCCCCAGGGGGCGAGGGGCCCTGCCTTCAGGCTGTGCTCAGGGCTGAAGGAGCCCACTGGAGGGGTGGGGGGGGGGAGCAAGAGGGCTCCTGGGTCTGCTGGGGCGTCTCTGAAGGAGACAGAGAACCGGGGTCTGATAAGCCCCTTCCCCAAATTCTCCCTGGCCCTTTCAAGCGGGTCTTCCGAGCCCCAGGATATGAAAAACTGGCCCCTGGGCGGAAAATAAAAAGGGGATTATTTAGTTGGGCTGCACAAAGAAAACTGCTTGCAGAGTAGAAGTAGTCCTCGACTTACGACCAGAATTGAGCCCAAGACCTACGTTGCTAACTAAGCAAGGCATTTCTTAAGTGAGTTTTGCCCCATTTTATGACCTTCCTTGCCACGGTTCTTAAGTAAGTAAATCACTGCAGTTCTTAAATTAGTAACCTGGTTGTTAAGTGAATCTGGCTTCCCGCAGTGACTTGGCTTGTCAGAAGCTGGTCACAAAAGGGGATCACGTGACTCCGGGACACGGCAACGGTCATAACTACGAGTCAGTTGCCAAATGCCTGAATTTTGATCAGGTGACCAGGGGGATGATGCTGCAACGGTCATAAGTCACTTTTTTGTAGTCACTAAATGAAGCGCTGTAAGTCGAGGGCTGCCTGTACTCCCAGAGACCTTTCGGGAGCCAGAATGGGGGCTGGGTCCCCCTGCGTCTCCTAGGGGAAAGGGGGCCTCCCGCTGAGCCTGCTGCCTTCCACCTCACGGGGCTGGAGGGCACGCGGGCAGCCCGTCCCTCTGGACACGGCTTCAGCCCCAGGGGCTGCTGGCCTTTGAATCCCCGGAACGGCCCCGGCCCCTCTGAAGGACCAAAGTCCTCCGCAGGCATCTCTCCCCAGGAGGAGGACCCTTCTTTGAAGTGGGGGCTCCACGGTGGAGAAGAGGAAGGGCTTCCCCTTGAAAGCAGCCCAGGCGGCAGGTGCAGCCAAGGGGGTCCCGCAGGGCAGCCGGAGGAGGAGGAGGAGGAGGAGGAGGAGGAGGAGGGAGGCCTCTGCCCAGAGCGGAGGCTGCCTAGAAACAAGGCCCATTATGTGCAGACACCAGAGGAGGGGGAGGGCGGAGGAGACACCCAGAAGACACGGCTAACCATTGTCCGCCCTCCCCTCCCCCCCTCCCCCCAGCGAGTGGCTCTGGTCGGCCAGGAAGGGCCGAGGGTGGGGCCTCCTTCCTTGCCCAGGCCTGGCCTTTCGGGAAGCCCCTTGGGCACTCAGCAAAGGTCGGCCGGAGCACCCCAACAGCTTCCTCCTCCCAAGGGCTCTGAGGGCAACTGCAGGACCCAAGGACCACGGAGGCCTTTCGCACAATCAAAGGGCTGGAGTTTTATAAGACCCCTTCCCCCCCCCCCCCCGAGGAACATGAGAGCCCCGCCAGGGAAAGAGCGAGGAGGGGGTGCCTCTCGATGCCCCTGGGCTGCCTCAGCACCTGCGCCTCTCCCAGGCCGGGAGACAGATGGCAGGCCCGGAGGGGGGAGGGCCAAGGAGGGGGGGAGGGAGGGGCCTGCCCCCCCCACCCCTGTGCAGCCATCTGTCACCCAGAAGGACGGCCAGAGGTGCCGACTAATCCAATCAGCCGCTTGCCTGGACCGAGAGAGACCGGCTGCCCAGAGGGGCAAGCTGGACTCAGCTTGGTTTGGACAAAGACCGGAGCCCCTCCCAGACTCTCTTTCCCTCCCGGGAACCACCAGGGCTGCCCTGGCACTCTCAAGGGCACCGGGCCACCTGCAACCAGGCAAGCCCAGACCGGTTGCCAGAAGCCAAACAGGGGAGACGTCACTGAGCCCTGGTGAGGACGGGGGTGGCGGGGCCTCCGCCAGGCACTCCTCAAGGCGGGCAGCGACAGAACCAGGGCCACATTCGGGCCTCATGCAGAGCCGGACGGACGGAGGGCACAAGCAAGCAAGGAAGGCATGCAAGCCCAGCCTCAGGCACATGCAGCGGCCGGAAGGAAGCAGAGCTGGGGGACTCCCTTCCCCCCACCCCCCTCGACCCCCGCGGAGGTTCGGAGCTGGTGTCTCGGGGCCAGGAGGAAACAGGTAGGGCCCCTCTTCAAGGGGGTCAGGGGGCATTCGGAAGGCTTAGACACGGTGCTAGGACTTTCTGGATGGGGGGGGGGGGGCTGAGCAGCCTGGCCTCAGCCTCTGTTTCTTCTCCCTCCCCCCCCAAAGGTCTCCTTCCCTTGCGTGAACAGAGCTCCAGGCCCCTTTGCCCAATTCTCCTCTAACGCCGCCGCCACCTCCTCCGCAGCCCCCAGCCCAGCCCTGGAAAGCCTGCCCTCCCTATTGCTCTTTGGGCCGGAGACTCTTGGGGGGGGGGGTTGTCTCCAAACCTGGCAACTTTTAAGACCGCCGGACTTTAAATCCCAGGCAGCCATGGAGTCTGGGAGTTGAGGGCCACAAGTGAGGGGAGCCGAGGGGGGAAGAGGGGAGAGGGGGCTCTCGAATCCCTCGGAGGAAGCCCAACCCCTGCCTGGGGAAATCTGTCCCCACAACTGCAAACAGGGGGAAACTGCTGCCGGGGGGATCAGTGGGGCAAAGGGGGCTGCCGTGGGCCCCTTTCCCCTCCGCTCACGGCCAGGTCAGGTGGGGGGGGGAGAAGTGGGGGGCATCTGGGTTTACAGCTTTCTTGGTGGCTGCCAGAAATCCCAAGCGAGCCGGCTGGAGAATTAGCCGCCTCTTTCCGGGCACCACTAAGCTGGTGATGGGACGTGGCCAGGTGTCCCCGGAAGGCCTTAGCCGCCCCCCCGGGTGCCCTAACGGGAACATCCATGCAAGGGGGACACATGCGTGTATGCAGCGGCTGAGGCCACGGCAGCCACCAGCGGGGCCTTTTGCACAACCGTTTCATGCGCAGGAGAAATAAGAGGCACCACCTTTTTAGCTTTCACTCCGCGCTGCGTAGAGAGAGGACAAAAGGAGCGGTTAGGGGGGGGGGGCCCAGGGGCTGAGAAGGGAGGGGTGTCCCAGGGGCTTCGTGGAAAGCAGAAGGAAAGCCCGCCTGCCCCTCCCCCAGACCAAGGGCAGAATCTCCGCCTGGCAGGGAAAGGGGAGCTGAAGCCCTCTCTAGTGCACGCAGATCACCCCCCTTTCCAGGACCCTCATTCCACCCCCACCCGGTTTGCAGGGCAAGGAAAGCGCCCAACTGGTCTCCAGACAGGAGACTCAGGATGCTTGCCCCCCCCCCCCCCCCCGGAATGAAGCGAGGCCAGAAGAGGCAGCCGTGTGATGGGCTGGGCTCCCCTGAAAGCCCCCCAGCAGCCTCTCCCCACCCTGTGCAACCTACAGCTCAGCAGAGCAACCTCAGCCGGGCAAACGGAGATGGGCTTTGCGTGATGGTGGAGTCCTTTACCACCCGCTTTCCTGACCCTCCAAAACAATGACGCTCAGACCCCAAAGGTGGACTGGCTCTGAGCGTCAAGAGCACCGCAGCCGGGACAACCTGAGGCGGTCAGAGAGATCCCAGCATTCAGGATCTCACATGCTCGCAGGGCGGACAGGAAGCCGATCCCCGATCTGGGCCCGGTTGCTTCAGAGGGCGGCCGGTGGGAGCTCCAGGGCTGAGGCCAGGGGCTTCAGGAGGAGCAGAGGGGACTAAGAGAACCAAGAGAAGAGGCCCCTGAGGAGGGGCCGCAGGAGTCGGGGGAGGGAGGACAAGCTCCAAAGAAAGCCCAGAGGAGCAGCTCACTCCCTGCAGCACTGAACGGAGACGACCAGACTGGATGGAGGAGCACAGGGAGAGGCCATCCGATGGACAGAAGGAGCAAAGGAAGAAGGAAAAGAGCTGAGCCGGACCTCGAGATGGAGAAAGCCATAAAAACAGAAAAGCAGAAGAAAAACTCTGACCCTCCCAAAGGACGGATTCTTGGATGTGGCCCCAGCATCAGAAAAGCCCGGGGCCCAAACAAGGCCCCCCGGACCGCTAGGAGGCTTCATTCGGGGGGCGACCCGGAGGGAGAAGCCCCTCCAAGCCTCTTGGGCGGCAGAGGAAGGCGAGCGCCCCAGAGGGCCTCCTGGGAAGGGACCTTCCGGATTCTCCGTCCTTTCCATCAAGGGCCGATGGGGAGTCAGCTGGGAACCAGCAGGGCAGAGGCTTCGGGTGTTTTAGGGGGTTGCAAAAAGGGTCAGGGTTGAGGTGGTCTTGTGTAAAGCAGGCAGGGGCCCCCATTGCAGAGCCCCTGGTGGGCGAGGGAGCCTCAGGCAGACACAGGGGGCCTCAAACGAGGGCAGAAGCAAAGGACTCACCAGTTTGCTGCCTTTGGGCCCTTCGGAGGAATCTGGAGGAGAGAATCAGAAGAAGGAGAATCTTGAGGGGGATTTCACTGGGGGGGGAGGAGGGGGGCCCACCCTTTAGGAGCTTCTGGGGAATTCTCTGAAGCCCTTTGGAGAGAGGAGCTCTGAAGCAGGAGGGTCCGGCCCCGAGTCCTGCATGCTGCCCACTCTAGACGTGGCCCCCGGGGCCCCCGGCTGGGAATGGCGGAAGGCTCCCACCAGAAGGTGAGCCCAGACTCTTGGTGGCTTCAGAGTTCTGGGGAGCTTCTTGTTCCACCAATGTCCTACGGGCAGCGTTTCACCCGATCCTTTTCTGCTTATTCCTTCTTTGATTGACGGTGATTCCTCGCTTCCAGCTGCACCCATAAAGCGCTCCTTCCCTCCTCCCATTTCTTCCCACCATAGCCCCCCCCCCTTTGGCCCAGAGAAAAGGATACCCCTGGGGCTCCACCCCTGCCCCACCCACCGTGGCTCTTGGGCTGGAGAGGGGGACCACTCAAAGCCCCCAGGGAGCTCCTGGAGCTGAGGGGGACGGGTCCTTATGGGCCTCCCAATCCCAGCCTTAGACCACACCCACACCCACACCCACACCCACACCCAGCCAGCTCTGCTGCTGACTGGCGTCCCTAGGGGCGAGGCAGCAACCAGTCAGCCTGCAGGGCGGAGAGGCCGATATTTGCAGTGGAGCTACCGCGAACCCTCTCCCTGCCTTCAACTGGTCCCGGCCTGGCCTGAATGTCCAGCTGGAAGCCACGCAGGCCGAACCGCAACGGGAATCAAAGGGCCCAGCAAGGAAGAGAGAAAGGGAAGCTCTGCTCCCTGCACTCCGGGCTCCATGCTGGGAGCCTCTGGGAGGTGGGCGGGGGGTTCTTCCTCTGACCTCTTGGGCACCCGGAGGGATCCGCACTCACCCTGGGACCCAGCTCTCCTGATCCGGCCCTTTGAGCCCCTGCAGCCCACCCGCCAGGAGAGGAGGCCAGCTGAGCCTACGGGACCCGAGTCCTGGGTGGCAATTTCCAGGGAAACCTTCCAGCAGAGAACGGTCGTCAGGGAGGGCGAAGGCTCCTGGGAGGCCGCTTCCCTGCCGCCTTCTTTCTGGCAGGCCGGCTCCTCTCTAGCCTCCCTCCTCAGCGGCCATCTCGCCTTCCGCTCCACGCCTGAAAGTCACCTGCTTTTCCAGGCCCCTCCCACCACCCTTTCCTTGGCCCAGCTTTCCCAATCCTTGGAGGGCTTGGGCATCCAGCCCTGGCTAGTCAGGGGCAGCAGGCTCCCCCGTCAGCCTCTGGGGGCTTCCGGAATGCCACCACAAGCCCCGTGAAGGGCAGCCGCTCGTGGCCAGACCCTTTGTGGGGCCTCCTCCACGGCTCCTCTTGGGAGGCAAGGCACGGCTGCCCGGGGAGAGGCAAGGGGCCTCCCTCTCGGAAGGGGCCTGGCCCCGTTTCACGGGGGTTTCTTCCCATCCTTTTATCCCTAGGGAAACTGCTTCGAGGGGCAAGGCTCAGAATCCTGGCCCACAAGACGGGCAGCCATCCAGGGTCCCCGAACCCACCAGGGCAGCAGTGGAGACAGGTTCCCTCGTGAACAGCCGGAGACCCTACCTCTCTTGGGGACCCTTGATGCCGAAGCCTCCGGGGTTTCTGGGGAGGTGGTGTCTGCGCCATCCTCAAACACCTGGATCTGAAGAGGAAGGAAAGGCGGTGAACAAAACGGCCCCTCCTCTCTCTTCTTCCTTCCCGCTTTCCCTGCACGGCGCTGCGTCCTTTAGCGGCCCAGAGTTCCACAGGCGTTTCGTGTCCTCCTTGTGCTCCAGGAAGGGGCCACCGGCAGATCCCCCCAAGGGGCTCCTGGGGCAGCTAAGGCCCCACTGGGAAGCGCCTCTGCTGCGGCCGATGGGGAGAGCAGCACTGTGGCAGCCAGCCTTCGCCTAAGAGCTGCTGGTGGCTGCAGTTCTTTCAGCAGCCCTGAGAATTCCCCACAGGTGAAGCCCCTGCACATCGCCTTGCCCGACAGCCCACCCTCCACGCATTTCATGCCACGATTCCTCAGAGCCCCAGGGCAGGCACAAGGGGAAGCAAGGCTGCCGGAGACCCACGGGAGGAGGGTGGTGTGCTTCACAGAGGGCAACCCCTTCTCCACTCCAGACTCCGGGATTCTCACCACCCCGGAGGCCCCTTCAAAGCTGGCACCTCCGGAGGGATGCGGCCCAGCCAGAGTGTTGGGTGAAGCTGGAAGAGCTGGGAGGCAACTGCCCTGCCTGCTTGGCCACAGAGGCTCAGCCGGGAGGGAGGGGGGTCTCCAGGCACCACATCCTCCTGGGCGAAGGGCAGGGAAGTCCTGGGGCCCTGAACCACGGACCGGAGTTCACTGGGGGCTGGGGACCGAAATGCATCAGGAGCTAAGGCGGGACACCAAAGAGAAGCCCAGACCGCCAAGCCAGCATTACTTTTAGGAAGGAATTAAACATGATGTTTCATATTGTCTTTTGGTTTTGAGGACCAGCGCCTTTTCCATCCATATTTACCTTTGCTTATTCATTCATTTATAATCCACCTTGACTGTTTTTTAATATTTATTTATTTATTGAATTTATAAGCCGCACCACATAGGGACTCGGGGTGGCGCACAGGGAATGTAAAATATAAATACACAAATATACAAACTAAAACGTTCCTTTAAAAGACAATTAAATTAACCCACCCTGCGCTAAAACCCGTATTAAAACCCCAGAATTAAAACTTTGGAAAACTAGAGGCAGTGTGCAGTGTCGAGTAAAATCATGCCAGGCCGGCTTGTTGGAAGAAGTGCGTTTTTAACCGCTGGCGGAACAGGCGGAGGTCCGAGATGACACGGAGTTCAGGGGGAAGAGCGTTCCAGAGGGTTGGGCCCATCACAGAGAAGGCTCTACCCCTGGGCGTCACCAGCGGCATTGTCCGGCTGACGGCACCCGGAGCACACCCTCTGTGAGAGCGTATCGGTCGTAGGGACGTATGGGGCAGCAGACGGTCTCGTAGGTAGCTAGGCCCCGTGCCATGAAGCACCTTGAAGATGGTCATCAAAACCTTGTAACGCACCCGGAAGGTCACAGGCAGCCAGTACAGCTCGCGCAGGAGCGGTGTTATGTGGGATTGCCTCGAGGAACCCGTAATCACCTGCGCGGCCGCATTCTGGACCAACTGCAACCTCCGAGTGCATCTCAAGGGGAGCCCCATGTAGAGAGCGTTACAGTAGTCCAGACGAGAAGTCACAAGCGCTTGAGTGACTGTGCGAAGGGCCTCCCGGTCAAGTAAGGGGCGCAATTGGCGGACCAGGCGAACCTGGTAAAACGCCCCCCTGGCCACGGCCGCCACCTGATCCTCCAGGGACAGTCGGGAATCCAGGAGGACTCCTAAATTGCACGCCCTCTCCACAGGGGCAAGAACTTCGCCCCCCATGGCCAGTGATGGTGTCAACTGGCTAAACCGGGAGGCCGGAAACCACAGCCACTCGGTCTTGGACGGGTTGAGTTTGAGTTTGTTCCTGCCCATCCAGATCCGTACGGCCTCCAAACACCGGGACAGCACCTCAACGGCATCGTTGGGATGGTTTGGGGTAGCGATGTACAGCTGAGTGTCATCAGCATACAAATGGTATTCTACCCCAAACCCACGGATGATCTCACCCAGCGGCTTCATATACGTGTTGAACAGGAGTGGCGAGAGGACCGACCCCTGCGGCACCCCACAAGTGAGGGGCCTAGAAGTCGACCTCTGCCCTCCTGTCAACACGAATTGCGACCGACCAGAGAGGTAGGAGGAGAACCACCGCAAAACGGTGCCTCCCAGCCCCAACCCCCCCAGTCGGCGCAATAGGATACCATGGTCGATGGTATCAAAAGCCGCTAAGAGATCTAACAGGACGAGGATAGAGGAACAACCTCTATCCCGCACCCTCCAGAGATCATCCACCAACGCGACCAATGCCGTTTCGGTGCTGTGACCGGGTGGAAAGCCGGACTGGCGCGGGTCTAGATAATCAATTTCCTCCAGGTGGCGAGGAAACTGCAGTGCCACCACACTCTCTACAACCTTCGCTAGAAAGTGAAGGTTGGAGACCGGACGGTAATTCTCCAATAATGCTTCTTGAGGAGGGAAGGCTTCTTGAGGAGAGGTCTCACCACGGCCTCCTTCAAGGCGGTAGGCAAAGACCCCTCACTCAAAGAAGCGTTCACTATGTCCTGGAGCCAGCCTCGTGTCGCCTCCCAGGATGCCAGTACAAGCCAGGAGGGACACGGGTCCAATAAACATGTGGTGGCCTTTAGCCTCCTCGCCAACCTGTCCATATCATCGGCAGCAACAAAGTCAAAGTCCTCCCACAAAATTGTCTCAAGATCTGCCTCGGGAACTTCCTCTAGACTACTGTCTGTGAAGGGCAACCCGCTCCAGATCTGAACGATTTTATCCAGCAGATATTCACCAAATTCCTGGGCATGGCTCTGCAGCGGGGCTTCCTGCGGCCTCTGTTGAAGGAGGGAGCGGGTCACCCCAAACAGGGCGGCCGGGCGGTTATCTGCGGATGCGATGAGGGTGGCACAATACTCACGTCTGGCCACCCTCATTGCCACTAAGTAAGTCCTCAAATGGGCTCTCACTAGTGTTCGGTCAGATTCGGACCGAGAGGATCTCCACCTACTCTCTAGGCGTCATCTCCCGTAGCTCCTCGGTAAACCAGGGAGCCTGGGTGATTCGACGCCACGTGAGAGGCCACAAAGGTGCGACACGGTCCAAGGCTCCCGTGGCAGCACTAAACCATGCGGCCACTAGGTCCTCAGTCGTGTCGCGGGTCAAGGCTACAGGTGCTGGGCCAAGCTCCATCTGGAACCTTTCAGGATCCATCAGGCGCCTGGGGCGGAACCATCTAGGTGTCTCCGGTTCCGCCTCCCCACGGTGGGGTGTGACGATTGGAAAGTCCAGCCGAAGGAGAGAGTGATCTGTCCATGACAAGGGTGAGATGACTAAATCCCCGATTCCGAGATCACTTCTCCACTGGCCAGAGACAAAGATCAGATCCAGCGTGTGTCCTCCGTTGTGGGTGGGGCCCTGAACTACTTGGGTCAGGTCCATGGCCGTCATGGAAGCCATGAACTCCCGAGCTACCTCGGATGTCTCGCCCGCCGATGGCAGGTTAAAGTCCCCCACGACTAATAGTCTGGGGGTCTCAACCGCCATCTCGCCGATCACCTCAAGGAGCTCGGGCAGGGCTGCTGATACATAGTGGGGAGCCAGGTATACAATCAGCAAGCCCAACTGCCTCCCCAGGCCCCACTTCATGAAGAGGGACTCACAGCCGGTGGTCTCTGGTACAGTGGTCTCCCTCGGCTTAAGACCTTCCCTAACAATAATCGCCACTCCACCACCCCTGCCATAAGCCCCTGCTTATAAACAGCTCAAGGTAGCAAACAAAGCTAGCACTCCTTCCTCCTGCTCTATTCCCCACGGGGACAACAGCCCTGTGGCTGAGCTGAGAGAGGAAGACTGGCCCCAAGTCACCCAGCCGGCCTTCAGGCCTAAGGGAGGACTGGCCCCAAGTCACCCAGCCAGCCTTCAGGCCTAAGGGAGGACTAGCCAGCTGAACCAACTAGGCCAGGCTTAAAGGCGTCTGGATTGAAAAGCAGCATAAACACCAAAATCCAAAATCCTTCTAAGAGTTCCAACACGCATGATATCATGCCTGCTTGGATGTCAGAATTTAGGTAGATAGGTAGACAGACAGACAGACAGATGAAAGAGAGAAGTAGGTAGGTAGGTAGGTATAGATGGATGGATGGATGGATGGATGGATAGATGATAGATAGATAGATAGATAGATAGATAGATAGATAGATAGATAGATAGGGATGGATGATAGGTAGGTAGGTAGGTAGGTAGGTAGGTAGGTAGGTAGGTAGGTAGGTAGGTAGGTAGATAGATAGATAGATAGATAGATAGATAGATAGATAGATAGATAGATAGATAGATAGGGATGGATGATATAGGTAGGTAGGTAGGTAGGTAGGTAGGTAGGTAGGTAGGTAGGTAGGTAGGTAGATAGATAGATAGATAGATAGATAGATAGATAGATAGATAGATAGATAGATAGATAGATAGGTAGGGATGGATGATAGATAGGTAGGTAGGTAGGTGGGTGGGTGGGTGGGTGGGTGGATGGATGGATGGATGGATGGATAGATAGATAGATAGATAGATAGATATGGATGGGAGAGAAGTAGATAGGCAGGCAGGCAAATCGATCATCGGGTTCTTCTTGTGTAATTTTGCAGCTGCTTCCCAGCAGCCAAGAGCCGGGGAAGAGAGTGGCATGAGGGATCAAAGGAAGGCCTTGAACTCTGCCCCTCCCTGTGGTTTCCTCAGGCCCCTTAAAGCAAGCGAAGACCCAAAGGGGTTTCCCCCCCTATATTCCCTCCATTCTTGGGGGGGGGGAGGCGCTGTGGATGGAGGGAGGGAGCAGTTGGGGCCGCAGCAGCAGAGGCTCACCTGTGACTGTCTCACGAAGATGCCGTGGTTCTCCTCGCACGTGAAGTACCGCCTGCCCTGCACCGTCCCGTCATTTTTGCCTTTGGCTTCGTCCAGGATGACACCGACCCATTTCCCTGTGGCAAAGAGGGTGGCCCCCACGTACGCCACCGTCCCACGGTGCCCCTTGCCGATCACTTCCACTCGGGCGCCCACTTTCAGGGGCTTGCCGCCCACTTCCGCGCTCATCCTGGCACTGGCGCTGGAGACCTAGGAGAGGCAGCAGAAGAAGGGAAAGGGTGGGCCACTTGCGCGCTTGTTGCTCGTAGATTTCCAAGCCAGCCGGGCTCTCCAGCTTACGTAGGAGTTTGGCCAGAGAGGCTCCCTGGGCTCTGCCCTTCTTTGGAAGCCCCCAAGGCTTCCGGAGGCCCTGCCTGCGCATGGCAGTCAACGTCTGGCTCTCCCGCCTCCCAGCTTAGTTTCCTGCAGTCACCCCAGGGCCTCCTAGTCCCCGTCCAAAGGCCTCGTCCCAGGGGAGCGGGAGCAGCCCGACAGCTCCTGTGGATCCATTGATGCCATGGCTTCTTGCCCCAAAGAACTCCATCCAAAGGGCCCAAAGGGAACCAGCCACATCAGGGAGGAAGGGACCTCAGGGGAGCTTTCTGGCATGTGGGCAGCTTGGCAGGACAGAACGGGTGGCAGCTGATTGACAGTTAATGTTACTATCTGTATTCTGCTCCTATTGATTTCATTATTCATTTATGCATCTGGGCATTCTGAAGCTGGGACAGGTTGATGCCCAGAGCAGGCGCCGCTTCCGTCGCTGGGCCCACGGAGGGCTTGAGGGCAAAGGTCCCCCAGCCATGGTCATGCCCAGGGTGGCTTGCCTCGTCCAGACTGGAGGGACCCATTTGCCCCTGAAGAAGCCTTTGGGGGAGGGAAGGGATGGAGCCAGGCCAAAGCAGGTGGCTGGGCGATGCCAGAAGAAGGGCCGAGAAAGAAGGGCCTTTCACCACCCTTATTGCCGAGAGGCGGCCCTCGGGACAGGCACTGCCTTCCTGCCGCAGCAGCACTCTGGGCATCTCACAGGCCACTTCCACTCCTGGAGCTGAGCCACCACCGGGGCCCACCTGCCCCCCGATCCTTCCAAGCAGCAGCTCAGGCCCCTTCCAGTGAGTTGTGCTGCCTAGAGCCCCCCCTCTCCCCCCCAGCTCCCTCCCATGGAGTCCATCGGGCTCCTCCCTTCCTTCTGCTGGCAGGGCCAACTGGAAGGGTCTCCCCATTCCAGAGCCCCCTGCCACCCTATCCCAAGACAAGCCCCAGCTGCAGCGAACGCAACCAGCCTGGCAGTCCCAAAGCCCTCCCCAGGCAGGTCTCCAGCCGCTCCATCTCTAAGCAGGAGGAGCTCCAGGAAGGAGGAGGCCGGCTGGCCGGCCTTCCCCGCCTTCAGGAAGTGCTTGGCCACTGCAGGCTTCAAGGGGAGCTTAACCCCCCATGCGGCCAGGCTCCCTCATTTCCTGCTGGCATCCTTCCAGGTGTCTCTGCCCCCACCTCACCTTCTGGAACAGCAACACCCGCCCAACAGGCAGCTGAAAGAAGGAGCAGCTCACGGCACCACAATCCCTTTACAAAATTAACATTCAATAAAACCCACCAGAAAAACATCCAGGAAAGTTAATGCCCCACGAATTAGGAACTGGCAAAGTGAACGAAGCAGCCCCCTGCCCAGAGCCCCCTTTCCTTCCTTCCTTCCTTCCTTCTCCTGGAGCAGAAATGGAGGGCAGCCGGCCTGTTTCACCTGAAAGCCTCCTGCCAATTGGGCCTTGGACCAGCCTCCCCAATCCCTTCCCTTCCTACGCCCCCAGGCCAGAGGTTGGGTGCTCCGTGCTGGGGGAGAAGAGGGCCTCCCAGCCCTCCAGGAGACGAGGGCTCCCCCACCGACAGGTGACCGACCGATGGGCCCAGCTGAGGAGGGAACCGGCTTCCCTGCTGCGAGGCGGCTTCCAGGCAGAGGAACCGAAGGGATCAAAGCCAAAACCTCCAGCATCCAAACTGAGGTTTGACAAAAGCCCCAAAGTGCCCGGAGAAGAAGCTGCCAAGGCAGCCGAGGAGGCGTGAGGAAGGGGGGGGAGGCAGGGGACACGGGGGGGGGGGGGCTCTGCCTGGGTGAGGGGCTGATTTAAGGACTCTGCTAGCCCAGAAGAGCCCCCCACCCCCCTCCTTTCCTGAAGCGGCCACTTCAAACCTCTCAGCCTCAGAGGGCCTGCCTTGCCTGGGCATTCAGGTCAGAGGAAAGCCCCCCCCCCCCTGCCCCTTCTCCTCCTGAGTCACTCCCGAGCCCCAATCCTCTCCCTTTCAGAGCCAAGACCTTCATTCATTCATCTCCAGCCAGGCGTTTTCAGCCGGAATCAGGGAAGGGGCCTTGGGCTCCTCTAACAAGGCTTTAAGGGGCTGTTCTGTTTTCTGCTGGGAGTAAGAGGGCCAAGAAAAGCCTCAGGGTAGGAGTGAGGGGCAAGCAAGCATGTGGGCACCCGCCTTGCCTTGCCTTTTGCCCACCTCTTCAGCCAAGCAGGCCTCTCCCGCTGTCCCTGCTTCCTACAGCCCTCTGGGCTCCGAGAAGGGAAGGGCGGCATAGAAAGCGTGGGCTGCCTCAGCCCCTCCCAAGGACAGAGGTCAATTCTGCGACCACCACCATAAACGGAAAGTCTCGGCGTTGTCCAGGCCAAGCCACTAAGTCCCATCCCTTCCTCCTGGGAAGGCCCAAACAAAGAAGCTAAAGCTACCGGCTGCCATCTGGGTGGACCTTTCTGAATCCAGCTGCCAGGCAACCACCCAAAGGCTGCTCGGCCTCCTGGGTCCAGTCCCACCGTCTCCCTGTAGTGTAAAAGAAATGGAAAAGAGCACCGCCCTGCCCTTTCCCAATGGTCCCCCCTCTTCTAGGACCCAGACACAGCAGCTGCCCACCTGCTCTGGAAAGGCACCCCACCCAAAGGCTTCCTGAATCAAACGCTTGGCACGTGGCAGCTCAGAACCGGCCGGGGGTCACTTCCCAACCTACCTGGGGAGGCTGCCAAGGAGGGACCTCGGGCTCTCCTGCCTGAGAAACCCCTCTCCACCCCCAGGCTCAGGGGCACGGCTAGCATTGAGGCCGCCTTCAGGCCTGGACAATGGCTAAAGGACGGACCTCTGGAAGGCTGGGCGCATTTGGCATTCCAATGGTCAGAGAACTTCCTCTGGCCTCCCTGAATCAGGCCGTACGGCTGCAGGAGTCCCCGGGGCAAGAAAGGCACAGCCGGTCAGGTCGCGCTCCTTCGAGCCGCTTGGGCTTCCAGGCTTTGCCCCCGAGGAGGGAGAGGAAGCTGCTGAAAGCACGTTGCCACCCCTCCCCTCGGACGGCCTCTGGAGGCGGGCGGAGGAAATGGCAAAAGCCCCAAGGGGAAGGGCCCGCTGGGCAGGCAGCCTGGGCTTTCAGGGACCGTCCAGGGCCCTCTCGGTTCCACTGGAGAGGGAGGCCCAGGTGCCCAGAGGCCAATCCCAACTGCAGAGGCTTTTCCAGCAGAGAACATCGGCCCCCTTCCCTCCTCCTCTGGACACACAAAGCCAGGCCCCTCTCTCCTCCTTCCCTCTCCTCAGCTCCCAACCGCTGGCGCTCCTCCCCTGCCTGGAGGGCTGCCTGGCCCTGGGCCCCTTGTCGTCACTCACCTGGCCATAGGGGTGTCGCTTGACCTGGGCCATGCCGATGCTTTTTCCTGCCAATCTTCCTCCAGAAAGGCCGCCTCAGCTCACGGCCAGGCTAGGCGACCTGGCAGGACGCTGCTCTTAGGGCAGAGAGGGAGGGAGCATCCCTGGGCGCCGGGCAAAGCCCCCAGGGAGGCCGAGGCGGGAGAGGCCTCACCCACACAATCCTGCCCAGCTGATGGAGACTCACTCTGCGCTAGTGCTGCTCCAGACTCTTGTCACAGGGACTGCCGGCCCACTGGGTCCTAATGCTAGATTGTTCTGCCCCAAGACCCACCAAAGGAACGAATGCGGGAGGCTTGCCAAGGCCGGGCAGGGACCCAGAGAGCCCCCAGCTCTGGGACCGACCCAAAGAGCAGCCCCGGCTCAGCTGCAGGAGGCTCCCTTCACCCCAGGAAGCTTCCAGAGAGCCAGGATGACAAAAGCATCAGGCCCAGGCCTTCACAGGGACAACAGAGAGGGGGGGGAGGGGGGGGGGGAAGAGCCTGCCTCCCTTTTGACCAGCAGGGCCTTCGTCTACCACCCCTGGGCTCCTCCCAGCAGGCCCAAAGGGAAGGTCCGAACACACAGAGGCTGCCCTGGTCTGGAGGCCTGCAGGGCCAGACTGGCTGCCATCCAACGACCCCACCAGGCCTCCCGCCACACTCTCCCTCTCCCTGCAGCCATGGAGCCACTGGGTGGAGCAATGGGGGACGGACCCCTTGACCCCCCAGGCCCCTCTGGGAAAGCCCTCCCCTCTCCAGCAGATTCTACCAGGTCTCCCCCTGGCTTCCTCTTAGCCTCTGCCCAGCATCCTCCGAGATGAACAAGACCCTTCTCCCTCTGCCTCTCTTATGCGACGAACGGCTCCATCCAAGACGAGGTCGCATTCAGACTGAGAAGGTGGGCATCACTGGTCTTCTCCAAAACGCCTGCCCTGGACCCCACTTTCCCTCTGGGCCCTCCGAGCACTTTCCCCTCTGCAAGCGGCAGCCCTTCTCTCACACAAGGACCCACCGGCCACTCCTGGGCTCCCCTTGGCCAACCTCCAGATGGGCACCCCACACCCGTCCCGTTCATTGGAACGGAGGCTCCGCACGGCCCCCGCGGGAAGAAACATTCCCGCCAGCCAAAGGCCATGCGATTTTTATCCTCAAGGCGCTTCAGAAATCCTTCACTTACACCCTTCAGGACGCCAAGGGGGCTACAATAAGCCAGAAGCGTCATGCAAAGGGTGGGACTGGAAATGCAAGGATGGGAGGCCACCAGGAAAGCTTCCCTGGCTGCCTCTGCAGCCACACTGAAAAACTCCGTAGACAGACTGATGGGAGCCTGCCACCGTCCGCCTCGCCCAGCTTCCCCCCACAAGCTTTTACAACACTGAGCGGAACTGCGCCTTGAAAGGAAAAAGGAGGCAGAAACTGGAAAAGAACAGAGAAAAACAGCATGCAATTCACACCTATGCCCAGGAGAGGGACGGGCTCCTCCTTTGGCCCAGTTCTACCTAAAAGCTCCAAGTTGAGCCAGGCTCTGGACGGGGGCAACGGGCGAGGGGAGGCCCTCCTCACAGGGGGTCTGGAGTGGCCACAGCTGCAGGAGTCACAGGGCACCCCACCCAAGGCCCATGGCCAGCGCATCAGTTCCCCCCCCCCCCCCCAAACCGCAACTGCAGGTGTTACTCGGGGCACATTCAGACCTACCGGCCAAGTTCCAATGATGCAATGGTGGGCCAGGCTGACCTTATCCAAAAAGGTCTGGACAGAATCAGCCCCGGCCTCTCTTTGGGGACATCTCGGCCCTGGGCGGCCTCCGAGGAAGGAGCAGCCCCCTCCCCCATCTGTACTAGGTAAACACGGGAATAATGGGGCGCAAGAAGGAAGGTGCCTTTCGAGGTGAGACAGCGCAGAAATCTGATAACAAGGTTCCCTGATCCTCTCCAGGGGTTTGTCCTTCAGCCCAAAGGAGAATCCGCCTCCGATGCCAAGAAAAGGGGCTGCAGGCAATTCATGGCCGCCTCATGCAAGAAAAGCAGGAGCCTCATCAGCAACAACAGCGTCTCCGGTAAAACTGGCTGACTTTGGAAGGCCGGTTTTTCTTCCTTCGAGATCTTCCCACGTTGGGTCTCTTGCTGCACGTTGTTTGTTCAGAGACTTTTTACAACTGAGCAACATATAAATTGCAGAGATCAGTAGTAGTACGAAAGACTCTCCCGCCAAAGGTCAGCGCAGCTTCGACCTTATCCTCCTCCTGGAAGCTTTTAAAATTAAATTTTTTTTGAGAGGATATTGTTTACGCACTGATCTTCCCAGTCTAAGTTATTTTCATTTTTGCAATTGACGTTGTTTTTAATTATCATTATGCATTACTGAGAATGGTCTGACTGCAGCAGTTTACAAAATTAATTCACGAATGACCCACCTCCGAGCTCCTAAATCAAGAGAGGCCAAGATGAAGGGATCCCCCATCCATGCAGAGTCCATACAGGCACTGCAGCATATATAAATAACTCCTCTGTGCCTCCCTGAAAAATGAATTTGCTTCCATTTCACCTACGGGCACTTTCTGGAGAATTCTGACCTTACAGGCGGGGGAGGGCTTTAACAGACCACTGTACCTAGAACTGAATCACTTTGCACCAATGGTACCCAGGAAACCCTCAGGAAACCTAAAATCTCTCTGGATTCAGTGAAGTCTTCCTCTCTGAATAACAGGCTACTCCGAGGGACCGCTAGGACTTTATTAGTCCTCTTTCCCTTAGCGCAATGACATTGTCCATCTCGGGTGATCCAAAACAGGATCGCAAAAGGGGCACCACAAACAATTGAATCGAACCAGGAGATCAACAGACCAAATACAGAAAAGATTTAAGAAAAAGCATTTGGTTATACAGAAAAAAGAAATGACGAAAAGGCATCTGGGGAGAGGCTGGCAGCTGACTGGAAAGAAAGCCTCCTCCAGATCCAGCCTGCCATCAGAGCCACCAGGGAGCAGAGGGCACAGGGTTGCTGAAGGCCACACCCCTGGAGCGCCTCTTAAAGAGGCAGAACGCCAGGGGAGTGGTCAACTACCTTCACCCAGGTACCTCTCAGGTCTGTAGGCCCTGAGATACTTCGCTTGGTTCCCAGAGGAAGAAGGAATGCCAGGCTGAAGACAGCTCTGCAAAAGGAAAGCAACGGACACGGAGGGATGAAGAGCCAGCGAGAAGACCAGCTCCTCGGAACCTCTCTGGACAAGGAGACCACAATCCATGCGTGTGGGTTGAGATCACCCACAGACGCTACCGACCGCTGCTCCTTGTGAACAGATGGCAGGATGAGGGGTCTCCAGCAGGCTTGCAGCTCCAAAGAAGCAAGAGCCTTCTTGCTCAATCCACGGATGGCGCCTTCAAAGGGTTCCTATATTTCCTTTTATAACCACTTCTGGAAAGAATGGCCAATTGCCTCTCAGCCATTAGGAGCCTCTGGATAGACAAGTTGGCTAAGCTTCCTTCAATTCTGACTGAAAGTAAGTTTTAGCTACGAGTTTAAGTAATTAAGAAAAAAAATGAAGTAAACAGCAAAAGGGTGATTAAAACTTTTGATTTTAAAAAGTTACAAAGAAACTAAGGTCCAAATAAATGTGAAATATTGGCAGTGCAGATAGTCCCTTAAGGTGGCCTCGGTTCCATTGCTCTTTCGCACAGCTGTGTTGGCTGCAGGTTTGTTTCCAGGTGCAATTCAAGGGGTGGCTTACCACTTTTGAAGCCCTGTGCTGCAGATTCTCTTGGCCAAGGCATTCCAGTTGGCAAGGGGCAGAACAAAAGGTTTCTTTCTGCCAGGGTTCCTCTCCTCTATCCCCCACCACCACCAGGGGTGCTTGAGGCTCTTAGGGAAGGTCAGCAGGGTGGGTGCAGCTCTCATCCCAGGCGTACAATGGTCCAAAGTGGAGACCTGCACCCACCCAACTGACCTTCCGTAAGGGCCTGAGGACCTGCTTCTGCCAGTTGGCCTGGGGCCCAAAGGGGGTGCACCCTTCCTGAGGCGACCGTTGGATTAAGAAAAGCACCCCCACCTCTCCATGTGCGCCTTGCGCTCCCCTTCTCCACATCTTTTAACTGCACTTAGTTTATGGTTGTTATTTGTTGTTTTATCATTTTAATGTCTACCACTTTTAACGCTTGTAGGCCTCCCACAGTTACCTCCAGATGAGATGAGCGGCATAGACAGAAATACATACTGGTACATAAAAGAAGTTATAAAGAATCCTTCCTGTGGGAAAATGTTTTTGTTTTGAATTTTAAAATATGAGTTTTTAAAATGGCCACTAGAGGGAACCAGAGGGAAGTAAATATTGCAATTAAAGGGGAAGAACACATAAATTCCACTTCCAGGTAAACACTCACCTTGGAAGGACAGGTTTTGAACAACAATGGACTGGGAAGTAAATTTTAATACTGTCATCTGCACAGAGATTGTTTCTAAAAGATGTTCTGGAAGAGAAACAAGTTTTACCTAACAAGACTGAACTGAAAATGGATTTACAAGTGACCATCTAAAAGAATGAGAGGGAAAAAGATGTTACAAAGAAACTGCTTGGAGGGTCTTCTCATTAACCACTTTCTCAAAAGCTTTTCTGTATGAATCCCTTCAATTCCTGCTGAGGAAAAATGATTTGTCATCCAAGATTTTACTAGCTAACATTTCATCGATCCTGCCGAGGGCCCTTCTGCTGCCCCCCTCCAGAGTCCCTAAACTCCAGCGGCCGGTTCGCCTTCCAGCCTGGCTCTTCCCCAAAGGGAAACGGGAGCCCACCAGGCATTAGGACCCTGAAGGCATTCAGGAGTGGGCACCTGCGCACTGGCAAATGCCACCATTTCACGTCTTGGGCAGCAGGTGAGCCCCCTCCTCCAGGGAGGAGAGCAGGGTGACTGCAGCAGCACATGGGGGGCCCTGGCGCAGGGGTGGGGGGGGCTGGCCGTCACCCTTCCCCCATTTCTCTGCCTTGTTTTTTCAGCAACAGCTGGAGCAACCGAGGGGCAGACCAAGGCAGCAGAGGATGGGCTTCGCTGAAGGGTAACCATAGCAACGCCGAGAGCACTGAGGAGGATGCTGGCTGGTAACCAGGTGAGCAGCTTTTGGTGCAGGGTGGTCCCGTCCAGCTCAGCCAGCCAGCCCACAGCTCCTTCCCTGGGCGGGGTGGGGGTGTCTGTGGCTTCATTTCCCCCTTCACTAGAGGCAGCCCCAGAGACCCCCAGAACTGCTCCCGAGCATCTGATCCCCTCCCTTCTTCCAGCGCTGTCATCCCCTGTTCTCCACCTAGCCTGCCTTTCCCTCACTCCGTGATTTTGAACCAGAGAGCAACACAGCTGGATTGAAAGCGTCCAAAGGAAAGAGCCCCTCCGGTCCATCGAGTTCGGCTCCCGCTGCCTCAGCCTAGATGCCCCCACCCGCGGACACTGAGTCACTAGGACAGGGAGGCGGGGTCAAACTCGGTTTCATGGAGGGCTGCATCACAGTTGTGTTTGAGGTCAGGGGGGTGGGCATGGCCAGCTTGATGCCACTCGCGTCGGGGGGCCCTGTTGTGGCCTGAATGCACTGCTGGCAAAACGGACTCCTGGGCTCCATTTCCGGCTGTAATGGCCTTCTGCAACCCTCTGCCACAAAAATGGAGCTGGGGAGGGCTGCAGAGGCATGGAGGCTGGTCCTTCGCTGTTTCCCGGGTGGCCCGGTGGCCCAGATCAAAGCACCCCGTGGGCCAAATCCTTGAGTTTGACACTCCTGCACTACGGCTACTTGAGAGGCTGGGAAGCCACCAAGCCTACCTGCGGGGGAGGGGCCAAGATTGGGGAAGGCCACTGGCCACCACATGGCAGCATGATGGCCTGGGCCAATTGAGGAGGCCACTGCTCCCCAGGAGCGCCTTTTCCAGCTGTGACTGTTAGAGGAGGAGGTTTCTGGATAAGAGTTAATCCCCTTTTGACCAGATATGCTAAGAAAAAAAGCTGCAGCAGGGCATCCAAAGACGCTTCCCCTGCTGCTTCTAACTATAAGGAAAGGTCTCAGCTGGACCAGGAGTGCCCCATCCTCAGGGACATCTCCCTCTGAAAGCCATGGGCCGGAAGGGGTGCCACAGGGTCCTCTCTCCTCTCTCGGCCTAAATATACTGCCCATCAATGCCTGCAGAACAGTTCAGGACTGGCTGTGAAGCAATCCAGAGCCACGGAGGCTTATTCAGCCAACCACGACTAAAGAAGTCATACCTTAACATGACAAGAGCTGTTTTTATTTATATCCAAGAGAGATGGTTCTAGGTGGAACATCGGGGTTTCTGGTGTATTAAATACCAGGATGCAACCACTGCAACCACCAACCAGAGCAGGGGGAGGGATGGTGGCATGGAAGCCCATGCCACCATCCCTCTTTCCCAAGGAATCTGGAGCTGCAGAGGCATTCCAAGGAAGGACAGGGGCTACTTTTACATTAGTGTGTTCTTTATAACCCTTTATTAGTTTTACAAATAATTCAAGGCAGCGGACAAATCCAACACAACTCCCTCCTCCTAGTTTCCTCACAACCACAACCCTATGAGGGGTGGTTGGAAGGGAGGGGGTGGGGTGAGAGGGATTGGCTTTCATGGTCATAACTTTCTAATCTGGTGCCTTAACCACTAGACAGAGGCGTAGCGTGGGGGGTGCAGGGGGGGCCGGCCGCACCGGGCGCAACATCTGGGGGGACGCGCTCCAGAGACCCGACTCGGAAGCTCTCATCCGCGGGTCTCTGGAGTTGGCGGCGGCGCCTGGGCGCTCCTGGGCCGGCGAGAGTCGGGGAGCGAACAGCGGCCAGTAGGGGCCAAACCCTCCCGGGCCATCCCCCGGCTGAGGCCAGCGCCGGCTCCTCGCACCCGCCAGCGCCACCCGAGGGGGCCAGGCGAGACTTAAAGGCGCAGGTCTTTCGAAGCAACAGCCGTGCGGAGACCCTGGAAGACTCCTCCGTTCCGAGCCAGCCAGAGGAGCGGCGACCTGGGCCCCGCGGTGGCCCGGGAAGACCCTCTTGCCCCGGCTTTCGGGCCGTCGCCCTCCATAGAAAGGAGCGTCGGGTGTCCCAGGCCCGCACCACGCAAAGGGCGCCCGCTTCTCCCCAAGGCGAGGCAACGAGTGTCGGACCCGGATGGCCGAGCCCTTTTACTTGCCTTGCCCCGGGTGCTGACAACCCACGCTACGCCACTGCCACTAGATCAGGGGTGTCAAACTTGATTTAATTGAGGGCTGCATCAGGGTTGTGATGGGGGGGGGGGGAGAGCATGGCTAGCTTGACATCACTCCTGTTGGGGGTGGGGCACCTGTGGTGGCCAAGTGCTAAGGCAGGGCTTCCCTCAGACCCTCCCTCCCTCCCTCCCATTATAATCTCCTTCCTTCCTTTTCCTCTTTTTTCTCCCCTCTTCCTTCTTTCACCTTCCTCGCTCTCGTCCCATCTTTCCTTGTCTTTCCTCTTTCCCTTTCTCCTTTCCTGTCCCTTCTTGCATGCTCAAAGGGAAAAGGGGAAGCATTTCCACGGTGGCTCAGTGGTTAGAGTGCAGTACTGCAGGCTACTTCTGCTGGTCACCGGCTGCCAACAGTTTGCCAGTTCGGGTCTCACCGGCTCAAGACTGACTCAGCCTTCCCTCCTTCCGAGGTGGGGAATGGGCCGACTCTTTGTCAACCACTCAGAGAGGGCTGTACAAGCACTACGAAGCGGCATGTCAGGCTAAGCAGTGATGGCTAACCTTTTTTGGCTCGCGTGCCAAAAGCGGGGGGGGGAGCGCAGGGGGGGTCGTGCATGGGCGTGCCACACCCATAACGCTATGTGCCTGACCCCTGCTTTTGGCGTGCTTTTTTCGCCCTCCCCAGGGGCTTTCTAGGAGCCTGGGGAGGGTGAAAACAACTTCCCAGAAGCCTCCAGAGGGCGAAAAACGGCCTCAAAAGAAGGCCTAAATCAACTGGCCAGCGCACACATGCGCACTGGAGCTGACTGGGCAATAAGAAACGCCCCCTGTGGCGCCCGTGCCAGAGGTTCGCCATCCCTGGGCTAAGGGCTACGGCCATTTCTCCTTTGCTTCCGCTTTCAGTTCCTTTTGCCAGCCCTCTGCCAGTGAAAGGGGAGCTGCAGGGACTCTGCGTGGGCCCTGGGCCCTCTTTCCAGCCACCACACCCTCCTGCAGCCCTCTGCCAGGGGAAGCAGCGCTCAGGGGGGCCTTCTGCGGGCTCCCCTCCCAGGCCGGCGACGGAGCGCTCCCTCCGCTCAACGACAGCCTCGCCAGGTAGGCCGGACGGGGGAGGGGGGCGGACGGGGGGGAGGGGTCCGATGGGAACTCCGCCTCCCCCCTGACGGCCCCCCTCTCCCCCCCCCCCGCAGGGCCCGCAGCAGCCGCAGGAGGGATCCCGCCGCCAGGGCTCCGCGCGCAGCCGCCCCGCCAGCAGCCAGCACCGCCGCCGGCCGCCCTCTAGCCCAGCCGCCCTCGCGGGAGGCAGACGCCGGCAGGGAAGGAAAAGCCACCGGACGGGTCCAGCGGAGCCGCGGAGGGTTCAGGCGCCGCCGCCGCCTCTCCTCCGGGCCTCGCCCCGCTCCGGCTCTCTCCCTCCCTGAGCCCGGGGGACGAGTCGGGCCGCCGGAGCCCCCCCCTCCGCCTACCCGCCGCCGCTTCTTCCTGCTGCTCCTCCCGCGGGATCCGCCGCCTCAGCAAGGCCCCCGCCAGCGGCTGCCCTTCCGGCGCCGGTCCTAGAGCCCGCGCAGGCGGCGGCCACCGCTCCTCAGGCGCCGCGGGCAGCCCCGACCGAGGACCCCTGCGGGGCGCAGGCGCGAGCGGCAGGGCGGGCGGGAGCGGAGGCGCTTCCGGCGGGCGGCGCCTGGCGGCCGGAAGCGCCCTGGTGCAGCGGGCGTTGCCGAGGCAGGCGCCGTCGCTCCGCCTCGCCCATCGTCGCCGGGAGCCTCCGGCCGCAGCGATGCCGAAGAGGAAGGCGGCGCGGCCGCTGCGGGCCCTCTGCCTGGAGAACGTGGCCGCCAACATGCAGCAGCTGTGGGCCAAGGACTACCTGGAGCGCTCCCTGGACGAGCAGCGCTTCCGATACCTGCTGGGGCCCTTCAACGACCTGGGTGAGGCTTCCGGGGGGAGACGGGGGGGGGGGCGCGGCCCCTCGAGCCCCTCCGCTGGGCAGCCTCCTCCCCGCCGTAGGAGCTCCCTCTGGCGGGGCGCGGGAGGCGGCTCCCTTGGGCCCGCCTGCGCTGACCCTGCCCTCTCTCCCCCTCTGCCAGCCGGCTGCCTGGTGCAGGAGCTGATCGACTTCCTGGGAATCAAGCGGCGGGTGACGCGGCCGGTGCTGCACTTGCTGCTGGTGCCGCAGCTGACAGAGCTGGACCTGGGCAGATGCTCGCAGCTGGTCACCAAGGACGTGGCTCAGATGATCTCCAGCCGCTGCAAGGTGGACGGAGAGGGGCTGCTGGGGGTGGGGTGGGGGCTATGCCGGGAGGAGGGGGGGGGGTTCCCTGGTCCTTTTCTCTGGCCCTGCATCGCCCGGACCTTCAAGCAGCTCTGCAGCTATAAGCACCTGTCTTTGCTGGGCCCTGCCTTTCTCGTTCTGCTACCTCTTGGACCGGATGAGTAAATCCGGTAAAATGGCAGAAATTGTATATTTTCGTCCCAGCAGCTTCTGTTAAACGTTCAGCTTGCTTCTAGCTGCAGTGGGATGCCTAATAAGCCAATCAAAGCAAAGAGGCTTCAGGATAAAAGGAGGATTTATTTATTGATGCATGTGCTTTATATCCTATCACCCACCCTGGCCACTCTAGGCACCCTATGGGGATTAAAATGCAAAATACCAACATACAACCTCCCGGCATCTAAGATTATAACCTGATTGGGGAGGGACTGAAGGAGAGGGGAACCCGAGCCCTCAAGAGCTAGGTGGGATGAGGCCAAGAGCTCTAAAATCCGGCCTGCCTCTGTTGCTCAAGGGGCTTCAAGGTTATTTCCCGGAAGGAGAAGCAGTTTCTCTGATGGGATTGTGATCTGATTCCCTGCCTTGTGGCCAGAGAGGATCCCAGGGCCGCTGCACCATTGGAAGTTCTGCCCTGCCTGAGCTTAGTTCACTTAGTTCACAGTGAAGGATTCACTGAAGGCAAAATACAACATAGGCCTACGATTTAAGGCAGAGGTGGGGCACTATGGCCCTTTTAGGATGTGGGAATTCTGGGCACTTTGATTTTAAAATTGTTTTAAATTTAAAATCTGTGAACAGCACCAAAATTAAAATCAGGAAAAGGTACAGCAGCAACATGAATGAAACGTCCAAGGAGAATTAAAATGTTTGGTCAGGCAGGGCTGCCCACACGATGAGCCCAGGTGGGTGTGCTGAGAGCGCCGTGTTTCCTTCCTTACATGCCCGCCTTTTTTTCCCCTCCCTGGGACAGAACCTGTCCCTGCTGTATCTCCAGCGCTGCAGCCGGATCCCCAGCGATGCCCTGGTTGACCTGATAGAAAGTTTGCCTTCTCTCAAGAAGCTGGACCTGTCGGACACCCAGTGCAACACCCAGGTGTTGTCGGCTGTGGGCTCCACCTGCCGGCATCTCTCTCAACTGAACATCTGCGACTGCAAGCGGCTGTCTGCTGACTCCCTTTTCCACCTGGCCTACGATGTCACGGCCAGCTCCTTCTCTTGCCAGGGCCTGCAGGTGCTTTTCGTTGACGGTTTGGAGCCCAGCGGTAAAAGCCGGGATCTGGTCTGGGCCTTGGCCTTTGTCCTGCTGGCCCTTCCCAGCCTCCGGTTTGTAGAGAACGAGTTTGTTTCTGAGGCTCTGCAGGAGATCCTCTGCCAGCAGTTCACAGCTGCCCAGATCGACCCCCGGTTTCCCTCCCTGGAGGAGCTGGCCCGGCGCAGGATGGCCATGCGCACAGATCAGACCGGCTCCAGGCTCACGCTGCCCCTCAAGGAGCTCCTGGAGGTGGAGGAGACTTTCCTGCCCACGGTGTGTGCCGTGTGCCCGCACTTAACCAAAGCCATCGTCCTTCTGGACGACGGTTCTGCCTTGAGCCCCGCCTTCTATACCTGGCACACCCTCACCAACCTGACCTTGGACTGCAGCAGGCCCCGGAATCTGGCAGAGCTTCTGCCTGTGGCAGCCGTCCTTGGCGCCCAGATGCAGTTCCTCTCCGTCGATGGCTTCTATGTCAGGGATGAATTGTCTTTCCACATGCTGCTCAACCGCTGCCCAAATCTCCACAAATTCACTGCCAGCATCTTCCTGTCCTTGAGAGGCGAGGGAAGGTCCCCCCCGGAGCAGGAGGCTCTTTTGACCCCCCCCAGGTTCTCCCACCTTACCGAGTTCACCTTGAGCCTTTGCCATTTGCACACTTCCGCACCTTCCCAGCCTATCCCAAGGCTGAGAGCAAACCTCCTATCTGTCCTGCAGAACTCCCCCTGCCTGGAGAGCTTGGAGCTCTTCTACCTGCCTTTCGGCCTGGATGAGGTCTTGGAGAAAGTGCTGGAGCCCCGGGGCGCTGCCCTGGTGTGCCTCAGTTACCTTTCTCTGCTCCAGTGCCAGGTCTCCATCAGCACCATCCACCTGCTGCTGGCTGCAGACAACCAGCTGAATTCCCTCAACCTGGACAAATGCCCAGACATCTACCGGGGCGACTATGAGGAGCTTCTCCGGAAAGTCAGCCGGGAAGGCCTGGACCTGCAGATTGAGTGGCAGTGAAGCCCCCCCCCCCCCCCCGGGGGGAGCCAGCTTGGTTTATTCTGAGAGGCCAAAGTACAGGAGCCGCTCTTAATAAAGTTTCTATTCTCTCCCACCGTCTGCCTGGCTTCTCTCCACACCTGGGGGCAGGAGGGGGCGGCCTCTGTGGGTGCACTTCGGCAGGCAGTCAGAGGCGAGTTGCTGTTTTGCATCCTCCCTCCTAGAAACCAGTCCAGGGCAAGGCAGTCTAGCCCTGTGTTCTCATCTGGGCAGGTAGGTAGGTGCCCCGAAGGCTCTCCAGGACCGGTGGTCAGGAGTCTCCCTGCAGGGAAGGGGGAGCAGTTCTCACCCGTTGGCAGAGCTCTCTGCAGGGCGCTGGTTTCCTTGACTGGGAGCAGACAGCAAACATGGAGCGTTCCCAGTTGCCTCTGATGGGAGTGCAGGGTGACGGGCCGAGGGATCCAGAAAAACCCGGGGGTGATGGAGGCGTTCCTCCCAAGGGTGGCTTAAACTAGAAAGGAGGAACCCTAGCCTTGACACCTGATCAATTGGTGGAGTTATAGTTCCGAAGCTATTAAGCAAAGGACTGGAGAGAAGTCAGGTTACAAGGTCTGTCGTCCCTTCCAGGTTGTTGGTTATTGGCAGAGAACTGGCTGAGCATAGGCCAGTTGGCTTCGTTTCATTCTGAACGCTGACCACCTCCCATCCCCAAGCAGGTGGGGCTATTTATGGGGCATGTTGAGGGCATCCAATCGCCCAGATGACTGGTTCAAACCAGGCTCACGAGAGAAATAAAAATGATCTCTGCCTGGATAATAATTTTCCATGCAGCTCATAGACTCACTTCAGCTTAGATTGCAAAACAAACGGTTATTCTATTTCAGTAAGAAGATGCACAATTCTTTCTCCGTTGTAATGGGAACATTCACAGTTTGAAGGCCAAAATCCCACAGCAGAGAAAAAGGACCGGCATGGGAAGCCCGACAGGCTGCAAAGAGAGGCCGAGGGGAGCCTGGGCTCCAGACAAAAACCATCAGGAGGCGAAGAAACTTTGTCAGGCAAACAGCCTGGGAAAAGGAGATTCAAAGCAGACCCCGCCCCCACCAACTCCGACAGAGGGCTGGAGGGGCCCCAGCAGTCCTCAAGGGCCTTCATTCACAGCAGGAGAAAAAACCCAAGGTGGATTTATGTTTTCTGGGCATGGCTGGCAGTTAAAAGGCTTGGCAACTTTGCAGGGAAGAGTCCTTGGGAGTCAGAAGATGCCTGTTGTTGAAGGGCAGCTTTTCGACTCCCTTGGCCAGAAGAGGGAGAAGCCCCCTAACATTCCCTCTGCAGGGGGCCCGAGGCCACCTGCTGGCTTCCGTCTGTCTTGAGGCTCGTGGCCTTCTCCAGCGCGTCCCACAGCCTCTGCCCAAGGCCTGGCTCGTGCCTGAGGGTTTGAGGCAGCACCAGGGTGCAGTTGCTGTCAAAATACTTGCCTGAAATCCCCTCCATTTCCGGGGCGACTGCGCAGTAGAGGGTGCTGGTGGCTCCCTTTTGGGGGTTCTGGGGAGAGAGCAAGGAAAGCCCCCCTCAAAGCAAGCTCCAGAGGGGGAGGCGAGAGAGGCCCAGCCGCCAAAAGCCTCCTGAGAGGGAGAGTTTGGTCCTCCGAGGCCCCGTTGAGCAAGGCCTCTGGGCAGCTCTGCTCAATGGGAGCGCTGGGCTCTGCTGCGAGGAGCTGCGATTCCCCCCCCAGCAATTCCCCAACCCCCCCCCCCCAGCCCCTCCTGCCCCCTGCCCACTTTTCTCAGCAAGGTCTTCAGAGCCTCACTCACCCTCATGAAGGGGCTGCAGAGCCAGTAGAGCAGGCGGCTGGCCCGGCCATAATGGCGCAGGATCTCTGTCCGGACAATTCCTGGGCTGAGCACGTTGGCTGACACACCTGCATGGGAGACGCCCTGCCCGAATGAATCCCGGCAGAGGAGGCCGGTCTGGGAGCGGCCTCCTCCCATCCAGCCCAGGAGAGGGGAAAGAGGCCCCTGCGGGGAGCATCTCTTGGCACCTGATGCTAAAGTGGCTCTGAGAAGGGCTGCTCACCACTAACGGGGGCCACCAAAGCACGGCAGCTGTGTCCCGCGTGCCTGTGTGGAAGGGGCCGTGAATGAGAGCGCCGCCTGCCTCACCCCATGGAAGCCAATGCTGGGCAGAAGTACAAAAGTGAGCTGAAGGTTGTGCGAATGGGCTTCCAAGGCCAGAGGGTCAGAAAGAGCTGGAGGAATGAACGGGGCCAGAGAATCGAGAATGCGGAGAGAACGGCTAATCCAAGAAGGAAGAGCAAGTGACTAGAGAGAAGGAGAAGCTCAGGGACAGGCAGGCTGGGAGGGCAGGAGGGGGGCCTGGAGAAGGTCTGGGGAAGCAGAGGGAAGGGGCCGGATCCAATTTCTGCTCCGACTTTCCTCTGTTTGCAATTCCTCCTTCCATTTCTGTGGTTTTGCATAACAACGGGGACCCCGCAGGTGGCCATGTGCTTACCGGTGCCCTGCAGTCTCCGGGCCAGCTCCATGCTGAAGAGGACGTTCATGAGCTTGGTGCAGTCATAGGCCTGGCTGGCATTCTTGGGCTGCGCCTCCCCCGTCAGCCACTTCAGGTCCACCTTCCTGACACAGAAGTGCCGGAAGGAAGAGACGTTCACGATGCGAGCAGGAGCAGAGGCCACCATGGTCCCTGCATGGAGGAGGAGGAGGAGGAGGAGGAGTGAGGGGAGCCAAAGCCCCCTGAGAGAGCTCCCACCAGCCCATCCCCTCCCTCCCTCCCTCCCTTTCTCTCTCTCTCCTGTCTATTTCTCAACACCAAAGGCCAGCATAACTTCAGTTTCTCCTCATCCCTGGCTCTCCCTCCTTCCACCCATGTTTTAGATAGTTGCCGATTGCAACTATACTGAAGCCCTAAGTAATGGCTAAGTCAGGTCCCCTTTGAGATCCCATCTTTTGTTTAGTTATTTCTTTGCTTATCTATTTAAAACATTTATATCCTGTAGACGCTTATCTTCAAAACGACCTGTGCAACTTACAACCAATAAAACAGTACAGAACAGTAAAAGCAACAATACAGCCAGTAACGGAAGAAACATGTGCCCCAGCCTCTCACCCCCAGCCCCCTGTGCCAGGGCCTGAGGGAAGAGCTAGTCTGAGGTGCCCCTGGAAGGGGCAGACGGTTGGGATGCCAAGGGGGAGGGCGTTGTGTAGGGCAGGGGCTGCAAGAGCAAAGATTGGCAAGAGAAGGGGCCTGAAGGATGCCCACCCTCTCTACTCTGGTGGGGCAGGGAGAGGCGCCCTGCAGCCTGCCTGGTCTCTGCTCTGTAGGGCTTTAAAGATGTGATGGGAAAGGAGGAAGGAGTTTATTGTTTTTATAGAAACTGTAGCAGGACATACTAATCCTTGCAAAGAAAACACTGGGCGTTTATCTAATCTCACAAATGTTGCTTGAGCTCAGAGCTGCACTTGGACAGAGGCGGAGAGGCCCCTTGGTATGCTCAAAACTGGTTTTAGATGGAATTTGCCGGCAACTACAGACAAACCCCAGAAATGAATAGTTATTAGAAATACATTGTAAATAAGGGGCAGAGAGAAATGTATTCATTTTAGGCACCTCGGACAGATTGTGACGGTCTGAGTCCTCAGCCAATGAGGAAAAGGTGGGAGGCAACCTTGCAACGGTGATAGGGAGTATAAAGGAAGCCTATTGATGGTTTAAGGGGTGTCCACTGTACCTGCCTGTATGTGAAAACCCCTCTTTAGAAGGGCCCAGCCCTCAACACCCAGCACTGAGAGAGGAGCTGGTGGATTTAGAGGGTTTCAGGCGACGGGGGAAGCCGCAGAATCCATGGCCTTCAGCTTGCATGCAGGAGAAGCTGGTCCTTACCAAGCAGCAGGTTGGTGAGGAGGAAGGCACCCGAGACGTTGGTGGCAAACGTGAGCTCCAGACCCTCAGTTGTGACAGCAAATGGCAGGCCTAGACAGGAGAGGGGATGGAGGGCAGCTTAAGAGGGGGCAGACTTCGGGATCAGGTCCCTGGGCTCCACCTGTCTTGGGGAAGGGTCTGCCTCTTTCTCAGCCTTGGGCCCTGCAGCTTCCGGGCCTCTTGCCTGCATTGCTTCTGACCCAGGCAAGCAGAAGGCATAGCTGCCCGGTGCCCATTACCTGTGACACCCGCATTGTTCACCAGGATGTGCAACTGGCTCCCTTCCTCCAGAAACCTCCTGGCAAAGTCACGGACAGAGGCCATGGAGCTGATGTCCAGCAGACGGAGATGCACCTGGGGGTTCCCCGTGGCTCTACGGATCTCCTCCACCGCAGCCTGGCCTTTCTCCCTGCAGCGGCAGGCCAGGATTGTGCGTGCGTTCTTGCGTGCCAGGTCAAGAGCGACGGCCTTGCCAATTCCTGCAAAGGATGGGCATCAAGAGCAGCTGCCCCAGGACCCCGGGTGGCACCTGCCCACCCCCACCCACCCGTGGGCCATTGATCCCGAGGTGGCCAGAAAGGCCGCTGGACGCCTGCAGTGTGAGGAGGCTGAGCTGCGTCTTGTGAATCTGGAGAACCGCAGCGCCAACTTTGTCTCCGCCACAGCCCTTGCACACTGAGCTGCTCCGAAGCAGGTGGGCACCATCCAACAGCAGTGCTCCCTTGCCAGCCCTATCCAATCGGACAGGCCAGGAAACACGGCAGGCCCAGTCCTGGGAAGGGAAAAGGCCTCTTGTGATGGGAAGGGAGGTGAAAGGGGATGGCAGGTCCCTGGGGGCTGAAGGACTCCCCACCCACCCCAGCAATGGCCAGTGGGCACCTGAGTCTTAGCCCTGGGGCTCAATTGAATGAGAACCCTGCACTGGCCGGCCTGCCCTCCCCGGGGCTCCCTGCTCTTCAACAGTCAGAGACTGCCACGTTGGCTGCCCTTATCTCCTGGTGGCCAGAGAGGCTGCAAGCAGAGATGGCCTGGTGGACTTCCCATCTTCCTCAGAGAGAGGGGGGGGGGATCATCAGCTGCTCATAACAGGCCAATGGCTGATGACCAGGGGCGGAGCTGGTGTCGGTGGGTGGCCTTCTGCCAAAGAAAAACCCTCTGAGGGAGAGAAACAGGCTGGCGCTCCGCTCCCCAAAGCCTGTAGGCTTCCATAACTTATAATCAAATTATAACAGCGCATTGAAATGGGAGCCTTATTAAATATCAGAGAGCAATAATGTCTCTATAGTTAATTGTAGTTGTGGGATCATGAAATGAGCCTTGTCTCAATCCCCTTTATTCATCCTTGAGGTGCAACTCCTGGAACTAAGGGGGTCAGTGGTCTGAGAGGAAGGGGCCATTCCCCGAGGGAGGAAAAGGTGACTTTCCTGCCCCAGGCTTCTCCCCCCCAGGTGCCCTTTGCCCTTTAGTGGGCAGCAGGAAGACAAGCCCTCCCCCCCCCTCTAGGTACAACCAGATGGAGGAGGAGGGAGGGACAATGTGATGGTCAAACAAGGTCATGCCAAGCCCCTCCCCCCACCATCTCCCTCTGCCATTTCCCTGCCCAAGCCCACCTGAGGGACGGAGAGAGGCACCGGGGAGGTCAATCCCAGCTCCCAAAAGTCTCGGCCCGCTCTTGTTCTCCTTAGCTCCAGCGGCTTCTGAAGCAGCCCTCTTGGCTGGCATTTCCTCTACCATCCCACAAGATGAGGCTCCCCCCTCCTGCCCTCAGACCAACATGGAACAATTGGGAAGGGGGGCAGCACGTCGGCAGCAGCCATTCTTTAGCAGCCTTGCCGACTGAACAGGCTGGCCTCTTAAACGGCACTCACGCCCCAACATTAAGACGGTTGCCACCAGGAGTATTTGGGGCTGCCTTCTTTCGGACAATTGTTCTGGCCCATCAGCCTCTTTCCTTGCAGACCTGGCAGCCGCCTGCAAGCAACGTGTCCAGAAATACCAAACGAGTCTATTCCTTTTCTGGGTTTCTTTAGGAACCCTAACCAGGTGTGGAGGCTTCATGCCACACACTGCATCGCCAAACAAAAGGCCAGAAACCCAAATTAACCGGGATTGTGGAATGGATCCGCTAAGAAGACAGACTCACCACTGCTAGCTCCAGTGACAATGGCCGTCTTGCCACTCAGGTCTACGGGACAAGCGTCCGGCCTCCAGCTCTTTCCCCTTCGTGCCCACAGCAGTGCCAGGAGGACCAAGGAGCAGATGAACCAGAGCGGGTGGGAGAAGAGAGCAGCCCCCTCCATCGCAGGCAGTCTTTCCAGGAGCAGCTCTGGAAGAGGAGCGGCGGCCCAGGGCTCCGACCTAAAGAAAGGTCTATTGAGCTCGGAAAGAGAAAGGCTCCCAAAGGGGCGGCCGGTGTTATCTGGGCAGAGTCCACTTTCAACTAGCGGTCTGCCCATTTCTTGGACTTAAGCCATGCAGCAGAACTTTGCGAAGGCCGACAGGCGGGACAGGCGGGGCGGCAGAGATCAGCTGAGGGGGAGGAGGCCTCCCAAGGACGTCAGGTGCCCTGTGTAGCATTTCTCCCTTTGGCCAGGCGGAGGGGAAGACCAGCTCCTTGGAGAAAGGCGAGGGAGGGCACAGGAGCCCAGAATGCCACGCAGAGTCCCAGAGAGACTCGGGTCTCCATCCTGCCACATTCCCCCGCCCCCCCACAGGTTATGTCATGTTGTGGTCCTGCCACTTCACTCCACCAATCCTCCTGCTGTATCAAAGGCATTTATTGTGTGAAAAGAAAATGCTGAGCCCATTTCAGACTTCTAAAAGCACCTCCTGGTGAAAACTGTGGCCCACCTTACAGGAGGAATCAATATGGCCAAGAGGGCATACGTGCTTATTTTTGTTGATTTTTCTGATTTTTGAATCTTTATAAGCCCTATAAAAGAAGACTGCAGATGAGCAAATGCTTTGCAAGAAGCCTTCGGAGTCAGGGTGGCTCTCAGGAACGTTAGGCCCTTGGAGGACTTCGCCATTCAGCTGGTGGATTGGGAAAGTGAGGAACGATTCCTTTCAGGAGGGGATCAATCTACAGCAGGGGCGTTAAACTCAAGGCCTGCAGACTGGATGCGGCCCACGGACTGCTTAGGTCTGGCCCCAGGGCCCTCCTGTTTTTGGCCTGGGCAGCCTCCTGTAGCACTCTGCCAGGCAAAACGGGCCACGGGGGCTGCCGGAAGCCTCCCCCAGCCTGGTGCTGGTCAAAACGGAGCCCGCCCCCCATTCTCCACGGCTTCACCATATGGACTTTCGGAAGAGCTCCAGAGGAGGCTGAGCCATGTGGCAGAGAAGCCAAAGTGTTTTAATCGGAAGCCCGTAAAGCTGTAAGAAGGTGAGGCGTGAGCTAAAGGGCTTCCCACCTCTGAGGCCTTCGGCTTCTCTGCTATGAGGCCTGCAGGCTTCTTTTGGGCCCAGTTCGAATGAACGGCTTCAGGGATTGGGACGTGGCAGCCAATCAACAAGGGGCTTGCAGTTCAGCCTGAGGAAACAAAGAAAGCGACCTCCTCCTTGATTGGCTGCCGCCTCAACCCCTGAAGCAAGAGGCTGCTGTGGCCCAGTCCAGGCCTAGGCCTGCTGGCCACCTGGCCCCAACCGAGAGAGGAAGTCTTTTCCGTAGAGGTCGCGTTCCTACAGCTTCGCCATCGTCTGAATAAAAGACTTTTTGTTCACGCCCACCGTGGCCACACGCCCTGGCCCTCCTTCCGAGGTCAAACACGGCCCTGCTGCGGCATGGCAGCCCTGATCTGGAGGAAGAAGCCCCCTTGCCCAAGACGCAGAGTCCTTGGTGTTGTGGCTAGAAACTCTTCGCTATCGGTGCAAAGGGTGATTTCAGCAGACGCTGGAGCAGGGGCTGTTAGCCATAAAACAGGGGAGCTGGAAAACAGCCCTGGTAACTTAAGATAGTCAAAAGAAATGCCAAGGCCCAGCCCTGGAGAAAGGGAAAAGAAAGGAAATGACTTGCAGCTGTGAGGGAGGGAGAGGGAGCTGGCCAAGGCCAAGAGCACAGCCGGAGAATTTGTGGCAATTCCTATAGTTTTGCAACTGGATTATTTATTTATTTATTTAGTAAACAAGCCTACGTGGCCATCCGCTTACCAGAAGAAACTCTATAGGCAACAAACAGAATACAAACACAAAGCAACCCACAATAAGACTCAGAGGACATGCTTCAAATAAGGAAAGGGCATGAGGAAAGCTGTGGGGTGCCCGCTGTTTTTCAGCCTTAGAGGTGCCAAATCTATCAAGACTCTGTGGCTCCAAATTCCTAGGAATTAGAAATAAGCGTTCTGAGCTCTCCCGTTATCACCTTTGATAAGGAATACCTTGGGATATTTTTGAAGAGGTTATGAGCCAAGTTTATTTCATACCGAGTAGCAAAATGCAGCATGGGACATAAAATTCAGAGAGGGGCTTCGAAGGTGAATACCGTATCTTGTTCCTCAGTCGCCACAGTGCAGCATTGAGGGAGGAGGGAGCCAAGCTGCCAAGTTTCCTCTGCAAGGACAGGAGATAAAAATGTCCCAAAGAGAAGAAGATCAAGGAAGAGCAACAGAGCCAGACCTGGGGGAGGTGGGGGGAAGTGGGGCAGGATGTGAAGTTCTCCCAAGGAAAGCTTTTTTTTTGCTGTATAGCAACAATTTATGTGATCAATTTAAAAGCAATCGCATTCTTTTTGTCGATGACGTAAAATTATTCAATTCTACAGATAATTCTGTTGTTTTGCAAAGTGATCTTCTCGACTGTCTGAATGGTCATTTATTTGGTAACTTCAAATTTCGATTAATAAAAGCTGTCTTACATATTGATAAATGTAATCAGAATGTCAAGTATCAGCTAGGTGGCATTGATCCAGCAGATGACTCTCACTTCGTTAAGGACCTAGGTGTAGTTGTCTCTGACGAGCTATGCTCCACTGTAACAGCGTTGCTGAAAAAGCATTAAGAGATGTAAACTTAATTTTGGGAAGCTTTTTTTCTGGAAACACTGTATTGCTAATTTGAGCTTATAAAACGAATGCTAGACCCATTTTAGAGTATCCTTCAACTGCTTGGAATCCCCACCATATATCTGACAGCAGTACAATCGAGCGGGTTCAGAAGTATTTCACGAGAAAAGTCTTGCACTCTTCTGAACACAATAGAATTCCTTATGCAAGGAGGCTCGAAATTCTCGGTTTGGATAACGTAGAACGGCGTCGCTTGTGGTCAGACCTAGGTCGTGTTTTACCTGCAAATGGCTTTCTCTGTTTTAATCGCAATACGCAGGGAACAACCGGGACCCCAGCTTAATAGCGGCAGCTGCAATGGTGGCTTTCCCAGCCGTCAGTTTAGGGAGTGTTCTCTGGATGATCAGGGAGTTTGCAAGGTCCCTGAGACCAGCAGATATGCCTCCTTTGTTTATCACCCCTCCGAGGTGACTTACGGGCCACAAAAGGACCACCCGGCAGCTGGGATTTTGGCAACCCCAGGAGCTTCCCTGAAGTCAGTGGTCAGTGGTCAGTAGAGGGAGCCTGCATAAGTACACTAACGTACCTAACATCCTGGTCATTGTACTTTTATTCCCTTGTTCTTGTTTGACAAATTTCAATAAAGGAAGGAAGGAAAGAAAAGAAAGTAAGTTTAGTTTAGTTTACAATATTGTCATTGCACATCGTACAATGAAATTAAATGCCATCTTCAGTGTACATTACAATTATAAAAATAAAAACACAAACATACATCATTCACATTTTATATAATTGAAATTGAAAACCCGATATTGCACTATACTGTAGAATTCAATATGGTTATTGGCCTGGGATGGAAGCTGTTTTTCAGCCTTTTTGTCCTTGTTTTTAGTATTCTGCACTGTCTGCCAGATGGTAATAGTTAAAAAAAAATTGCCCAGGATGAGATGGATCTTTGAGAACATTTTGAACTTTCTTAAGGCAGTGGGAGCCATAAAGCTCTTCCATAGAGGGGAGAGGGCAACCAATGATCCTCTGGGCAATGTTGACCCTCTGGAGTGCTGTCCTACCTGCCACTGTGCAATTGGCAAATCAGACACAGGTGCTGGAAGTTAGAATACTCTCTCTGGTGCAGCGGTAGAAGGTCAACAGGCTTTTCATTCAGTTGTTTCCTGAGAAGTCTCCAGTAGCGTATTCTCTGTGGGGCCCTTCTGAGTTGCCCCAGTTGAGGTCCTCTTTTATGATAACACCCAGAAACCTAAAACTGCCCACTCGTTCTACTTGGTCTCCATTGATAAGCAAGGGCTGGATGTCTGACCTGTTACTTAGCCTTGTGTTAAGGATCAAATTATTGTCTCGACACCACGAAAGCAACCGTCCACGTCATCTCAATAAGCAGGCTCATCCCCTCCGGAGATTAGTCCCACCACGGTTGTATCATTTGCAAATTTAGTAATAGCATTACTAGCGTGAGTGGAAATGCAGTCATGCACATAGACTATAGAATAAGGGACTGCTTAAGTGCCTGCTTAACGTCCTACCTGTCAATGATTACTTCAGCTTCAACCGCAATAATACGTGGGCAAACAATCGATACAAACTCAAGATAAACTGCTCCAAACTCAATTGCAGAAAATATGAGTTCGGCAACAGAGTGGTCAATGCCTGTAATGCACCACCTGACTCTGCTGTTACATCCTCAAACCCCTGTAACTTTAACCTTAAACTGTCTACCATGGACCTCACCCCATTCCTAAGAGGTCTGTAAGGGGGCGTACATAAGCACATCAGCATGCCTACCATCCCCATGTCCTCCTGTCCCCATTTATTCATACCCATTTCCTGTGTTCATGTCCATGTTTATACATGTTCATGTTTATCTCGTACGTTTGACAAACTAAATAAATAAATAAAATAAAGGTCATGCCGATTCACACATATAGCTGCCCAGAAAATATACAGCACTGGCTGATGAGCAGGCAGCCCTTAAGAGCCCACATTTGATCATAGACAATCCCTATCAGCAGTGGGGTTAGGCCTCCCCTCTGCTTTTGTTATTGAATCCATATTCTAATTATTTTGGGTGAAATAACCTTACACAGCCATCCTCTATTAAAACACCCCGAGAGACCACAGCGCAGGGGTGTTGAAATACTCTTTATCATACCCACCAACTCATTTAAAACGTGGTCTGTTTTTTGCTTGTTTGACTAATTTGGAATTTGCAGCCCAGTCACTGAAGCAGGGAGACATTACAGGAAGTGCTGGGACGGCACCTCCGGTAATTAATAAAATGCTCCCAATTAGTTACTAAGAGCGCCTGGGGTTGTCCTTTCCTTGATGGCCCTCCAACCATCCACACCCAGAGTGACTGAGGTTGCATAAGGATGAGGCTGAAGGTATTGGGCACCTGCAGGCAGAGTGTTTGTTATCTCACAACTTGCAAGTGTAAATAGGGAGAGCTGCCTTCTCCAAGAGCTTCTCTTTAAAATGTAGTTTGATCGCAGGACATGGCGAAGCTATTCTAAACTCTTGGTATTTGTCAAGTGCTGCAGAGCCCATGCCTGGCCGTTAAAAACAGCTGATTGAACAAGAGTTAAAAATTTGGGGACGGCGCTTCATTCCTCTGGGAAGTGCGGGGGATTTCTTGGGATTACATTCTTTTGTTAAAAATGCCACACAATTGTCTGAAATACTTTTATTGCTCTGGAGGGGCATTATTTATACCCAAAATTTATTTTCAGCAAAGGTTTGTGCATAGCTTTTACTTGGTGTCAGTGTAAGCCAGAGAGAGAGAGAGAGAGACGGAGGGAGAGGGAGAGGGAGAGGGAGAGAGAGACGGAGGGAGGGAGGTGAGAGAGAGATTTCAGGACAATGTGAGGCTGGGATGTGTCTGGTAAATACCCTGGCCCTCATCCCAGCACAGGTCTGGGGCACAAGCGCGGCAGAAGCTGTGGCTCCTGAAGGAAGGGCCCTTTGGCCGTGCTGGGAAAGGGCCCACCCGCCTCCTTGGCATCTTCTGCAGGCCGCAAGCGTCCACTCAGACAGCCACTGCCACCACGGTGGAGGCTCACTCCTGGGGCAAGGTCAACCGTCTCCACCAGCAAGGTGGGGTTGACGAAGACAAAGCTGGTGGGCTGGAGAGTCTTTCCCGGTGGAAGAGGAGAATACGTCGCCTGCTCTGGGCCGGCCTTCTGCCTTGTCTTCATGGGGTCCTCCGGCCCCACCTGAACCCGAAGGCTGCTTTGGCATGCGGGGGCCCGCTTGACAGGGCCACTCGGGGGATGGCGCTGCTTGCAGCGGCCCGAGACCATCTTCAGGGTTTCCTGGCACCTCGACTCAACATTGGGGTCCACCAGTTCCACGATGGGCTTGATCCACCGCTTAGGCAAGCGGGCCGTCTCCAGGTGAGGCACCAGCATGACATTGCCCCTCTCGTCGTAGAAAACATCCTTGATGTTGGGGGGGCGGCCCATCTGGATGCGGAGGAGGTTGCTACAGGAGGAAGGCAGCAGGGGCTGGGCGCTGCCCAGCAGGGAGCTCACCTGCAGGGGGGGCTGGGGCAGTTTCCGCCAGAGCAGCTCCTTCTGGGAGACGTTCTTTGCGCTGCCATCCAATCTGGCCTGGGCTGCCGGGAGGGGCTGGCAGGGGGGCCTTCTTTTGAAGGAGAGCCTGGGAGAGGTAGCCACAGGCAGGGACTCCGCTCCGCCCTTGGGCAGCCCACTCCTCCTCTGGGGCTTGGGAGGCTTGACTTCCAGCAGGGAAGCTTGCTGGGGCAGCTCCTCTCCCCACTGGAGGGGCACCTCAGCCTGGGCGGTTTCCTCGCCTGGCAGCTCCCCCAGGGCAGGGGCTTCCCCCTCTGGCTCCGGGAGGGCAGGCGCTTCCTCCTCCGGCACTTTGAGGGCAGGGACCTGGAGGAGGAAAGGGAGAGGCAGGGGAGTCCTGGTTGAGGCGCCCTGGGTGCTCCCGCCTCCCAGCCCGGTCGGGTGGGCTTCCATGCCGCTTCAGCCTCAGAAGGAGAGGGGGGGTCAGGAAGAGGGCAGCGGCCTCGCTCAGCCTGGAAGGCTCTCCCATCAAGGGAGAAGGAGCAGGACGCGGAGGTCGCCTGCCGCGGCTTCCCGGCGCTTCCTGAACGGGGGCTCGGGGCCACCGAGGGGCCTGACAGCTTTGGCTCAGCAGCGCCAGCGGCTCACGGCGACTCTCGTCCCGCAGCCGCCCGGGGCTCCCGCTTCCCTTCACTGCCGCCGTGGCACAACCGGGGCATCCGCCCGAACCGAAGCTCCCCAATCTGGCCGGGCCGTCCGCCGTCGAAGCGCCCTGCGCTCGGTGTCCCCCCCCCCCCTTCGGAGCGGCTCTAGCCGGCGGCGGCGCGCCTTACCTCCCCCTCCGGGCTGGGCACGGTCTGCAGCAGCGGCACGGAGCCCTGGGCCCAGGAGTCGGGCACGGAGGCGGCCGGCTCCTCGTCCTCCTGCCAGGCCGGGTCCGAAGGCACCTCGCGCTCGCCCGCGTCCCGCACCAGGAAGCGCCACTCCACGATCTGCAGCATCGCCTCCCGCGCCTGCGCGATCACGTAGGGCACGCACTGCGGGGGGAGGGGGGGGTCAGCGGGGGTCTCGGGAAGCCCCTCCCCCTGTCCTCCCCGGGGGGGGCGCGTGTGTGTGTGTGGGGGGGGGGCTGACCTGCCGGGCCAGGTAGACCTTGTAGCACTCGGCCAGCGCCTGGTCCAGCAGCGCCGCCAGCACGTCTCCCGCCACGTCCTCCGCCTCCTCGAAGCCCAGCAGCGACAGCCACTCGCCCTCCGACAGCCGCCCCGGCACGATCTCCACCTGCGGCACCGGCACCGTGGGCGGCCGCGACCGCTCCGCCCGGGACTTGGCCTGCGCCACGCGGTCCCGGGACGCCATCGCGGAGACCCCGCCGCCGCCCCGGCCCCACCGCCCGCCCGCCCGCCGTTGCCGGGCAACCGCACTCCCCCGCGCGCGTCCCGGGCAACGGCCGCCCCGCCCGCCCGCGCCTGCGCCTGCGCGTGTCTGGGGCGGCGATGTACCGGCGGGAGCGGGGCCTGGCGCTGCGCGGGAGCAGCCTGGCGCTCTACAACAACCTGGCCGTCCTGCCGCTGCCCGCCAAGCGCCTCACCTACTTCGCCAGCGTCCACGGCGCCTCGGTCGGGCTGGTCAGCGCCGCGGCGGACGGGCCGGGCTGCGCGCACCGCCAGCTGCAGGCCCGCGAGGGCGGCCTCGGCCCCCCCGTCGTCACGCAGGTCCGGAGGGGGCCGGGAGGAAGGGCGGGAGGGGGGCAGGGGGGGGGCGCCGCCCCCCTTCCTGCCGCTACAAACGCCGCGCTCTTGCAGGCGGCCTGGTGCGCGCTGCCCTCGCGGACGCTGCTGGTGCTGGCCTCCTGGAAGGGCATCCAGGTGGGACCCCCGCCCCCCCCCCCCGAGGGAGGGGGAGGGAGAGGGAGGGGGAGACCTGCGCCCAACCGGCCCCTCCGCCTCTCCCGGCAGATGTACGAGCCCGACGGCTCCGCCATGGTCTACTGGCACGCGCTGGACGGCATGGAGGCCTCGGCAGGTACCCTCCCCGGGGACGGGTGGCCGCTCGTCCCGCCCAAGCACGGAGGGCCCCCCGCCCCGACAACCCCGCTGGCCACGCACGCCCCGACCCCTGCCTTTACCTCCCTGCCTGCCCCACAAGCGGCGCCCGGGTGGGGCCCCTGCGGATCCCTGGGGTGCAGCTCCCGGGGGCCTCCCTGGGCCCTGGAGCCGTGGGAAGGGAGCAGAGGGGGCTGGGGCGGGTGCGCTTCTCTCCCCCCCCCTGATCTCTGCCTTCTGCCCCCCAGGGATGCTGCTCTTTGCCCGGGGGATTGCAGGGACAGGACTGCACTTTGTGTGTGTCGGTGAGCAGGCAGGGGACCCGAGGAGCCGGGAGGCGGCATGGGGGGGGGGGCTGGTTGTGCTAGGGCCAGAAAAGGAGGGTTTGGGCTGCAGCCCTCCGGTGGGGCTTGGAGGGGTCCCCAAGGAACTCCTCCGAGAGGGGGCATTGTGGCCAGGAGGCTTCCCTCGTTGCACAGGGTGAGGCTGCTGGGGCCTCTGGTTCCCCTCCCCTTGCAGGGACCTCCACCGGTTCAGTCCTCGTCTTTGACGTCCCGGCCAAAGGCACCAACATCACGCTGAGCGAAGTCCTTGAGCAGCACAGCAGCCCCATCACAGACATCGGCACAGAGCTCTGTGAACAGCCGGTAAGGCCACGCTGAGCCCCCCCCCCCCCCACTCTGGGCTGCCTCCCCTGGGCCGGGCGGGGGGGAGCAGCGCTCAGCCCTTTGGGGGCCCCTGCGTGGCTGCCTAGGTCCCTCTGGCCCTTGGGGAGGCTGCCTGCCCAGGCCCTGCAATGGCCATCCTGTCTTTCCCTGCTGCAGGAGGGAGCTGCGGATCTGGTGACGGCCGACGACTCCGGGGCGCTGTGCGTTTGGGGCTCTGGAGAGACCTTCAGGCTGATCACCAAAATCCCAGCTTCTGAGTATGGGCCGGCGGGGGGAGTGGGGGGCCGAGGCAAGAGAGTGGGGGGGGGCAGGTGGAAGTTCTGCGCAGCAACAAGGCCAGGCTGCTATGCGGAGCTCAGGGCGGCTGCTCGGAGGAGGGGCTGGGAGGCGAGACCCCCCCCCCTCTCCTCCCAGCAGAACTGGCCCTGCTCTGGGCTGCAAGGTCCAGGCAGCGACCCCCACCCCTGCAGGGTGTGCTCAGTCCACTGATGGTTGTGGGGCGTTGCCCCCCCTCTGCCTCTGAGCTCCAGAAGGGCCTGATCCCTCCCCTTCACGCCCCAGCTGCACCTGCTCCTCCGTGAAGCTGTGGAACGGGGTCATTGCAGCCGGCTACGGGAACGGCCAGATTCGCCTGTATGAAGCCGCCCATGGGACCCTGAGAGCCCAAGTCAGCGCTCACGCCCGCTGGATCTATGCCCTGGACCTGGCCCCCCTCTCGGGGAAGGTGAGTCCGTCGCCCTTGGGGGGGAGGTGCGAGCCGGAGTTTGGCAAGAGGCCTCCGTGGGGCACCGGTCAGCTTCCCTGGGTCTCGAGCCCAACCTTCAAGGCATGACTGTGCCTCAGCTGCTGCCTGCCCACCCCTGGGCTCTTTGGCCCGGCAGGCTCTGCGGAGCTGCCCCACCCCCGTGGGCAAACGGTTAGGTCAGCACAATCGCAGCCACCAGGTGCGCTTGGCCCAGCTAGGACCGCCTCTGGAAGCTTTGGCCCTGTCCCGGAGAAGTCGCTTCCTGTGGGAAGGGTCTCAATCCAGGGCTGCAAAGTCAGAGGGTCCCTCCCCTGTTGAGGTCTTGATCTCTCTCCTGCCCAGCTGCTGTCTGCCGCCGAGGACTCCTTCGTGCGGGTCTGGGGACTGAGGCACAGTGCGGAGACAGACCGCCTGGAGGTGAGCCCAAGGGCCCAGAGTCTCCCATCTTTCACAGCCTCCTCTGGATTCCTAGGCAGCCCCTCTTGCTTCGCTCTCCAGGGAAGGCTTGGGGGTCCCCTCACCCAGCTGGAAGGCCTGGCTGGGATCAAGGTCTCTGGGCCTGGGGGTCACCCGGGGAGGCCCAGCCGTGATTCTTCCACTTGGGAGCCTGGGGACAGATTCCTTCCGGTCAGGCCCCTCCGGACTTTCCAGCGTGGTGGTTCTCAGGGGAGGGGGGGGGGCAGGAATGCCTGAAAGGTTCCCACCCATTTCCCTCAGATCGAGCATTGCCATACGGAGTGTGTGACTGACACCCAGATTTGTGGCGCCCGCTTCTGCAACCCAGAGGGCACGGCCTTCGCCATCACAGGCTTCGAGGTGAACGAGATCGTCCTGTACCACCAGGTGTAGCCCTTCGGGGGGCAGGTAGTTGCTGGAAACAGAGGAAGGACTTCGCCTGGCTTGAAGGAGCCGGCATTGCCAGAGCAGGGCAGGGGGCACATGAAGGCAGCGCCTGCCTCACCACCACCACCACCACCACCCCTGTGTCTGAAAATGGGTCTTTTGGCCCAAGGAGGAACCTGGGGTTCCTGACCCATGCGGGGCCTTTGGCCCAATAGCTCAGGTGCCCCCTCTGCCAGGGAAGAGCTGCCCGCAGGGAGGCCCATCCTGTCCTTGCTGGGCTGGTGCTTTCTTCCCATGGGCTCCTCTCCTGGCAGGCGGAGGGGCAGCTGGGCTGGGCCTGCAGCCGAGCCCTTCCTGGGGTCCCCCTGCCCTGCCCTGCCCGGCCTTGTTTTGCCTTCAGAGGCTCCAGCGTAGCTCAGTTGCTTTTTAGCTTTTCAGAGCAAGCGGCTAAATTGTCTTATTTTCCTGATGAATAAAATCTGGTTCCGTTTGGCTGACGAGATAGAAAGCGTTTCTGAAAAGTGATTTCCCCCTCCTGACCCTTCTGGGTTGCCACTTAGGAAGCAGAGCCACCCCAAAGCCACCACCCTGCCTCCAGTGGCGGGGTGTGGCCCAAGGAGAGCAGTGGGGGCACAGGGGGATTGAGGGATTGGAACACTCCGGGATTCACAATACAAACGGCTCTTTATTGAAGATTCCAAAAAGCCCAACAGCAAAGTGTGTAAGAAACGGGGGGTGGGGGGGTGGGGGGTGGGGGCTAGCCCAGCTCACAGTGGTTATGCAGATGCACACAGGCCACGAGGGGCCTGGGGGCATCAAAGCCCTTCGGTCCGGGGAGGGAAGGTCACACTGGCCCACCCCCAGGTCAGTTTGTGCTTGGCTGACATGTTGAGAAAAAAATGGAACAGGTAGAAAATAGTGAAAAAGGTTTAAAAACTGCAGCTCTGCAGGGCCCCCTCCCCCCCTTTTGCTAAATGATTGGCAGCGATTTCCCTTAATGCACCAGGCGGGAGGGGCGAGGGGGAAGAGCGGGCGCTCCCCCCCCCTTGCCCCCTCCAAAGGACAGGCCAATTCTGGGCACAGCCTCAAAGCCTCTCCACGTTGCCCCCCTCCCGTGGACAAGGAAGAGGGAGCCCTTTCTACAGCCAACTCAGGGGCTCCTCCACTCATGCAACCCCCACCCCCGGCCTCCCCAAATCCCCCCCCCCAAACCCCTTCCACAGCACATAGTCACACCACGCCCCCCTCTTTTTACTCCGTCCCCTGCACGGCCACTTCCCCCCTCCCACCCCCACCCCCCGAATACTGCCAAGGTCAGAGGTAGCAGCGGATGCTGGGACCCTGCCCCCTCCCCAGGTAGAGGCATGGCAGCCGCGGCAAGAGGCACAGAGCTGTGGGTGGAGAGGCGGCTGGTAGAGAAGGCAGAGGCGCCCCTCTCCCCAGCAAAGGCACCAGCAGTAGGACGGCCCCCTCCCTCCCTCCCTCCCTCCCGGTGGGCGGGGCCCTGCTCAGGAGACGTGGCTGGGCTGGTGGGGGCGCCAGAAGCACCACTTGCTGCGCGGATGCTGCTTGCGGAGGGCCTCCTCCTCCTGTGCCCGCTCCTTCTGCATGCGCAGGTAGCGGTCCTCCTCCTTCAGGTACCAGATGGGGGGCCAGCGGTTGCTTTCGAAGTGGGCCCTGTTCTCTGGGGAGAAGGCAGGCCCGGCTGGCGTCAGCTGCGCCTGCTGCTGGGGAGGGGGCCGAAATGCAACCCCCGGGGAGGGGAGGAGGGCTGCCCTGATGCTGCCCCCCCTCCCCCAGTTCCTCCCTGGTGTGCAGACCGGGATGGGTCTGGAGCGAGGGAGGCAGGCAGCCCCCGCAAGAGCCACTCCCTTCCCTCGGCCGCAGGGCTTACCGGGAGACAGGGCCTTCATCTCACGGGGGAACCGGCGGCAAACACTGTTGTAGTTGGTGCAGATGTAGTGAAGGCACCAGGCGGCCAGCTGGAGGGCATTGTGGAACTGCGGGGAGGAGCACAGTCAGGCCGCCCGAGCCCTGATGCCACCTCCCGGCCTGAGCCGCTTCATAGCCCCAAGCCAAGAGTCTCCAGACCAGCGTGGGGGATCTGGCCCGCTTTTGGCCCAGTGGTAAAGGCATCAGGCTCTAGACACTGGGTGATGGTGAGTTCTAGTCCTGCCTTAGGCATGAAAGTCGGGTTGGGGGACTTTGGGCCGGTCGGTCACTCTCAGCTCAACCCACCTCACAGGATTGTTGTGAGAGGAAGAGGAAGGAGTGTTAACTTTGAACTTGACCTTAATAAAGGTGGGATTAAAGAAATCTCAAACCTAACCATCTAAACTTGCAGGAAACCTCTCCACTCAGGTTTCCTGCCAGGGCTAAGGCGGCAGCCAGTCTGGGGAGCCTGCACCATACCTGTGTCATTTCCAGGTAGAGGATCACCTGGGCATCGATTTCCACCTGCTGAAGGCTGGCACGCACCAGCTCATCCACCGCGTACTGTTCTGGGAAGGAGAGAAAGAGATGCCACTCAGGGCGGAGCGGTCTTCCTCGCAGCCCCGTGGATTGCCTGTGCCACCCTGGGTGCCCAGGGGGAAGCCCCAGAGAGACTCACCAGTCAGGGCCTGCAGGCGGGTCAGGCAGAGGCGGTTGGTGAGCACCAGCAGCTCCATGGCGTCCAGGTCTGGGCTGGGCACAAAAAGCTCCGTGTAGAGAAACTCCAGCACAGCCCGAAGGCAGGCACGGTTGGTGCCCGGCAGGGAGACCTGGGGATGGCAGAGTGGGCACTCAGGGGGGCTTCTGCACACCCTTCGCCTCCAGCAGGTGCTCCTGGCAATTCCTCTTGAAGCACAGAAGGGCAGGTTCCATGGTCCCCAGCAAGTAGGAAAGGAGGTTGGCCTTGGGGGCAGATGGAGTCCCTGGACCCTTTTTCCAGAGGTCCCGCAGTGGTGAGGGAGGAGGGGTGAGGCTGGCTATCCGTTTCACAAACCAAGGGCAGTACCAGGGCCCTTCCTGCTCCTCCGCTGGACACTGACCAACAGGGTCAGCTGCCAAGCAAGCAAGCGCTGGGCAGCCATCTTCAATTACCTCCAGGAAAGGGGGGGAGGCCCTGTGGTCTCGTGCCACCTTGGAGCCCCCTTATTCCTACCACATGACTGGGGTCTCTAGAGGCCAAGCTGGGGCTTCCGCACACCCAGGCAGGGAAGACGCTCCTCCCCAAAGCCACCTAGGAGAGATCTCTCGAGACACACACCCGGGGAGCCCCCCAACGGCACATGCACAGCAGCTGGGGCCGTAGTCGGGGGAGTCCCCTGCCCTGCAGAAGCCTGCCTCACCTCAGCGGCACAGCTCTCCCGGAAGGTGCCCCCAAACATGGCCACCATGAAGTCGCAGCCTGCGAGCAGGAGGGGCTTGTGTGCCGGCACCGACCCATCGTCCACCAGGAACACCACATCTGCCGAGGGGGGGGGGGGAGAGAAGGGAGGTCAGTCCTGGGAGGGGGCTGCCTCCAGGATCTGCTGCTCTCCAGCCCCCCTGCTCCTCTCGGCTACCTGCGAAGGAGCCTTTGCTCAGGCACTCCTTGATGCGGTTGGCCCGGCGCACATGGAAGGCCTTGGTGATCTCGCAGTTCATGAAGCTCTCCTTGTTGAGGACGTTGGCCACCATCATGCGCAGGTCGAAGACCTCCAGCAGCTCGGCCATGGCGGCCACCTGCATGAGGCCAGCCGGGGGCTGGTCCAGGCACCCCGTGTACAGGTACTCCAGGACCACCTTGAAGGGGCCTTCCTGCACCGGCTCATCCAAGTACACGGCGGTCATCGGCTTCTCCTGCTGCGTGACGGGATCCCGCACCGTCTCCTGCTGCACATCAATGATGCCCCGGCCCCAGCCAGAGACCGGCCGAGGCATCCCAGGGGCGCACAGCGGCTCCTCGCTCTGAGAGGGCCGCAGTGGCACGGCCCGCGTGGCTGTGGCCAGGCATCCCTGGTCGGCTGCGTCCAAGCTCTTTGTGCGCCCGGCGGGCTCCTTCCCACCAGCCGCCTCGTCCCCCGAGTCCAGAGCAAAGAGGTCATAGAATCGGGAGCAGGCTGTGGCCAGGTAGACTCTGTGTGCAAAGAACTGGTGGCCACCTGGCAGGCGGAAGACCACATCAGCACAGAGGGGATCGTGGAAGAGTGCGCCGGGCCCCCGGCCTTCCCCAGCAGCAGGCTCAGGGATGTGGATGATGGGTGGCGGAGGCTTGGGGGGCAGGAAGGGGGCCTGCAGCAGTGGCCGCTGCGTCTTCTTCAGGTGAGATTTCCAGAACTGCAGGTGGCGGCGGGAGATGAGGGCGGCCCGAATTGCATTGTCGAAGACGTCCTTGATACCAAATTGGGCCACAACGCTCGTTTCATAGTATGGGATGCCCAGCTCCTTGGCTACCTCATGCCCGCACTCGGGGGGCAGGATGTCTGAAGGTTTAATGGGTCTGAAATAAAACAAAAGAGTGGATGCCAATTAGCAAGGGTTGCCCAGGAAGGCTCCTGTAAGGGCAGACTGACCCAACTGTGGCAGAGAGCGGAGGGTCCCCCAGAAACAGGCAGGAACCAATCTAGGATGGAGGGCTGAGCACACCTGCCAGCCCCCCCCTCCCCCCGAATGAGTGGCTTCAGAGAGCGGTATGGGGCCCTACTTGGCCAAGGGACGGCGCGCTCGGTTCACTGCCTCAAGGTCTGCATAGCGCAGGTCCAGCTGGCAGCCCACCAGCACGATGGGGGTACGTGGGCAGAAGTGCTTGATTTCTGGGTACCACATGGTCTTCACATGCCGCAGCGAGTTGGGGTTGGCCAAGGAGAAGCAGAGCACCACCACATCGGATCTGTCAAGAAAAAGATGGGGCGGGGGGCAGGGAAGAGAGAGCATCAGCCGGACGACATCCACTGGGCGGCCACTGGGTCTACCAGCCCTGGAGGGAGAGAGGCAGGGGCCGCCCTGAGTGGGGGTAGGCCAAGGACGGCCCTCCCTCAAATCCTGGAGGATGCAGGGATCCCTGCCGCTAAGTTCTGCCCGCACATCCTTCTCTGGGGCAGCCAGGAGCAACAGAGACTCACACACACACACACACACACACACACACACACACACACACACCGTCCCCCAGAAGGCCTCAGAGACCACCTAGACCAGTGAGGGCGAACCTTTTCAGCACGGAGTGCCCAAACTCCAATGCCAGCTGCTCTACGTGGGCCCAGAGCACCAGAAGACCACCTGGCTGGTGTGCGCATGCCTGTTTGTTGGCCATTTTCTGGCACATTTTCAGGTCATTTTTAAGGGCCAATTTTGGTTGGTTGGGGCTGTTTTTTGGGTTACCATTAGGGTCAGGAAAATGTCCCTCAAAAGAGCCCAAAATCTGTTTTTTTGATCATTTTGGGGGCCATTTTCAAACTCCGGTGACAACAAAGACCAGCTGGCAAGAGGGCATGTGCACCCTGGAAATGAGAAGAGCAGCTGAAGATGGTGCAGGTGCCCACAGAGAGGTGGCATAAGTTTGCCATCAGGGACCTAGACTGCTGGGGCCAGCGGGCTCTCCCCAGGCAGGCCAGAGAGGGCTAGGGCGTAAGCGCCTGTGCGCTCCCTCTGGATAGCTGCCTTGCTGCCTCCCAGGATGAGGAAGGGGGCGGCCCAAGATCGCCGCTAGGAGGGGAAGCGGGTCTTTTGGGCGGGAGGGGCGGCCGCCCCGCTGCCCTCACCTGCCGTAGGCGAAGCGCCGGTCCTTGTGGTGGTCCCCGAAGGTGTCCCAGAGGCGCAGGGAGATGCTGACCTCGTCCACCACGTCGCGGGAGCGCTCCAGCACCTGCGGAGCGCCGAGGCGTCAGGCGGCAGGGAAGCCCCCCGCCGGCCTCCCTCCCTCCCTCCCTCCCTCCGCCCGCGGGGCTCACCTCCTGGCACACGCGGTACTGGTCGATGGCCCAGACGGTGGGCACGTGCGTGGCCAGCAGCTGGTACTGGGTGAGCGTGGCGTTGCAGGCCCGCGCGCAGATGAGCCGCGTCTTGCCCACCGCGTTGTCGCCCACCACCACGCACTTGATGGTCTCGACGTTGGGGCGCTCGTAGTCCAGGTCAATATCCATGGGGGCGCCGCCGTCGCTGTGGGGGGGAGGCCGGGATCAGGGCGGGGGGCGCGCGGCCGGGACGCCCCCCACCCCACCCGCTGCCGCCGCTACGGGCCGGGCCCGCCCTGCGGAGTGGCGCCTTCACGGTCCCCGGCGGGACGGCCCAGGCCCTTCCCCGCCCCGGGGGCCGTCCCTGGCGCCGCATCCCATCGCCTCCCCGAGCCTCTCGGCCGGCAGTCGCCGCGCTCCCCTCGCCCGCTGCCCCGCCGCCTCCGCCGCGCCCATCGCCGCCGCCTCCCGCCCGGCTGCCCCGCGGCGCCGCCCCGCCAATCGGCGCCCGGCCGCGCCCCCTCCGCCCGAACAAAGGAGGCGGCGGGGGCCCCCGCGTCGCAGCGCGCCCCGCCCCGCCCCCGCCCCGCCCCCCACGTGACGGGCCCCCGCCGGCGGGGCTGGGAGGGGCGGCGGCAGAGCCCGGCCGGAGGGTCCGGCGGCGGCGCCTACCTGGCTCGGGGCCGGCTGGCTTCGCGGGGGCGCCGCGGGAGGAGGAGGCGGGGGGGCGCCGGCCGAAGGGCGCTCTGCACATGGTCTTGGCCACGCCGCTCGTCCGAGCTCTTCCCCGCGAAAGCGCGGCCGGCGGAGAGCACCCAGGCGGCCCCTTGGCCTCAGGCTTCTGGGACACCGCCCAGCCCCCGCCCAGCCGCGGGACCGGAGCCTGGGACGGCGGCGCAACCCCCGCGGAGCCCACGCGTCGCTGCGCCCTCGGTGGGCCGTCCGCCCCGCGCCCCTTCACCTTCGCTCCGGCCCCGGCCACCGGGCTCTGCCTACGGGGCCGGGCGCCTCCGCCCCGCTGGCTCCGACGCGGCCCCTCGGCTTCCCCTTCGCGGCGCTATTGGTGTCTCGGGGCGGAGGCAGCGCTGCGGCCGACCCCTCCAGGCGGGCCTTCCGACGGGCGGGGCGCAGAGCTGGCCCCGCTCGCCCTCCGGCTGCCCCAGAGCTGCCAGGTCGGCGGGCGGGCGGGGCGCGGAAAGTGGGCTTCTCAAGCCTTCGGCCGCCTGGAAGCTTTTCTCTTTCTAGCCGGAGGAACGGCGGGAGTTTGGAGTTGATTTAATTTGTTTTTATTGTATTTATTTATGTATATATTTTATGCTGTTTTAATTTTCCCTGTGCACCGCTCCGAGTCCCCCTGGGGAGAGGACGCGGTATAGAAAAATAAAATCTATTCTATTCTATTCTATTCCTGTTCTGGGCCGGAGAGGAGGTGCCACCGCGGGACCCGCCGAGCAGTTCCGCTTCCTTCCCGGAGCCGCTGAGGGGTCTGTGGGGCTGAGCGCGGCGGCGGAGGAATTCAGCCCTCTTGCGCCGAGAGCGGGGCGGGGGTCTTCAAGTAGGAGAACCTGCACCATTCTGGACAAGTGGATGTCCAAGCTCTTCTTCAAAACCTCCACTGATGGAGCCCCCACAACGTCTGGTGGCAAGCCATCCCATTGGATAATTGTCCCCACTGTCTGGAAGTTTCTCCTTAATTCCAGCTTCTCCCTTCCATTAGTTCCTCCCCCCCCCCCCCCCCAATTGTTTCTTGTCTTGCCCTCTGGTGCTTTGGCAAATACGTTGACACCCCCCTCTACAGCCCCTGGTCCTTTTTATTAAACCAGCCATGCCCAGTTCCTGCCATCCTTCTTCATATGTTTAGCCTCCAGTCCCACAATCAGAGAATTTTCTTCTCTGCCCTCTTTCCAGGCTCTTCTCTCTCTCCAGGGTAGAGATTTTTATTTATTTATTTATTTATTCTTGGAATCTAGAAGATGGGGTTAATGGGATATTGTTACTTTAAGAGAAATTTATATTATGACTGTTGGGAGGAGAGGGGGTACAATATTTATATGAGAAACTTATTTTAAGGCGGGGGGAGGGGAGGGGGCATAGTACTTGTATGTGATTTATATTATATGTTGGGGGGGGAAAGGGGGGGGAAACTTGTTTGTATAAAACTTTTTCAATAAAAAAGAAAAGAAAAGAAAAAGTGAGTTTTAAGCTCCTGGCGGAAGAGGCGTAGGTCCGTGATGGTACGAATGTTGGGGGGTAGGTCATTCCAGAGAGCCGGACCCGCCACAGAGAAGGCCCTTCCCCTGGGGGTCGCCAGCCGGCATTGGCCGGCAGACGGCACCCTGAGGAGGCCCTCCCTGTGTGAGCGGACAGGACGGAGGGAGGTATGTGGCAGGAGGCGGTCTCGCAAATACCCAGGTCCCGTGCCATGGAGCGCTTTAAAGATGGTTATCCGTATCTTGAAGCGCACCCGGAAGGCCACAGGCAGCCAGTGCAGCTCATGCAGGAGAGGTGTTATATGGGAGTATCGAGAAACTCCCAGAATCCCCCGCACGGCTGCATTCTGTACTAGCTGGAGCCTCTGGGTGCACCCGAAGTGGAACCCCATGTAGAGAGCATTGCAGTAGTCTAGGCGGGATGTCACGAGGGCTTGAGTGACTGTGCATAGGGCGTCTCGACCTAGAAAGGGGCGAAACTGGCGTATCAAGCGAACCTGATAAAAAGCCCTCCTGGCCACGGCCGTCACATGGTCGTCCAAGGACACCCGCGAGTCCAGGGGGACACCCAAGTTGCGAGCCCTTTCTGCGGGGGCTAATGACTCGCCCCCGATAGCCAGCGATGGAGCCAGCTGGCTATATCGGGACGCCGGAAACCACAGCCACTCGGTCTTGGACGGGTTGAGTCGGAGCCTGTTCCTCCCCATTCAGACCCGCACGGCCTCCAAACACTGGGACAAACATTGGGGTGGTTAGGGGTAGAGATGTACAGCTGGGTGTCATCAGCATACTGATGGTACTCTACCCCAAAACCACGGATGATCTCGCCCAACGGCATATAGGCACCTGTCCTAAGGTTTATCACCACCTGTGTTTGGCAACGCAGTATGGCCCAGACAAGGGCCTATCCCTCCCCATAACGTTGCCATCTTCCCTGGTCTGTGGGTGAAGCTCACAGCTCAAATCTAGTTATATGCGAGACCGCCTCCTGCACCATACATCCCTCAGACCGATACGCTCCCACAGAGAGGGCCTCCTCAGGGTGCCGTCAGCTGGACAATGCCGACTGGCGACACCCAGAGGAAGAGCCTTCTCTGTGGCGGGCCCTGCCCTTTGGAACGACCTACCCCCTGAACTCCGCGCCATCTCCGACCTCCGCCTCTTCCGCAAGTGTCTGAAGACACACCTATTCCATCTAGCCGGCCTAGCGTAACCCCCATTATTGACTCCTAGATAGTTTTAAATTTGGGTTTTTTAAATTCGGTTTTTAGCGCAGGGTCTATTAGAATAAGTTTTTTAAAATTTTATATGTTTTATATGTGTTTTAACATATATATGTGCGCCGCCCTGGGTCCGTTTGGAGAAGGGCGGGGTATAAATTTAATAAAATAAATAAATAAAAATAAATAAATCGTCAGGATCTGTGTCCGAGCTTGTACCTCCCCTCACTCTCCCCCAGTGCAGCCACATTTCTTCCAGGACCTGCTGCCCTCCTTCGGGTTTTGCTTCCTTTGTTCCTGACACCTGGGTGTTTTCTGCAGGGAAGAGCTGGCATTGGTGCTCTTCCTCTGTATTCTGAAACGGGCAGCCCTGTTTTCCTGAGCAGAAAAGGAGTGAGGAAGTTGGGTTGCTTTTGTCTCTGAACTTCCCTGGAAGTTCTGTGCTCACTCTGGTCAGAGATGGACTACCCAGTCGGTTTCTGTTTGCAGAGCTCAGCCGGTTGCGTGGCCGAGACAAAGTATCCAGTGCTTCTCTCGCCCCAAATTTTAACTTGGGTGATGCCAAGCCAAGTGGGCATCCCACCAAGGGGAGGGAGGGAGGAGGGGCAGCCAGACCAGCCTAGAGTGGCCAAGCAGCCTCTTAACACCTGACCCTCCACTCTGGGGTCCGGATGGTCGGAGGGGACATGGGGCCAGTGAAGCCAGAGGAGCACCCCAATGCCTCCCTAGGGTGATTGGCATACTCAGGTTCCCAGGGACCTGGAGCAGCCTCAGGCAGAGAAGCTGGCAGTGGGGAGAGCCTGGGTTTGGCTGACAAGGGCAGATGAAGAGCGGGGGGGGGGGCCTTCGGATGGAGAAAGGCTGGCTAATGTGCTGCCAACGGGGAGGGCAATCCAGCCAGCCGTGTGGGGTAGGGAGGGACAACGCCTGCCCTCTGTCCACGGCTCCATTTGGTGCCCCTCTCCCCCCCAGCCCTGCAGCCCTCTGAACCCCACAGCTGCTGCGCTCCCTCTCAGGCAGGTGGTTTTCTTTTATGAATCCAGCCTGGCACTCTTCACGGCTCCTTTGGGATACAAATCTGTTTGGCATGCCCCTGTTCTGCAGCAGCTCTGCCCAAGTAATGCCCGGCTGGCAATTTCCATCCTCGTCAAGTCTTCAGTGGGCTTCCTAGAAGTACAGATTTAGGGCGCCTATGAAAAAGAGTGCGATCGGCACGGCTGGTGGAAGGTGGATTTCAGCTGGGGAAGCCAATCCAGCTCTGCCTGCTGAGTCAGCACTGGGGGGGGGGGGGGCTTGCAGGTTTCCCTCTGCTTCTGCTGGGTGGGTATTTTGCCTGGCCTTGCTTTTTAAAACCGTATTTTTCAGAGTATAAGACCCCAAGACACCAAGATTTTGAAGAGGCAAATTTAAAAAAATAAGTTTTTGCACTCTGCAAACCTCCCCAAAAAGTCCAATTTCCCCCAAAAACAGGCATGTTTTTTTTCCAAAAGGCAAAAAATGCTGTATTCAGTGTATAAGACGCACCCAGATTTTCAGCCTCTTTTTTGAGGGAAATATATTCGTCTTATACTCCTAAAAACATGGTATTTTTATTATTATTTCTCTAAACATATTTATTTATTAAATATTTATGAACTAGTAGAAGTTGTGAACTCCAGCAGAAGGCTAAATTTATTAAGATCAGTTATAATAATAAAATCTTGCAAGGCAGATTGTGTTAGCGCCCCCCCCCCTCCACTTCCTCCAGGAGGAATCTGTTTGAGCCACCATGGATGGACGCTGAGGAATGTCTTCCACAGAAATGGCTTAGAGCCAACAAGAACGTCATCACTGACATTGAAGCAGGCTGCCTGCCCACCGGACTCTGGGACTGTGTATGAACCCAGAACTATGTTACCTTTGGAGATAAAATGTTGCTGCAACTCAGTGGCACAGCCTCTTTGATGGCTCCCAAGGACATCTTCATGGTCCGGCTAGAACAAGAACCTCTTAACTCTTATACCCTGGAGCTGTTCCTTCATTGATGACATTTTCAGCAGCCATGAACAGCCTGGGAAATGAATCTCTTATCAAATTCCATTACGACGTCAACAGATTGATCCACCCCACCCCCATCAACTTCCATCGGGACCCGTATTTCTCAACCTTGACAACTTCAAGACATGTGGGACCTGGCTGGGGAATTCTGGGAGTTGAAGGCTGCATGTCTTGAAGTTGCCCAAGGCTAAGAAACGCGGGTCTAGGCCTCCCTAAGAACAAATCCATTTCCTTGATATCGGAGTAAATCTGACGGACCCATCAATCCCACGTTATGTAGGAAACCCCAAAGGTTGCCCTGCATTCCACATTCGTGGTGGAGCACATCGCCACCAAGCCCGTCTCTGAGCTCCCACTGCACTTGTTCTGCCTGAGATGCACATCGGATGGAATTAAACCAGGCAGACTGACTGTCCACTGAAATGATCGATAGATGAATCAATAGAGCCGGATCGATTCCCAGGGAGGACATATTAAAAGATGGACCATAGAAGCGACAACAGAACATCAACCGAGTTTGCAATCCAAATGCCTTATTAGTGACTCATGGATAACAAAACCACACAAATGGCACAAACTCCATACAAAAGAATGAACAGACGCAAGTTTGACATCAGGACTCAAAAGGACACCGGAGCTTTCAGTTTTCCCTGGAAAGTCCCTGGCCAACCTCAGAATGTCTCTTTCGGAAAACCCCCACTGTCCCGCAAGAGGTTGCTGCATTTGCAATCTCATGAGGGCTCAACCAGCCCAGGAGGTTTCTCCTGCCTTCCCTCAGCTCTGGCCTAGCAGCTCTGCTCTTGCCCTCTCCCGCTGAGGCTGCTCAGAGAAGGCAGGGAGGGCTAAGCTGCCCACCTACCCAGGCCTTTTCTGGCTGCTAGGCTAGTGAGGAGCTCGTGGGTGTACCAGGCCGAGGGCTCTTCCGTTTCTGAGTGGGCTCCCACCAAAGGGTCTTTCCCCAAAAGGCAACTAGAGTTGCTTGGTTTTTTCCCCCCTTGAAAGTCTTTCGCTTCTCACCTTGGTATCCTGACCATGATATCCTGCTGCACCGGTTGGAGGGGTTGGGGTTGGGAGGCACCGTACTGCGGTGGTTCTCCTCCTACCTCTCCGACCGGTCGCAGTTTGTGCTGGTGGGGGGGCAGAGGTCGACATCGAGGCCCCTTGTTTACGGGGTGCCGCAGGGGTCGGTCCTCTCGCCCCTCCTGTTCAACATCTACATGAAGCCGCTGGGCGAGATCATCCGTGGTTTTGGGGTAGAATTCCATCTGTACGCTGATGACACCCAGCTGTACATCTCTACCCCAAACCACCCCAACGATGCCGCCGATGTGATGTCCCGGTGTTTGGAGGATGTGCGGGCCTGGATGGGGAGGAACGGGCTCCGACTCAATCCATCCAAGACCGAGTGGTTTCTGGCGCCGCGACATAGCCAGTTAGTTCCATCTCTGGCTATCGGGGGGGGGAACAGCTAGCCCCCGCAGAAAGGGCCCGCAACTTGGGTGTCCTCCTGGATTCCCGGCTGTCCCTAGATGAACATCTGACGGCCGTGGCCAGGGGGGCCTTCTATCAGGTGCACCTGATACGCCAGTTGCGCCCCTTTCTGGATCGTGGCGCCTTACAGACAGTCACTCAAGCTCTTGTCATTTCGCGCCTGGACTACTGTAATGCTCTCTACATGGGGCTGCCCTTGAGATGCACCCGGAGGCTCCAGCTGGTGCAGAATGCGGCCGCATGGGGGATTTTGGGAGTTTCAAAATACTCCCATGTAACACCTCTCCTGCGCGAGCTGCACTGGCTGCCGGTAGCTTTCCGGGCGCGTGTCAAGGTTTTAGTGACCATCTTTAAAGCGCTCCATGGCAGTGGGCCTGGCTACTTTCAGGACCGCCTTCTACCGCATACCTCCACTCGACCTGTCCGCTCCCACGGGGAGGGCCTCCTTAGGGTGCCGTCCGCTGGACAATGCCGGCTGGCGATGCCCAGGGGAAGAGCCTTCTCTGTGGCAGGCCCCGCCCTTTGGAATGACCTCCGGACTATCACCGATCTTTGCCTCCTCTGCCGGACTTTAAAAATCTATTTTTTCCGTATGGCCGGCCTGGCATAGCTGCTACAACCATATTTTATTAGATTTGGGTTTTAAATTGATTGTCTCTTTTAGCACGGGTTAAACGGTTTAATAGTTATTTTATATTTTGTAGAATTTGTACTTTTGTATTGTTGGTTTTTAAGTCCCTGTGCGCCGCCCTGAGTCCCTCTTTTGGGAGATTGGGCGGGATAGAAATCTAATAAATAAATAAATAAATAAAAACCTGAGAACTTGCTTCTTCAGTTTTCAAAGAAAAAAGAGCCAGCAATGCCCCAAAGCATTGGCTAGGGTGCCACATGCAGGACGGGGGAGACACAAAGTCAGGCTTGCAAATTTCACAGACATGATTCACGCATCACCAATGCTGCACTTGTCAGAGGTTGGGCGAGTCTGAGGTGAAAGGGGTGTGTGTGGAAAACGTGGTTGCCTTCTTATGCAATGTTGTGTAGTAAGCCTTTGCTGTCTTGTGCCTCTCATGTGTAACGTATCTAAGGCCATCTTGAGTTGCTGTTTGCAGGTTGGGCAGCTGTACTTTATAGAAATCTAGATAAATAAGGAAAGAGCCACCTGCCAATCTTCTTTTGCGCTTTGGCACAGCTTCACCCAGAGAGAGAGAAAATGGCTTTGCTCTCCTGGCCTCCTGCAGCCCAGCCTTGGTGGAGCCGGAGACCCAGCCGGCCTCTAACACTTGTCCTTCTGCACTCCCCAAAGTCTCCCGCATGCTCTCCTGCCCAAGGTGGGCCCTCCCTCCACCTCTGCGGGTGGCCTTTGTGCCAGCCAGCCAGAACCTGGGCAATTATGAAGTTTGCAGAAGAGGCCCAACTGCAGGGCACAGACTGGAAGGGAGGCTGCAGCTCAAGGTTTCTATAATGGACCCTGAAAATAGGCAGCTAGCACCACACAGAAAAACAAGTCCACACTCTGGCACAGGATATTAATAAGTGGACGAAAATAATAATTGATCAAACTTGTCTGCTGCTGCCTAGCTCTCAACACAACCATCAGAGGTAGAAACGGTTTAACGGGCTCTGCCTCCGAAGTCCAGGCGCCTCCCAACAAGTTCCTGGAGCGTCCAGGAGTCGGAGACCCCGCGTTTCCCAGCCTCCGCCCAGCAATCTCGGGCCCGGGGTTGTCGCCTCCGGCAGTAGGGAAGCACGGAGGGTCTTAGTGCCGCTGCTCATCTGAGGCGCCAGGGCCTCGCTGCCTCCCGGGCCACTTCCGAGAGAAGCGGGACTGATACCGGCTCCGGCTCCACAGCAATTCGCGCCCGCCGTTTCCTCAGCCCGGGATCGGTGGCTGCGCCCTTCGCTCGCGGTCCGCGCGTGGCCTCCGTGGGGCGAGGCAGTCCTCCGGGTTCCTCTTCTCCTCCTGCCGGTGGGAAAGTGGAAGCAGCCGGGGACCCGCTGTCCTCCGTCTGCCGCTAGGAAGGAAAGAAAGAGGCCCCACAACTCCCCCCCTCCCCGCCCCTTTGAATGGCCTCTGCGGCCAATGGCCTGTGCCAGCTGACCCCCAGCACGGGGAGGCGGAGCCTGGATCTGGCAGGACAGGTGTGTGGCATGCTAGACAGGGCCACTCCCAGGAACCAGCCCAGTCCCACGTGAGCAGGGGCTTCTGGCGGCGGGGGAGGGGGCTTCCTTCTCCTCAAGGGGGAAGGGTGTTGGACAGCAGAGGTTGGGATCCAGGGCCAAAAAAGGCTTTGCTGGCTCTCCTAAGTGGCCTAGTGAATCATTAGGAGGAATCTGCCCAGCCTCTGTCATGGATGCAGATGTGGCTTCAGCAACTGAAGTTACAATCTGATCAAGAGGCAGAGGAAGAGAGGTGGAACTGCACACCTGCTCGGAGGCAGTGGCGTAGCGTGGGTTGTCAGCACCTGGGGCAAGGCAAGTAATTTGCGCCCCCTAACCCGTGGATTTTAGCACTCGGGGGAGGCAGCTCTTCTTGTGGTGTCGAGCCCACGCACCTCCCGTGAGGATCCGGCGGGCAGCCGCTGCCCAAAGGGCTCGGCCATCCGGGTCCGACACTCGTTGCCTCGCCTTGGGGAGAAGCGGGCGCCCTTTGCGTGGTGCGGGCCTGGGACACCCGACGCTCCTTTCTACGGAGGGCGACGGCCCGAAAGCCGGGGCAAGAGGGTCTTCCCGGGCCGCCGCGGGGCCCAGGTCGCCGCTCCTCTGGCTGGCTCGGAACGGAGGAGACTTCCTGGGTCTCCGCACGGCCGTTGCTTCGAAAGACCTGCGCCTTTAAGTCTCGCCTGGCCCCCTCGGGTGGCGCTGGCGGGTGCGAGGAGCCGGCGCTGGCCTCAGCCGGGGGATGGCCCGGGAGGGTTTGGCCCCTACTGGCCGCTGTTCGCTCCCCGAGTCTCGCCGGCCCAGGAGCGCCCAGGCGCCGCCGCCGCCAACTCCAGAGACCCGCGGAGGAGAGCTTCCGAGTCGGGTCTCTGGAGCGTGCCCCCCCAGATGTTGCGCCCGGTGTGGCCAGGCCCCCCTGCACCCCCCACGCTACGCCTCTGCTCGGAGGTCAGGTGAATGAACTGCCCTGCATCTAGGTTCAAATGAGTAGAAGCACAAGGAAGTGCAAGATGGTTCTTAGTGTTGGGGATCAGCTGTCCAGCCAAGGGGAAAGCATAGAGGAGAAGGACACACATGGAAATAACCCAGGCTTTTGGTTGGACAGAGGCCAGGTGACAAAAAAAACCCACAACCCCCAGTGGTTTGGGACCATGTTATCTCAGGGGGGGAGAGGGCCCCCGTGGCTATAGGGAAGAGCCCAGGGAAGCAGCAGGATCCCAGGTGAGACTTCTGTGGGGCCAAGCCAGGCATTCATCTGGAAGGAGATCAGAGCCGCAGGCTGTGTCCTCAGCTACCAGATCTCGCCGCTGGCTGGCTGAACCTTTAGATCTTCTTTTAGCGATGAAGAGACCAGTAGAGATCAGAAAAGAGGGTTGGGGGGGGGGTACAGCTCCAGGGAAATACTTGCCGTCAGTTGAACAGCACAGAAGAGTCCTTCCTTGCGTTGACCTGAAGTCCCCTGCTTGGGAGATTCTCCAGCAGGCGAGAAAGAGGCTGGCCTGGAGGCCTCTCAAAGACCAGGCAGTGGCTGCTAGGCCACCTTGGGATTGTGAAGAAGAAATCTTATTGGGCTAATTTATGTCTTTTTTGAGTGGCTCATTTCCCTACTAGGGAGATGGAAAACTCTGAACACGATCATCAAAAGGACAGAAGAGTCAGACCCCTCGCTTCATCTCACGCGCAATCCCAAAACACCTGGAGTGTCACTTGCACACCATCGGATTGACAAAGTCGCTGTTGGTCAATTGCAAAAGGGAATTGGAACTTGGAACAGCTGACCTCCTGTGGACGATATGCCCAGCACCATCAGACACCCACACCTGTCCATCCCAGGCAGGCGGATAAAAATGCTGAATCTGTCAGTGCAGCCATCAATTGTAATAGTAGCATAAACCTTTAATGACGATAAATGCAAAGTTGTTCACCAAGTATTTTTTAATTTATTTGTTAAATGTATATGCCTTTCATCTCACTCTTTTTTTTTTATTGAAAAAGTTTTACAAAAACAATCTCACTCTTAAAAAGTGTTTCTAGGTAGCTTGCAATTTAAATTATAAATACAAAAAATGATTCTTGACTAATGTATCTTGTCTTTTTATGTACACTGAGAGCATCTGAAGAAGCCCTCTTTGGATCCAGCTTTATTAACCAACTATCGTCCCGTCTCCAACCTTCCCTTCTTGGCGAAGGTTGTTGAGAGTGTGGTGGCACAACAGTTTCCCCGTCACCTGGAGGAAATTGATTATCTAGACCTGCGCCAGTCCAGCTTTCGGCCCGGGCATAGCACCGAGACGGCATTGGTCGCGTTGGTGGATGATCTCTGGAGGGCCAGAGATGGGGGTTGTTCCTCCATCCTGGTCCTATTAGATCTCTCGGCGGCTTTCGATACCATCGACCATGGTATCCTATTGCATCGGCTGGGGGGGTTGGGGGTGGGAGGCACCGTTTTACGCTGGTTCTCCTCCTACCTCTCTGGCCGATCGCAATTTGTGTTGGCAGGAGAGCAGAGGTCGACCTCGAGACCCCTCACTTGTGGGGTGCCTCAGGGGTCGGTCCTCTCGCCTCTCCTGTTCAACACATATATGAAGCCGCTGGGTGAGATCATCCGTGGTTTTGGGGTAGAGTATCATCTCTACGCTGATGATACTCAGCTGTATATATCTACCCCAAACCACCCCAACGATGCCGTAGCGGTGATGTGCCGGTGCCTGGAAGCCGTGCGGATCTGGATGGGAAGTAACGGACTCAGGCTCAACCCGACCAAGACCGAGTGGCTGTGGTTTCCGGCTGCCCGATTCAACCAGCTGATTCCATCGCTGGCCATAGGGGGCGAACATCTTGCCCCTGTGGATGGGGCGTGCAACTTGGGTGTCCTCCTGGATACCCGGCTGTCCATGGAAGATCATGTGACAGCCGTGGCCAGGAGGGCGTTTTACCAGGTTCGCCTGGTACGCCAGTTGCGCCCCCTGTTGGATCGGGACGCCCTTCGCACAGTCACTCATGCCCTCGTGACATCCCGACTGGACTATTGTAACTCTCTCTACATGGGGCTCCCCTTGAGGTGCACCCGGAGACTTCAGCTGGTGCAGAATGCAGCCGCGCGAGCAATAATGGGAACCTCAAGGTTTACCCACGTAACACCGCTCTTGTGCGAGCTGCACTGGCTGCCTGTTATCTTCCGGGTGCGCTTCAAGGTGCTAGTTGTCATCTTCAAAGCGCTCCATGGCTCGGACCTAGCTATCTGCGGGATCGGATCCTGCCCCATATATCCTCATGGCCGATTCGCTCCCACAGAGAGGGACTTCTCCGGGTGCTGTCTACTAGACTCTGTCAGCGGGCGACGCCCAGGGGAAGGGCTTTCTCTGTGGCGGGCCCAGCCCTCTGGAACGACCTTCCCCCCGACATTAAAACAACCACGGACCTCCGCTCCTTCCGTCTAAAATGAAAAACACACCTTTTCTGCTTGGCCGGCCTAGAGTAGTCTCTTTTATCATGGGATTTTAGTAAATTTAAATTGGGAATTTTAGCGCAGGGATAATTGTTTAATTTGCCTTTTAAGTATTTATGTATATTTATTGTATTTTTAACTTCCCTGTGCACCGCTCCGAGTCCCCTCGGGGAGAGGGAGCGGTCTATAAATTAAATTTATTATTATTATTATTATTATTATTATTATTATTATTATTATTATTATTATTATTATTATTATTATTATTATTATTATTATTATTATTATTATTATTATTATCTGCACCAAAGACAAATTTATTGTGTCACACTTGCCCAATAATTCTGTTCTGTTCTGTTCTATTCTCCTTTATTCTATTCTGTTCTGTTCTACTCTACTCTATTCTATATTCTGTTCTATTCTAGAAGATTTAAAAGTTTAAATAGAGAGACAAGAAGGGAAAGGGGCACAAGAAAAGAATGCAGTCGCTAGAGGAATGGGGATGACTGACTTATTACCTATTGTGGAAAAGTTACTGGGATAATAATAATGAATTAAAAATGAATTATGGATCAGTAGCCTGATATAGTTGTGGAAAGGGCAAATGGAGTACCAGGCTGGAACCAGAAGGAAACCCAAGTGTCATTTCCAAATCACAGAAATGTTTCCACTCAGTTCTGCTCTGGCAAGACACTTCTGGGGCTCCGCATGCAACTCTGGGCACCAGCCTTTCAAAGGGAGTCAGAACCTGGGCAGAGAAAGGGAACCCAAATGAAGGGTGGGGTGGGAGGAGCCTGGAACGTGGAGCGTGTGTGTGTGTGTGTGCCTGTGACACCATGATAGGCATGGTCTTCAGAGACCTGAGAAGGCCACACCAAAAAAGGGCAAAACTTGTTTTCCGTCTCTCTCCTAAATGGAGGACCCAGAATAATGGATTCAAGTTACAGGAAGGAAGATCGAATGCCAGGAAAACATTCTAGCTTACAAAGAAGAAATAATTACATGAGGTGCAGCTGTACATACCATGGGCACAGTTTGGCAATGGGGATGGGGGGGGGGGCCCTCTGGGGTGGCTGGCCCTGACCCAGCTGGGCTAGGAAGCCACGGGCTGGTGGCAGCAGAGAGAGGCTGCCTTGGTTGATCTTGCCAGGCAGAGGGAAAACGGAGCCTGATCTACAAGGGACTCTGCCCAATGGCAAACAGATTCAAATAACAGGATAACGGGGAAGGGACCTTGGAGGTCTTCTAGTCTGACCCACTGCTCAAGCAGAAGACCCTCTACCTTTTCAGATTAATGGCTGTCCGGTCTCTTCTTAAAACTCCCCAGTGATGGAGCCCCCACAACCTCTGGAGGCAAGGCTTTCCGCCGGTTAACTGTTCTCTGGGTCAGGACATTTCCCCTTCATTCTAGGTTGGACTTCTCCATATATTTCCCTCTCTTACATCTTGTCTGGCCTTCAGGTGCTTTGGAGGTTGACCCTCTTTTCTCTGTGGCAGCCCTCGGAACAGTGGAAGGCACTATCGTGTCACCCCCAGCCCTTCTCTTCATTAAGACTAGACCTACCCAGTTCCTACAACCGTTCTTCGCATGTTTTATCCTCCAGTCCAGTCCCTCGATCCTCTTTCTTGCTCTTCTCTGCACTATTTCCAGAGGTGGATGTAATATTCCAAGTGTGGCCTTACCAAGGACTTAGATTTTAGATTTTAGCTTAGATTTTAGTTTAGATGTCAGCTTAGATTTTAGATCAGATAAAATTCTAATTGGATTGGTAGGGGTTTTAAAAAAATTTAGTTAAACATTTTAGCACAGGTTATCTAATTTAATTGTATGTTATTATTGTACTGTATTTATTGTTGTCTATTGTGGTATTTTAATCCCCTGTGCACCGCCCTGAGTCCATGGCGGAGAAGGTGCGGTATATAAATCAAATAAAACATAAACATAAACATAAAGCGGTACTAGACCGTCACACAACCTTGATTCTATCGCTGTGTTGATGCAGTCCAGCTCTCTCTCACACTCACTGCTCTTGAGCCCACTGACCCCTTGCCCTGTGTGTGGGGAGTGCATTTGGTTTTTCTTGCCTGACCCCCGTGGGCACCTGACATGCCTGCCCTTGGTTTAAGCCACGCAGGGGGCTGGCCCAATACAGCAGCCCCCCCCCCCCCCCCGGCAGCACAGGCCACCAGTGGAGGAGAGCATGTGGGCGCACAGCCACAGAAATGCCTTCTGCCCTCGGGGCTGGGCAGAACTCCTGCCTCTCTGTCATTTGGGGCAGGAAAGCACCTGGCTGGGAGGGAGAACCGGCCCCACGGTGCAGTCCTGGAATCGGAGGGGGCTGGGTCTGGTTGGCAAAGGCACCCTGAGAAAGGGGGGGGGCTCCACCAGACAGGCCTCCAAGGAGGACCCTAGCCTGGCCTTCAGTTTCTCCTCCAGCCCAGGGCACAGATGGGCCCCCTCGACGCAGCACAGTGCCCAAGCCAAGGTATCCAAAGAGGAGGGGCCCTATGCAGCCCAGCTGGAGAAGGCCGTTGTGCTGGGGAAGTTGTTTAATTGGCCAAATAAGGCAAAGGGAAGGAGCTGTGCTGGTTCCTGGCCAGGCCTGCCAAAGGGCCAACCAGAGGGGGGGGGGGGGGCGCTTGGAGAATGTGTGGAACTTTCCCCAAAGTTCTTGGAGTGGGGGCTGTGGGAGCCACAGGGTTGAAGGAGGGAGGGGTGGGGACATCTGCTTCCCCCAAACTGCAGCCCAGGAAAAGGCAGGTCCTCCTCCATGCTGGCCTCCCAGGCTCCCCTCTCCCAAAGCCCCTGCGATGCTCCAGGAGGTCGGTTGCTGGGGGTGGGGGGGGCAGAGAGCAGAGTTTGCAGCAGGTCGTTCTGGCCCCTTCAGACGTTAGGGCTCTTCCTGCCCCAGAGGCCCAGAAAGGGACTCAGCCGGAGGTCCCTGCGGCCTCTGCCCTCGGGGGGAAAGCCCAGCCTCGGCTTGGCCCCGGCTCAGGGGGCTTCGTGGCCCTCGCAGGGCTGGGCAACGAAAGCTCCGTCCGACACGCCCGGGGCAACGAGTGCACAGATTGAATTTCATGAACAGGCCCCGTCCTGCCTTCCTTCCCCGCGCCCGCGCCCCTTCCACAGGGCATCCCTCTCCAGACCCCCGTGCGAGGCCACCGGGCAAACCAGCCACCCCCCCCCCCCGAGGAGGAGGTCCTGCCCCAAGTGGCCGCGGGCTTGGCTTTCCAGTACGTGCTGTCCCGCCCCGGTTTCGCGGTCCCGCCGGTCCCTCCCCGCGGTGGGCTGGGGCGGGGCGGGGGCAGAGTCGGAGAGGGCGGAGGCGCCTCTTCCCGAGCTGCCGTCGCCGCCGCCCCCTCGGAGCCGCCGTCAGCCGCCGTCGAGGCTCTCGCGATGGGCAGCAGCGCCCTGGACCTGGACAAGCACCGACTGGCGCTGCTGGCCGCCAAGAGCGACGTGGTGAACGGGCGAGCGGCCGCCGACTGGTGAGTGGCGCCGCTGCCCTTCCCCGGCCAGCGCCCAGGGCTCCGGTGCGCCGACTCCCCTCAGCCGCCGGGCTCCGGCTCCGACGCTCCCGGGCGGGTGGGCGCGCCGGAGCTCGGGGACTCGGCGGGGCCCGGACAGAGCAGGGCACGCGGGACTCCGCTCGGCTTCGGCCCCCGGACCAGGAAGGCTCTGTGGCGCGCCTCGCGGGCGAGGGGAGTTGCGCAGCGCAAAGCGGCCGGCAGAGCAGCTGGATCTTCTGGGGGAGGCGGGGGCCTTTCCACCAGTCGCCTGGCCCCGTTGCCTGGAGCGGCTTCTGCTCTTTGACCCCTGGAAGGCAGCCCGGCCCCGGAGCCGCTTCGGCCCCCGGAAATCCACGGGCAGAACTCGTGCGGAGAGTCCAAAGGGAAGGAGCCGGGCCGGGAGGGCAGCCCGAGCCCTCCGCCGACGGAGAAGCGCAGTCCCGGGACCCTTCCCGGCCCTTGCCTCGCCCCTTCGGCTCCTGGCCCTCGCCAGTCTCCCCCCGGCCGAGGAAGCTGCTGGAGTGGGGGGAGGCGGTTCTGGGGCCACCCAGGGCTGCAGGAGGCGCCCTTCAGCAACCCAACGGAGCTCCAGCATGAGGGAGTCCAGGCTGCCCATCTGGTGGGGGGAGGCTGGAGAATGGAAAGCATGGGCTTCTGCCAGCCAGAGGGTGAGATAAGCTCCTCAAGGAAGTTCCAGCCCTGGGGGTTCGAGGGCCAGATGTGAGTTCTGGGCAGCAGAAGGAGCCCCTGGGCCTCACCCCGGAAGGCTCCTGTTCAGTTGGTAGGCAGGCCAGGGGAAAGGAAGCCGGCCACACTGGTCCAGGGGCTGGTCCTGCCAGGGTCCAGGCTGCTGCAAGGAGGGCCTGGCTGAGCAGGAAAAGGAGAGCAGTCTTCCGGCAGCTGTGCCCTCACAAGCCTTCCCTCCACAAATGGGGGGGGGGGCATAGGTGGAGGCAGGCCAAGGTCGGGGTCAGGCATCAGCAGAGGCTGTGGGGTTGGGCTCCATTTCAGAGCGAGAAACGGGGAGGATGGTGAGAAGGAGAGTCGAGCGCTGCCCTCCCCCTTTGGCCCAGCCTTTGCCCCCTTCCTCGGAGGGTGCTGGGCACCCCCTGGGCATCCTGTTACTCCTGCTCAGTAACCAAGCCCAGCCCAAGAAGGCAGGAGGGGGTGGGCAGTCGTGCGTGTCAGAGGATCTGCAAGATATCTGAGGGGGGCTGGGGATGGGCCCTGGGGGCTTGGGTTTCCCAGAGGGAAAGGAAGGAGCCAGCTGTGTTTTCATCCGATGCCAGTGCCACCCCCCCCCCCCCCGGGGCCATGGAAGCACAGCAGGAGGGCCAAACTTCCATGCTTCTTTTTTTTATTTTATTGAAAAAGTTTTATTCACACAGATTTTCCCCCTTTTTACCCCCCCCCCGACATGTAATATAAATCACATACAAATACTATACCTCCCCTCACCCCGTCTTAAAATAAGTTTCTCATTCAGATATTATACCCCCTCGCCTCCCAGCAGACACAATATAAGTTTCTCTTAGTATATTAATATCCCATTAACACCATCTTCTAAGTTAATTAAAGATATAAAAAACATAATATAAATTTCTCTTTAAAAAAAAAAAAAAAAAGGCATATCCCATTATTCCCCTCTCTAGATTAATCATACATATATATTACCCCGCCCTCCACCCTAGCCCTCCCCCACCTCCCATTCAAACCCACCCCCCTGACTTCCGCTATACACCACTCTAATAATTCCAAGCATCCCAAATATTATTTACTCTATTCACCTATCAATCAAAGCATTCTTAGCTAAAAACTACATAGTACTTCCTAATCTGATATTTATTTTGTATATAACCAATCCATTAGAAACCTTATAACAAGCTCAACATAAACACCCCCTTTTAGTTAAACATTAAAATACATAGAAAATAATTCTTAAGATCTAAATACCATGTCATATAACCTAACACTTATAAAACTTAAACCATATATCCTAGCTCAAGTTTACATCCTTCCTGATTCAAAAAGTTTACTATTTTTCCCCTCTCCATTTGCTTAATTGCCCACTTAACAACACAAAAAAAAATGTAAAGATTACTCTAATATTTGAAAAAAGCAAAGTTACTTCTCTCTTCACAAAGGAAACAGAAATGGTATAGGAAAATTTCAGATCCTATCACAAGAAGGATACAGCAGATTGCAAGAAAATTTCAAAGTTCGGCCCAAGTTTTTTCCCAGAACACTAACATAATATTAATCCTTTCCGCGTCAATATTCATAAGTCCAACTCTTCAGGTCTCCTTCCATTCCATCCATAGCTGTTTGTAATACCAGTTTAAGCAGCTGCCCCCATAAATAACAAGAAAAAAACCCTTTACATAGGTAACCCCCGAGTGACTTTTCATCAGGATTATAAAGTTCCAAGATCGTGATAGGGTAACAACCAGATCCACTGCAAATGCTCCGGTTCCAGTTTTCAACCCTGAAAAAGTTTCCACATCCAAGAGGACCAGCATTGCAGAGATCTGTATATTTTTATCTAGATTGATTAATTGCTTCGTCCTTTAATCCTTTTGTCTTTCTTAACTCGCCGAGATTGAGACCTCCTCTGCTTCTGCGGTTTCTGGACTTGTCTGGTACTAGACCTGGCTTCACATTGCTCATCTGATTTACGTATTGGCATTCCAACAGATCCCCCTATAGCAGTCTTCGACATTTCCTCCAGAGTAGGGCTTAAAAAAAGCCCAGGGGAATCCAACTGAGTATGTTCTTCAAACTTCCATGCTTCTGAGGGGCTGATGGAGCACCCCCCCCCTCTGCCCCCTCCTCCATGCGGCCCCTTCAGCCTCCATTGTCTGGGAGCGGATGTGCTTCCTCCTGTGCAGAGGGAGAGATGGGGGGGGGGATGTTCCCACCTGCCAAGGGCCCAGCCCAAGCTCCCCCGTGCCTTTCTCCTTAGAAATGGTTCCCAAAGGCCAAGGAGCCTGGCAGGGGAATCTTCCTCGGTTGGGGGCCGAGATTCCCTGTCAGGAGCCCCATCTGAGGCCTGGCCCCATGGCAGGCTCTCTTCCCTTCAGTTTTATTGCATTTATATACCGCTCCTATCTCCGCAATGGACTCAGGGCGGAGCCATCAAAAGGGGAAGGTTGCCCCATCTGTGCCCCCACTGAGAGCAGCTGTGGAGAATGGCTGGGTGGGAGGGGGAGGAGCTGGGCCCAAGTAGGTGGTCATTGTGTGGGCCCTTGGAGAAAGCAGCCGTGCCAGGCAGCCTGAGACGAGGAGGTCAAATCGCAGAGCCCTGGGTGTCCCCGCCCCAGACTGGTTCCTAATGCCACCCCCCCCCCTTCTCTGCCATCCAGGGACCTCTTTGCCTACGAAAAGGCCAACGAGCTGAAGCTCCTGGACTCAGGGGGTAAGATGGGAACCCTTGCCTCTCCCTCCCTTCCTCCCTGCAGTGGGGCAGGATGCCCCAGAGATAGAGGGGGGGGGGTCCAGCCAGGGCCTTCTCAGTCTGATCAGCCGCCAGGTGAGGCAGGGCAGGACTCCACTCTGTCCACCTTTCATCCTGGAGGGAGAAGGGGGCATCTGATGAGGACAACAGCGAGGCTCCCTGGGAACGGGGGTCAGGACGTGGGTGTAGGGGCAGGAGCTAGTGGGCTTGGTGCCCGGGAGCCCGTGCCTCACCCAGCCTCCCCCCGCAGGAGGAGGCCCTGATGAACTGGCCAAGCGCTTCCAAAGCAGGAGCATCATGTATGGACTGTGCCGCCTGTCGGAGGCCACCGCAGGGGTGCCACGCATCCTCCTGATCCACTGGGTGAGAGTGGGGGAGGGGAAACGGGGGTGGGGTGCATGTGGGGCTTGAAGCTGGAGAACCAGCAAGGAAGACGGTCCCAGAAGACGTGAGACTGGACCTCGCACAGTCGGTCCAAGCTCGATCGCTTCGGCCCCAGGACCTGCGCTCAGCCTCCTCGCATTGTCAGGGTGGGACGAGCGCCTGCATCCCCCCTTGGGCCCTTCTGGAGGCCCTCACAATGGCCTCCCTTCGTTGGGATTGCTTCCCATCGTTCCCCTCCTGAGTGGAGAGGAAGGGAGGCTATCCCTTGGGGGGGAGAACGCCTTGCTTTGGGGGAAATGGATGAATGGCCTCTGTGGGAGCTGCACCCCAGAAGTGGCAGGTTCTGCCTCTGAAAGAGCCACCAAGGAGGCAGTTCTACAGAGCGCGTACAGAGTGCATTTCCTCATGACCTCCCAAGGGAGGGAGAAGTGCTGGATCTGAGCGAAGGCCTCTCTCCTCTGCTGTCCTTCACCCCCCACCCCGGACCAGCAGGGAGGGAACTCTGATCAATTCCCAGAAGGGTGGGGGTGGCTGTGCCTCGTCTCCAATCCTTTGGCGGCTCCCTTTGGGGAAGGCAGTCCTGGGAGAGCCATGCGGACCTCTCTGGTCACCGGCCTGACCCTCATGGCCCAAAGGACATGGAAGGGGCTTCTGGAAGGGCCCCCCCCCTGCTGAAATTGGGCAGCTGTCGCAGGAGTCTTTGAGATGAGCCTCCGGCTCCCTCTCTGGCACTAGATGGGCGAGAAAGTCCTGGACTCGCACCAAGAAGCCTGCGATGGGCACCTGCCGGCCATCCGGGCCTTCTTCCAGGTGGGTCCTCTGCAGTGAGCGGCTCAGGGCAGTGGCGTAGCGTGGGTTGTCAGCACCTGGGGCAAGGCAAGTAATTTGCGCCCCCTAACCCGTGGATTTTAGCACTCGGGGGAGGCAGCTCTTCTTGTGGTGTCGAGCGGCGAGCCCATGCACCTCCCGCGAGGATCCGGCGCTGGCCTCAGCCGGGGGATGGCCCGGGAGGGTTTGGCCCCTACTGGCCGCTGTTCGCTCCCCGACTCTCGCCGGCCCAGGAGCGCCCAGGCGCCGCCGCCGCCAACTCCAGAGACCCGTGGAGGAGAGCTTCCGAGTCAGGTCTCTGGAGCGCGCCCCCCCAGATGTTGCGCCCGGTGCGGCCGGCACCCCCTGCACCCCCCACGCTACGCCTCTGCTCTGGAGCGCGCCCCCCAGATGTTGCGCCCGGTGCGGCCGGCACCCCCTGCACCCCCCACGCTACGCCTCTGGCTCAGGGGTCCTTGCCTGGGTTGCTCTGGGGCCAGGAATGGGGAGAAGAGGGGAGGGGCTCTTGCGGATGAGAGAAGGCAGGAGGGGCTTAGGAAAGGGGGGGAGGGGCTCATCTGGTCCCAGATCCCCCAAGAGAGGAAGGGCAGCCACTCTTCCCAGAGCGCTTGGGGGCAACCCTTGAACTGCCAGCTCCTCTCTCTCCCTCTGCAGGAAGCCCACCCGGTGCTGAAGGCCAGCCGGGGGGGGAGGAGGTGACCCAGGAAGGGCTTAACTGCCGGCTGCCCCTGCCCCCCTCCAGAACCTGCCTTCCCCAGGAAGGACCGAAGTGGGGACCCTGAGGAAGCAGTGGTGAGGAGGAGGGGAGGGGTGGGCAGGAGGCCCCCATGAATGGATGCTTGCACCCCAGCTCCAGACTGCGGCAAGTGCCCTGGCCAGGTTCCCCCTCCGCTTCCGGCAGCCAGGCCCCTCCCTCATGGAGCACTGGGGGCCCCCGGGGGCTTTTCCAGGGAAGCCCCTGCCTTTCCTCCCCAGTGCAGAGAGAAGGAACCGGGCGACTTGGGACGGGGCTGCCTGGAGGAGCTTCTTGGCACGGGAGTGGCCCCCCCAGCTGCCTGCCCAGAGCCTCTTGCCCCTTTGCCTTTAAGCAGCTGCGCCTGGGGGGGCGGCTGAAGGGGTCCCCCTTCCCCAATTGAGAGGGGCTGCTTTCAGGGAGCCTCTCGGTCTCCTCAGGGGACCAACTACCGGAAGACCAACCCCGTCCTGGAGATCCTGCACACCAAGAGGAGCTCCTTCTGGGCACAGGCGGAGGTGAGGGGGGCTGCCTGCCGGGCTGGCCGAGGGCTGCATGGCCCCGGGGGGGGTGCCATTCTGCCCTCTCTGCCCCCTCCCAGAGGGAAGAGGAGGAGAGCCCAGGAGGGGAGGCGTCGCTGGGAGCGCTTGCGCATAGAGGAGGAGCGCCGGGTGAGAAGAGAAGGAGAGGCTCATCCAGGAGCAGAGGGGGGCCTGGTGCAGCTTCCGGGACGGCCTCTGCTCCCTGCGCCCTCGGCCTAATGGAATGGGGCGCATAAGGGGCCGAAGCCTGAGAAGAGGCTTCTCCTTGGGCAGAGGTCCACCTCTGGCCCTCCCCTGGGGCTCCTCTGGGAGCGGTCAGCCCTTGCCCAGTGGGTGCTCGCAGGAAGCGAAGTGGCGGCTGCCAGTGCTGGAGTGCTGGGTGAGGCGGCTCCAGAAACGGCCACTGGCCCTGCTCCCTCCAGCCGCCTCTCCCCTGCCTTCTCTGCCCCCTTGAGCCTCTGGGGGGCCATTGACTGGCAAAGATTTGGCAGATCAGCCTAAAATCCTGCTTCCCAATCGCTTTCATTTCTGCCTGAGCCTGGGAACTGTGGGCGCCTGAGAGGCTCTCAAGAGGAACGTTCCTTTTGAATCGGGGGGCCCCTCATGGCAGCTTCCTGCCCCTGAAGCTGGTGGAATGGCGTTCCCTGGTGTTGACACATGTGGGGAGCAACTAGGGGAAGCCGTGTGCCCCCCTGTGGGAGGTGGGGGCTTCCCATGAGTGGCTGTGCCCCCCCTCCACAGGAAGCAGCAGGCCCAGCGGGAAGCCGAAGACGACCGTTGGGAAGAGGCCCGGCGGGTGAGTGCCCTGCAGTGGCCACATGGCCCCCCTCCACCCCTGAGGACAGGTAGGGCAGGGCGGGGCCCTTGGCTGAACCTGGGAGGGGGAGGGGGGACTGCGGGAGCTTCACCTGCAGGGCTGACGGTGGTCTGGAAGGCCCAAGTCCAGCAAGGGCCTCTTCTCGGATGCCTGCCCTGCAGCCCCAAGGGCGTGGGTGGTGGGGGGGTTCCCTTTCTCTCCTCTCCCTGGGCAGCGGGAGCAAGCGAGGGCCATGGCTGGGACGAGCACTGGGAGCTGCACCAGGGAGACGGCCCTGGTGAGAAGATGGCAGCTGGGCGGGGTGGAGGGGGGTTTGCTGGCAACGAAGCCTTGGCTTGGGATGTTGAGGTGCCAGAGGGTGTGGGAGACGCTTGGGGGCTCCGTGAAGGGGGCCTGTGCCCAAGCAGAACCCCAGTGTGGGCTGGGGAGGGGGCACTTGGCCACTGCAGGGTCTCCTCCCACTGGTGCTCTTCTGCCCCCAACCCCCCCCCCCCCCCCCCCGTGAAAGCAGAGCCACCGCCTACCTGGGATCTCAAGGGGATCCGCCTCTGCGGGGGGGGGGGAGGCAGCTGGCAGCAGGTGGGGCCCCTCAAGGCTTCTGTTTTGGGCGCAGGAGGCGGCAGGGCCAAGTGGGGAGGAGCGGCTTCCTCCAGGCAAGGGAGCGGCTGGGCTCCTCCTCCCCCTCGGGAGACCCAGGGACAGGTGAGCACCCAGCCGGCCCACAGGAGCACCGGCCGGGCTCCAGCGCTCCCCGCCCCCCATGGGAACCACACTGGGGCAGGAGTGGGGCAGCTACTTCCTGGAGTAAGGAATGGGGAGGGCTCCCCCCCCCAAGCATTCTTTGGCCTCTGAGTAATCCAGGCCTTGGCCACTTCTGGACCCCATCAGTCGGGTGGGGGGGGGGATCTGGGTCTGTACAGGGTCTGGGGGGGGGGGTTAGGCTGGCTTTGCTGACGCGTCTCTTCCCCACCCCCTCCGCTTCCGGGACAGGAGTGCCGCGGCGCCCTTTTCTCCGCTCCCAGCGCAGCCTCACGGAATCCGCTTACATCTTTCGCCACCCGCCCCAGCCGGACCTCCCAGGCAGCTTGCAGTCTTCAGCGGCTTCCCCCAGCGGCTCCAAGGCCGTCACTGCACCCCAGCCAGCCTCCGCCCCCTGCAGCCCTCCGCCTTTCCACCTCGAAGCAGCGGCAGCGCCCCTCCCGTGCTCCCCCCCCCCAGCCCCTGCCTGTGCTTCGAATGGCAGCCCTGCCGAGGCTCCCCACCGCCCCTCTCCTGCATCTGAGCCCCTCCTGGGACAAGAGTGCCCCCCTTTGGCTCCTCCGGGGTCCTGCTTCCCCCCGGGGAGGAAACTCAGGAAGCCCCCGAGGGGCAAAGTGGAGTGGGAGGAGCTGCCCAGCCCCACAGCTGACTCTCCCCCGAGGGCTGCTCTAAGACAGACCGCCCCTGAGAAAGGTAAGGACCAAGTCTTGCTCAAGAGCGGGGGGGGGGGGGGGGGGGAGGAATGAGGAGGTCAGCAGCCATGGGGGGGGGGGGGCTGCCTTGGCTAGCTTGCTTGAGATTCAGGCAGTGCAGGATTGTGCAAACTGCCAGAATGGGTGGAGTGTGTGTTTGAGCAGGGACCCTCGGTCACCACCTGCTGGGATCCTGCCTCTTGAGTAGGGGGGGGGGTGTTGGAGTGGGGGGAGAGGCTTGCAAGCTGAGAGTCCCAGGTCCTGTTAAGAGTCTCCCTTTTGCTTCATTTGGAGGAAGGACGTGGCTTGACCAAGGTCTAAGGGACCCTCCCTGCTTGCTTCAGAGATGGAGAGGGGACACGGGAATTGGGACGGGCCAAAAATCAGACCTCTGCCTCACCTTTCCCTCCCCAGGAGCTGCTCCAGGCCAGGCTGGGCCTGCCCCGTCTTCCGAGTGCAGAGGGTCAGAAGGAGAGGGGGGCCGGACCGAGCAGGTGGGGGGGCCCTGCCTCAGAGGTTGTTAATCTCCTGCTTTAAATCACTCCCCCCCCCCCCATTGACACAGGAATTTCCCTGCCGTTGATTCCAACAATACCCCCCCACCCTGCAAGGTAGGCCAGTGTGAGAGTGTGGCCAACCCAGAAGGGAAGAGAGGCCACCATGCTGCCTCCGGCTGTAGCTGGTGGCCGAGTGGGTGTGTCCCTTTCTCACAACGACCCTCCCTCCCTCTCAGCCAGCCCTCCCCTCCCCCCACCTCCAGTTCTCCAGCCGGTCAGTTAAGGGCAGCTTTCTTTCTGCAGGACCACCGGCTCCACGATGGGCAGCTGGCCTGACTGCCTGGCTTCTGCCCGCTTAGCAGAGCTGGGGGTTCCTGCTTGGAGAAGGTGCCCTGTCCTTGTGCCCGAGGGCGGCCCCCACCCACACCTGCTGCCCACCTGCAAGGAGACCAGAGCCGTCGCTGGCTCCCCGGACGTTCACACCGGCTGAACCTGCCTCCGCCTGCTACCTGTGGGTGGTCACCCAAAGAGGCCATGTCTGAGCAAATAAACCACCTTTTGGCTTAACCGAAGCCCCTGGTCCATGGAAGGTCTGGTGGCAGAGAGAGGCCTGCAGGGGGAGGGTGGACCCCGAGATCTTGCCTCCCTCCCAGTACTGGAGCAAGGCCTGCAGAGCCCAGCTGCCAAAGGCTGCCCCCCTCCCAGGGGCTCTGCCAGCCCCACCCACAAACCCAGCCTGCACTACGGAGGGCAAGTCAACACACTTTAATGCACATCCACAGGAAGGGAGGCGGCTTGGAGGGAAGGGCTGCCCTCCCGCTTCCTCCTCCATGCAAATCCCTGCCGCACGAGGAGGGGGGGTGTCAAGAAGAGGCCAGGCTGAAGGCAAATGGGGACCCTCGGCCCCTGGCAAGGGGAGAGCTCAGCCTCCCGGCTCCTTCAACAAAAACGGTCCAGTTTTCTCACAAGGGAAAGGAGCTTTTCTCCTGTGGAGGGAGGGGTCTGGCCATGGGGCTTTGCCCGCCCCCCAGCTGCTTCTCTAGCCAGGCTGGCACCTCACTGGGGTCAGGGAGGGGGAGGGCAGCCTCGCCCAGGTTGTCTCCGCAAGGCGAAGCCCCCTCCCCCGAACAATGCAGGTCCTCCGTTCTTGGCAACCTCAGACCTGGGACTGCAGCCACAAGCGAGGGTCAAACCAGGGCCGGGCAGGGGTCGGCAGGGTCCGCTCCGAATCTGGAGTTGAGCTGCAGCTGCTGGAGGAGCCTGAGCTGGAAGAGGAGGGGCCACGGGCCTTGGGCAAAGGGGGAGGCGCTGGGCGTCCCACACGCCCCTTCAGACTGCTGAGCTTGGCGTCCAGCGAGAGAGTGCGAGGTCGGCCCCAGGGGGGCTGTGCAGGGCACGGGCAGGTGCTGGAGCTGCAGCTGGAAGCGACGCCAGGCGAGGAGCCCTCAAAGAGAGAGAACCACACGGGCTCGCCCAGGTCGGAGACCCGCCGGGCCAGGATCTCGGTCACTGCCTCGATGTCATCGACCGGCTCAATAGCTGCAGGAAAGGGGGGGGAGGGGCTCCATTAGAGGCACCCGGGGCTCTCCTGGCTCCTGCAGGAGCAACCGCCCCCTGCGCCCCCCCCCCCCCGGAAAGCTGCCGTTCAGCACAAAAGCACTCAGGAAACGGCCCTCTGGTCAGTTGGTGGGTCCGGAGGGCATTCGGCCACCTGTCCACTCCTCCTGTCTTGCTCCCCGCCCCCCCCCCCCGAGATTTCCTCCAGGGTATAGCAGCCCTCCTCCCTGCGGCTGGGGGCTGCTCCGCCCAGCCATGCCGGCCCCTCCACCGGTGCTGTTACTTCACCTGTCGCTGTAATAGTTGGACAGAAGTGCCCGAATCTCTGCAGAGACAGCGTTGTCCTGCAACAGAAGCCCCTCGCAGTTGGAGGGTGGCCCCCCAGCGCCAGGGAGAGCTGGGGCAGGACAGACAGACAGGAGGGACATGCAGAGAGAGGAGAGCAGGAGGAGAGCAGAGAGTTACAGACACAGACACTGGATGGGGGGCAAGAGAGACCCTGGAGGGGTGGAGCTGGAAAAGGGGCAGGAAAGACAGAGACCCTCCCCTCCAGATCCGGACGGCATGTGTGACCCTCACTGCCTGCACTTCTGCCCTAATGATGCCGGTCCCAGTCAGCCTCACCCATCTCATGGTACAGGGATCCCTGCTTGGGCAGCAGCATCGGAGGGCGGCGCGGAGACGGCATCTCCACCACCATCACTTCATCGCAGCAGTGCTTCCACTGGCCTGTGGGGGGGGGGGCGGGGGGGAGATTGAGGAAGTCTGGCCTTGGAGGCCCCCAAGTGTCCTTGGCTGCAGAGGGGAGTGCCTCAGACCCAGCTTGCAAGCGATGCCCCTCAGACAGCTGGCCTCCTTGTGTCTTTGGACGGCTGCCCCACCCAATGACTCAGGGCTGGTCTCCCCCCCCCCCCCCCCCACACACTCACTCATGTCGTAGAAGTGCTGCCAGAAGACTTCCATCCAGCGCTGGGCCTCTGCGGGAGACTCGGCCTGCAGTGTGTGGGTCACCTCCTCGCCTCCGTAGTGGTTGGTGACGGACATGCAACGGACGGGGGCCCTGGGGCTCTTCTCGCTGGCCCGGATGCGCGTCTCCTGCCCAGGGAAAGAGGCCCGGGCTCACCCTGACTGTGGGGCAGATGCTGTGGACCGGGCCAGAGGCAAGAAGGGGCCCAAAGCGATGGCAAATGGCCTCCCCTCTCCCAGGGCGTCAGGATGTAAGGGAAGCCCAGGAATGGGGAAGGCCTCGGAAGGGGCTTCTGAATGGGGCATTTGGCTTGATCTGAAACCCGGCAAGGGAGGGTCCCAGCCCCCCAGCAAAGAGGTAGCGGGGGAGGAGGGAGGGCAGTCTGGGGAGGTTTGCTCAGCTGACCCACAGGGACGGTGGGCAGCAAAGGGCCGGGGGGCTTCTTTGCGTCTGTGCCCAGAGGAACGGTGCAGGGCCTCCCCGTGAGCCGTGGGGTCCCAGTGCCCCAGCCGAACCTTGTTGATGGCAATGGTGAAGGCAGCCTCTTCCTGGCCCTCCGCATCCTGGGGCCGCCGGTAGCAGAGAAGGTTGGTGCCACGCAGGACGCAGAAAAGCCTCGGCCAGTCCAGCTGCTCCCCCTGCTGCACAGAGAGGCGGCAGGTGCCTTGGCATCCCTTCTCCTTCCCAAGGCCACCCCCCCCCCTCAGCTGAAGGAGGAGCCCCTCTCGGCACCCTGGTCAGCTTGGGCGTAGGGTGGGGGCACTGCATGTCCCTGTCTCCCAGGAGTGGGGGTGGAGGTGGAAATGCTTCCCTCCTCCTCCAGGTGAAGCCCTTACCTGCACTTTCAGGAAGCCGGCCATCACCTGCTCCACCATGCAGCTGGGCTGGGCCACCAGGCGGCAGCAGAGGCTGCCATAGAGGGGCAGCCAGAAGGAGCTCTCCTCTGTGGGAGAAGGGGGCGTCAGGCGGGGGCCAAACGGGGGGTCCAGTAAAAGCTCTCCAGCCCACTGGCTCAAGCAGGCGAGCCACTCCCCCAGTTGCCCCAGGAGGGCCCCGACACCAGGGGTGCCCACAGCCATCTTCTGGGCTTACCGTTGCCGGTGATGAGGAGGTCATGGGTGCGAAAGGCATCCTGGATGTGCGGAAGGCCAAGGTGGGCACAGGCCAGCAGTTGATATTTGGGGCCCCTGGAAAAGAAGGGGCGCCCTGCTGGTGAGGTAGCCGGGGGTGGGTGGGGGGTTGCAGGCATCTCCCAGGTAGGTGGGGAAGGTGCTCACGCTGTGCTGAGGGCTGGGGGTAGCAAGAGAGGACTGCACCCCCCGTTGCTGCCCGAGCTGCTCCCGTCCAGGGCAGCCCGCATCTGCTTCCCCGAGGAGCGCCCCAGGGAGCTGCTCAGGCGGCTGGCCAGCTTCTTGGGGGTGGCGCCCATGGCCGAGTCCTCCTCCAGGGTGGCACTGTACAGCTCGATTTTCAGTTCAAAGCCTGGAGCAGCCTCGGTGCTGGGAAGAGAGGAGGAGACGGCCCACGCAGCCTCTGAGCACAGCCAGGATCCCAACTGGCCGGCCAGAAGCGCCAATGCGACCTTCCATGGGCCTCGAGGGTTCCTCCCCACCCCTCCCTGGGCACCCACTCTGCCATTCCCACCAGACCCCGAAATGCCCAATTTCCCCCGAAAGGCAAAGGGTGGGGTCGGGTGGGGTCCCCTCCTCCCCTCCCTCTGCCTGGGGCTGAGGCGGGGGCTGCCGAGGGGTCAGCCAGGGGGGGCTCACAAGAGCACCGAGGTCTCAAAGCAGATGTCGGCCAGCGTCCGGTCCACCAGCACCATCTCCGTGTCGTAGATTTCTGTGCCGATCTGCAGCAGGCAGAAGACCGCCCAGCGATGCAAGTCTGGGAAGAAAGGGGGGAAGGGGGCATTTGGGGCCCCAGCCGCAATCCCCACAGTGTTGAGTTCACTGCGGCAGGCACACAGGCACACACGTTTGACCAGCCTCTCCCACGGTGGCTCCACAGAGGACAGAGCTTGGAATGACCTTTCGCCTCAGGCGGCCCTGTCTTAATTGGCAGATGCCACTTCTTTTTCCCATGCTGCACCCCTCCCCTCCCTCTCCCCTCCCCTCCCCTCCCCTCCCTCTCCAGTGGCACAGGAGAAAAAATGCATGGGAGGCAAAAGCAGCATTAACAGCTCCATCCACCAGGGGGCCAAAGTAACCTGCACAGACCTGGACTCTCTACAGCCGCCTTTTCTCGGCCCTGCAAAACCCCCGCGGAGAAGAAGCTGTCCCAGGAGTGTCTGTCCGTCTGTCCATCGGGGGAAAGCCCTTCGGCAGGAGCAGGGCCCCAGGGAGACCTTGACCTCCAAGGGTTTCCCGAGATGACGGGAACTGAGGCCATCTGAGGGGAGCCTCGGCTGGGAAGGGGCAGGGTCATATCTACGCACCCCCCCCCTGTTAAAATTGCATGCAAAGACAGGCAGCTGACAGAGCAGGCCGATCGGGCGCCTGCGGCATCACAGACATCGCTCAAATCCGGCCATCCTTTCTTTCCCAAAGGAGATTTCAGCTAAACGCGGCCCCATGGCAGCTTTGAAGCGGAGGCTTTATTTGGCCAAGTGTGATTAGACACACAAGGAATTTGTCTCCGGTACACAAGCTCCTTCCAGGCTGGCAGATCCTCCGTGCCCTGGGGGAAGCCTGTAGGTAGCTGTTGGGTTCAGGTGAGGGAGGAAGGAAGGGAAGGGAGGAGCACCGGCGAGGGAACCTACCCCCCTTGCTCTTGAAGTATTCCGTGTCCTTCCACATCAGGGGGATCCGGAGATCTGGAAAAAAGGGAAGAGAGCTACAGGCCACGATCCCTGGGGCCACACGCGGCACAAAGGCCAGCGATGCACCGCTTGTTTACGGTCATCAACCTTCGCTCCCCGTCTTCAAGGCCAACGTAAAGGCAGGGACCGAAATGGAGCGCAGTGGCCTCTGAGGCTGTGACCGGCTCGCTCGGCTTCTGCTCTGCCTGCCTGCTTTGGGGGAAAGGCTCTTCTCCCGAGGGGCCTCCGGCTGTGGTGAAATTACCCACCTTCAGCTCAGCAGCCTCCAAGGGACCTCTGCGCTTCCCTGGGAGCAAGTCGGGAAGTGGATCCCTACCCTGAGCAGAAGCCGGACAACTGATCCCTCGGGTGGGACCAGGCTCCAGGGCTGCCCGCTGCAGGCCGGGAAGCTCTTCAGCAGGGCCTGGCTGTGCACAGGCTGGGGCTTGGGGCTTGGGGCTGCCCCACAGGTCTAAGGGACCGGAAGCCGAGCATGGCTGGGTGAGATGGAGCCAGAAGGGAAAGGTGGGATTAAGTGGGCAAAAACCAGCGTCTCTGCTGGAGAAAACTCTCCCTTGCCCTCCCTTGACTGGAAGACGGCTCCAAAAACGCCAGAGGAGCCCAGCCGGTTTCAGGAACTGGGGCAGGAGATGAACCTTTGCCCAGCTTCCTTAAGAGGCTCCGCCTCCTCAGCCCAGATCAGGGGGGATGAAGTTATGACAGCCCAGGTCCTTCCTCCCCCAGTGTGATTCTTCTGTTGTGCCTAGCACAACAGACTGGCATTCCTGACTGGCCAATAGGAATGCTGCTAGGGAGACTATCACTCAGCTGTTAGGATCCTCTTCTTTCAAAGCACCAGAGGTGAATTAAAGAAGGATTTGCTCTCTTCTCTGAGGCTGGGAAACACCGCATCCCATGGAGAGGTTTTCTTGCCCGCTGAGGACCAGCCCCCTCCTTACCTGAGACACAGATTCGGCCCCGACATGGCAAGCGACCGTCTGTGGATCCAGCCTCAGAAGGACTAAGTGTGGGGCAGGATGATGGGGAGGAGAGAGCGAAAGCAAGTTTGATTACACCAACAGCCATCACAATCATTAAAATGCTCTGAGAGCAGCAGCACGGCTGTCGCCAGGCAGAAGTCAGAGATCAGGGAGGACGAACAATGGAGTCCGTAACCCGTTTTCACCTGGATGGAACCAAAGGAGGGACGGGGTGGGGGGGGTGGGACACGGACGGACGGACGGACGGGGGGGGGGACTCAGAGCAGGGAGGTGGGTGGGAGGGAGGAGTTGCTCTGCTCTCTGCCTAGCATGGCAGAAGGGAGGTCAAAAACCCTGAGGTTGCCAGGAGGAGAGGCTTCCCTCCACCCTTCCCCACATTCCCCACTCCTGAGGCTCATTCCCAGAGTGAGGCAGCCCCAAAGATCCTTGACTGGCTCCCAATCCCCACGGAAGGAAGGAAGGAGCAGGGAGGGAAAGGAAAGGGCTGCGGGGGGAGGGAGCCAGCTGCCTACTCTGGTACCAGGAGGGGGGGGCTGGGCAGTTTTCCATGGCAACAGAACCCAACGGAGGAACTGGGGACCAGGGCGGGGGCGGGGGGGAGAGGCTCCAGGGTGCCTGAATGCCTGCTTCTGTGCCCAGGCTTTCCAGGGCCTCTGCGCCCGTCTCTCTGCACCCCAAACCAGCAAGGGTTCCAGAGGCCAACTCACCGCCGGGCCATGTGCTGCATCACCTGCGCCTCCTTCATGCGCTGCAACTCCGCCATGTAGGCCAGGATGCGGCTGTTGCAGACCATCAGGCTCTTGGCCACCTCCAGTGCCTGCGGCCGCTGAGTACAGGCCGCCAAGAGCTTGCAGGCCCCCTCCCGCATGCGGATCTCGTGGTCAATTTTCTTCTGGAGGTCTGTGCCCTGGGGGGGGGAGGGGACGCGGCTGAAGGGGGACGGGTGCTTGGGAAGGCTCTGGAGGTGGGGGGGGGGAGGGGAGGGGAGGGGAGGCCAGGGAGCTTTAGGGGCCCCTAAAGGTGTGAGGTGGGTGGGGAGAGAAGTGACGGCCCCACCGAGCCCCCTCCCTCATCCACTTGCAGGGGGAAGAGCCTGGCGGCACCAGAGCCATAAAACCAGCCCCACATCTGGAGGGCCCCATCGCCCCCTTTGCCCCCCTCCTTTCCCTCCCACACATCGCAAGGCAGCTATGAAAGGAGACATTTCACTGCAGGGGGAGCAGGGACCTGAGCCCCCCCCCCCAATGTCAGGAAGAGTCACTGCTGTAAAATCGGGGCTGGGGGATCCCGCAGCAGGCCCTCAGCCCCCCCCCAACTGCAGTCTCATTCCTAGCCCTCTTCGGACTGGGGGGGGGGCACCTGCTGGCCACGGGGGGGGGGCAGATTTTGCAGCAGCTGCAAGGCAGAGAAGCTCAACCCCCCCCCACCCACCCGAGGCTTGGAATGCTGGGGGGGGGGGGGCTAAGGGGCGCAGCTCTTTTGGGGAATACCCCTTGGCACGGATGCCAACCCAGAGGGGGGAGGAGAGCAGGACGGATCGTCCCCCCCTCCCCTCCAAGGCTTCATTGGGACGTAGCCCCCCCCCCTCGGAATGCGCTCGGCCGTCCCCAAGCCAGCGTTGGCTATTCCGGCAGCTGCCGCCTCCTCTTCCCCCAGCCCCGCACTCACCCTGGCCGGCTTCCCGTTCTCCATGCCACCGGCTCATAGCCCGGGGCCGCCTCCGCCCCGTTCGCTCCGCTGCGCCGAGCTTCTCCTACTGGCGGCAGCTGCGCCGGCGGAGAGGGGGCGCCTGGGAAGGGGCTGCGGGGGGGGGGGCTGTGACATCACCGCTGCCTAAAAATAGACCGCCTGGGATCTGCGGGGGCGCAGTGTCCCGTGGGGAGGAGGCAACTGCGGAGGGACCCCTCCCAAAGCCCTTGCCCGGGGAGGGGGAGCTAACCTCTCCCAGCAGAGAGGGGGACCCCCATGCGGCGGGGGGGGGGCGGGCGGGTCGGGGGCCGATGGACAGAGAGGGCCTGGTCCGCTGAAGGCTGAGAGAGCAAATGGGGAGGGGTCCCCGCGGGCATTCGGTGCCAAGGCACAAGAGTTTCTGCTCTCAGGCAGAGCAGCCTCCTCCCCAAGGGGCCCCTCCCTTTCTCTCCAGCCCCATCTGCCTGTATTCACCCCTAGACCAGATGCCCCCCCCCCCCTGCTGCCAGGACAAAGAGAAAGCCAAGGGATGGGGAAGCCTCCTCAGCTCAGGAAGGCAGCAGGGAGACCCAGGCCCAGGTTGAAGGGCTCTTCCCCCCCCCCAAGGAGACAGCTCTGGGCCCTTCCCTGGTTCAGCCATGCAGTGGGGGTGTGGTGGGGGGTCTGAAGGCTGGGCAGCTGCATCTGCAGCCGTCATGGGGCCATCCCCTCCCCTGAACTGTGGAGCAACCTGATGCCCTTTGAAGGTCCCAGGCAAGATGTTTCCTGACCAGCATTGCCCCCTTCCAAGATCCAGCTGAACGCCACCAAATGTTTATTGGACCCGTGTCCCTCCTGGCTTGTACTGGCCTCCCAGGAGGTGACAGGAGGCTGGTTCCAGGGAATTGTTAACGCGTCTTTGGGTGAGGGGTTCTTGCCAACCGTCTTGAAAGGGGCGGTGGTGAGGCCCCTCCTCAAGAAGCCCTCCCTGGATCCAGCTTTGTTATCTAATTATCGTCCGGTCTCCAACCTTCCCTTTTTGGCGAAGGTTGTTGAGAATGTGGTGGCAGGACAGTTTCCCCAGCACCTGGAGGAAACGGCCTATCTGGACTTGCGCCAGTCCGGCTTCCGACCTGGGTACAGCACGGAGACAGCATTGGTCGCGTTGGTAGATGATCTCTGGAGGGCCCGGGATAGGGGTTGTTCCTCTATCCTGGTCCTGTTAGATCTCTCAGCGGATTTCGATACCATCGACCATGGTATCCTATTGCACCGGCTGGGGGGGGTTGGGATTGGGAGGCACCGTTTTATGGTGGTTCTCCTCCTTCCTCTCCGACTGGTCGCAATCGGTGTTGGCAGGAGGGCAGAGGTCAACCCCGAGGCCCCTTACGTGTGGGGTGCCTCAGGGGTCGGTTTTCTCGCCCCTCCTGTTCAACATCTACATGAAGCCGCTGGGTGAGATCATTCGTGGTTTTGGGGTAGAGTTCCATCTGTACGCTGACGACACTCAGCTGTACATCTCTACCCCAAACCACCCCAACGATGCCGTAGAAGTGATGTCCCGGTGTTTGGAGGCCGTGCGAGTCTGGATGGGGAGGAACGGGCTCCGACTCAACCCGTCCAAGACTGAGTGGCTGTGGTTTCCGGCGCCACGACATAGCCAGTTGACTCCATCTCTGGCTATCGGGGGCGAGTCATTAGCCCCCGCAGAAAGGGCTCGCAACTTGGGAGTCCTCCTGGACCCTCGGCTGTCCTTGGATGACCATCTGACAGCCGTAGCCAGGGAGGCCTTCTATCAGGCTTACCTGATATGCCAGTTGCGCCTCTTTCTGGATCGTGACTCCCTATGCACGGTCACTCAAGCTCTGGTCATGTCCCGCCTGGACTACTGTAACGCTCTCTACATGGGGCTTCCCTTGAGGTGCACCCGGAGGTTCCAGTTAGTCCAGAATGTGGCCGCGCGGGGGATTCTGGGAGTTTCAAGATACTCCCATATAACACCTCTCCTGCGCGAGCTGCACTGGCTGCCTGTGGCCTTCCGGGTGCGTTTCAAGGTCTTAGTGACCATCTTTAAAGCGCTCCATGGCATGGGACCTGGCTACTTACAGGACTGCCTCCTACCACATACCTCCACCCGACCAGTCCGCTCCCACAGGGAGGGCCTCCTTAGGGTGCCGCCCGACGGGCAATGCCGGCTGGCGACCCCCAGAGGAAGAACCTTCTCTGTGGCAGGCCCCACCCTCTGGAACGACCTGCCTCCCAACCTCCGCACAATCACAGACCTTCGCCTCTTCCGCTGGGCATTAAAAACATATTTATTTGGTGCGGCCGGCCTGGCATAGCTGATGTAGCTATGTTACTATTTTAACTGGGTTTTTAAATCATGCTTTTAGCAGGGGTTAACCTTATTTAATACTAGTTTTAATTTTTGGATTGTTGTATTTTTTATATTTTATAATTCCTGGCAACCATGTTCAGGAGAGAGGGCGGTATATAAAACTAATAAATACCTAATAAATAACTAAATAAAATAAATCAATCCAGGAGGGCAATGAGAGAGACGGCACCGCCTTCCAATCCTGCCAGCCCTGCACAATTCCTCTGGTGGGCAGCCAAGCAGAAACACACGGCGTTCCAGGGCACATGGTGAGGAGGAACTGGGCAGCACCCATGGACTTCTCAGGCTAAGGGGAGCGGTAGAGGATCCAACAGGTGGAGCTCGCAGGATGCAGCAATGTCACCAAGGAGGCCACAGGCAAAGCACAGGGCAGGCGCGGTTAAAAGAGCCCAGCCAAGAGAGCCCCAGCCGGACGGGTGAAGGAAAAGGGCCCGTGTTGGAGGTCCCCAGAGGCTGTCAGCTGAGAGCAGCACTGCTCCTCTCGCCTGGTGGCCGCTGGGGACCCCACCAAGACCCAGGGGAGTCAAACGCGCATCCTGGAAGGCGGCCACATGGTTGCCACCCAAACTGGAGGGACACACCTGCAAAGTCCCTGCGCTCAGATTGCGTCCCCTGCTTAGAAACAGGGGCATCTGCAGGGGGTCTTCTCTCCGGCCCTCCAGTCCTCCTGCAGAGGCCCAGCCCCACGAGTCACACTGGCGAAATGGGTGACCCTATCAATTGAAATACACCCACCCACAGGCTGACCCACAACCACAATGTCCCTCCCCCCCCCTCTGAAAGCAGCAACGTCCAGTGCCGTACCTCCAGGCTGAGGGCGATCTGCCGGATGTAGAGCATGTTCAGGTCTTCCAGGATGTGCAGCTTGTCCTGCATTGCCCCAGGCCCCCTGGGCGACCCCCCTCCCCAAGGCCCACCTGGAGGCGTGGCTTCAAAGCAAAGACCCCCAAACCCGGCTTCCCATGGAGCTGGACCCCAGCAGACTCTGGGGCTGATTCTGAGGCAAGGGGGGGGGGGGATACCGTAGACTCACTGCTCCGGCCCCTCTGAGAGCAGATGCCGGTCTCCTGGGCCAGCTGTGGAAAGAATAGGCCCTTTCTTTCATCCCAGCCCAGCAGCTCCAACGCCCACCCTGAGAACAAGCAGCCACTGTGCCTGAAAGGGCAGGGCCGAGGGGCCCGGAGGCTGCACCCAGCTGCCAGGCAGGGCACAGCCCTCCCCCTCCGCCTCCAGGCTTTGCAGAGCCTCCCCCCTCCCTCCGCCAGCCAGCCAGGGCCCTGCGGGGGCTCCCAATGCCCAGGCATGGCTTCCCAGAAGGGCCGGTTTGGACAGAGGGGCTTCGGGGTGCCCTGGGCAGGCAGATGCTGCTGCCCCCTGCTGACCGGCCCAGGGACTTTCCTCCCCTCTCCAGAGCCAAGAGTGGAGCAGTGGCAGCTCTGCCCCGGTGGCCCTCCCCAGCCCTTACCTCCTACGTGAGGACGGCTGCCTTGCCCCTGTCCCCCTGCCCTTCCCTCCTGGGTCGTGGCAGGCACTCCATGCACAGGAAATCTGCCTGGCTTCCACACCCCCCCCCCGCCGGCCAGCCTTCCTGTTCCAGCTCGTCTTACAAGGGCCGCCCCTCCAAGCTGGCTGCTTCAGCAGCCTCGCCTCCCCTTCAGACACGTCCCTCCCTCCTGCTCAGCCGCCCACCCGCCCTGCGATGGAAGGAGGCAGGCGGGTGGGCGGGCAGCCCCTCGCCCCAGCACTCTCGGCCAGGGGAGCCTCTCTGCCCACCAGCCCCAGCCCAGAAACTCCTCTGCTTCCTGAGGTCCAAGCCCCGGCCAGAAGCCCCACAGGCTGTGCCAGCCCTCGGCCACCAGAGGGCAGCCAATGTCAAGGACCAAGAGGAGAAGCTGAACCCCCCCAGAGAGGTGCCAGGGGTTCCTGTGCCACCCCCTTTGGCTGGCTCTTCCTGAGGTGCCGTCCTTTGTGAGGCAGTGTGATAATGGATGGGGGGGGGGTTCCTCTTGATGAGAACCCCCAGCTGGCCAGCTAAGGACTTTCCCTTCTCCTAGGACTGAGCAGATTGGTGGGAGGGAGGCACGCAGGAGAGATCTGGCTATGGATTCTGCAGCTGGAGGTCCCCTGAGCCTCCCAAAGGGGTCCTTGGAGATCAGTCTTCAGCTAATTTAACCCCCTTTAAGGCGATCCGAGTTAATGGCCAGCCGGGATTTCCCCAGGCCAGTGATCTGCTCCACAAACTTCCCTTTCCTACTTGCCTTTGTTCCCAGCCCTAGGGCTGAAGGTCTCCAGGGAGCTTCTCAGCCATCCAGGTCATGGTTGCCCCAAAGGTGCTTTTTTAAGAGGCAGCTGCATTTTCTTCTTTTCTTTGAAGACGATTCACTTCTCACCCCAAAAGCTTATTCAGTCCTCCTTCTCCTTCAGAGCTGAAGAGGCGTCTTGGCAAAAGCCCTTAGACATAGGTCTTCACGGTGCTTTCCAGCCCTCTCTAAGCGGTTTACGGAGCCAGCCCCTGGCCCCCAACAATCTGCACCCTCATTTGACCCACCTCAGAAGGACGGAAGGCTTCAAAAAGTGGCGGGGTTTGCGGAAATGGCAAAACTTTCAGCTTTCCTAAAAGACCAGAAGCAGGAGAGCTACACGCAGGAATGGGCAAAATGGATTAATTATATACAGAATAAATATCAGACTGGGAAATACCATGTAGCTTTTAGGTAGGAATGTTTGGATTGATAGGTGAATAGATTAAACAATATATGGGATGTTTGGAATGTTTACAGTGGTGTACAGCGGAACTCAGGGGGGGTGGGATTGACTGGGAGGTGGGGGTGGGTTAGGGTGGAGGGTGGGGAAATATAAGTGGATAAGCAATATAGAGATGGGTATAATGGGATATGGTTATGTTATGATGTATATATGCTGAATTAACCTGGAAGAGGGTGTCAGGGAGAGATTGATGTATCTTACACTAAATTTATATCATGTTGGTCGGGGGTATAATACTCAATATTTGAATGAGAATTTTATTTTAAGACGGGGGGAGGTGAGGGGTATACTTTTTGTATGTGATTTTATATTATATGTCGGGGGGGTAAAAGGGGGGAAAACTTGTCTGAATAAAACTTTTGCAATAAAAAAAAAAAAAAAAAGAAGGACGGAAGGCTGAGGCGACCTTGAGCCTGGTGAGATTTACAGTCAGCTAGCAGTTAGCGAAGTAATTCTTGGATAAGAAGCGAAATGCAATTAAGCAAATGGAGAGGGGAAAAATAGTAAACCTTTTGAATCAGGAAGGATGTAAACTTAAGCTAGGATATATGGTTTAAGTTTTATAAGTGTTAGGTTATATGACATGGTATTTAGATCTTAAGAATTATTTTCTATGTATTTTAATGTTTAACTAAAAGGGGGTGTTTATGTTGAGCTTGTTATAAGGTTTCTAATGGATTGGTTATATACAGAATAAATATCAGATCAGGAAGTACTATGTAGTTTTTAGCTAAGAATGCTTTGATTGATAGGTGAATAGAGTAAATAATATTTGGGATGCTTGGAATTATTAGAGTGGTGTATAGCGGAAGTCAGGGGGGTGGGTTTGAATGGGAGGTGGGGGAGGGCTAGGGTGGAGGGCGGGGTAATATATATGTATGATTAATCTAGAGAGGGGAATAATGGGATATGCCTTTTTTTTTTTTTTCCTTAAAGAGAAATTTATATTATGTTTTTTATATCTTTAATTAACTTAGAAGATGGTGTTAATGGGATATTAATATACTAAGAGAAACTTATATTGTGTCTGCTGGGAGGCGAGGGGGTATAATATCTGAATGAGAAACTTATTTTAAGACGGGGTGAGGGGGGGTATAGTATTTGTATGTGATTTATATTACATGTCGGGGGGGGGGGTAAAAAGGGGGAAAATCTGTGTGAATAAAACTTTTTCAATAAAAAAAAAATTCAAAAAAAAAAAAAAGAAGCGAAATGTCTTCAAAGAAAAAGAAAGAAAATCCAGCTGCCTCTTGGAAAAGCACCTTTGGGACAGAGCCAGGCCTATGAATCCTGCTCCAAAGAGGATCCTTCCCGCCCCCACGGCAGATGGAGGGATCTGTGCAATGGGGCTGCAGGCCTTGCCCGGTTTTATCCTCACGTCTCTTTCCTAAAGCGGCACAGCCTGGCACCTGCATTTCTCACAGCTTCTGCTCCACCAACGCCTTTCCCTGAGTGAGCGAGCAGTTTTGTCCCCTCACGGCTTTCCCCATGTGGCTGACTGGGTGGAGCATTTCAGTCATTCCCGGCTTTGAAACATCGTGAATGATTTTGTGTCAATGGCCAATTTACGGTCCACATCTGAGTCACCCTTCTTGAGTGGTCCACCCTGGTCCCAGCCGAGATCCTCAAGGGATCCAGAGTGAGAAAAGGGCCCATTTATGCCCCGCCACCTGGCAGTTCTTTCTCTTTGCCTGGCTTGCAGCCCACAAGGGAAGAGATACACACCATGGGGCCAGCCCCCACCTCCCCCGGGGCCAGCGGAGACTTTCTGGGCAGATGGGCAAGGCAACTTCCCCTCCTGTGGGATCCAGCTCCCTGTCCTTCCATCCCTGCCTTCTATGGGGTTGGACTAGAAGACCTCCAAGGTCCCCTTCCAACCCTATTATTGTATGTTCTACCCGCACTGCTAGAGGTAGTTTGGGCTGGACCATATCAAGTACTTCTTGAGCCTAGCGGGAACCTTATAATATTCCTGCACATTTCCCCCCTGGAAGCAGCATCCCCCCCCCCCCCCAAGGAAAACCTAGCCATATTTTAACATGTGCAGTTAGTTGCAGCCTTGCTGTTTTTCAGAGCATTTTTGTAACATACGCAGCATTTGCCATTTCCCTGCACAACTCAGACAGACTACTTTGAGAATTCCCTAACTTTCAGTTTCCAGATTTCAACCTGGATCACTTCATTTATTTTTTATTCCATTATTCCATATCTTTCTCTGATCCTCATTTTATGCAGAAATCATTTTATTTTGTGAATAAGAAGGCTTGGTGGAACAAAGTGAAAGAGGCTATGCAAAGTTCACAAAGAAAATGAGTTCTGCATGAATGAGGATCAGAGAAAGGTATGGAATAAAGATTTCTATACACGGATCATTACAAGAAAAGGTGGTCAGAAGAGCAAAGAACATTTAAAAGAGGAGAAAGTGCAGAGCAGTTTTGATGAACAGAACAGGCAGTTTTGGAAATGGGTGAAGCAGTCAAATGAGGAGTTTTCAGCAGAGAAAATGTGATTCTTTGTATGGATTATTCCATATCTTTCTCTGATCCTCATTTTATGCAGGAATCATTTTCTTTTGTGAATTTTTCTTAGCCTCTTTCACTTTGTTCCACCGCCTTCTTTCCACACCTTCTGTTAGCACAAATCTGCACCCTCCTGCAACACAATTTACTATCCAGGTGGGTGTGTCAACTTTCAACTTCCATTTTTCAGTTTGTAGGGAGATTTTCAGCATTAATGAATCAGTAAGGGTTTTTTTTAAGTTTCTATCATGCCATGTGTACATACAGAGGTTTGCTTAAACAGAATTTTCTAAGCAGAAACTCCCTCTTTTCAATCGGCTTAATCTCTTATGACCCAGTGGCTCTCTTCCTTCCTATCCATCCACTGAGGACACTTTCCACAATGTATTTTTCTTTCCATGCAATTTCTCCCCAACTCTTTCCAGCTGCTTCCTTAAATGCAAGTATCACCAACATACAGATTCCTATGTCACAATGATTTTATTCATTCCTACTTTTTAGCCCTTCCCTCCAACTCCACTCACCAGGATCAGGTACCCGCCCTGCCCCCTCCAGATCTCCTCCTCTTTCTCTTAGTTCTACAGACAGACAACCGAAGGATCCTCCTTTCTTTCACCGGTTAATTCATGCCAGTCGCCAGTCGCCCTGGGATCAGCCATAGATGCTGGCCTCCATGCCCAAAGGGGCCCTGGGCCACGGAGGCTACCCCATTACCTTCTGTAGGCAGTCAGAAAAGATGCAGAGCAGGTGATGAGTCTTAGCCTCATCATGCATAGTTTCCTGTTACAGGAGGGACAACGTTCCTCCTTGGGCCTTGAACCAGCATGGCACAACTAGTTTTATCCCAAGCACGCTGACCTATCTGAGGCAAGCTAAATCCTAGTCTAACAGACCACCTTTCAAACCACGATACGCTGCCTGCATTGTACCAAATGGCCCCAACTGGGCTTGCTGGCTTCCATAACTGTTAATTGACAAAGATACCTGCCTGACCAACTGTGGGCTTCAAGGAGTAGCAGCAGTTGGTTCCTACAACATCCAGACACTGTCCCATTTTATCTGGGCTTCACGGGACCTGCAGGAGGCGGCTAGGCCTGCCAGGGACCCTTCCGCAGCCCTCCCTCCAGCCTGCCTCCATGGTGACTTTCTGCCCAAGGACAAGAAGCCCAATGGGACAAACGAGGAGGCCCAGGGACAGCTGCATGGTGGCCATGGGCCTCATACTGGACTATAGCGTGTCCTTCTCTACCTGTGTGGTCAGGAGCCCAAGGCAGCAGTTAAACCGTGGCTAAACATTTTGGGTAGTCCTAGCAAACCCTCCACTAATCTCCCACTTCCCAGATGCTTGGAGGGAAGGGTTTTGTCTCTACCCCCCCTTCTCATCCTGGGATACATTAATCCTGCAAAATAGATGGCGCCATCTCATTATCTGGCCCTGGTTTTGAGGAAACCATCATTCAGGCCTATGAAAAAGACATTTGGCCAGGAACTCAAATTTTTCCAATCTACAGAACCAGTCTTCATCAGGGAAGCTTAGATACATTTTTCCCCAGTCAGAGGCGAACAACCTGCTACTGCATTAAACGTGTCCAGCAGAGCTGCCTGCTTTAGTCTATGACAGCAGGCGAGAAAAAGCAGCACTGAAATTTGAACACAACTACAAATAAAGCTCACATGCAATACGCCTCCCTCCCTCGCTAGAAATGGCTTCAGGGTTTTACCACAATGGATCTGCTTCTTTGGGCCTTCTGCCTGGGGGGGGGGACTCTCCCAGCAGCCTTCTGCCCACCAAGTGGCCCCGAAAGGCCTGGGAGCCTCAGCAGCCACCTGGGCGAGAGCCACGTTCTTCCTGCCCCCCCCCCCCAGCCCTGGAGAGGCAGCAATTCCTTCCGCAGCCCCTGCCACCAGCAGGGTCACCACCGGCAGCCCCCTCTGGCCACAGCTCCTTGGCCCTCTGCCAAGAGCCCCAGGGGCCCCGATCACCTGTGAGCCAGAATCAGGCTAGGTCAGGGCTCTGGACGCCTTCCCAGATGGCTGTCTGAGTATGTTCATCCTGGTCCTATTAGACCTCTTGGCGGCTTTCGATACCATCGACCATGGTATCCTATTGCATCGGCTGGGGGGGTTGGGGGTGGGAGGCACCGTCTTACGGTGGTTCTCCTCCTACCTCTCTGGCCGATCGCAATTTGTGTTGGCAGGAGAGCAGAGGTCGACCTCGAGACCCCTCACTTGTGGGGTGCCTCAGGGGTCGGTCCTCTCGCCTCTCCTGTTCAACACATATATGAAGCCGCTGGGCGAGATCATCCGTGGTTTTGGGGTAGAGTACCACTTCTACGCTGATGATACACAGCTGTATATATCTACCCCAAACCACCCCAACGATGCCGTAGCAGTGATGTGCCAGTGCCTGGAAGCCGTGCGGATCTGGATGGGAAGTAACAGACTTAGGCTCAACCCGGCCAAGATAAGAGTGGCTGTGGTTTCCGGCCGCCCGATTCAACCAGTTGACTCCATCACTGGCCATAGGGGGCGAACATCTTGCCCCTGTGGATGGGGCGTGCAACTTGGGTGTCCTCCTGGATGCCCGGCTGTCCATGGAAGATCAAGTGACAGCCGGGGCCAGGAGGGCGTTTTACCAGGTTCGCCTGGTACGCCAGTTGCGCCCTCTATTGGATCGGGATGCCCTTTGCACAGTCACTCATGCTCTCGTGACATCCCGACTGGACTATTGTAACTCTCTCTACATGGGGCTCCCCTTGAGGTGCACCCGGAGGCTTCAGTTGGTCCAGAACGCAGCCGCGCGAGCAATAATGGGAACCTCAAGGTTTACCCACGTAACACCGCTCTTGCACGAGCTGCACTGGCTACCTGTCGTCTTTCGGGTGCGCTTCAAGGTGTTAGTCATCATCTTCAAAGCGCTCCATGGCTCGGGACCTAGCTACCTGCGGGATCGGATCCTGCCCCATACATCCTCACGGCCGATTCGCTCCCACAGAGAGGGACTTCTCCGGGTGCCGTCCACTAGACTTTGTCAGCGGGCGACGCCCAGGGGAAGGGCCTTCTCTGTGGCGGGCCCAGCCCTCTGGAACGACCTTCCCCCCGATATTAGGACAACTACGGACCTCCGCTCCTTCCGTTTAAAATTAAAGACTCATCTTTTTCGCCTGGCCGGCCTTGGGTAGTCTCTTCTAAGGTTAGGGGTTTTAGGGGTAGTTTTAGTTTAGTTTATGGGTTTTTAGCGCAGGACTAATTTAATTCATTTTTAATTTTGTATTCTGTCTGTGGTTTTATCTGTATTTTTAATTGCCTGTGCCCCGCCTCGAGTCCCTTTGGGGAGAGAGAGCGGGATATAAAATTAAAATTATTATTATTATTATTATTATTATTATTATGTGTGTGTGTGTGAGAGTGAGAGAGAGAGAGAGAGGGACCTGGTCACCTTTCCTTCCAGATCCCCCCTCCCCCCCAGTCTACATGGGAAGCTGGGGGTGGTTGCTTCTGCCCAGGAGGGAGGCCAAGGCTGCAGGCGGCCTCGGATCCCACCCAGAGACCCCCACTCGGACAGGCGGGTCTGGGCGGCGCTCAGCTGAAGACGGTTTGAAGCACAAGGCGGCGGCGGCGGCGCGGGGCCCGCTGTTCAGGAGGGAGGGGGGAGGAGCTCCCGCGGGTCCTCCGAAGGGCAGACGGGGAGGCGAGCGAGCCCTCCGCACTTCCCGGTGCCGCTCCGCCCTCGGGGCACCTGCCCACCTCCTGGAGCCCCACAGGTGGGCGGCCTCTGCCGGCTCCTCAGCGGCCCTGGCGCAGCCGCCCCGGCCGAAGCAGCCCCGCGCTTCCCACGGCTCACAGCGCCGAGCGCCTCCCGGCCGGATTCTTCCCCCCGCCGCCCGCGCCGCAGCCCTACCTGCTCGGGCTCGGTCAGGAGGCTGAGGCGGAAGCGGCCCCGCCGGATCTCCATCTCCAGCGCGGAGCCGCGCGCCACGGTCGCCCTGCTGCGGTGGTGCCTCTGGAACATGGTCCGGCCGCCGGGCGCTCCTGCCGCCCCCGCTGCCCTCTTGCCCGGCCTCCGGGAGGACTTGGCCTCTGGGCGGCTCCTCGCCCTCTGCCCGGACCGTCCACGGTCGCGCCCGCCGGCCCACCTGGGCGGCGTCGAGGCTCCTGCCCGCCGCGCCCCAGCAGACGGCGCCGCCCCCGCGAGCCCGGCCCGCAGGAGCTGAGCGGCCCCGCCGAGCGCGCCGCCCTCCGCGCAGGGTTCGGCCGCTCCCAGGAGGGAGGGAGGGAGGGAGGGAGAGGAGGGGTGCCGGCGAGACCGGGCTGCCTCCTCGGAACTTGGCGGCTGAACTCGCACGACTCGCAACTTCTGAGTCTCCGCTTGGCGCGAGCACCGGCTCCCCCGGCAGCTGAAGCCTATTGGGCGGCCAGCGGCGCCCCTCCCCGCCCGCTCAGGCCCTCGGAGAGAGAGGGGAGGGCTGAAGGCCGGTGCCTGCGAGGGAAGGGTCGGGCCGGGCCGCTTGCCCAGCGTCAGCTGCGGAAAGAACTTGCAGCTGCGGGGGAGGTGGGGGGAGAGCAGGTGAAATGCTGCGGAGGCCCTGCTGGAAGACTCCAAGGTCCCGCTGACGGCAGACAAGTGGCAGGCGGAGGCTGGCCTGCTCGGGGTCACGGTTTTTTGCCCTTCCTTGCAAGGCCAGCCTGGGCCAAGGAGACGCCGCTGGCTTCTTTGGCCTCTTTGGCCTTGAGGGAGGGGCTGGCTGGCTGCCGCAAGCTGTGGATCCTGCCTGACTTCTGAAGGGCTTCCAGATTTTTTTGAACTGCCAGTTTGGCTGCAAATGCGACAAAGGATCAGGGTTCTCACAAACGCTATTCTTAAAAGTCCTAGCAACGGTGGCTTAAGAGTGACTCTTTTAAACCTAAAATGAAAGAGTGATTTAGAATAGGATAACAGAGTTGGAAGGGACCTTGAAGATCTTCTAGTTCAACCCCTTGCTTGGGCAGGAAACCATACACCCTTTCAAACAAATGGTTATCCAATGTCTTCTTAAAAACTCCCAGTGTGGGAGCATTTACAGCTTCTGGAGGAAAGTTGTTCCACTGATTAATTGTCCTCACTGTCAGGAAGTTTCTTCTTACTTCCAGCTTTTTCTCCTGCCTTCAGGTGCTTTGGAGAATAGCTTGCCTTCCTCTTCTTTGTGGCAACCCCTGAGATATCGGAAGGCTGCTATCATGTCTCCCCTGGTCCTTTTCATCAGACTAGGCAAACCCAGACCAGTCTTTGCAGGATAGGAACCATCCATGGGATGAGTCACAGGGTCGCTGATGTGGAAACCTGAAAATCAAGGCAAAGTCAGGATTGCAGCCTTTTTTACCCCCAATACCCAACCCAGCTGTTGGGGTACGTTTCCCTGAAGCTTCCATGCCCAAACCTGGAGATCCCTTTGGCCTCCGGACACCAAGTGGAGTGGCTTGAGGAGGAGGAGACCTGCCTGTTTTCTTTTTTTTTTTTTTTTTTTTATTGCAAAAGTTTTATTCAGACAAGTTTTCCCCCCTTTTACCCCCCCGACCTGCCTGTTTTCTTAATGGGGCCTGAAAGGAAAAGGGAAAAGCAAAGTAACAGGGAAGGGATTCCAGCAAGACTGCAGTGGATCCGTCCCTTGTCCCCCTGGTGACCGACTGCCCAACCCTTCCTGCCTGCCTGGTGGCCTTAACGGTTTAATGTATTGCCCAGACCCAGAAATGGGGTTAATCCTGCTGGGCAAGTCCTTCAAAGGGGGAACCTCCCGTCCCCTCAAAACCTGCCAGGCCTTCCCAGGTGTCAGGCAAGGAAAGAGAGCACCTGGGAGGGAAGGGCTGGGCTCGCCCACAGCGCTCAGGGAGGTAGAGGGAACACAGCCGCACCTTTTCTCTCGGCCTGTGCTGAGTTGGGAAAGGTCCTCCAGTTGGGAAACATCTGGGCCCAGGGCTGGGGGGGGGGGGCAGGACATGCCTGCCACAACTTGATTTTGGCTGCCTTGGGGGGGGGGGCAATGAGGAAAAAGGGTGCTGATTTCTTGGTGGTTTCCTTCCAGTCAGGAGCAGTTTAATTCTTGGGGGGGGGGGGCAGGTGGGGCGGACACGGGAAGTTGTCTACTGCTGCAGCCTGACTGGGGGGTCAGTCTCTGGTGGGGAAAATGGAGCTAGGGTGGCCAGGGCTGAGGTCTTTAGTGCTCCTTCTATGCACAGTCAGATTTTTCAAAGGAAATTCTTTTGGGTTCTGATCCACTCCGGAAGCAACGACCAGCCTTGTGCAGAATCCTTGTTTCTCCGAATGCTCCTGGCTCAGGCCTCCCGTCCCCACCAACCAGCGGAAGAGACGGACTTTCCCAAGCCCAAGAGGGAGCGGTTGGCCGAGGGGGCAGGAGGCCTCCCAGGGGCACAGAGGCAATCTTGCTCCTTTGAGCTATGGAGCGTTGTGTCGGGACAGCCATTTTGTGAGGGTGCCTAGCAGAAGCTTCAGAAGCTCTGAAGGAAGGCCTGTGCTGCTGCCTGGTGGGCGAAGGGCAGAGACCACCTTTGGGGCTCCCATCAGAAAGGGCAGAAGGGTAGCCGGTGGCCTTCCTCTCGCAGAGAGAGGAGCAAAATGCCAGATCTCTTGTCAGAACAGCAGAGGGAACTGCCTCCTCTTAAACCTGATCGTTGATTCCTGTGACTGTCCACGAGGACAGCTATCCCGGCCCGGACCTCTCTTGGCCGAGCCCCCTCACCCAGGCCCTTTCGCCCCCACTGACACCCCTCCCTCCAGCTGCTGATGCCCTCCTGCACTGTGCTGATCCATTGTGTGATTCGTAATACTTCTGCTTTGTCTTCTAGGATGCCAGGCTCAGATGATCCAGCTGGTGACTTCACCATCTGGGGAACAGGGAACGCTTCACAACACAAAGCACAGACTTCAGGAAATTGGAATTCTGCTTGTTTTAACATGCACTTTCACTTGGCATTGAAATGACTCTGGGGCTTTCACATCAGGGCGTGTTGCAAGTAAACACTGAAGTAAAAACAGATTGTAAAAACAGATTATCTCTTTCCTGTGTTTCCCCCTCTATCCAAACTAATCCTTCTAGAATTTTTGTAACCACGTTAGCAAGAAATGCTCCCGGCGGCCCTTTGGGCATGCCTGCCTTGGCAGCGCCCAAAGAAAAGGCGGCTGTAGCTGTTTGCCACATAGTGCCCTACCACTATGAGTGAGTGAATGGCCTTTATGGCAGTCAATGGCGAATAAAACATACCTACATCAAATACAAAAAGAGTTTATTGCAAGGCACAGATCCGGAGAAGGCTACAGTGAAATTTCTGCTGCACTGAGGGTTGTTAAGAACACAGGGGCCTCCATAATTCTGAAATAGAAGATGTTTGGCACAACAAGGAGTCTTCCAAGAGCTGGTGAAGACTAACCTAGGCCGGCCAAGCGGAAAAAGTGTGTTTTTAATTTTTGACGGAAGGAGCGGAGGTCCGTAGTTGTTCTGATCTCGGGGGGAAGGTCGTTCCAGAGGGCTGGGCCCGCCACAGAGAAGGCCCTTCCCCTGGGCATCGCCCGCTGGCATAGCCTAGTGGATGGCACCCGGAGAAGTCCCTCTCTGTGGGAGCGAATCGGCCGCAGGGATGTATGAGGCAGGATCCGATCCCGCAGATAACTAGGTCCTGTGCCATGGAGCGCTTTAAAGATGATAACTAACACCTTGAAGCCAGAGGCGTAGCATGGGGGGTGCAGGGGGGGCCGGCCGCACCGGGCGCAACATCTGGGGGGGCGTGCTCGCACTGCGCACCCCGCCTGCCTCAGGCCGGCCTCCCGCCTCAACCCCGCCCCGCCGCCGCCCCGACGAAGTTTTGACACTCGCGGGAAGGGAGGCGGAGGCGCCACGGAGCTTCCCCTCCTGCGGCGTCGAGGGAGCGCGGAGAGGCGGGAAAAGGCCAGGCGGCGCCGAACGGGGAAGCCTGGGCGGAGGCGGTGGAGAGAGCCCGGGTGGAAGTCGCTAGCTCCAGCGGCCGGAGGGGTCCCCTGCTCAGCCCACCCGGGGAGGGTCGAGAATGCGAGCGAGGGGCCGGGAAGGAGGAGGAGGCGGAGGAGGAGCTCCCGCTGCAAATTGACACCCCGGCCGAGCAGGAGGAGGGGGGAGGAGGAACGCCCCCCCCCGCCAGACACCCCCTTCCGCTCCTCATCCCCCTCCGCCCCCACCCTTTCCCCCCGGGAGCCCCCAGCGCCGCGCCCCCTCCCCGCGCAGGGCGTCCCCTCCCGCTCCCCCCCGCCCCCGATGCGCGCACTTTTCCGTCTCTTCCCACTTTTATTGTGGTTTGAAAGCGGAGCGAGGGACTATCTGGGGGAGGGTTAGGGGGCGCAAATTACTTGCCTTGCCCCGGGTGCTGACAACCCACGCTACGCCACTGCTTGAAGCGCACCCGAAAGACGACAGGCAGCCAATGCAGCTCGCGCAAGAGCGGTGTTATGTGGGTAAACCTTGAGGTTCCCATTATTGCTCGCGCGGCTGCATTCTGCACCAGCTGAAGTCTACGGGTGCACCTCAAGGGGAGCCCCATGTAGAGAGAGTTACAATAGTCCAGTCGGGATGTCACGAGGGCATGAGTGACTGTGCAAAGGGCGTCCCGATCCAATAGGGGGCGCAACTGGCGTACCAGGCGAACCTGGTAAAACGCCCTCCTGGCCACGGCTGTCACTTGATCTTCCATGGACAGCCGGGTATCCAGGAGGACGCCCAAGTTGCGCGCCTCATCCACAGGGGTTAGATGATCGTCCCCTATGGCCAGTGATGGAGTCAACTGGTTGTACCGGGATGCCGGAAACCACAGCCACTCGGTCTTGGACGGGTTGAGCCTGAGTCTGTTACTTCCCATCCAGGCCTGCAAAAAAGCACCCAACCTGTTCGGCCTCAATTCCAAACGTAATGTGTGGAGGAAACCAGGCACCGCTCATCACCTGCCCAATATCACCATCCCAACAGTGAAGCATGGCGGTGGCAGCCTCATCGTGACGGGAGGGTGTTTTTCAGCAACAGAGGCTGGGGGGCTGGTCAGCACCGAGGGAAAGTTAAGAGCCACAAAGCACTGAGGGCCTCAATGTGGGCCAAAGGGTCACATCTGCATACGACCATCCTAAGCACACAGCCAAGGCAGCTGCACCTGAACCCGGAAGAGCAACGGGTGAGAAATGGCTCCGTGTGCCACTGCTGGCAGGCGTGCCAGAGGTTCGCCATCCCGGTTGGGGTGGGTGGGTACAGAGCGTAGATTAATGAGGAAAAAAATGAATTTCAACGACTGTAGAATGAGGCTGCAGCCTAACAAGATTGACAAAAGGGAAGGGGGTCTGAATATTTTGAGCGCCCTGCCTCTCTCCTGCTCCTCTTGCAGGGGAAATGGGTTAGGGTCCCTGAAGCAGAGGCGGGAGCGAGGGCCCAGTGCAGGCCTCCGTGTTCAGCTCCGCTCCGCTGGGAGGGCTCCAGGGTCCTCCTCGCGCTCCCTCCTCCCCCCGGACGGAGACCCCCAACACACCCGTGGGGGAGGGGGAGGAGGGGCAGGAGAGGCTCAGCGCCCCCCCCCCCCCCAGGCACAGGCAGGGGAGGGGAGGGGCAGCGCCTTCCCAGTGCCGAGACCCAATGGGGCGCCCCGCCTTTTGCCAGGCCTGCCTATCGGGAGGCACCGGAGGGTCACGGCGCATCGGCGCTCTTCCTCGGCCCGAGCGGGAGGCGCCCGGCGGCAGCGGCGACCCGGAGCCCGGACTCCCTTTCGGCCTCCTGCCTCGCCCGTCCTAGGCAGGCCTCCCTGGGGGAAGCGGGCGCCGGGGGACCGAGGAGCCAGCGGCGCTTTTGGGGGCGCCGCCCTCCTGCTCGGGGATGGGAAGGATTCGCCCCGCCCCCTGCGCGATCGCTCCCTTTTGTCCCTAACCGGCCGCCGTCTCGATCGGCGCTTTACTTTCATTCCAGGCTTCGACCCGGCGACTCGCCGGGAATTGTGGGAGTTGAAGGGCGGAGCTGCGAAAGGGATCGAGCCGGGGCCTCTCCCTCCGCGCCTCCTCGGGGGCTGAAGCGGGGCGGCCCTCCCGCGGCACCGGAGGAGAAACGGCCGCGGCCAAGGGCCCCTGAGGCGCCTGCGCCGTGTCGCTCCTGGAAGGCGGGGCCGGCCGCCAGGGAAGTTCCGGCTCCTTCCGGCGGAAGCCGAGGATGAGCAAGGCCTGGCGTCGCGCGGAGGCCCCGGGCGGCAGGATGGAGGGCGGCCGGCGGGGTAAGCGGGGCCCGGCGGGACGGTCGGGGGCGGCGCTGCCCGGCAGGGACCTGAGCGGCTCCTTCTCGGCAGGCGAGGCGGCGGAGGACCCGGGCGGCCACGGCGCCCACAAGAAGAAGCACAAGAAGCACAAGAAGAAGCACAAGAAGCGGCACCACCGGGAGGAGCCCGGCCTGGAGCCCGCGGCCGCCCTGCCCAAGCCGCAGCTGAAGCTCAAGATCAAGCTGGGCGGGCAGATCCTGGGCACCAAGAGGTAGGCGGGCGGGCGGGCGGGCGGCTCGCTCCCTCCCTCCCCCCTGGCGCCCTCCGGGGCTGAGCTCAGCGGCCGCTCTTCTCCCCGCAGCGTCCCGACCTTCAGCGTGATCCCCGAGAGGCCCCGGTCCCCCTCCCCACTGATGGGGGCGGCGGCGGAGGAGGAGGAGGAGCCCATGGAGGGCGTGCCCATCGAGCAGTACCGGGCGTGGTTGGGTGAGCGGCCGGCTCTGGAGAGTCTTCTTTGGGGGGAAGCGGCTGGTCTCTCCTATCCGTCCAGAGGGGCTGCTTAGCCACAGCCGGCTCTCCCGATTTGCTCTGCAGAGCCGCCAGAGCAGCTTCCAGGTCTAACCCCGGTCAGGTGGCGATTCCCCTCTTTTGTCCTTCCTAGCAGGTGCCCGTGGCCTGCTTGGCTCTTCACCCTCACGGTACGAGGCTGATGTGGTTATTTTCTTAATAAACATCCTCAAAGGTTTGCTGCCATCTTGGCAGCTCCTTGTTGTTCTTTGGTACTCATCCCACAAATTCTGAATTAACTGCCAACGTACAAATTAGCATCAACAAAGACGTCCCACCTCCCTAGGCAGACTCGAGGTGAATCCTCTTCTCTCCACAGATGAAGACAGCAACCTGGAGCCATCCCCATTGCCAGAACTTGATCCAGAAATGGGCTTCCCAGCACGGGAGGAAGAAGAGGAACAGCGGTGGCTGGATGCCCTGGAGCGAGGGGAGCTGGATGACAACGGGGAACTTAAAAAAGAGGTGGACGAGTCCCTGCTCACTGCCCGGCAGGTGAGGAATTAGGCCTAATGCAAGAATTTCCTGTGGCCAAGACGACCGCTGAGCAATGGCCCTTTATCCAAGGCAGCCTCAGTGAGCTCAGGTGGGGGAAGGAAAGAGGCTCTCAGGGGCCCAGCTACTTTACTCGGCAACACGTCCCCTTCTGTCTCCTAGCAGCCAGGCAGGTGGCTCTTCTCCAGCAAGCCAGGTGGGAAGTCAGCTTCCTTCCTTCTGAACTTCAGGCTCTTCTGGTCTACATTTGATCTGTACCCTCCTTCAGCCCCACAATCCTAGTTGCTAGTTCTAAGAGCAGAGGGGGCGTCCAATGTGGGTTGGGCCCAGAGATGAGGACGTAGGGTGTGTAGCCAAGTAGGACCTGTACCGTACCAAGAAGGCCTTTGTTGGGATGCCATAGGGCACCGAGCCCTTCCTCTTGCCTCTGCATCAGGATGAGTGTTGTCAGCTGTCCTTTCTCTTCTCTCTGTCCACAGAAAGCCCTCTTGCACAAACAGCAGAGCCAGCCCTTGCTGGAGCTCCCCATGGGATACAAGGCCAAGGAGCTGACAGAGGAGATGCTGGTGAAGCGAGAAGAACGGGCTCGTAAACGACGGCTCCAAGCTGCCAAAAAGGCCGAGGAGAACAAGAATCAAACCATTGAGCGGCTCACCAAGACCAGCAAAGCCAAAGTGAAGACGCTGCGTGAGCGCAAGGCCAAAAACATGGCAGTCCCCACCGTGAGCTACCGCAGTGCTGCCTCTGGGACCACCGTCTCTTTCCCACCAGGAACATCTTTGCCCATGTTGCCCTCCCTCCCAAGGGTAGTGCCTCCCCCCATGCCGTGTGGGGTTATTGGCTGCCCCAACCTCAAGCGGTACTCCTGTTCCCGCACTGGGATCCCCCTTTGTAGTCTGGATTGTTATAAAAAGAACCTGCTGTTTCAGGAGGTGCCAGCATAGTCACTCTGGTGGACAGTTGGTGCCAGGTGGTCACCCTGAAGACCTCTGTGGTCTGGAAGAGGCGTGCCAGCCCTGTTCCCAGGTGGCTGGCCAGAGGGGCAAGATGTGGGTGTCAAAACAGTCTTGGGATCTGTATGGCAGCCAGTTCAGCAAGAAACACATCTCTGGCTGTGCAGAGTGCGAGCCCCTTGGACAGCTCCTCTTGATGCAGCAACCGTGTCAGAAATGGAGGCTCTCTTCCCCTTGTGCCACTGCAGTAGGGAGGAGAGGACAGGACCATGGTGTGTGTGCGTGCATGGACTTGGGAGATAGCGCCAGTGGTGACAGGCATTGTTTCTTGCCTTTCGGGGTGCTGCTGTTGCTTCTCAGAACAGATGGAAGCAGAAGTTCTCTTTGTCATTTGTACAGGATGTAGAGAAAAGTGGCTGATTGTTGGCAGGGCTTCATTCAGTCAGGCAGCCTGCAGGGAAAATTGATTTATTGTCAACATTAAAGATACCCTGAAACTAACTGGAGAAACCCAGATGGGCTCCTGGTGTTTTGTTGCCCTGCACAGGAGAATGGAGCTGGAAAGCAGGTTAGTGGGGTGGGGAGGGAATGGGGATATTGCAGCATCGTTCCCCTGCCAAGCCATGCCACGTCCACAGAAACAGTGCTAAAAAATTCGAATCCCACCACTGCAATAGCAGTGGCTGCAGGGCCATCTGCTTTCCCCTTGCCCAGCCCTTTAGCCTAGCATTGCTGTGACTAGCCATAAACTGCATCCAAGTACTGGTTTCTGTCTTGTGAGGGGCTTTGGATGAGGGGACCCTCAGCCTTGTGGGTGCTGTTGAGTGTGGTGTCCTGGGTTGCCCATGAAGATGCCAGAGTGGTTATGGGGAAGGAAAGGTTGAGTTTGGGGCACTCCTTGTATTAATCCTCTCCCTGAATTGTTTCCCAAGGGTGGGGAGAATGAGGCAATCCAGGGGGTTGGTGGGAGGTTCACCTGAATGCCAATGACAGCTGGTTATGCATTCTGAGCCAAGGGGCAGGGATGGGGGAAGGGCCTTCAGACTGAAACTGTAAGGTTTACTCAGAATCCTGCATCTGCAACAGCACTTGTCTCTGGGTAGGTTTACGGCACTGCTAATTTCCATAATGCCCTGTGTTGCTTGGGGTAGAGGCTGCCTGCTGAGGCTCCTCGCCCATCAAAGGAGGCGGGAGGATGAAGGGGTTGGAGCAAGCATTCTCTGGAGAGGGGTAAACTCCTGTGTAAACCTGGCCCATCAGTGAGAGTGGCCTCTTCATTTCCAAGAGATGTCAAGTTCTGGCTGTTCAGGAAGGGATAGAGATTCCTGATAGCGATTGCCTTCACTTTTCAACCCCTTTGCTCTGAAATAAATTGAAACTTATAATATACCAGTTTAGGTCAGCAGCTCAGGCATTGGACTAGAACCGGGCAATTGTGAGTTCTAATCCCGCCTTAGGCACAAAGTCAGCTGGGCTAGTCACTTTCTCAGGCCTAAGAGGTACTTGCAAACACTTCTGAAAATTTTCAAAGAGTCTGAGAGAAGCATGTGATTGGAAGAAACAAAAATTGAAACTGACACAATACAATGCCCCCTCCCCCACCACACTGTTCTTTGTTTTTCTTTTTTTTCCCTTTTTTTTTTCCGATTATTGAAAAAGTTTTATTCACACAAATTTTCCCCCTTTTTACCCCCCCCCCGACATGTAATATAAATCACATACAAATACTATACCCCCCCTCACCCCATCTTAAAATAAATTTCTCATTCAGATATTATACCCCCTCGCCTCCCAGCAGACACAATATAAGTTTCTCTTAGTATATTAATATCCCATTAACACCATCTTCTAAGTTAATTAAAGATATAAAAAACATAATATAAATTTCTCTTTAAGAAAAAAAAAGGCATATCCCATTATTCCCCTCTCTAGATTAATCATACATATATATTACCCCGCCCTCCACCCTAGCCCTCCCCCACCTCCCATTCAAACCCACCCCCCTGACTTCCGCTATACACCACTCTAATAATTCCAAGCATCCCAAATATTATTTACTCTATTCACCTATCAATCAAAGCATTCTTACCTAAAAGCTACATAATACTTCCTAATCTGATATTTATTCTGTATATAATCAATCCATTAGAAACCTTATAACAAACTCAACATAAACACCCCCTTTTAGTTGAACATTAAAATACATAGAAAATAATTCTTAAGATCTAAATACCATATCATATAACCTAACACTTATAAAACTTAAACCATATATCCTAGCTTAAGTTTACATCCTTCCTGATTCAAAAGGTTTACTATTTTTCCCCTCTCCATTTGCTTAATTGCCCACTTAACAACACAAAAAAATGTAAAGATTACTCTAATATTTGAAAAAAGCAATAGGAAAATTTCAGATCCTATCACATGATCCTATCACATGAAGGATACAGTAAATTGCAAGAAAATTTCAAAGTTCGACCCAAGTTTTTTCCCAGAACACTAACATAATATTAGTCCTTTCCGCGTCAATGTTCATAAGTCCAACTCTTCAGGTCTCCTTCCATTCCATCCATAGCTGTTTGTAATACCAGTTTAAGCAGCTGCCTCCATAAATAACAAAAAAAAACAACCCTTTACATAGGTAACCCCCGAGTGACTTTTCATCAGGATTATAAAGTTCCAAGATCGTGATAGGGTAACAACCAGATCCACTGCAAATGCTCCGGTTCCAGTTTTCAACCCTGAAAAAGTTTCCACATCCAAGAGAACCAGCATTGCAGAGATCTGTATATTTTTATCTAGATTGGTTAATTGCTTCGTCCTTTAATCCTTTTGTCTTTCTTAACTCGCCGAGATTGAGACCTCCTCTGCTTCTGCGGTTTCTGAATTTGTCTGGTGCTAGACCTGGCTTCACATTGCTCATCTGATTTACGTATTGGCATTCCAACAGATCCCCCTATACCAGTCTTCGACATTTCCTCCAGAGTAGGGCTTAAAAAAAGCCCAGGGGAATCCAACTGAGTATGTTCTTCCATCTCTTTTCCAAATTGTTTCTGCTCCATCTCAATATCTTGCTCTGAACCATCCAGATCTACTAGTGTTGGTATAGATATACGTGGGGGCGTTACACTTTTCTTCAGTATTTCATAATAAAAATCTCTTGCCTTGTCTATAGTATTCAAACAATACCGCGCCCCTTCATATCTGAATATAACACCCATTGGAGCATCCCACCTGTACTGTATCCCTCTTTTCTTCAGCTCCTCCACCAAAAAACCAAAATCCCTTCTGAGCTTCAGGATAGTTGATGGAAGTTCCTTAAAGACACCAATCCGTTTTCCAGCTATGTGGAGAGAGGAGTGAAAAGACTTCTGCAGAATATCATTTCTGAGGTTTCTCTCAGTAAAATATATCACAACATCTCTCGGTAGTTGCCTTTGTAATGCTATACGTGAGTTTGCTCTGTAAATTTTATCAATCTTAGCATAAATTTCACCAGGATCCATTTTTACTAATATAGCCAAAGCACACTGTTCTTAATCCCATAGTCCAGGGGTCTGCAGCCTTAAACACTCAAAAGAGGCATTTGGACCAGTTTCCCACAGAAAACAACACCAGGATCCAAGGCATGCCCAGCACCAACAACAGATGGAAGAAGCTCCACAAGAGTTGGCTGCCAGAGAATCAGGCCTGGCCCCTTTTCCATCCCTTACCTTCTCAGGCCAGATGAGGGAGGGGAGGGCAAGCCAATGATGGAACAGTGAGCCCCGGCGGTTGCAGACACCCTCCCTAGCTCTTATTGCCCAAAGGTGCTTTTTCAAAGGGCAAGCGGACTTTTATTTTTGTTTAAAGATGTTTCACTTCTCACCCAAGAAGCTTCTTCAGGTGTGAATGAATGGTTGCCTTTTGAAAAAGCACCTTTGGGACAACCGTGACTTTGGCGACTTAGAATCTCCATTGATACTTTTGTTGTATGACCTCATATATTTTTATAAATAGGCAAATGAAAGAGACAAGCACATAATTATTTGTATCCCTTGGAACAGAGGTGTCAAACTCAAGGCGGTGGGGTGCATAGATCCACAGGCCCACCCTGCAAACAGCGAAGGAGCGCCCCCTGGTGCCTCTGCCAAGGCAAATGGAGTCCTTCCCCGCTGAGCCGGTTCAGGTGCCCAAAGGTTGAGATCCGCGAGGAGGGAGCCAGGCCCCTGCAAGAGGGAGCCTGGTTGCTGACGGAGCAGAGGCTTTAAGGGAGGAACGAGGCCGAAGGAGATCCTGGCTGCAACGCACCCACCGTCTCTGACAGGAATCCAGGCCCGAAAGAAGCCTTGGAGGGAAGAGCATTGAGGAGGCAGTCCTAGAAGGTCCCTTGGACGGAATGGAGCAAAGGCGGCTTCCTGGTATGTGGCGGAGGCAACAGCGGCCGCTCTGGGAAACTGGGCTGGCAGGAAAAGGGGCGCAAACTGGGAAGACCGCGGCGGGGGTGGGGGGAGCGGAGGGGTGGCTCTGCTCTCCGGCGGCATCTCTGCTTCAGGTCCCGACTGTCAGCGCCCTCGGGCCTCTGAACGCCTCCAGCCCAAGGCCGGAACCGGAGCAGCGGTCGATGGGGGGATTTGGGGGCTTTCTATCCCTTCCTATTAGGTCGGCTGCCTCTCCTTCCCCCGGGTGGACGGCGCGCGCGTCAATCTTCCTGGCGTCGGCCACTCCTCGCCGCCGGAGGGCGGAGCCGGCTGTGAGTGGCGCAGGGGAGGCAGCCGTCCGCGGGGCGGGCCCTCCACTCGCCTTTGTCTGCTGTTGTTAGGGGCGAAGGCGCCCCCTGATTGGGTGGCGGCCGACGTCTCCGCGCAGCCGATTGGGGGGCGGCCCCGCGGGAGAAGCCCATTGGCGGTGGGCGGCGGCGGGGCGGGAGCCACGCCGGGAGCTATGGCGGCAGTGGCAGCGGCCCGAGCGACGAGGAGAGTGGGAAAGCGAGCGGGCGGGATGGGCGCTCAGGCGGGGAGGCGGCCGGGCCGACCGTAAGGCCGCCATGGAAGCGCCGCGGCTGCCTCCGTCGGGCAGGGAGGCGCCGTCCGGGTGGGGCGCGGGGCCGCTGCTGGGCCGGGAGCGGCAGGTGAGGCGCGGGGGGAGGGGGGAGGGGGGCGCGGGGGGGGGGGAGGCCGGAGGGGCTGACGGTGCTGTTGTGTCCCGGCAGCCGCGCGAGCTCTGTCCCGGCGTGAGGAGCCAGCCGTACGTGTGCGAGACGGGCCACTGCTGCGGGGAGACCGGCTGCTGCATCTACTACTACGAGCTCTGGTGTAAGCGGGACGGGCGGGGCTGGGGAGGGCGGCATCTTCTCTGCGCCCGGCTCACCGCCCCTCCCCTCCCCCCAGGGTTCTGGCTGCTCTGGACGGTCCTGATCCTCTTCAGCTGTTGCTGCGCCTACCGGCACCGCCGCGCCAAGTTGCGCCTGCAGCAGCAGCAGCGTCAGCGGGAGATCAACCTGATTGCCTACCACGGTGCCTGCAACTACCCGCCCTCCGCGGGGGAGCTCCGTGAGTGGCCCACCCTGCGCGCCCAGGAGGGGTGGCCCTCCCCGGCTCCACCCGGCCCTGAGCCCCGCGCTTCTCCTCCCTTGCAGGCATGCTGGCCTCCTGCAAACTGCCGGCCTACGAGGAGGTGGCCCGGCGCCCTGCCACGCCGCCGCCCCCCTACAGCGCCGCCGCCGCCCTCCTCGGGGGCTCCAGCACCCTGATGCTGACCGGTAGCTCCGAGAACTGCACCAGCTGCTCCTGCGAGTCCAGCTGCCTGACCTCCCCCGGCAGCTCCTCCCTGTCGGCCACCGAGGCCAGCAGCCCCAGCCAAGGGGAGGGCGATGGGGGCTGCGGCCGCCCCGTGAGGGTCAGCTGGGAGTGGGCGGCCACCTCCCCCAAGCAGGCCCTCTTCTCCGACATGGAGCTCTTCGAAAGCGACTCGCAGCGCCTCTCTGAGGGGCCCGACGCCCTGCAAGAAAGTAGCCACGCGCGGCACCGGCGCCTGACCGGGGACTCCGGGATCGAGGTGGGCCGAGGCCAAGATGAAGAAGAGGCTGCCAGCGAGGAGGAGGAGGAGGGAGCCGGCTTGCTTGGCAAAGGGTCGGCCTGCAGTCAGCCCAGGGAGCCCTCTGAAGGAGCCACGGAGGAAATGGCCACCTCACCACCATTGCCTGTCTGAAGGGGGCTCCTGTGCTCAGCTCTCCCCCCCCCCTCCCGGAGACGGAGCTGCCTCTTGTTCACTGTGGAGAACTATCGCCTTAGCCTCACTTCTCTGCCCAGCCATATGGACACCTCCTTGGTCCTTTCCTGCCCTGCCATTGCCACTCCACTCCCTCAGCGCTGGCTCAGGAGCCTTCTGGGGACTGGAACCCAGAGCCCTTGGCAGCAGCTGGGGCAGAGAGGGGAGCTACCTGCTGGATCATAACTGTAGTGATAGTGTGTGTGTAGTTCCTGCTGTGCTCCAGCTTTGATGTAAGGCATGGCGTAGGTGAAGGTTCGGTCCCTCCCCATTTCCAGGTTGCATGAAGAGATGGCCGTTGCCAACACAGGTTCTGCCCTGGGAGCGGGGAGCTGGGCTTCCCGTTGGCCAGTGCCCTACCAGCACCTGGTAGCACTGTGTGCTTCTTATTAAACAGACATGGAAAATCCTGACTTGGAGGCACTGTCCGTTGTGTGTGTGGGGGGGAACGGGACACCAATGTAACATCCAACTGCTGTGGGGCTCTGGAGAAGCTGCCTGCCAGGTTCGTTCTTAGAAGAAGCTGCTCTAAACAGCCTGGAGAACATTCCCTTCGCCTGCTGGATGAAGCAGGCCATTCTACTGAGTTGGCTTCAGAGATTCTGTGGAAGAATGGCTGCTGGGATTTTTCTCTTTTGGTGGGGGCAGTAAACCAACCCGCCCCCTACCCCCCCTTTCTATAGGGCCATAGGGAGCTGCCTTGCCACTCACCCCTCCTGCCCAGCCATCCAAAAATGTGGGATGCCTTTGCTGCCCAGGCTTCCAAAGGAGGGGAGCTAAAGCTTTTAAGCTTCTCAGCTTTATTTCAACACGATTTATTTTTACATTTGGGCATTGCCCACCTCGCTCTCCCAGTTGAATGGCAACCCGTGAAGCAGGGCAGAGGGAAAGGTCATTGGCCACATCCCTTTACCAGCCGCTCCAGCTGAGCTGTCCGGGGATGCAGGAACACCAGCAGGCTAATCAGTATTCTTCTGCCATCATCAGCACAACCAGAGCTGACCAGCCTGTGAAGGGGTAACACCCTTGGCCCCGGCCTGTGCTGTCGTTATACTGCTCCCAGACGTAGCCAGAGTCCAGGTACTGCTGGAGGACGTTGCCAACAACATTGCTGCGCAGCTCACGGTACAGCCTGGCTGCCTCTTCCTGGAAGGGCCCCTCGACTTGGCTGTAGTGATGCAAAGCCCGCACGGCGAGGTAGTTCACGTTGATCCAGACGGCTCCCCTCCAGTAAGGGGGGTCGTGCTCCGTGTTGTGCTTGAGGTAGAAGGGGCTGCTACGCGACAGGGAACGCAAGCCGAAGGGCGTCCACAGCTTCTGCTCGTTCTTCATGTCGGCCAGGAGGCTGCCCAGCCGCTGGGAATCGGGGCGCAGGAGCTGCAGCAGCAGGGGGAAGAGGCTCACGTAGCCGAGGGCCCCTCCCACAAGCTGCAACTGCGGTGACTTGCGGACCACTCGGACCAGCCTTGGAATGGGTGAGGGTTGGCCAGGAGGAGGGGGCCGAAGGCGTTCGCGCTCCAGGGCCACGGCCTGTGTGTGGTTGCCATAGTCTGCAAAAGCGCTCAGTGCCTCCGACCAGTGGTGCTGCTCCAGCAGTTCATTGTCTGTGAGCCACTCGGCCATGTGCGTGTAGTCGCTTTCCGCTTCTCCCACCCGTGTGGCCACCTCCGCCATCACAGCGGAGGCTACGGCCATCCAACAGCGCAAATCCAGGTGACGCTCATCCTCCGAGGGGTGGGAGGCCCTGGGATAATCGTCCAGCCCAGAGGTCAGGGTTTTAGGGTTGAGGAAAAGCTGAGTGTCCTGGTCCCGGCCACGCCATCGGAAGGTGTAGGGCAGGGGTCCTGCTTGCGTGCGGTTGTACCAGCTGTACCAGCTTTGCAGGCGAGGATAAATGCGGCGGAGGTAGCCCTGCTCCACCGCCGCTTGCCTGAGTAGCTGCTGCAGTACCAAGAAGAAAGTGGGGGGGTTGCCTGCCTGGCTGTGCTGCACCACAAACTCCGGGGGCACCTTGGCCAGGGCTTCGTCCCCCAGGATCTGCTCGCGTGGAATCCAGCCCTCGGCGTTCATGAGGTCGAGCCAGTGAGCCAGCACTTCCTGGCTCAGGGCTGGGTCCCAACGCGCGAGGAGGAGCTGGTGGAAGCCCTCATCCCACAGGAAACCCCGGGGAAAGAAGGAGCGGGAGGGCACTGCTGTGAAGAGAGACCCCGCAGGGTACAGCTGGGGGCCCTCTACGTAGGGGGACTGCACCAGCGAGTGCCCATAGAAGTAGCCCATCCCACCTAGCATGTTGCTGAGAAGAGCCCGGGCGAAGTGCTGCTCCTGCCCAGAGAAGCCCTTGCGGGAAAGGCCAAAGGTCTCCTCAAAGCGCTGCTCAAAGGCGGCCACGTGTTTGTCCAGCTCTCGCGTCAGTGTCTTTGCCAGAAGCCGGTCTGGGCGGTCAGGCACACTGCCCGACTCAAAAGCCACTTCCACACGGCAGGGCACAGCCACGGTCACCTGGTGAACTAGGAGCTGGCTCCGTAACTCCCTGTCCCCTGCTTGTCCGTGGTGCGTGTCCACGCCAAAGTAGTGCCGCTTGGGAAGCCCAGGTGGAGCGTAGGAATACCGCGGACTCAGGCTCGATTTTACCACGTCAGTCAGGTGATGCAGCCCTTCTGCCATCGCCTGCAGGTGATTGTACCTAGCGGCAGAGAGAAGGGTGTGGAAAACCTGTGGGGGGCCCTGACTCCTAGCTCCCCGAGAGACAATGTTCTATACCTGGCATAAAGGGGGGTGCCGGCCTCCGTGGTGGGCGGCTTGAATGTCACTGTGAAGTTCCCCAGTTCTTCTGTCTGTCCCCTTAGCGCTGCCAGCCGACTCTTCTCCTCTATCAGAGGCTGCAGCGTTCCTTGCCCATCGGTGGCCACGTAGAAAAGGAGGGAAATGAAGGGGGGGTTGGGCCCCGTCCTCTAAATGCACAAAGACGACACCAGTCGAAAACTGACAAGCCCCTTAATTTCTTGCTTCCCTACAACTCTGGTTGTAACTGGACCCCCAAGAGAGAAAAAAGGCTGCAGGCTGAACTTCCAAGCTTGACCTGGCAGGGCAGCCACGTCGCTCAGCCAAGCAGCCGGAAGGCCACGCAACACCCTTCTCCCGCCAGTCAGGAAGGGGAACAGCTGCCTCATCAGAAGAAACACCGTGCGCCCCCCCCCCACGCCCACCCTCACCTCTGGGCGAACCGTCACTCTCCAGCTCCAGTCCCCGCCGTGCTGCCCCCCCGGACGCTTCACCACCTCCGTCTGCAGGCTGAAGCCCAGGTCCTGGATCTCCTGCACCCCGAAATGGGCGCCGTCGTGGAGCAGCCAGCCGTAGCGAGGGAGGCCGTCGCTCTGCTCGCAGGTGTGCCGCAGCAGCACCTGCCCCCCCTCCAGCTGCTGCAGCCACATCAGCCCTGCGGGAAGGAGCCACGCGTGAGGCCGGGTCAAGCGCCGCCCCCCTCCCCCTCGGCAGCGGGACCCCTCCCGCCCCCTCACCGGCCACCGGCGAGCGCGGGCTGCGCGTCTTCATGCCGAAATAGACGTGGGGCCGGTAGGAGCCCCAGAAGCGCTCGGGCGCGGCGCCGGGGCCGGTGCTGCCGGGCGGGAGGGCGCGGGGCGCGGCGTGCGGGGCCACCAGGCGCGCGGCAGGCCCCCACCGGCCGTAGAGCCCGCAGCCCAGCAGCAGCAGCAGCCCCGCCGGCAGGAGCAGCAGCCCCGCCGGCCCCGCGCCCCCGCCCGACCCCCGCTCCCGCCGCCCGGGACCCCCGCGCGGCCCCCGCTCCTGCGCTCGCCCGCCCTCGGGGCCCGCCCGCCGCCGCCGCTGCTCGCGCGCCATCCGCTCTCCTCGCGCTCCCCGGGCGGCGCCCGCCCACGCGCCCCTGCGCCTCTCCCGGCAGGCCCCGCGCCGCCTCCGCGGCACTCTGGGAAGGCGAGTTCCTGCCTCGCCCCCGCTGTCCGCCTTCCTCGTGGCCTCCCTTCCCGGAAGAGCGGGCCCGGCCGTCTGGCTCTTAAGGCCCGATGCGCAACCGGCGCTCGAGAGGGACGGGCGCGCTTAGCTCCCCGACGAGGAGCGCGGGGAAGGCGAAGCTGCGCCCGGGCATCCCGTGAATCGGGCGCAGGGTGGCGCCTCCCCTCTGCTGCTGGTGGCGACCTCGGCTGTCCCTTCGGAGCTCAAGGCGGCTTGTTCGGGAGTAGCCCCCCCTTCATTTCCCCTCACGATGCAGAGACAAATCTCAGGGCAGCCTTTGACAAAGCGACTAAGTCTGTGAAATAACAAAATTGGAAGGGACCTTGGAGGTCGTCTAGTCCAACCCCCTGCTCAAGCAGGAAAGCCATGCAAGTTCAGCCAAACGATAGCAGTCTTCCAAGATTTAAGAGGCTGTCAGAAGAGCGGTAGTCAACCTATTCCCTAAAGCCCCCAAACACCGGACCAGAAGCAAGATGGAAACTAAGGAGAGATTAGCAACCTGGAACTACCTGTGGAAACCATCCGTGGACGGCCTTCCCTCCAGAAGCTGTGGGTGCTCCAACACTGGAGGATTTGAGAGCCGTTTTCTGGAATGTTAGAGGGTCTCCTGTGCGACCAGGGGCTTGGAATAGAAGACCTCCAAGGTCCCTTCCTTCAAGGTCACAAGTGACAATACTGCTTTATATCACACTGTTGACTATTCTGGTCACAATACAAGAGACCCTGGAAAGTATGCAGAGAAGGGCAAGGAAGATGACAAAGGGACCGAAGGCTAAATCGTATGATGAATGGTGGAGGGATCCTGGTATCCCTATTGGAGAGAAGGACTAGGGCAGGGATGGCGAACCTTTTTTGGCTCGGGTGCCAAAAGCAGGGGGAGCGCAGGGGGGTTGTTGTGCGTGCGCGTGTGTGTGTGCCACACCCATAATGCTATGTGCGCAACGCCCTGCTTTTGGTGACTTTTTTTCCGCCTCCCCCAGGCTCCAGAGAATGGAAACAGCCTAAATCAAGGCCTAAATCAGCTGGCCAGCACACACATGCATGCTGGAGCTGACAGGGCAACGCCTCGCGTGCCCTAAGAAATGGTTCCGCGTGCCATAGGTTCCCCATCACTGGACTACCGGGAGGCATGGTAACTATCACCCAGTACCTGAGGAACCATCATAGGGGGCTTGTTCTCCAAAGCACCAGAGAGCAGGAGAAGCTTGTTAGAGATTCAGCCTAGAAGTATGGAAAGAATGAAAACGCTCGTCTCCTGGAGTTGTGGCCATTCCATCCCTGGAGGCCTTCAAAACAGACTGAACTATTTGGCTGGCATGGTGCAAGGTGCCTGCCTTGGCAGCGGGGAGGGGGAGGTTGGACTATTAGATTTTGGAGGCCCCTTCCAGCCATATGACTTTCTTTGAATCCATTCAGAGGTTCCAGCAGTGCGTTGAGTCCTGTGCATTGGGAGGGGTGGGGGGGGCCCTTGTAAGACATCCTACACTCCTGTTTCACGAGCGAGATGCCAGTTTTCCTTCCAAAAACAAATGACCAAATAGCGATTCTGTTTGCAGCAAGAGACAAGATGCCTGAGACCTTTTGAGTAAATCATTTATTTCATTTCCCATTAAGACTCGCCCGTCCCTACCACCTTTGCCTGCAAGACCATTAAGCAGTTGGGCACGATTCCCTCCTGAGCTGATGTCCACTTGCTTGGTCTCTCTGCCAGTTGTGGGCAGTGCCAAGCAGCAGCAGCAGCAGCTCCCCTTTAGCCCAGGGAGAATCCGCCCTGCAGTGCCCGGCTGCTCTCTCCTCAACCCAGCCAGTGCGCCCCTGCCTGCATCTGTGGGTGGCAAGGAGGCTTGAAGGGGTCCTGGGAGCAGGAGATTCTTTGGCCGCAGGGAGTTTAGCTGCCTTCCTTCCCCAGAGGGCCTTGGAAGTAGCTGCGAAAGGCGGGAACCAAACCGCTGTGCTGGCCAGAGGCTGCAAGGGAAGGGCCCCTCCTCTGCCCCGCTGCCCAGCAAATCCAAACAGCCCCACCACCACCACTGCGGCAGTTCCAGCTGGCCTGAGGCTTCCTGAGATGCATTGCTGGTGGCAGCCGCACTGTGGGAGTGGGCACGTGGATAAGCCCTGCGGGAGGAGGAGCCTCCCTCACTCCTGCAGAACACCCCCCTCCCCCGGCCCCCATCGGTCACGCAGAAATGCAGCCCCACCCACCCACCCACGCTCACTCCCGACAGAGACCTCCCGCCCTCTGGACAGGCTGCTCCGGGGGAGGGGGGGGGAAAACAGTGGGGGCTCAGCAAAGGTTTCTGGGCTCCTGTTGACTGGCAGGTCTGGCTGGGTTGAAGGAATTGCTGGGGGGGGGGGGGGGGCTGAAAGCTTCCAGTTATTGCTTGATTTGGCCGCCGTCTCCTTCACTGACAAAGCGCTTCCGGCCCCTGAGGAGGAGGAGGAGGGGAGTTAGAGGCCCCCTCGGCTGTTCACAGGACCACCTGACCCTCTCCCATCTCAACTGGCTGCCACTTGTGCCCTCAAGCGTGAAGAACATCTGGACACAAGACTTTCTGGAACAGGCCAGGAAGCCAATTCACAGGCAGGGGATTTGGGGGGGGGGGGGTGTTTGTCAGTCCTTCTCTGAAGCCAATGTGGTTCCCCTGCCCGGGCAAAGAGGCTTGGGTGGCACCTACCGGGCAGGGCAGGTCTCCCTCAGCTGCCTGGTGATGACACCCTCCTCAAAGCAGAGATCCACCATCTGCTCCAGAATGCTGTGGGCCAGCGGCACGTCCAGACTGATGTCTCCGAGCTCACTGTAGACCCGCTGGAAGCCCTGAGACAGGCGGGAAGGGAGAGGGGGAGGCTTGGTGCAGGCTGGGTCTCAGGAGCCACCGCCCTGTGGGGGGCACAAAGGCTCAGCCGGAGCCCCTCCGGGTCTTACCCGGTTCATCTGATCCAGGGTCACCAGACCCGTCTGCCAGAGCACTTTCAACAGCTTCACCATCATGGCCACGGCCGTATCTCCCGAAGACTCCATCACCATCACCACAGCCTGCCATGAACATGGGGGTGGGGGGTGCATGAGCACACAGCAGGAGTGGGCAAGGCAGGGATTGCCGACCATCAGCCCAGAGGCCTCCGAAGCAGACCCTACTGGGCACCGGCATACCAAGGGGACCAGAGCTCCCTATCCTGGGCCTGGCCAGGCTGATCATGGCCTGCTCCCTCCCCACCAGCCGCAGAGGAGGAGAGCTCCTGCCCCGCTTCTTTACCTCATAGACAAGCTCATGGTGGAAGTGGGGCACCTCAAGCTGGCGCAGGCAGCGTTCGGCCTCAGACACCTCTCCAGAGAGCAGGAATTCCCGAAGCAGGAGGTTCATCTGAGGAAGGGGAGTTAGGGGCTACAGTCCAGCCAAGTTTCTGGTGGAGCTTCTCAAGGCTTTTTGGACGGCAGAAGACCCCAGGCTGGATGGGTTCTGCCTTCAGGATCCGATTGCTGGAGTCTCACAGCTCCCCCCCCCCCGGCCTCTTTATAGTTCCTGTAAACCCCCACACACACACACTTCACACTACTGCACACCCTGCCCAGGCCCTCCCCTTTATCCCATGCACCTGAGCTGCTCTGTGCTTCACCTGTGCCTTTAATAAGACATAAACTGGGTTTGGCACTTGCCACTTTAGCTATTTCCAGTCCCAAGCTTCAATTCATGAACTAATAAGAACCGTTGCTGGAATTGGCTTCTTATTCCCCTGCAGCCTTGCAGCTTCACAGCCTTTGCTTCCTGAGGCCTGCAGCTCCTTTGCGTGCTGGCTTCCCTTGAGCCTGGCGCAGTCTCCCTGCCTCCCTCCCTCCGCATGCCTGGCCCCAAAGACACCCCTCGGTCGGCCACTCCATCTCCTACTCCATGCGTTTGGCAGATGGGCAAGCATCCAAGGGCCACTGGAGAACCCCCGGAGAGGCAGTCGAGGGCAGACCAAGCTTCCCCACTTCCAGCTCTTCACCTCCTTCGTCAGATGCTTGACTGGCCTCTGGCCACCCCCCACGCCCCACACATTGTCCAGCCGATTGACGTCTCGCTTGATGCGCAGGAGGACGGCAGCCCGATCCAGGGCAGCCCTGCAGGGAAAGAAAAGCATATCCAGCAACGGAGGGAAGGGGCGGCTGTGCATTTTGTGTTAGCCCGGGGGTGGGGCCTCCTTCCCTCCCCCCCCCCCCCCCCCGCGACGGCATGGTATGCACGAGGCCGGCCCTCTCACCGTGCATGCTCACAGTCCACACGGCCCTTGTAGCGCTCGAGGAAGTTGAGGGGGAGCGCGTGGTCGGCCACAGCCCGGGCAATGAACTGACCCAGCATCTGCACAGGCAAGACAAGGGGCCGCAAGGTCAGGGGCCACGGTGTCCGGAAGAGGAAAGCCCCCCCCCGCCCCCCCCCCGGGCAGGACTGACCTGCGGCGCCTCAGGTGTGTCGAGGAGGAGGTCGGGGAGGTCGTGCAGCATCCCGTCGAAAGCAGCCGCCATGTCCTCGGCACTCAGCACCTTTCCCACCAAGTCCGAGAGCAGGCGGGAGGTCAGCTCGCGATGGCTGGCTTTCCCCTCCAGAGAGAGCACCACGGCCAGCGAAGACACGGCTGCCTTGTGACCCCCCAAGTTCAGATTCCGAAGCAGCTCCTGAGACAGGAGGGAAGGGGGGCCGGGTGAGGGCTGCGCCTCCACCAGTCCAGATGTGGCCCGTCCCGTGTGCTTCCCAGGGCTTCTGCAAGCAACAGAGCCATGGAGCTGACTCGTCTTGCGTGAAGGGTTTAAATCGGCTGGCAGGAGCTGCACTTTTAGTAAAGGCGAGATTATCTTCAAAGAGAATCTCACGTGACTTAAAAGGCCCATACAATGCGGAGGGACAAACACGCAGCAGGTCAAACTGCTCCAGAGAAGTTAACCCAATTAAAAAAAAACAATTATGTTAAACATTTTGTCCAATTTTCAAGGCATAAAAGAAGTGAACTTTTAAAAAGAAACCCCTCAGCCGTTTATGAAGTTTTGGCTTCCACCAGACAGAGAGCTCCTAAGAACAGCGCCCCCCCCCCCCCCAGGAGCCCTCAGAGGGCTGCAACTCAGCTCATTTCAGAGGGTGGAGGGGCTGCTTCCCTCAGCCCTTCTGCTGGGACCACACCTGGCGCTCCCCTGTGCCAGGAATGCCCCTCCAAGATGGCTGGGCACAAGCAAGGGGAAAGGGGCTTGGAGGAAAGTCCTCCAAGGCAGCCCCCTGGCCCAGCCCCCCCACTCCCCACTTTCATCGAGGTTTTCACTTTTTCCTTCTTTGGCCATCTCAGCTGGATCCAGTGGCTGACCAGGTGAACCTGAGTTCAGTGATCACAACTAGAGACAAGCATACTAATTAGAGCTTCTGCTGATTAGACAACCCAGCCCTCCTTCAGGCTCTGGGCCTGTGGCCGGTCCAGAGGCTTCCTCTTGCGGAGGGGGGGGGGGATTCCACTCCTGCTAAGACTCACCACCACTTCCAGAGTGTCTCCGTGTTCAAAATATTCCATCACCATTGGCTGCACGGTCTTCTCCAGCTCCTCTTCCTCCAGCTCAGGCACCACCGTGGCATAGACAGTCTTTCCCTAAAAAAGTCCAGCGGCCATTAAAGACCCCCCTTGCTGGGTTCCCTCCTGAGCCTCTGGGCCACCACCCAAGCCTGCTTCAGCCGGGGCCTCCAAGGGGGGAGGGCAGGAGCGCCCACCCTGCTGAACAACAGAGAGGCCAGCAGTGGATTGAAAAGAGCCCCCAATGCAGGCCAGGGGAGGGGGGCTCAGGGAGGGGGGGGGGCAAAGGCCGGCTGGGCTTTTGGGGACTTGCAAGCTTTGCCTGGGAGGCTCTTGAACGCCCCCTCCTCCCCCCAAGGCGGTACCTGTGCAGCCTCGTCGTAGTTGGGATCGCGGGCATCCGGCTCCTGGTAGCTGTAGACAAGCCCAGGCGCTCCCCAGACGCCTTTGCCCCCTGCCCCGCCTGGAAAGAGGGAGGCGGCCGTCAGGGCTGCTCCCCGGGCGGCAGCAGCGCCCGAGCTCCGGGGCCGCCCCGCGAAGGGGCCCCGAGGCCTCCCTCCCTACCTTTCTTGGGCAGGCCGCGGCCCTTCCCCATGCGGGACTTGCGGTCGTGGTTCTTGGCCTTCGGGCTGCTGGGCTCCGGCTCCGCTTCGCCCTTCTCTGGGGGGGCTTCCCGGGGGGCGTCGCGGGAGGAGGTCCGCCGCAGCCGCCGCTTCCCCTTGGCCTTCAGCCGGGCTTCGTGCAGCGCCTTCTCCTGCGGGCTCCACGGCGGAGCCTCCCCGTCCACCCCCTCCGGCTCCTCCGCCAGCGCATCCTCCGCAGCCGCCGCCTCGCCGCCCGCTCGCTCCGGCACCTGCTGGGGGGGGAAGGGCGGAGGCCGGGAGTCAGGCCGCGGGGGGGGGTCCTGCACGGGGGGCGGGGCGGGGGGGGTCTTATGGGGGAGGGGGGGCGGAGGCTCCTCCCACCCACCGCTGGCCTTTGGGGGGGAAGGGGGGGGCTCCGTGCTCGCTGGGGGAGGGGAGGGGAGGGGGGAGGGGGCGGCCAGGAGGGCGGCCAATGGCAGCGCCGCGGAGGGGAGCCGCCCCCGGCCGGACGGGGCTCAGTGCGCGGGGAGGGCAGTGCATTACTTGCCGGCGGGAAGGGGCCGCGGTGGTCCCGCAGCAGCTCCCCTGAGCTGGCCGGGATGGCCGAGGCCGACATGAGTCGCCCGCGCGAGAAACAGAGAGGCCGCCAAGTCAGCCGCCACCGCCGCCGGAAATGCGGCCGGAAGAGGCGGGGCCGACGAGGCCGAGGCTGCCGGGACTGGTAGTCCGGCCGGCGTGGCGCTTCCCCGCAGAGGCCTCAGATCGGGAGCGCGAAGGATGCTCCGCCCGTTCCCTCCGGGCCTGCTTGCGGCACCGCCTGTTTCCCAGCGCTCTGGGACGGGGTTGTCCCAAAGGCGCCCCCCCACACACACTTCAAAAGGCAACTGGACCTTTTTTCCTTGAAGGCGTTTCGCTTCTCATCCAAGAAGCTTCCTCCGTTCTTCAGGCTGAAGACAAAGTGCTTTGGAAGGAGAAAAAGGGTGGGCTCAACCCCCCCCCCCCGCAATCCCCCAGCCAGGCCTGGGGGAAAGCCTTGTGGGCAGCGCTCGAGACCCCGTCGTCCGTCCCCCCTTCCTGGGCAGCCTCTGTCTCTGGGGCTGTCGGGAAAGCGGGGCTGCATGGTCTGCCTGCCGTCTCTCCTTTCTTCGTGGGCTCTGTTCTCTCCCCCCTCCCCATTTGCCCCGAAGGAAACTCGGACAAGAGCTGTCGAGAACAGAGGGATTTGGGGAGAACCTCTTCGGCGAAGGCGGCAGGGCCCCCTGAATGCACCTCCCGGTGGGACCTGGATGCGAACCTGATGCTGCTAGGAGTTACCTGATCGGCCTCTCCCGACACACAATCCTACCTCTTTCTCAGAATTGATTAAAAGCCTTTTTCTCTTTAAATTCCTAATACATCTGAGAGTTTTCCTTTCCCTGGTGCTCTGCGGTCCAGCAGGTCAAGGACAGCCCCTCTGAAGCCCTTGGCCTTTGGGGGGGGGGGGCGGGGGGGGGACAGGACAGGGTAGTGGGCAGCCTTTCATGTTCTGCCTTGCTGGGTCAACTCCTGCATCAGTGACCTTGGGGAAATTGGCAAGGTTCAGACTCGGAGGTTGAAGAGGGCTGTATGCTTAACAAATTTAACCCATGTTCTGTATCCGCACATTGCACCAAACTAGAAACTAACCGTAGGCTGACTTACGACAAAATCTGCCAAGAAAAATAAACCCCAACCGAAGATGACACCAGGTTTCCCCAGAGAAAGATACTATCTATAGGACAAACCGCCCTATAGGATCGCCGCCCTGGGTCCTAACAAGGAGAAGGGCGGGGTATAAATTTAATAAAATAAAAAATAAAATAAATAAATAAAACCACCTTGGGAAGCTGCGAAGTATATGACAACCTTTATTTCTTTAGCCTTTCGTCTTTCACACAAGAGGAATGTAGAAATCAGTGATCCGCTTCGGCCTGGCCAAGATCTCCAAGCGTATGACTGACAGGCAGCCTCTGAAGCCAGGAAGGGCCTTCCCTGAGTCCCTGGGAGCATTGGGACACCTGCCTGGGCTGCCTCCCATCGGCCTCCTCCAGCCGCCCAGCAACAGGGTGAAGACAAATGGCGGCCAAAAGCTTCAGAGAGGCCAGGAACCACCCGGGGCATTTTGGTGTCCGAGAGGTAACAGCTTTTGTTAAGGCCAAGAGGCAGACGGCTCAAACAGGAAAAGGATTTTGAGGGCTGGGGACAAATGGCGCACCTTCAGGACCCTGCCTAAGGAGAGGAAACCTGGCCTCCCAGAAGCTGGAGCAGGGACAAGGCAGGTTGGGCAGGTGGAGGGGGCCAGGCCTTTGCATCACCTGCGCAGCCCCCCTCATCCCCCTCCCAAACACCCCAAGGAATGCCCCAATTGCACCTGCCAGCATCCCAGTACCCGATGCCCTCTGAAGGGGAGCGGGTAACCGAACCAAGAGGGAGGGAGTCCTGCAGCAGCAGCCCCTCCTCTGGCTCCCTGCTCTTTCAAGCAGCCCAGGAACCGGACCAGTGGCCCCCACCCAGTCCTACAGCCCAGCCAAGCCTCCCAGCCGGGATGAGGAATTGCCCTGAGTCAAAGCACGAGGCGGCTTCTTTTGGATTTGCTCCTATACCAAAACCAGGGGTTGCCCATTGCCAGGGGGCCCTCGTTGCAGAATCTTGCAGGAGCAAAGAAGCCCTGCGTGGGACTGGCTGTTTCGTGCAGGGCAGGCGGAGACCAGGTGCCGGAGGCCCAGCTGGATCCAGGGCTGCTGCTCAAGCCTCCGAAGGGTGGTTGTTCATGCAGGAGAGGGCGGGCAACTTCCAGTGGCGGGCCCCATGCAGCCGCAGCGCCAGCCACTCCTGCTGGGCGAGGCTCAGGTAGGTCTGGGAGTTTGTGCCACCTCCTGGGGCACGGCTCAGCAAGTCAGCTGCCCAGCTCTCTGGCCCAGCTCTCACACGGACGGGCAGCCCTTCCAGGTGCTCCAGGTTGCTGAGGCTGCCTGGGCTGCCATGCCAGGACCGCATCCCGTCACGTGAGCCTGGAGCAGAGGGGGGGGGGGGCTCAGCTCAGAGGCAGCAAGGCAAAGGCCACCAAGCAAGAGAGCCAGCAAGGGCAAGAACCCTGGGCAGCATGGATTGGTGGGCACAAAAGGCTCTTGCACCGGGACATCTGGGGCTCTTTCCCAGCCATGCCGTGTCTCCGCAGCTGGGACCCTTCTGGGCTCCAGATCCCAGTCCTTGGCCACTTCCCTCTAGCCAGTCCAGTGCCCCCCTTCCACAGGGCCAGGCGGACGAGTGCTCACTACCCTCCTGCCCCTCTGCCTCCCCCAGGCGGCACTCACAGCACTTCTGCAGGGCGTCCCAGCTGCGTGAGGACAAGGCGCCCCTGCTGGGCTGCTGGAGGAGGCAGGCGATGGCGTTGTCCATTTGTTGGAAGACCCGAAGGGAGAGAACCAGTTTCTTCACCTCTGCGGGCAGCTCGTACTCCTCCGACTGCAGGGCTTCGCGCACCACATCAAAGTCCCGCTTCAGCTGCAGAGCTCCCTGAAGGCTGAAAGGGTCAGTTGGCAAAGGGCGCCTGCCAGCTGGGCCAAAAAGGGCCCTCCGACAGGCCAACTCACCTGAACCTGATCTTCTGGGCCAGAATGTGCTCCATCCAGACTTCCAAGAAGGCCGTTGTGACCTGGCTGAGGACCAGAGCCTGGGAATCCCGGGGCAGCGACCGGACGCCTTGCAAGATCGGAGCTAGGACAATTTGGGCTGCAGCCTGGGCATACTCGCTGGCATCAGAGGGCGGCTCTGCAAAGGTAGGGCGGGTGAGGGCAGGGCAGTCAGAGGCGGGCAATGGCTGCTTCCCTCCTCGGTGCCCCCCCCCCACCCGCCCCTTCGGATGATCTGCAAATCCCTGTTTGACGGAGAAGGGGACGTGGAGGAAGAGGCTCGGCCAGCCCGAATGAGCCACCAGTGCCCGGCCTTGCAAAGGCAGCCCTGGTCCTCTGCCACCTTCTGTTCACGCATACCTGCCTGGAGGGCGAGACGCCAGTATTTGCCAAGCGGCATGGCCTGTCCGAAGACCTCTGCTGACACGCGTCTGCAGTCCACACAAAACAACTCCAGCACGTCGTTTGCAAAAAGCTGTGGGGGAGAAAGGGTGGCATGTGCAACTCTGGGCTGCCTCATGCCTCTACCCTGGCCGTGCCAGGAGCCCAAGGGCCCTTTTTGTCTTCTCCTTCATTCTCCTCCTCCAGGCTCGACATCACTGGGGTCCTTAGAGCCTTCCCTCTTTGCCCAGGAAACAAACTCAACTGCCCGGCGTCCGCCTGGGCCCAGCCAGTCAAGGAGCCACCTTCTCTGCTAGTGAAATTGCCTTGCTCGGTCAGAACATTAAGCTGGAACTGACTTTCCTACAACCCACAATTTGGAATACCTGGGAGGCTACAAGCTCAAGTCAGCTGACGACTTTGGGCCACTCCCCCATTTCTTGGCCCAATCCGCTCCACAGGGTTGTTGGGAGAAAATAGGAGGAGGAAGCCTGATGTGCACCCCGTTGAGTTGCAGAAAGCGAGGTACAGGCACAAAATGCTGTAAATAAATCCACACTTCCATATCCTGCTCTTATGTGTGGCTGAGAATTATTGTGAACCGTTTTGAAGAGTTGTTCTGCACTCCCAGCACTTCCGACATCTGCTCTCTAGCCCTTTAACTGCCCTTATTACTTCCCTGTAGCCAGCTTCTTTGACCGGATCCTCCTCAGGAATTCCACACCAAAGCCTGGCCAGCCAAGAGACTCCTGGGAACTCCTGGCCAGAGCAAACAGGAAAAGGAGCAGCCCTGGCCAGAGAAGAAAGCCTGACCAAGAGGCTCTGGGAGGGAGGGAGGGAGGGAGGGAGGTTCCCCTGGGGAAGGAAGGAAGGCTTCTTCAGACAGCCAGAGGAGAAAAACTGGGGGGGGGGGGGAGAAGGAGGGGGGTGCTGTGAGTCCAGGCAGAAGAGACCAGGTTCCTCTCTGGGTCGACTGAGGGGAGGTCACCAGCTTGACCTTAGCAAAGCGTGAGAGGCTTTTGAAGGGGACTGCACCCCTACCTGGAGGGCTGAGTCCTGGAGGGTTATGCCATGAATTACAAGGGTGAGGACACTGTTGACCAGGAGTGGAAGGGGGCTCTTGTTCTCTATTCTCCAGGGCATTCAGTTGCCCCCCTGCCCCCAAGTGGCCAACTAGAGGAGTCAGACAGGAAACCAGGCTAAGGGCCCTTCTGGTGCTCCTATCATCTCTGGAGGCCCTTCGCCCACAAGTAACTAGAGGAGGCAGACCCTCTAGCCCAGGGGTCCCCTACCTTTTTTGCACCAGGGACCGGTTCCATTTTAAAGAAAATTCTGCGGACCGGCTGTGTGGCTCAGCAGTCATGTGACTGGGTGGGCGTGGCCAACTTGGAAAATGTGAAACTCACTTAACAACGGTCTTGGTTAACAACCAAACTTTTGGGCTCAATTGTGGTCATAAGTTCTTTCTTTCTTTCTTTCTTTCTTTCTTTCTTTCTTTCTTTCTTTCTTTCTTTCTTTTTCTTTCTTTCTCTCTCTTTCTCTTTCTTTCTTTCTTTCTTTGTCTTTCTCGCTTTCTTTCTTTCTCTTTATTTCTTTCTCTTTCTCTCTCTTTCTTTCTCTTTCTTTCTCTTTCTTTCCCTCTTTTCCCCCCTCTCTTTCCCTATTTCTCTTTCTTTCTCTTTCTTTCTTTTTCTTTCTTTCTCTTTCTTTCCCTCTTTCCCCCCCCTCTTTCCCTATTTCTCTTTTTCTCTCTCTCTTTTTCTCTTTCTTTCTTTCCCTCTTTCTCTCTCCTTCTCTCTCTTTCTTTCTTTCTCTCTCTTTCCCTCTTTCTTTCTCTCTCTCTCTTTTCTTTCTCTCTTTCTCTCTTTTTTCTTTCTTTCCTTTCTGTCTTTCTTTTTTTCTCTTTCTGTCTGTCTTTCTCTCTCTCTCTCCCACTTCCTTTTTCTTTCTTTCTCTTTTTCTTTCTCTCTCTCTCTCTCTCCTTTGTTTGCCCATCTGTCACTCTATGTGTGTGTGTGTGTGTGTGTGTGTGTGTCACATTCAGGCACTTAAATCACTCATTCTGTGTCTCTGTCTATCTTTCTCTCCCTCCCTCCCTCCCACTCTCTGTCTCTCTGTGTGTGTCTGTCACTCTCTGATTCCCCCCTCCCTCCCTGTCTCTCTCTGTGTCTGTGCCTCTCTCTGCTTGTCCAACAACCTTCCTGGGTCACAGGGACCTCCAAGGCCACAGGCTTACTTGGATGCTGGTGGCTGCCGCATGGACTTGCAGGCTCAGCTCCCGCTCCCAATGAGAGGCCACAGGGCCCTGCTTCCACCCGTCCTCCAAGAAGGCCCTGCTCACCAGCACCAACATCTCCCTGGCTTCGGTTTTCAGCAGCTGCAAGAAAAAGCTTCTGTCCTTGCAGGTTACAACAAGGCATCTCCTCTCCTCTCAACCACCAGAACCCCCTCCCTCCCTTCTTCAGGGATGCTTGCATGGCCAGGCCCATCCAGAACCCCTGTCTTTGGAATGGTGAGTTCCAGAAGGCCTTTCTCCCAAGCCGTTGGATAAAATACAACCGAGGAAGACGGAGGTCTGCTTCTGCCAACTGCAGGCCAGGTGGGCTCGGGTTCAGCTGCTCACCTGCAGATCCCCTTGGGCCACGAGGAGGAACTGGCCGAGGGACCAGGAGGCCAAGTACTGGTAGGCTTTGCTCATGGTCCAGTAGGAAGAGGCATGGCAGGTAGCCACCGCAAGGGAAAGCAGGTGCAGAGAGAGGCTGACAGGGACCAGGCTCTGCCCTGTGAAAGAGAAACCAGCTCAGCTGGCAAAGCACCCTCCCCGCCTGCCCCCCCTCAACACCAAGGCAAAGAACCAGTTGGAAGACCCACCTGGGCCACCAGGGAAAGGCTGGCTCTCCAGGCGTCTCATGCTGAAGGCCAGGAGCAGGAAGAGGCTCTGCAAAGCCTGCCCTGTCTGGCTGCAGGCCACGGTCGTGGGCTTGGGCAAGCACCTGTCCACAAGGCTGGCGCCCAGAGCGCGGCAGAAACCTGGGCAAAGAGGGGTCAGAATGCAGTTCTCCCTGCAGCAGCAACCCTGATGCCTTCCAAACAGGATGGGGATTGCCCTGTCTTGAGCCATCCCAACCCAGGCTGCCCACAGCCCCCCTCCTGACTCTCCCCCGCAAGGACCCTACCTGGGTCCCATTGCCACAGGGCGTCACGCTTGAGCAGGCAAAGCGCCACCTCCTTCAGTGCCTCTGCAGCCTCCGCAGGCAGGCAAGCTGGAAGCAGAAACAGGCGTTCATGCTGGACTCAGTCTGGCAGGGGGCAAAGCCTTTGCTCTCCCCAGGAAAGACGACGGAGGGCAGGGCTTCATGGGGCAGGCGGGGGGTCTGAGAGCAGGCAGGCAGGGCCCTGCTGGGGGACATTCCCCAGCATCAGGGAGGTGGAAGGTCTGAGAGCTGCCAAATTCTAAAGTGTTCATCAAAATGACCAAGATGCGGAGCTCTGCAAACTCCACAAAGCACACACAAAAGGGCCGGCAGGGATGTGGACCCACACAAGGCGTCAACAGCTCCACAGTCCCCTCTGTGAAAGGCTCCTCTGCCCCCCCCCCCCATGGAAACACCCCAACCGAGGGACAGGCAGAGGGCAAGCCACATCTCCTCCAGTTGCACTCACTGAGGCCAAGATGGCAGCGCTTGGGCTGGAAACGTTTTGAGTGTCACATGCTGAGCAAGAGAAAAAATCCCATGAAATATTCTCTCCAGGAAATGGGGACCCTGCTGCCCATGCGCCGTTCTTGAAGGTCCAGCCTTCTCCTGGCCAGGGCAGACCTCAGACGGGCAGAGCCGGGGCCCAAGGAGGCATTTCAAGGCCCTGCAGAAACCTTTCCTCCCCCCAGCCAGCACCAAGCACTCATCCCTGCCCCCTCACCTGCCTGACTTACCCTCCGCCACAGCGTCGGTCACCTGCTGGCCCAGGGCAGCCCCGGCCCCCCTCTGAAACGGAGCCCAGTGTGCTTGGAGCTCCAGCTGGCGCGCCCAGGAAGCCGACACTGCTTTCCAGAAGACAGGCCGGTATTCAGCACAGAGCATTGCAGCCGCTCCGGCAAAGGAGGCATCCCGCCAATCAGAAGGCTTCCAGCTGGGGAGTGCAGTAGGGCCCAGGCCCTGAGCTGCTTCTGGGGGAACCTGGGGCTGGTCCCACTTGGGCCGGTGCAGGAGGCGGTGTCTCAGGCCGCCAGTGGACGCAAGCAATTCTGGCAGCAACGCTGTGACCGCCTCCTCCTCCTCCTCTCGGCACAAGGCCTGCAGGCGTGCAGGGAGGCTCGGGTGGCTGGCCCCTGCCTGCTGCCAAGGGAGCAGCAGAGACAGTCTCTCGCCGGCCAGGCGTCCTCTTTCGGCGGCCAAGACAGCCAGCACCCTCTCCACGGAGAAGGCCTGCACCCCCTGTTGCCCTGGAGCCCCAGACCCCAGCTTGGCTCCCTGAAGGCCCCACTCGCTCAGCCCCTGGTTGTAGCTCTCCAGGCCCCGGAAGACCTCCGAGAGCAACGGCGAGGGCCCAGGGGCCGAGTGCCACAGTAGGGCGTCCAAGCATCTCTCCAGCAGGCAGAGGGCCTGCAGGGCCAGCAGCTGGAGGGACCGCTTCATGCGCTGCAGCGCCTCAGGCTGCCGAAGCAGCAGGGGCCTCAGCCGGGGGTCCCTGCGCAGGTGGCACTCCAGGCAGCCCCAGTGAGAGGTGTGCACCCGCAGCTCCTGGCAGAGTCCCCGCAGCAGGAGGCCCCCATCAGTGCTCTGCCTGCCGGCCGGTGTCACAAAACAACACTCAGCTTCCATCAAGCGGCGCACAAAGTCAGAAGCCGCTTTAAGGCGCCGGCAGTAGTGGCGAGCCAGGCGCAAGCAATGTTGGTGCTGCAGCAGGCCGTCCACTCTCTTGCGCTGAAGGGCCACGCTGCTCTCCCTGGTCCAGTAGGAGAAAGCCCCCCTGGCCGGGTCGGGGGCCGCTTGGAGGCCTGTTGTGCGCAAGCAGCAGCTCATCCCCAGGTGGTCCACTTGGGCCAGGTGGGCCAGGCCGCCGGGCACCTCCTCCTCCTCCTGAGCTGCGCTGCCAAGCTGGGGCAGAAGCAGGAGATGCCGGGCGGGGTGCAGGTGGGCGGGTAAAGGCACCTCTGCTTCAGGGAAAGGCCTGGAGATCTCTGCCCACAAACCTGACCCTGTGGGGACAACAAGGTGTGCTGACAGCCCCTCCTGGGCTTCTCACCGCCTCCCCACCACCCCAGACCCTCCGGCCTCCCCCAGTGTGGGCGCTGCGGGTCCTGGAGCAGAAAGGAAGGCCAGGGGGAGAGGCCCCTCCTCCCTGCCCCCCAACCCGCTTCTGCAGGGGGGGGGCTTCCCTTGCCTTCCTGGGGGGGGGGGGTTCTCCCTGGGGAAAACATGGGGGAGCCCCGCGGAGAGCAGCCCGGCTCCGTTGCCCTCCCAGCAGAACCCCGAGAGGCGGCCAAGGCAAACCCTCCCTGGGCGCCTTCCAGAAGGGGGAAGTCCCCGCCGCGCTTCAGCCGGAGGCTTCAGGCCAGAGGAGACCGGAGCGCAGCACCCCCCACCCCCACACACCCTCCCTCGGCTTACCAGGCTCGGGGTCCATAGCCCGCCGCTCCCTTCCGCGGGGAGCTCGGGGGGGGGGGGGGAGCCGCTCCTTCGCCCGGAGCGCCGTTGCCGGGCGAAGGAGCTCCAGGGGCGGGGCGGGGCGGGCGGCAGTCACGTGGCGGGGGGAGGCGCCAGGCGTTCCCCCCCCCCCCTCACGCGGGCCCTGGCCGGAGCGCGGGGGCTGCGCGGCTGCTTTCCGCGGAGGTTTCGTGCTTTCTGCGCCACGAAGCTTCCAAGGGCTTCCTTCAAGGCGCTGGGCAGGCGGGAGGCCAGGCGGGAGGGAAGGGGTCAGCAGCAGCCCCTCCTGCCCCCAGCCAGCCAGAGCAGGGCGCCCGCGGTCCCCCTGCTCCTATGAGGAGAGGTTGGAGCCGCTTCCTCCCGTTTCCCCTCCGGCCACCACCCTGGGAGGAGGACCGGGCTGAGCGGCGGACCCCCTCCCCCGCCGCCGCCGCCGCCGCAGGTTCTCCTGCATCTCCTGCCCTGTGCAGGATGGACCGAATACGGTACCAATCGCACTGGGCGTCCGGGAAACGACCGCTGCTCCTGCAGTTGGATGTGAGCAGGAGCCTCTCGGGCAGACACCCCCCCCCCCCAAAAGCCTCCCTACCCTTGGGTTTTCTCTGTTGGTGGCTGAATGTGTCAAGCAATCTCTCCATCTATTCAGCGAATGCTGCGTTTGCTACGCAGACCCTTTAAATTAGGTAAAACCCCCAATCCCCCCTTATACCTCCCTCACTTTCAGAGGAAGCCCGAGGGTGTAAACACTCCCCCTAGGCCTTGAAGGATACCCAGCTCAGAGGACCTCTGCCTGGCGTGAAGGTAGCCACTCTGGGGGGCTCCTGGCCAGATGGTAAGGAAGGACCTCCTGGCTTCCCTGAGGCTGGCTTTAATGAAGGGAGGGGGACGACTCCCCCCAAGTCCTTTCTCACCAGCACAACTGCTCCGAACTACTTTTGCTCTTCATTGGATTATCTAGCTGTTGTTTCATTTGATTTCTTTTGATTTTCATCCTTCACAGTGCCAATTTCAGTTTAACATTAATTCTGTTCTCATTGTAGATCAGTATGTTTTTATGATCGCTGGGCATAGGAATATTGTACTACGTTATGTGTTTTAATTTTATGCATGATGGAACTATGAACTGACTCAGCAGACAATTGGAATAGTGTAATTAACAAGGTTTTAATCCCATTGCAATAGAAACGTGTGAAACGTAGGGGAAGGAGAACTCAAAACATTAATATATTCATCTAGTAAAACACACAGAGACAGGCTGGTGTAGCGGCTGAGGCACCAGGCTAGAAACCCCAGAGCCTGAGTTTTACTCCCACTTAGTCCCAAAGCCAGCTGGGTGACCTTGAGCCAGTTACTCCCTCCTGTTGTAGGAAGCAGACAGTGACAAACATGGTAAAGGTAGTGATCTGTACAATAAAAAAATAATTTTCAATGACCAACATTTTTAATTCTCTCCGCATTTTTCAGTCTAGCGAGAAACAACAAAGCAGGATACTAACTTCCCAGACGGATGTTACAATTAATAAATATTTGAAACGTTTTAAGGGTTAAAAGAGATGCAGTCAGTCCAAGCAGTCTCAGCCCTGTTTTTCATCCAATCTTCTGCTCCAATGAAGCATATATTTCAGAGAAACTAAAGACAAGAAACAATGAATGGAAACTGATGTAGGAGCTGAGTAACCTGGAATTAAGGAGAAACTTCCTAACAGTGAAGCTGTAGGTGCTCCATCACTGGAGGTTTTTAAAGAAATCTGAAATAAGGGCTTCTGCCTGAGCAGGGGGATGGACTAGAAGACCTCCAAAGTCCCTTCTGGCTCTATTCTGATTGAAATATACCCTCATTTACAAAAAAAAGGGGGGAAAGCTACTGCCGGGAAGCCAGTATACAGAATAAGCCTCTGCACAAGGCCGTCCTGCAGGGCCCACTCCTTCCTGGATGCAGGCAACGTCCGAGGCACCTGGAGGCCTAGCGCAGAAGGCCTGGAAGAGCTGCTTTGCTGGGCTGGCACTGGGGGCAGGGCAGGTGGTGCCAGTCCAGGAGGCCCTTCGGTTTCCACGCAGGGAATCTGGGGCTGCTGGCACAGAAGCAGCCGGCGGCTCCTCCAGCCCGGGAGACCCTCTTTCTCGTTCGCCCGCTAGGCGTGGCGCCTCCGGGGGTTGAAGTGAAGCCTTCCGAGGGCGCCACTCTCTCCCGGGGCGATGCCGCCTCTCCGCCCCCCCCCCCGTCCCCCAAGCACCCCTGAAGAGAGGACCCCGTCGGGCGTTGGGGGGGGGGTAGAGCCGAGGGCCGTATCTGCATCTGCATCCGCGTCCGCCTGAGTCGCCCGTTGCTCTAACGGCTCCCCTCCGCCTGGTTCTCGCCGTCGCCTGACAACGGCCTCACCCGCCCCCTCCCTCCCCTCCCCTCCCCTCCCTCAGGCGTTCTTTGCGCAGACTCCCGCGCGTTCGCGCCGTTGGCCCCGCCCTCTCCCCGCCACCGAGCCAGAAGGGCGGCCTCTCGCTGACTGCCGGAAGGAGGCCGCGCCTTCCGCTTCCGGAGGAAAGGCTGCAGCTACCCGCGCTGCTCCTGTCCGCCAGGGGGACCCTCGAGAGGCGCCGCGCTGCCGCTGCCCGCTGCCCTTCTTAGCGGGACCATGGGGAGGCTGGCGGTCGGGGAACGGAGAGGAGGCGGAGGCGGGCGGGCGGGCGGGCGGGCGGGCGCTCTGGCCGGCAGTGGGAGCGGTGGCAGCGGGTCAACCTTGGCCCTGTGAGCGGGGAGGCGAGGCGTGCAGAGCTTGCGGGAAGGGCCTGGCCGAGACAGGCGAGACTGTCGCCGTCAGCAGGGAAGCCGAGGCCAGGAAGCGCCGGCAGCGTCTTGGGGGCGAAGGTCTCGGAAGGCGCAGGGCTGCGGTTGCGGGGAAAGAGCGGCGGGATGGCGGCCTCGGGCTCGGTAGAAAAGCGAAGGCGGAATACTTATTTTATGTATTTATTTATTCAGATTTCTAGGCCGCCCCCTCTCTCCCCGAAGGGACTCGGGGCGGTGTACAGGTATAAATTGAAATTATCAAAACCATAACAATACATATAAGCTAAAATCAAATTAAATAGTCCTCTGTACAAATTTATAAAAATTAAAAACTAAACCCATAAAACCGAATAAAATAATTTAAAATTACAGACTGGGGCGGGAAGCGTGAAGTTAGGCCATGAATAGGAATAGAAATCGGGCCTCTTCCAACCCTCCCTGCGGAATAAGGCCGACTGGCAGCAGGCTGGGAACGGGGCCCTGGGAGCTGCCGGGCCTTTAGAACCGGAGAAGGCGGACAAGAAGCCAAAGGAGAAGTGGGAGGGAGGGTGCGAGGTAACCCCGGTGCCTTTGAAAGCAAAATAAAAGGCCTTGGGGCGTCTCATTCGCAGGCCAGCCAAGAACAATGTTTTGGGAATTGCTTGGCTTGTTTCAGCCACCCAAAGTTAACAAGAGGGCTTCTTGTGCCAAAAGACTATAATGTTCCTGTGTCTGCATTCAACTTTATAATTGAGGCTTTGAATGTTGATACAGACTTTCCAGGTCCATATCTGCCTTCCTTCAAGCAAGGCCAGATCAAGAAACAAACTGCAGGGACTCCAGGAATGCTCCTTATGGTTGTAGGGAACAACATGAAAGAATCTTCTCCAGGTTTCTGTCTGCCATAGTCCGCTAAACAAAACAAAGACAGGATTATTTTGACTGACCACCTTTCTCACGCTTTCCACCTTCTAGGGAACCGGCCGAGTCTGTAACGCTTCCACCTGCCTTCCTGGTCCCAGGTCAGCTCCACATTCCTTTCTGCTGGGCAACACTGGACGGCGGAGGATGGCTTTCGATGCTTCAGTCAGGGCGTCCGTCTTGCTTACTCGAGCCTCTTGTGGTCCCCTTTCAGATTTGAATGGAGAGCCTTACTGGTATAGTGTGATTAACTCTGCCAGGTATGAGAACTGGGAAGACAGCAGTGAGGAAGCAGAGGAAGACCACGACAATGACGATGTTCGGAATAGTCCTTGCACCACATTCTGCGGTTTTCGGAGGGCCTTTTTTGGCCACCTTCTCCCCTAAGCAGCCATCTGGACGTTACTCTTTTGGGCTTCCCTTTGCTCCAGAAACCGCAACTTACAGCTGAGGTGAGTCAGTGCTTATTTGACTCGCTTCATCTTTGGAAAGCTCCCAGGTCTGAATTACCACATTCCCTGATAGCTCTTGATCTAAACAAAGCCACTTCCCAAAGGGGGAGCAAGAAACTGACCAGTATATAGGAAGGTTGGGTCTCCCCAAATTATCGGAGGAGGTAAGGCAAATTTTCAATAAAGAAATTACAGAAAGTAAAGTTCGGGTGGAAATTGAAAAGCAAAAAAACAGGAAAACCCCTGGCACAGATGGGCTACCCACGGAATTTTATTTAAAAAACCTTAGACATGGTAGCAAAATATATTACAGACGTCTTTAATGGAGTCCTCTTTGAAGGTCGGATAACCTTCCTGGACAGAGGGTTATATTTCCTTGATCCCTAAGGAAGATTTATCACTGATCAGAAACTACAGGCCTATATCTCTCCTGAATGAAAGGGTTCCTGGATCAGTACATCCACAGTGATCAAAAATAGGTTTCTCCCACATAGACAAATAAGAGATAATTTGAGGATGATTATCAACGCCCTGGAGTATTATGAGGCCCATTCGGATAAAGAAGCGTCATTTATCTTTATCAATGCCCAAAAGGCATTTGATAGAGTCAATTGGAAATTTATGTTTGCCTTGTTGGAAAAGATGGAATTTGGGGATAATTTTATGCGGGCGATAAGATCTATCGGTTGGGTTTTAAGGGGTTCAAGGGTGGCGGGTGGGTCCGTTTACGTTGGCTTAACTGAGCAGAGTACGAGACCAGCTGATAACGGCGGAAGTAAGGGTAGAGGGTCTGACGTAAGGAGGGGGGCGAAGGTCGATCCCACAGAGGGCCTTTCCATCCAAATGGCCAAGGGGAGGGGCAGGTATGACGGGAGCCGGGGGTCGTATCAAGTTTCGGGGGCGTGCATACCCGCTATTTAAGAGCGGTCGCCCGCCCCGACCCCCTGGGCTCCTCCCGTAATCTAGGAGGTGAGGAGTTACAGAGCCTGGGCCCGAGGCTGATGTTGTGCAACGCCAGGTCCATGGTGAACAAAGCCGATCTTATACGATCTAATCTCAGAGGGGGACCTGGACCTGGTGGGTATTACGGAAACCTGGTTGGGGCACGAGGGAGGTGTTCCCCTCGTTGAGATGTGCCCACCAGGTTACCTAGCACTTCATCGGCCAAGGGCCCAGGGTAGGGGTGGGGGAGTGGCGGTTATTATTAAAGAAAGTCTTCAGCCAAGGGAGGCCACTGTGCCTCAGGTAGTCGGGTGTGAATCTCTGTATGTGAAATGGGGACTTGGGAGGCAGCTGGGCCTGCTGGTCTTGTACCTGGCTCCCCGCTACGTGTCAGCGGCCCTGCCCGAGCTCCTCGAGGTTATCGCTGAGGTGGCGGTTGGCACCCCAGACTTTTAGTCATGGGGGATTTCAACCTGCCATCGGTAGGCGATTCGTCTGAGGTGGCTCGGGAGTTCATGGCCTCCATGACGGCCATGGACCTGACCCAAGTAATTCAAGGCCCCACACATACAGGGGGAAACACGCTAGACCTAATTTTTGCCTCTGGCCAGTGGTTGAGTGATCTAGGAGTAGGGGAATTAGTCATCGAACCCCTGTCATGGTCAGATCACTCGCTCCTGCAGCTGGATTTTCCGACCGCTAAACCCCACCGCGGGGAGGCGGAACCCGAGATTCCCAGATGGTTCCGCCCCAGGCGCCTGATGGACCCGGAGAGGTTCCAGACGGAGCTTGGGCCTATGCCTGTAACCCTCACCCACGACTCGACCGAGGACTTAGTGGCCACATGGAATAGTGCGGCCACGGGGGCCTTGGACCGGGTCGTGCCCTTGCGGCCTCTCACGCGGCGTCGATCCACCCTGGCCCCTTGGTTTTCTGAGGAGCTAAGGGTGATGAAGCGCCGCAAGAGATGCCTAGAGAGCAGATGGAGGTCCACTCGTTCCGAATCCGACCGAACACTAGTGAGGTCTTACACAAAGACCTACCTAGTGGCAATAAGAGCGGCAAAACGTAGTCATCTTGCCACCCTTATTGCGTCCGCAAATAACCGCCCTGCCGCCCTGTTCAGAGTGACCCACTCCCTTCTCCATCAGGGGTCGCGGGAAGCTCCCTTGCAGGGTAGAGCAGAGGAGTTTGGAAGTTATCTGCAGGACAAAATCGCTCGGATTCGGGACGACTTGGCCTCCATTTCGATAGATCTGGGCGGACTGTCCGAGGCAGGTCTTGAGACCGTTTTATGGGACGAGTTCGACTTTGTTACTTCCGAAGACATGGACAGGTTGCCGAGGCGACTGAATGCCACCACATGTTTATTGGACCCGTGTCCCTCCTGGCTGGTACTGGCCTCCTGGGAGGTGACACGAGGCTGGCTCCAGGGAATTGTGAACGCTTCTCTTAGTGAGGGGTTCTTGCCGGCCTCCCTTAAAGAGGCGATGGTGAGACCCCTCCTCAAGAAGCCCTCCCTGGACCCAGCATTGCTGACTAATTCTCGTCCGGTCTCCAACCTTCACTTTTTGGCGAAGGTTGTAGAGAGTGTGGTGGCACAGCAGTTCTCTCGACACCTGAAGGAAACTGCTTATCTAGACCCGTGCCAGTCCGGCTTCCGACCTGGGCACAGCACCTAGACGGCATTGGTCGCGTTGGTGGATGATCTCTGGAGGGCCAGAGATAGGGGTTTCTCTTCTATCCTGGTCCTATTAGATCTCTCAGCGGCTTTCGATAGCATCGACCATGGTATCCTATTGCACCGACTGGAGAGGTTGGGATTGGGTGGCACTGTTTTACAGTGGTTCTCCTCCTACCTCTCCAGTCGGTCGCAATTTGTATTGGCAGGAGGGCAGAGGTCGACCTCGAGACCACTCATTTATGGGGTGCCTCAGGGGTCGATCCTCTCACCCCTCCTGTTTAACATCTACATGAAGCCGCTGGGTGAGATCATCTGTGGTTGAGGGGTAGAGTACCATCTGTACGCTGATGATACTCAGCTGTACATATCTACCCCCAACCACCCCAACGATGCTGTCGAAGTGATGTCCCGGTGTTTAGAAGCCGTGCGGCTCTGGATGGGAAGTAACAAACTTCGGCTCAACTCGTCCAAGACCGAGTGGCTGTGGTTTCCGGCGTCTCGGCATAGCCTGCTTACTCCATCGCTGGTTATCGGGGGCGAGTCATTGGTCCCCGCGGAAAGGGCTCGCAACTTGGGCGTCCTCCTGGATTCCCGGCTGTCCCTAGACGACCATGTGACGGCCGTGACCAGGGGGGCATTCTACCAGGTTCTCCTGGTACGCCAGTTGCGTCCCTTTCTGGACCGAGATGCCCTCCGCACTGTCACTCAGGCACTTGTGACGTCTCGCTTAGACTATTGCAACGCTCTCTACATGGGGCTCCCCTTGAGGTGCACCCGGAGGCTCCAGTTGGTTCAGAATGCGGCCGCGCGGGAGATTCTGGGAGCTTCTCGTTACTCCCACGTAACACCTCTCCTGCGCGAGCTGCACTGGCTACCGGTGGCCTTCCGGGTGCGCTTCAAGGTGCTTGTTACCATCTTCAAATTGCTCCATGGCTCGGGGCCTAGCTACTTGCGGGATCGTCTCCTGCCACATACCTCCCTGCGTCCGATACGCTCCCACAGAGAGGGCCTACTGAGGGTACCAACCGCCGGTCAATGCCGGCTAGCGGTGCCCAGGGGTAGGGCCTTCTCTGTGGCAGGGCTGGCCCTCTGGAACGACCTACCCCCCGAACTTCACACTATGACGGACCTTCCCCTCTTTCGCCGCTCACTTAAAACGTATTTTTTTCAGCAAGCTGGTCTTGCGCAATCGTTTAGACTTTTTTGTAATATAGCTTCTGCCAAACACATAAATGGATGTTAGATTTTAGGGGAATTTTAGCATAGGCTGGGTTGTAATTTTAATGTTCTTAAATTTTAGTACAGGTTAATTTAATTCGTTTTTAACTTTGGATATATTGTATGTTTTTATATGGTTTTTAATTTTTCCTGTATACCGCTCCGAGTCTCTTCGGGGAGAGTGGGCGGTTTATAAATCTAATAAATTATTATTATTATTGTTATTGTTATTGTTGTTGTTGTTATTGTTGTTATTATTGTTGTTGTTATTATTATTATTATTATTATTATTATTATTATTATTATTATTATTATTATTATTATTATTATTATTATTATTATTATTATATTATTTATACTACACAAACAGCCAGTATTCTAATTAATGGAGTGGAAATGTAATGGATTGAGATTAAAAAGGGAACAAGACAAGGATGTCCACTATCCCCAATCCATTGTAAATACATTGGAACCTCTTCTTCCGGAAATTAGGAGTAATCAGGAGATAAAGGGACTGAAAGTTAGAGCGGAAATGAATTAATTCAGGAGATAGAGAAATATGGTAAAGTTGCAGGTTTCCAAATTAATAAGGATAAGACAAAGATTATAGTAAAAAATATGGTATTGAAACGAAATGAATTAGGAAAAAAAATGGACCTCCAAATCGTGAAAAAGATAAAATATTTAGGTATTTGGCTGACTTCTAAGTGTACTTCAATTAAAGCAGACAATCATCTAAAACTACTGACTCAAATGAAATTAGACTTAGAAAAGTGGGGAAACCTACAACTCTCCCTACTTGGTAGGATAGCAACAATTAAAACTTATGTTCTCCCAAAATGGATTTATTTATTTCAGACTGCCCCGGTGAATTAGATAATAGCTTCTTCAAATTATTAGATAAATATGTGAGGAAATTTATTTGGCAGAAGAAGAAAGCTAGAATTAAATTGAAAATGCTTCAAGAATCGCCATCCATAGGAGGATTTGGGTTGCCAAAATGGGAGTTATATTACCAGACAGCAAACTTGATTTAATTTAATTTAATTTAATTTAATTTAATTTTAATACTTATAAACCGCTCCCTCTCCCCATGGGGACTCGGGGCGGTGCACAGGCAGAGTAAAAACAGTAAAAAATATACAAACAGTTCTAAAACCAAATTAAACTTAACCTGTGCTAAAATTCCCATAGAACTAACTATGCTAAAACTACCCAATAAAACCCCAAGACAGGGAGACTATCCCAGGCCGGCCAGACAGAAAAAGTGAGTTTTTAATTTAAGACGGAAGGAGCGAAGGTCCGTGGTCATTCTAATATCGGGGGGAAGGTCGTTCCAGAGGGCCGGGCCCGCCACAGAGAGAGCCCTTCCTCTTTGGGTTAGAGACTGGATACTGTTGAGAAGGAAGCAGGTACTTACATTAGAGGGCCATGATCTAGGACAAGGATGGCGTCATTTTATGTGAAGAGAGAGGGGGAAAAATTGCAGGCACTTTAAGAAGCATTATCTTATATGTGATTGATATTATATGTTGGGGGGGGGGGAAAGGGGGAAAAACTTGTTTGTATAAAACTTTTTCAATAAAAAAAAAAGAAGCATTATCTTAGGAAAATTCTATTGGAAACATGGAAAAGAGTTAGGTTTAAGTATTACTCAATGGTTCCGACTTGGTTTGCTCCACTAGAGGCCGTGACATACTCAACATTATATAATAAAAAAGCACCACTGACTTAAAGGGGAATTAAAAACACGAGCGGATATGTCCAATCCAGGTATAGAGACAGATTGGTGGGCTTATCCTCAACTACAATGCAAAACTAGAAGGGATAAAGAGAAGGAAGGGAGGAATGAGTCCCATTTGGGAGAGAGGGCGGTATAAAAGTATGAATAAAGTAAATATATAGAACAGCACAGAAATTGGATAAAATCTTATTGGGATCAGAAAAGAAATTATTGTCCAGATGTTATCAGTTTCTGATACAAGGATGCTCATTTGCCTCTTGGAAGAGGGGAGCTGAGCGGCTGGGAAACCTGATACCCTCTTATCCTTCTCCTTCTCCTCAGAGACAGAAGGAGCGGAAGAGGCAGGAGAAGCGGAACCTGGAGCTAAAGGCAAAGAGCGAAGCAGTGAGTGAATCGTCTGGCTGCGCTGGCAGCTGTTCCCAGGGGGCCTCCTGCCTGCCGTGGGCGGGTGGAGCTCAGCCTTAATCAGAGAGCAGCCCCAGAAATTGCTCTCACTGCCAGCCTTGTGACACTCCAGCCAATCACTTTGCTCAGATAGAGATCTCAGCAGACCGTGCTGGTTTCCAGCTCTGCAAATATCCCAACTCATTTGTCCAGAGGGCAGGTTAGTTTCTCGGCCCTTTGGGGTTTTATTTTCCTCTCCATAGAATAAATCTTCACCTGGACAAGATGAGGGACCTTTGGCTTTGGATGATGGTATCCCTGACAGAGGGGAGTTCTGATGAAGCCTCCCCAGGCAGGAGCCCCAGGCAGAAGGTGGAGGTGGCGGAGGTGAGCCTGGGCCAGTGAGTGGGCAGGGGAAAAGCAGTCGGCAAGGAGGCTGAGAGTCTGCTTGAGATTTCAACTCGTACAGGAAGCCTGTTCCTTGGGGCGGGTGGTGGTGGTGGTGACGGTATCTGGTCCCGTGTGGCTTTTCTGTTTGTCTGATCCCTGCTTTGGAGGGCAGGCGGAGAAAATGCTAATTCTCCACCAACCATTATTGCGATCAACACCAAACCATTAGAACTGCAGCGAGATGGCCTTGGCCACGTCAGTCCCTGGTTTGGGTATCCTATAAGGTGGTGGCAGTGCTGGTTCCGTTTTCCTTCCAAAGGGATGTTCAGGGTGTCTGAGCTGCTGCTTCCCATCTCTTCCCCACAGGGGGAGCTGGATTTCTCCAGCACTTTTGTTTTCAAAGCTCGCTGCAAGGTAGAGGCCCAGTCGCTGCTCCCAAGGAAAGAGGAAGCGGGGGGAAGCCCCAGGGAGGGGAAGGCAGAGGTGAGGGCTCGTGTTCTCCAGGCCAGCCCCCCTTTCTGAAGGGAGTCTGCCTGGCACCCTCCCACCCTCCCTGTTTCCCACATGCTGATCTGAAGGGAGCATCTCTTACGGGCAGCCCCCGGTGTCCATTTTTTCCATGGCCCCGTTTTCTGTTGGAGCTGGCGCTCTGTCTTTTAGAAAGTGACTTCCCATGGTCGCTGTAAGATTTCACTTTAGCTCACAGGCTCTGAGCTGCAGGAGGGGGAAGGAGGGGGGAGGAGGCTTCTAATTCTCCCATGCCATGAGTACACTCATCGGCCACCCTTCGACCAAAGCTAAGAATCTAAAACGTTTTTACTTGCTCTTTTTCTGTACGTTCTTCAGTGTTGGGAGATCCTTGCACGATCTTCCATGGATCTCACTTATTGTGCTGCCATTGCAAAGCAAACCAATGGTTTCAATTGGCTACGAAGCCAAAGTTTTACCAGCTTGCAGGATTTGAAAGGAAACCCATGACAGCATCAGGGAAAGGCTGGCTGAATGCAGACTTTTCAGACTTTAGATCCATGCTGCCTTAATGGCCGGCCGGCCCTCGCTCCCCACTCAGGTCTGCAGCTGGATGGCAGAGTTTATGGTGGGAGGGTGTGTCCCCCCCCCCATCCCCCTCCGCCCTATAGGGCTGGTTCATAAGCTCCGCCTTTACTCCTAGATTCCCAGTAGGGACAGAAACCGGGAGACCCAGAGTTCTAGTCCCACCTTAGCCATGAAAGTCAGCTGGGTAACCGAGTCAATCCCTCTTTCTCAGCTCAGCCCACCTTACAGGGAAGATAGCAGGCGGAAGAGGGTCGGGTATTCTGGTGCCATGAGTAAAGTAATAAAGGTGAGATAAAAATACATTTCAAAATTTGGCGCTTGGTGAATTATTTCCTACCTTCTGGAAACCAGCCTCCTCATCTGATGGTCTCCAGGTGTGCCTGGGCTACTCGGCTACCTGTCCAGCATGAAAATACTCGGTCTTCCGGTTTGGTTTGGTTGAAATTCTGGGGATGAAATCTGCAGTGGTGAATTTGAGTCCTTGGCACCAAATGAAAGCTCGTCATAGGAACTGGAACCTCTTCAGAGGGAGTCAGTAAGGGTGATGGGGGTGTGTGCTCAAAGCTTAAGTCCCACAAAGAGATTGAGAACAGATGGTTGGGGCCGATAATGGCTCCACTTCTAGAAGAGCTAGAGAGTTACTTGGTCAGATTTCAGATTCCTGGGCTCGGTTTGATTGGGGGGGGGGGACACTTCACAGTCCCTTCCAATGAGAGGGCCATGTGTTGGAAGGGCGCAGGCTCACGTGCCCCACAGGGTTGCAGGTCCCTCCCCGGAGGTCCTTTGTGGGGCCCTCTTGCTTGTAGAGTAGAGCATTGGTCTGGGTCGGGTGAGGGCCGGCCAGGACATTTGGGTAAGTCAGAGGGGTGCATGTAATGATGGTGGGGTGAGATCAGTCGTGGACAGGGTTATTATTCAAAGTGGGACAATCCGGAGGGATTCCTGAGGATTTCCTATGGAGGCCTGTTTTCTTCTTCTAAAAAGTCTACTTGGGCGTCCACTGTGACATTTCATGTCTTGAGGACTTTGGGCCCTGGAGCTCATGCAAAGGCATTGGGGAAACTGCCCAGCCTTCACCTAAACGGTCAGAAGGTTAATTCCACATCTGTGATGACATTTTCCTCATTTTAAATCGTCCTTCTCTCCTGCTGCAGATTGTGGAAAAGAAACTGCAAAGGAGGGGCTCTTTCGTGAGGCCGTGCTCCTCTCTACCGAAGCTATTAAGCTGAACCCCCAGGAATACAGTTGAGCTCGGCTTCTGGGAGGCCCTGGGCCGCCTTTCCCCCGCCCGCCTCTGCTGCCGTCCTTGGCCCTGGGCTGGAATTCAAGCCTCTTCCTTCTCTCCCCCAGTGCGGGCTGAATTTGGCCTTGAGAAGCGGTGCTTGGGGCGGGGAGAAGCTCCTGGGGACCTCTGGCCCAGGCCAAGGGAGGCTTGTGTGTGACACACTTTGTGGATCAAGTAGATCCTGCCTGTCTGTAGGCCTACCTGGGCCTTCCTCCTGCCTCCCACAAACCATGATCGGTGCTTCCCTCCTGGGTACAAGTGAGGTGAGATTCCTGTTAATGGCCAGGATGAGGAGGATGGTGGCAGCAACGTCTCTTGCATTCTAAGGAAACGGTTGTGCTGCTTCTTAAAAATACGTGCCGTCCTTAGCAGAGTTCAATTCAAGCCGCCCTCTTGCTTCAGACCTCCCCTCCTGCCTGCCTTGGGAAGCCTTTCTGAGCACACCGGTCGCTTCCTCTGGGGCTGCAGGGAGGGTGGGGTCCGCTTTGCTTCCTGCTTCCAGGCCCTTCTTCAAAAAGGTGGGAAGGAAGACCTGGGGCCTGGCTGGCGGGCTGCTCTCCGCTCCTGCTGTCCCAGGGATGGGAGCAAGGGAAAGGCCCCGAGGACCCGTCTCAACTCCCTCCGACCAAGTGACCCCAATTGGAGGGGGTTGTCCAAGAGGCACTAAGCGCCTTAAGAAGCGGAGGGCAGGGACCAGGGTGGCCTTGAGGTTAGGGCTTTGGCTGTTTGGCAAACTGCGTTGTGTAGGGAGCTTCTTGCCTGATTACGGCGTGGGCCTGACTTAGCCACACAGGTTTTGGTGGAGGTCGAAGGACAGCCGGCTTCTCCGGACACTGAGGCACAGCCCCCATCCCTCTGAAACAGCTCTGGCTTGTGCGGGTGGTTGCTTCCCCCAATGAGCGAATGGCGCCTTGTGTGGAGGAGCTGGCCGAGACTCACCCGGTGCCCTTTCTTTGGCAGGAGAGCTGGCTGGGCTGTTTCTACCGTGACCGGGACGTCCTGCCTGTGGAAACGCAGCTGCTTCTGCCTGATTGGGGGGGGGGGGCGCTCAGGAGGTCAGCCCCCAGTCAGTGCTAACCCCGGCTGAGGATGGGCACAGGGTAGACAAGGGCTGCCTGGCGCGTGTGCAGAGACCGAGCCATCGCTGGCCCTCACCCGTCACCCTCTTTCTCCCTGCCGGTCAAGGAACGCAGCCAGGGGGGCAGCGGTGTTCAGACAGCAGTGCCCAGGCCAATCGGCTGGCACCTCCAGCTGCAAAGGGCCCCGTCAGGTGAGGAGCAGGAGCCCCAGGAGTCTCTTCTGCAGGTGAGCAGAGGCAGCAGTCCAGCAGGGCCAGGCTCGGCTTGTGGGGGAACCTAAAATGACAAAATGGCAGCCAGGCTCCAAGCCCTCCCAACGCTTGATTTACCGCCAGGCAGAATCTCTCTTGTGTCCATTCAAGAGTTTCTTCTCAGCTCCTCCCTCCCTCCCTCCTCCAGCTCTTGCCTTAGGCTCCTCCCAGGGCAGCCCCAGGAGTGTGTGTCTCTCCTGGGCCATTTCTGCTACTCGGGGGACCCTCCGCCAAGAGCACGGCTGGGTCCTACTCCCCTCCTTTCCACAGGGGAAGTGGCTGGGCAGGTAGCCTCAGTGTCGGGGAAGATTCATGGCCCTGGGACAAGCCTGAGTGGGTTGGCAGGCCCTGAGCTGCAGCTCCAAGGCCCAGGAGGGCCCCAGGGCAGATGGTGGGGCAGGCGAGGCCGGCTCCTTCCAGGCCCAGCTCCAGAACTGAGTGTTGCAGTAGTCAAGGCAGGACGTGGCAGAGGAGGGGGTCACCACTGCCAAATCCCAAGAGCGCAGGAGGGCTCAGCAACCCAGAGTCTGCCAAGGCTGCCTCTCCCAAGGGGTCAGTGGAGGCTGCCTCCTCTTCCTGGGGGTGACTGGCGTGCTCCCTTGCAGGGAGTGGTTCCCTGCCCCCAAGGTCACCCAGGAAGCTCTTCCGCACTATTTCCAGCCGTCCGTTGCCCTGCTCTTTGGGTTGGGGGGCTTGTGGTTCCTTCCCCCCTTATGGCCACTGGGAGGCGCCCCGTGGAAGTAAGGGGGCCACCAGGGGTGACCAACTTTGACATCCATCTTGTTTGGGGCAGGTTTGGACTCATTGACTCCATCCGGTGCCTCCCTCGCAAGGCCTCCGTCAACTACAGCCACAAAGAGGCCTCAGGTGGAGGTCAGGATGGTGCGGGGGTTGGATGCACGTGCACACCCAGGGCGCCTGGGCCTCCTGGGGTCTCGACCCCCACTGGTGCCACCGTGGCTTGGAGGGCTGCCTGACAGGGAACCTCACGTGGCCCCAGGCATTTCTGCATCGAGGCCTGGAATCCCCCCTGGTGGGAACCTCAGGGCAGGAGGGAGGGGCGGAACCAGACCGGCCTCTTCAGGGCCGGCTTGAGAAGCTGGTCCAGGCAGAGGAAGAGGCGCTCAGAGGGGGGCAGAGAGGAGGTCCCTTCCCTTCCCCCTGTGGGGAGAGGCTGCCCTGCTCTATGGAAGCCTGCAGGGATGGGGCTCCCTGGTCCGGTCCTCTCCCTGGCGGGCATGGCAAGCGAGGCTCTCCTCACACCCTCTGGGGTGCCCAGTAGGGAAAGGGCAGGGCAGGGGGCTGCGTTCCAGGGGGCGCCTCCCTCACCGTGGCTCCCTCTTGCCTTTCTCCAAGGGGGCTGAAGCACCGCACACACCACCACCGCCCGGCCCCCCTCCGAGGCAGCACAGGCCACGGCCTCTCCTGGGCTGGGGTGAGGGCAGAGAGGCCTTGTCCTTGGGGGCCCAGCCTGCCTGCCCGACTGGGAGCTGCCTTCCTAGGAGGATCCTGCTGCGGAGAGGGAAGGCCCTTGGAGGCAGCCCCAGAGGGAACCGGGGAGCATGCCCCCCCCCCTCCTTCCTCTGAAGCCTTCGGGGCTCTTTCCAGATTTGGCTCCCTCCCGTAATGAGGAGCTGCCAGTCCGGAGCGGAGGGTCCAGGCTGCAAAGCTCTGGGGCTCCTCCGAGGGGACTTTCCTTCATGGGGCCCCCCCGCTCCCCCCCCCCCCCCCAGCCTGCTCAGGAACTGATCTTGGTTGCCTTATTTTTATATGGTTCACAATAAACGCATGAAAAGGCCTGGCTTTTCCCCCTTGGGGGCTGGCAGAAGGTGCTGGTTGTCCCTCCCTCCCCAGCAAGTGCTTTGGCCACCTGGCCCCAGGCTTGGTCCGAAGCTGGGCTCTCCCTTGTGGCCCCCCTTCAGCCACAGCTGGACCCACCTGTCCCCCCCCCCCCCCCCGGGGAACAGAGCCCACCACTACCTTCTTCCCAGGCACCACGGCTGCTCTTCTCTTCCCTCAGCCTCCCCTCTGGGCCCCTCTGCTGCGGCTTCCTCTTTCACGCATGTCCCCCCCCGCCCCCCCTCCATGGCGTCCACTCTCCCCTCCCTCCCTCCCTCCCTCTGTGGCCCGGCTGTATTTCCTCCCTCCTTGTGTAGGTTCGACTGAGAGCCTCCAGGCCTCTCTTCCCTGGCAGGACTAACCTCGGCCAGCCCTCCTGGCAGCCTTGCTCCTCCTCCTCCTCCTCCTGGGGGTCTTTCTGCCCAGTGCCTGGCCCTGGCCCAGGAAGGCTTGCCACCCTGCTAATCCTCTCCGGAGCTGCTGGGCCTCTGCTGAAAGAGCCACCGCACGCCCTGCGGCCTTCCAGGCAACCGTGGGCAAGCCAGCAGGCCTGGGAAGGAGCAGCCCAGCCCTCGCGGGCGCTCGGTGCCGCTGGGGGATCAGGAGGGTCTTGCTGCTTGACCCGGCAGCAGCTGCCGTTGCCCGCTGCCAGCCACCCCTCCCCGGGCCCTGCCTTTCCCACCCCCAATTTCATGGGTCTCCGTTTCAGGTATCCGAATTTCCGTTCCCAGGATGTGGATTTCAGGCAGCTGGGGGAGGAAGGCCGGCATCCCAGGGAAGACAGAGGCTGCCTGGGGTCTTCAGTCCCCCAAGGGAGAGCAGCGGGCCAGGGGCACGGGGTGGGCCAAGCCCTGCTCTGGAGGGCCTGCCCTTCAGGAGGAAAGGGGGGCTTCTCACTCTGGGACAAGAGGCCGGCACGGAAGGGAAACGCCACCTCTCTGCTGCTTTCTTGGCTGGATCGGCTCCGAGGGAGGCAGGGAGGGTGATCCATGGCCGGCCAAAGGGCTTCTGACCTGTTTGGGGGTCATTTGCCAGACGGGGTGGCTGGGTCTCCCACAACTCTCGTCCATCTCGGCCGGACCGTGTCTTCCCTGGTCCGCTTCTCCTCCCTTGGCCTGAAGGGGAAGACGAGAGAGCTCTCTCTCTCTCTCTCTCTCTCTCTCTCTCACACACACACACACACACCGGTTTCCTTGTGCTTCTTTCATGAGTGTTGGAAAATAGATTCGGTTTCTCTTGTAAGCCTTTCACGAGGGCTTCCCGATTTTGGTCCAGCAAGGGAGGCTTTAAGGGCTCTCTCTTACCCCTCTGATCTGATGGTGGAGCTCAGACAAGGCAGGCGGTTCAGGCCCTGCCCCGATGAGGGGGGGGGGGGGGGGGGAAATGGCCAAACCTATTTCTGTGTCAGGTTCAGCTGAAATCTGATCGTTCTGCCTGACTTCCGGAGATGGAATTTCATTGACACACACACACCCGTGATTCACATTTTCAGCTCCAATATTGGCTGTCGGGTCAGTGACCTGGGAAAATCCAGGATTGGGGATAGAGGTTCCTAAAGTCTATTTTCAAATTTTGAATAATTTTTAAAAATTTTATGTACCCTGTTTTCCTGAAAATAACACACACACACGGCTAATAAACCCAACGGGGCATTTGAGCGCAAGTGGTAAAATAAGCCCTCCCCAGAAATATTGCAACATTGCAGCAGCCATGAGGTGACCACGCTTGCCGCCTCCTGCACCTCAAAAATAAGGCCAAGGGCTTATTTCGGGAGTCAGAAGAAAATAAGTGTGTGTAATTGTTTCCACAACACACTGTTAGGGCCCCAATTAAGGAAGGAAGCACACTGCTTTTCCTTTTCTGCCTTTCGGCTCATCACCAGAGACCATCTAGACAGAAAGCCATGAATTCCGTTGTGTAATTTTTTTATATGTGTGTTACGTTTTTGAGCTGATCAATAAATAAGTCAGGGAGAGTAGGATAGATCTATTTCGAGTTTTGTAGCTCTCATCAGCTAGCCATACCCTTACTGGGATTCGAACCGGGGCTGTAATACATGGCTAGCTGATGAGAGCTAATAAGGTCATATATATATATATATATAGGTCTTTGGTTGTTCGGGTTTTCTACCGTGTAGAATTGGAAGTATCTTCACGACGTTTCGATGAAGTCTCATCATCTTCAGGCTGGTGTTTTCGGCTTGGTGCTTCCAGGAGCAATGTGAGATCTCAGCTGTTTCCTCTCTTTAACTGCCAGTGGGGGTGTGAACTGATTGGGTGGGAGCTTGGCTGCGTTCTGATTGGGTGGAGGTGTGTTCTGATTGGTAGGGGGTGTGGATGCGCAAAAAGCAAGCCCAAACCCACACCGATAATGACCACAAACCAGAAGCCCGACCACAGCTGCATTATTAGCCACTTTAAACCCCTCCAATCCATACATGAAACAAACTGATATCCACCACGGAGATGTGGCACGACCACAAACGGGAAGCCAAACAACAGTAACGCAGGTCACCAGCTCAAATCCCCCTGCAACTTAGGCTAACACTAGCACAACCAGGCCTCCACCCAAACAGAACACGCCCCCAGCCAATCAGAGCACAGCCAAACTCCTATCCAATCGCAGCCAAGCCCCCTACCAATCAGAACATACCTCCACCCAATCAGAACGCAGCCAAGCTCCCACCCAATCAGTTCCCACCCCCACTGGCAGTTAAAAAGAGGAAACGGCTGAGATCTCACATTGCTCCTGGAAGCACCAAGCCGAAAGCACCAGCCGGCAAGATCTCACTTGCCATCCTCAGGCTTCAGTCTGTGACTGTGACCGAAGCCTGAGGATGGCAAGTGAGATCTTGCCGAAACGTGAAACCTTATGCCCCCCTCCTATTTAGGGGAGCTGAGGAGGAAAAGCCCTGTGCACTCACACAGACCCAGAGAGAGGTGGGGGGGGATGGGAGCATGAGGCACCCAGAGAGAGGTGGGAGGGGATGGGAGCATGAGGCACATGCGCACACAAGGCTTTTCTACATGGCCCCGGGGGGGGGGGGCGGAATTCCTTGTGCGTGGTTGTACCTCATTGTTCACAAAGACAAATAGACCAAATACACGCTTTCTTTTGGGGGGGGGAGTGTGAAGACTGAAGCCCAACAGACCCCCGTCTGCTCCCCTTCCCAAGAAGTCCTCCTGAGGAACTCAGGCGCAGCTGCACAAGACACAACAGACTTGCAGAGTCCCTGGATGAAATGACTCTCCCACTGGCCAAGGGGTCTTGGAGGTCTTCGTCCTGCCCCCTAATCAAGCAGGAGACCCTCCGCCATTCATTTCTTACAAATCTACAGGGTTGAAGCACCCACAGCGTCTGGAGGCCAGTCCTTCCACTGCTCAACTGTTCTCCTCGGGAACTTCCTCCTTAGTTCTAGGTTGGATCTCTCTCTACCATGTTTCCTCTGCTACGTCTTGTCCTGGTGTCGCTCGGTTAACCCCCTCCCCTCTCTGGCAGCTCCTCAAATATTGGGACACGGCTCTCGTCACCCTTGCTCCTTCTCTTGGTTAGCCTGGATGCAACCATGTTTTCCATGATTTGTAGACTGCTGTGGCCTAGAGGTAGAGCTCCCGCCTCACAATCAGGAGGTTGTGAGTTCGACCCTAGGGAGAGGCAGCTGTAGGGTTTCCTGCATGGACAGGGGGTTGGGCTAGATGACCTCCAAGGTACCTTCCAATTCTGTTAATCTGTTACAGAAAAAATTTACTGTCAAGATACAATACTAACTTTGGCTTATTTCTTTTATTTATTTTCGATTTGTAAACCGAACCAATCTCCGTCAAGAAGGACTCTGGGCTTCCTACCCACCCACCCACTCCACTCACTACATCCCACTTAGAAATAGGACCAGCCAGCCAATCTGGAACTCTCAGCAGGCCTCCCTAGGAAGACGAGGGTCAGGGCCAACAGCCACCACTTAAACCATGCTCCGACAACCCTGGGGCCTAGAGCTACCCTGGTGGCCACCTAAACCCTGCACAACTCTTCCCGCTCTACTTGGTCCTGTGCCGACTGAGTTAAGGGAGGCAGGGATACAAAGGGCCCTCTGGGCAGACCTGAGCAGGTCACTTGATCCCACTGCTGGCACCATAAACTGCCCTGGATTCTGGGAGGGGGAGCCCACCGGGAGGCTTCCTTCCAAGGAAGCCTGGGGAATGAGGGAAGGGGCCTGCAAGGCTGGCTGTTTTGGGGAACCTGGGCACCATCCACCCAGTCCAACCTGGGGTTATTTTTGAGGTTGAGCAAAACTGCCCTGTCAGGAGGGCAGCTGGGCTGGGGAAGCCCCTGGTAGGGAAGGGAAGCCTAAATCTCTAGGCAGGGCTGCCCTTGGCTGTGGCAGGCAAGGAAGCTTCTCCCGTTCAGATGGGCTGCTTGGGGGGAAGAGAGGGTCAGTGAGGGCCTGATGCCTTCAAAAGATGGGGGAAGGACAGCCTTCTATTTATTGCAACTACTACTTCGGGGGGGGGGGGACCTCTTGGAGCCAAGCATAGGTGGGTCGGGTTTCCCGGGAGCCGCCAGGTGAGGGGGGTGGAGACCCACCCTCCCTGCCCCTCTCCGGCTATCGAGAGGATTGGATTAACATGCCCGTGACGGAGGAGGCACGAGAAGAGTAATTAATCACCAGTTAGAGGAAATTAATACCAACCGTGGAGGGTGTCAGGAAGCAGCCAGACAGCCAGTCAAGCGGAAAATTGGACAAGGAGCCGGGCTGAGAGCGGAGCCGCGGGGCGGTTCGGTACGCAAGCGACGGGGTGCTGCCCCCCCACCCCCGCCGATGCCGCTCGAGCGGTTGTCATATTGCTGACCGGACGCCCTTCCGAGGCGGCCGGTTCCCCAACGTTGAAGGCAGCGGTCCCCGCGCCCTGCGCTCCCTCCCCGGGGCTCTTTTGGGAGCGTCTTCTCGGGGCTCTGGCTCACACGGTCGTTGGGGAAAGCAGCGGCGGCTGCGCCGAGCAGAGAAACGGCGAGAGAGGCGCTGCGGCCCGCGAGCATCTTGGCCGCCGCGGACAGAGGGTTTCGCTCCTCCAGCTCGCCCACCGGGCTGCCCGTCAGCTTTGGGCCCGGAGGGGGGAGGGTGTTAACGTCCCGGGAAGCAGAGCAACGACTGGATGCCTGTGCGTTGGGCTTTCCTTTAGTCAGGCAGCGCTCGCAGGTGTTCCTGCACATTTCACCCTCGCCGCTGGCACCTCCCGACAGCCTTACGCTCTTGCAGCGGCCAGAGGAGAGGAGGCCATGGAGGGTGTCCCCCTTGCTCGCTCCTCCTGGTCAAGTAAGGCTCCCTCTTGGGAGGAGATGGGGGGGGGGCGACCACTCTCCTTCCCGAAGCGCTCTCGACCCGAGGCTCTGGGTTGCACGGCCCCTTTCCACTAACTGGACCCAGCGGGGCCTCCCTCCGCCCGGCCGCTCCAAGAGAGGTCCGGATCCTGGCAGCAGCTTTCCAATGTTTAGAGCTGCCACGGAGCAGAGGCAGGGGGGTTCTTGTCCGGCTGCCTGAGGGGAGGGCAAGGACCAGCGGATGAAAGTCTGGTTGAGCGGGAGGCATTTCCTGACCGAAGGTCGCTTAAGCGGCAGAACAGCCCGCTGCGTTGGGGGGGGGGGGGGAGGCTTTCTAGAGGATTTCACGCAAAGGTTGGACACCCTTCATCTGAGGATGACCCCGAATACCACCCCCCCCAACGTCCTTTCCAACAAGGGTTCTGTGGACGGGGAGCTTGCCTTCCTCTTCCAGTCCTGACGGCCCTTTTTCATCAGAGGAGGGAGGCGGTCGCAGAGAAGAGGGGGACGACGCAGCTTCTCCAAAGCAGCTGAGGGCTTGAACAACCGTAATGGATAAACGCTTATTAAAGAGAGATGGAACCTACCTAAAATTAAGGAGAGGCTTCCTGACAGTGAGAACAATGCACCAATGGAGCAGCTTCCCCCCAGGAGTTGGGCGGGCTCCAACGCTGGAGGCTTTTAAAGAGGAGACGGGGCAGCCAGGCGGTTTCTTGCTTGAGCGGGGCATTGGATTGGAAGAGGTCCCTTCCTGCTCTATTTACTTACGTGTCCTTATTGTATTTAGTTCAAGATTTTTCAGTTCATTTCTTTAAAAAAAAGTTACTGAAGTTTTTTTCAAGGGTAAAAGCAAATCTCATGAACAGAATACAGAAGGAAAAAGAAAGAAAAACGAAAAAGAGATTTTAAAAGGCTGAAGTAGACTTTTGAAATTTCTTCAGCAAACATTAACAGAACCACCATCTCCCCTCCCGCTTAACTAATCTACAAATGATCATTTCACCTCGCTCTTGTTTTAGTAAAAAATCCATAAAGGTTTCCAGTGTTTTAAACCAAGCACAGACCAGTTTGTTTGTTTTTACAGTTCATTCTGCCGCCACCTGCTCCAGCTGATACAAGAGCAGACTTGCTCCTCAGAGGATCACTGACGGATCCTCTCAGGAGGGTTCTGTTTGGTGAGAAAATGGGTGTGCTCCAGCCAATCCCGGTCCTCCATCGAGGACAAGGCCTCCTGTACCACCTATCACAGCCTCTAGGAGGCATCCTTCAAGGGCCCCTCCCGAGAAAAGACTCTGGACTGGGGAGACAAGGGTCAGGCCCCAGCAGAAAGGCTGCGGCTGCACGAACGCCAAGCCTCTCGAAAAGTGTAGCCCTTGGAAAATGCACCCTCTTCCTTCCTTGGCCCTCCTCTCCTTCCGTGGTGACTTTGAGCCCCTAAGGCCTTCTCAACCCCACCTCCTCTGCTGGGCCACATTAAGGATCACGCATCAGACAAAATGTTGCCGCCTTCCTGGGTTGCCCATCTGGGGACCTCTTGTCTTTGTAGGGCTTTCCTCCTACTTGGGTTGCCATTGCCGAGGGCATCCTGGCCACCTGGAAAACTTGCTGTGCAGATGTCTCAGCAGCCCTGAATGCCAGGCTATGTCCAGGTAGCATCCTGGGGGACGGAGTATTTTTTGGTACCCGTTCCCCTTTGGGACACACCTGGTCCTGGTGCTCTTCAATATCTGCATGTTGGCAGGGATTCCAAGAGTTTTGGAATGGCGTTCCCATCCAGTGAAAGTTAACTCCTAGGAATGCCCAGTTAAATCCCCTGGGGAATGTAGAGAAACAGGTGGCCTTGATTTCAGAGGCAGATCAAGGGGTCCTGGCAGGGCAGGCTCCTTCTTGAAAGAAGGCCTGGAATTTGGGCACACCATTCTCTGTAGTGGAGGTCCTCGTGCCCTCTATGTATCCAGTTGATATTGCCAACTGGAAGTTGCGAGTCATGCAAAATACTGTTCTTAGCTGGTTAATCAAGCCAACTCTGCATAGACAATTTTAAAGTCACCCCAGCCCACCCCCACCCCGTGACTTGGGGCCTCACTGTCTGAGGGATCCAAATTGAGAGGGGAGCCCTCCCCCAAGGCTGCCCAAGACCCTTTTCCTCTCCCGGTGAGGTGTCCAGGTCAGGCAGGGAACATCTGCACTCTCTGGGAAGTTATTCTTGGCCCTTAGAGAATTTGTGAAAATCCGCCTCCTTCTCGTTGCAGGAGGAAACAGGAGCCCGCTCTAGTATATTATCTTTGTTTAAGCATTTAGATTTTTCTAGCCTGCTTTTGCTCTGTGCCTTTGTTAGCCAACTAAGGACTTGCCAGAAGAGAATCAATACTATTTTAGGGCATTTGGCTCATTTTTAAATAGAACTGAGTAAGGAAATAATGGGATGTGGCCAGTCTGTTGCCAGGCCCTTAGGCCAGTAGGAAAGGGGGAGGGATTCCGAGGGTCCCTGAACTGCCCAAAGACCACCATTCCACATTCCAACAGTTCCACAAAAAGTCTGCATCCTCCACACACACATAAACACATGTCTTTTGAGTCCTTGACTCAGACAAGCTGCTGCCTTAAGGAAAAGGAAGATGCCTATGTGCACCTGTGTGCCAGACTCATTCCTGCCCAATGAACATCATTTACAAACCACTTTGCCTGCCTGCTTGCCTTGCAACCCCTCTGAGAGGACGGATTGTCTGGACAGGCAATCAGCCGTTGCCTTCCGAATGACGGGAAGTCCCTCCCCCGCTCCTCAGTTCTCTTTCTCGTCCTCCGGCCTCGCTTTGTTCCGCCTCGATCTTTCCTCTCCCAGGACGGGAGCAGCTTCGCCCCGGCTGCTCGTGCCGGACTTTTTCTTCGGGAAATTCGGCGTTGGAAACAGCCGCCGCCCCCTGCCCTCGTCCTTCTGGCGGAGAGCTATCCAGAAAGGCCCCCGCTGCTCTTGACCGGGGAATTCTCCGCGCCGCTGGGCCTCCTGCGTTGTGACGACGGCGATCGAGAACCGGGGAGCTGCCTGCGGGCGGTGGCGGGGTTGGGTTCTGAGGCAGCTGCGGCGTTCCTCCAGCCCTCCCCTCCAGGCATTCCCTTCGATTGCAGCCGACCCCCTCTGCCAACCCTCCGTGGGAAACGGGGGAGGGGGGCTTCTAGCGCAGCTCTTCTGCCAGGCTGGTTGCAAGCGCGGATGCCGCTGCTCCCCCGCCTCGCCTCCCGCAGTGTAGCCCTGACTGGCCGCAAGTCCGTCCCCTCCAGTATCCCCCGGGCCAATGTAGTGTCCTTGGCGGTCCAGTCAGGGACGGGGACACGTGGGGCTGACCATAGGCCCTTTGGGGCTTCCTTTCGCGGAGTAGGAACTTGCGTTCCGTGGTAAAGGCTGCCTGGCTCTCGGGTTGTGGCACCTAAGGTTGCCCACCCCGCCTCTCCTGGGGGAGTCCGCCAGTAATTTGGATCGTCGCTCCCTGCCTTCTCCGTCCTCGGTGGGACAGGGTTGCTCTCTTTCACCGGCGGAGCAGATGGCAGAGGCGGCTCCCGGCTGCTAATTGAATTGTTCTGGGCGAAGGCGCGGCGGGGAGGAGCAGGAGAGGAGCTCTGCCGCTCAGCTTCTGGGGCCTCGGCTGGGCTCCATTTTTCTTCATTAGGGAGCCCTCCCCGCCCCCCGGTCTTTTGGCTTCCTGCGAGGCTGCTTCAGGAACGGCTTTCTGTTTGCAAACGCCCGGCCGGCATCCAGGCCAACCCTGAGGTCGCAAAGACCCTTAGACCTTTTCTCCGAAGGCTTTGAGCCCCTCCAGCTGATCCAGGCGGGATTCCAGATCTTTTCTCTACCGACGCCAAGAAAGAGTCGGGCCCCTATCCCCAGGCCGTTTCCCAACGGCGTGGTTCTGGCCTCCGCCATTTCTTCGACTTTTGCAGCACTTCAACTTCAACTAGTCTTTCGGCTCCCCACCCACCCCGACCGCCCCCGTCAGCACACAAATGCTGGAAGCGGGTTTGGCATCAAGTCTGTCCTTTTATTCCAAATATGTGCACGCACACGCAACCGAAAATTGGGGGGGGGGGGCAGCGGCGGAGGGGCAGAAGGCGGGGTTGCCATCCGTTCCCGGAGGGGTCTCCTGGGGGGGTCGGTAGTCTGGGTTGCAGGTCCCGCGATGCCGGCCTGGGATCTCTCAAGAGATCGCTTCTTCGCCCCACCAGGGCTCCGAAAGGACGCGAGGGGCTACTAGCTTGGCCCACCACCTGCTCCATTGTCACCCGCTCTCCTGCTCCGCAGGTGCACCGGTGGCGCCCCACCCAAGGAACTCACAGATAAAATAGCCGTGGCCACAGGCACAATGGGGCGGTGGAATAAAAACAACAACAACAACAATAAAATTAAACTTTTAAAAATTGCACCAAAACTTCCCCTCCACTGAAAAAAAAGGGGGTGGGGAGGAGGGGGGGGGAAGGCTGCGGGGAGGGGAGTCAGGCGATCGTCCAGCACATGCGGAATTGCGGATCAGGAATGGGAGGAGCGCTTAAGGTGCGGTGCATGGGGGGGATGGGGGGGCTGCGGGAATCCAGGAGAGACAGATCCAGTCCGAGGGAGGGAGGGGCGACAGGAACGGCCTTGTAGCCCAATATTGTACTCCTCAAGTGGCCTTGCTATCCAGAGGCAAGAAGGCGGCAGCTGGAGGAGGCAATTCTCCCTCCCGTATCGCCCTCACACCAGCCCTCAGTCTCCCACGTCGATCTCTTCCTCCTCCTCCTCTTCCTCGCCGTCGGAGAAAGGGTCCGTGGTGTGGCGCGAGGCGCTGGGTGAGGGCGGGGGCGACGTGCGGGAGAGGGCTCGGGCAGGTCCGGAGACGCCCGGGGGCTCCAGCTCGGGCATGCTGGCCAGTTTCTCCAGAGTGGCGGGAGGCAACTTCTTTAGCGACTCCACGTCGGCCTTCATCTCCTCCAGGTCTCGCTTCAGTTTGGCGCGGCGGTTCTGGAACCAGGTGATCACCTGCGCGTTGCTCAGGCCCAGCTGCGCGGCGATGTGGTCTCGGTCGGCGGGAGAGAGATACTTCTGGTAGAGGAAGCGCTTCTCCAGCTCGTAGATCTGGTGGTTGGTGAAGGCCGTGCGCGACTTGCGCCGCTTTTTCGATGGAGGACGCGGCCCGAAGGCCCCCAGCTGGTCCCGTCCTGCAGGAAAGGCAAGAAGAAGCCGCCAGTTGCGTCAGGTTATTTGGCCGGCTGGCTGGCCAACCTTCTGAGCCTTGCTTGGTGTGCCTGCGATCTCGGCCGTGCCAGGGCCAAGGCAAGCGGAGCGGGGACTCAGAAAGGCGCGGAGTGCCTAGAGTCCAGCTGCCTCTCCTCCTCCCCCTTCCTCCTCCTCCGTCCAAACCCCGGGGCCCCTGCGGGCATCCCCTCCTGGAGCGAGCCCCCTTTCTGTTGTGTATGTAACTCTGTGGAGGGCACCTGGGCAGGAAGGAAAAAGCACCGTCACTGCACCCTAACCTTAACCCTAACCCCACCGAAGACTACAATCCTTTCCTGTTTCAAAATGAAACCCATTTTGGGGAGCGCAGGAAAGGCCCCTTCGACGCATCTCCTCCGATATTGCGGGGCGGGAGCGGCCTGGATGCGAACATTTGGAGCCAAACTGAGGCCCGAGAAGGAAGGGTAATCCCCACCAGTTGTCTTTAGTTTGGGGAGGACGCGGAGAGGCTCGCCCCCCCCCCTGAAATTCATGTTTTAATTGCAGCCCCCCCTCCTTTCCTGACAGGGACTCGAAGGCCTGGGGTGAAAACCCAGGGCATTCCCAGGCGTTCCTTAGAAGGCAAGCACCCCTTCGGAAGCGGAGCCGGCGAGAATGCCTGCCTCTACCCACTGGTCTCTCTCCCTTTTCAGGCGGAAGGGATCAAAGCCGTCCCAGGCCTCCCAGCTTGGCAGGGTCCCTCCGCCCCGCCCTCGCCGCTAACCGGGCAAATGTTTTTTGCCGCCGGTCCCTGGGAACCCGATCCTTCAGTCGGAGGGAGGGGCAGAAAAAGGGTTTTCGGTCGTCCGGAGTGCGGGGTTAGGGGTCCGCAGAGGTTAAGCCTCTCCTGTATGTGTTAAGAGCGCCTAGAGAAATTGATTCTAGAATATGAAAAACCCTCTCCCAAATCCCAAAGCAGGATTCAGACCGACCGGCAGCGATTTTCTAGCTCGGATTTCCTCGTTTTCCGAATCCCACACTTGTTCTGTATGTAAAGAAGGGCTGGCCTCTCTGCCGCCGAACGTTTCTCAACCTCCTCGCCCATGTCTGAAATGCTGGGTTCCCCAGTTAATAATCGAAGTTGTTTTTGTGCCTTCTAGTTTCTAGCCATTTCTAGGTGGAATAAATGCAGAAACACCGCCCAAGACAGCGTTTCAGTTTCGCCTAACGAAAAAACAAAGATCTTTACAATAAGCGTAAAGTTTAAAGCAATCGACTAATTTGATTAACTGAAAAAAATAAGCGCAAATCAGCTGACTTTGCCTGCCTCTTTTTCAACAACAAAAAAACTGAGCGCAGGAATTAATTTGGGAGGCATTTTTCCATTTGCACTTTTGAAAAAAATAGCGGAAGGCTAAATGATTATAAAAGCAGAGCACCGAAGAAGAGGGGTGCAAAATATTCCTTGGTTTAGTAGGGAAGTAAGGGTTTCTTGAAATGGCTAAAAAGTTCCGGTAGAAAAAGGGGAAACTATTTAAGATAAATTAATGATGTGTAATAAATTCTTAAGATTAGATGTGTTTGTTTATTATATTTTAATATAGAATAAAATTAAGACCATAATAAAGATTTGTAGAGTTAACTGCATGGTGCAAAAAATGTCATAAAAATATCTATAATTGTGCATATATAATATAATAACATTATTCTGATTATACTAATTATAGTTATGGCTTCAGTAAACTTTCATCTAGCTCACATTGGTCTTTGCAGTTTCATCCTTATTTTGGGAAGGAAATTTTGCACGGAGAAATCTCTCAATGTGACCGTCCAAACAAATTTCTGAGCACTGCTGCTGTTAATTATTTTGTTTTGTTATCTTAAATTGTATATCGACCATATCCAAAATTTCTGAAATAATATTATTTATTATTAAATTAAAATACTAAATATTATTTATTATTGCAATAATTGCGATAATTATTTTAAATGAAATAAACATCTGGTCTTTTAAAAAAACCACAATCAGGATAGACGATTTAAATAAAAAAAATTAAAGCTGAGATTCAGGTGGAAAATTGTTTTAGAGAACAAAAAGATTATAAACAGTGGATGCAGATTCTGGTTAAAAGTTTCCCACCCAGTGGGAGAGCGGGAAGGACCAGTTGATCCCGCCCGGATTTGAGCTGGGTTTGGATCGCTAGGCCTCCAAGCTGAGGCCGGGCAGCTCCCTGGATGCGGGAACAAAGAATTGGGGTCCTCGAAGACGCCGAGTGGAGGGTCGGAAAGCGGGTGGTGGTGGGGAGCAAGGGAGGTCAGCTTCAGTACCTAGCGGACTTGCATCCGAGCTCGGCGGCTTGGATTACCGGATACTCCCGCTGAGACTGGACCGACCTTAACGCGCCTGTTGCTGGTCGCCCAGCGGGAGCTGAGAAAACGGTCCGGTAGGAGCTCTAGAACCGATTGCCACAGCACTTTGCTGCCCGCCCGCCGCCCGCGGGGCTCCGCTGGGAAGTCTGGAGCGGAACACCGTCGGAGGAGGCAGGGCTTCTGGGGTTCAACCGAACGAGCAGGTCCGAACAGCGGCCTGAGGAGATCCGCCGCCTACCGGCTGGGCTTAGAGCAGAAATGAAGACGCCGCCCGGGCATTTTTTGAGGATCGGGGCGTAGGAGAAATTCTGCGGCCACAAATCACTAGTGGGGCGACGGGAGAGCCACCCTACGCTTCTTCTCCAAACCGAGCGCTGCCGCGATGGGGGTCTTCCAGGGCACTGCAAGGTGGAAGCAGCCCGGCTTCCTTCAGGCACTCAGGCCTTTCGCAGCAAGCGACCCCCAGGCTCCCGCAGAGGGAGCAGGGAGTGGAACTGGCGGCCTGGCCCACTCGGCTCTCCCCGCACCCCTTCCCGTGGTCAGCCGCCCTTACCTTCGGCTGCCTGAAGCACGTTGAGTTCCAATCCCTTAAACGTCTTGCTCGCCAGCTCCTCCAGGGCGCAGAGCGGAGAGTCGGGAGCGGGCACACCGTTCCGCGGGGTTCCAGCTGAGACAGCAACCTTTTCTAGCAGGCGGGCGGCAGGGACTTTGTGCCCGGAAGGTTTGCTGAGAATGTCTTCGATGCTGAAGGGGGTGAGAGGTTTGCTGGAATTGGCAGGGGGAGGGAGGTGGTCCAGGGGGCTCCGGCGCCTCTCTTCTGCTGCGCCCGGCTGCCGCAGCGCGGGAACAGCCTTCCCTTCCTTCGCGGATGTCATTGCCGGGGGAGGGAGGGAGGGAAGGGGGAAGGACAGGCTTGTCCCAAGCGCCAGAGCGGGCCGGGCGAGGATTCAGCACCCCCTGCGGGTCATTGCGAGGCTGCCCTCGGGCCTCAAGAAACCAGGCGCACCAGCCCTGGATCGTGCTGAGCGGGCCACGACAAGGCCTAGGCGTTCAGAGTGGCACAATGCCCCCGCCCATCCCCCTTCTGGGCCGCCTCTGTTGTGGCGAGGGTGGGGGGCGCCCGTCGGGTCTCCTGCGCCTCTCGCCGTTGGCGAGCCCCTACAGTCGCAACCAAGCCCACTCGGGCGCTCCAGCCTTAAAGGCGCACAGGCTGGGCCATCGGCTGGGCACGGCGTAGGAGGAGCCAGCGGCGAAGTGTTAGCAAAGTTCCTGAGTCTGAGGGGGGGAGGCGTGGGGGAACGGGGGCGGGAAGGGAAGGGGATCCCCGCTTCTCAGGCCACCATCGCTCTCAGGCCACCGCCTTGTCGCTCTCAAAGGAACCAACGACTCGTCGCTCTTCCGGAGCTTGCAGGCCGACTCAGAATAAGCTGCTCAACTGGCGCCCCAACCCTGGTGCCCTCAAGCTGCACTAGGGTGCTCCAGGAACCAAGACCCCCTTCGGCGGTCCAGGTAGCGCCTTCCATGCGGACTCTGCTTATCCGGCCAGTCCCGCGAGAGCTGGCGGATCGGGCAACTCCTCCCTCCCTCTCTGCGAGGGAACGGGCTCTCCTCTCCGGGTCTCTCAACGCCCGCAATTCCCTCGGTGAGGCCAGCGCCGGGTCGTGTTCCAGGAGGAAGCCTCTGAGGCTGGGCAGCTCGGGTCCCGCCCGACCCGCGTCTTCAGCTCTGCTGGAGAGGCAGAGGCCATTCCTAACGCCCTGCAGCGGCGAAGCCCCCTTTCTCCCCCCTTTCTTTGCAGGAGGGATCGGGAGGGGCGCGCCGTGGTACAGCCTTCCAGCCCTGTCTATCGCCCGGCCTTACAAAGGAGTCGCTTGGCGTCGGAGAGATCCGGCTCAGTTCCCAGCAGTTTCCTCGGTCTCGATCGGAGATCGGTGCGGGAGTGAAGCAGACAGAAACGCCTCTGGCTCCAGCCTTCCAGGGACTCCGCTTGTTGCCCAAGGGTCAGTTATTGCCTGCCCCCCTTTGTTGTTTAACGTTATTTTTAGCAGCACCGCTGTTTCTTCTCCTGAAGCGGAGTCAGAAGGTCCCGTGGCCGACCCCCTGCTCCCGCTCCTTCCCTCGCAGGCTCCGCCGATTCACCTCTCCCCCAGAACCTCCGTTCTTGCCCTGGCGGATCCCGGACGCACTGAGGAGAGGACCCAGGCCGCACATTTGTCTACGCCCTGACGCTATTTTTCGCCCAGCCTGAGGCTCCCGCCGCCTTTTCGGTTTCCTACTTGCGCTGCCCGTTCGGGGATCTCGCGCTGTGGCGCTCCTTGAGGGCCAGGCCAAACACTCGGCCGGCGCTGCTCAGGTTCGCGTGGATCAGGCCCTCTTTGCCTGGGTAGCCTCACCGCCTGTGGCCCAGCTGGGCGCTCAACCCTCCCCCCTCCCGCCGCTGCTAATGCAAGGCAGACGTGCAATATCCCAGTAAAAGGGGGTCATAAAAAGCGACTCCCCGCCTTTGTCATAAAGAGCTTTTCAAAGTCCCCCGCCCCCCGGCCGCCTGCCTGAAGCTGAGGGCGGCTGGGCGGCTCCGGAGCTCGTCGCTCGTCGTTGGTGAGGCCGAACCAGCCTCCCCGAGGAAGGGGCCTCGTGGGGCGCTCCCATGCCACCGGAGGCGGCACCCCGTGTTCCTCCCCTACTCCGGGCTTTTGCTTGCCTGCAGTTTTATGGGCTCCCTAGCTCTAAATGGCCCATAAAAGCGCCGCGTCTGGGAGTGATTAAGACCCGCGGGGCAGGATTCTTGGCAGGTTTTGGATTTCACCGTCCCGGCTGGCCGTAAAAACCTCAGACAAATAGCCCCATGATCCCGCAAGCTTGTAAACCTCTTTCCTTGCCGGTGCCCTCCCGGGCCAGCTGCGGAGAGGCCGTGTCTTCCGGGATCAGGGAAGGCAGGGGGAGGGAGCAGGGCAGCCGACAGCAGGCGAAAAATTGTACGCGGGCCCACAGGCCCCCCAGCCAGGTCCTCTCCAGGCCAGACGCACTTTCCCCCTCCGGTCCTTGTCTCAAATGGAGCTTGGGCCGCTAGCTGGGGCGGGAGAGGCGACCCTTCCTACCTTCGACCTTCCAAGAGAGAAGCGGGCAAGTGAGAGGCGCAGGCACCCTTTCCCCAAAGGTCCCATGGCATGGAAGCTGCGTTGCCCTGTTCCCGTATAAGCCCAGCCTGAGTTGTTGGCGCTGCACCAGAACAAGGCAACACTCGCTCAGGTCAGCCCGTCCGCATTTGTCCACCAGACCGCCTTCTCCTCCTCTGCTCCCCTCCCCGCCTCTATCTTCTTCAAAGGCTTTGCTCCTTTGGAAGTAGAGTCGAGATCCGGGGACGAGATAGGGGACGGCGGGAAGGGTGGGGCCTCTCCTGGAGAGTCTTCCACGAAGACCGAAAACTCCACAGCTGCTGTCCCGGCTGCAATGACCGGAAGGGAAGAGTGGGAAACGCACATGCCGTTTGTACGTGTGTCTTCTCCGAGTTCTAGTGCCCGAGAGGTCCTACTAGGCTTCTAGAACCGTCCTAATCAGGAACCTGCTTCGGGTTTGGTCCGAGTTTTCCCCTCTAGCATTTGCAAGAGGCGCCGGGGTTTCCCGGCTTCCGCCCTAACTTCTGGACGTCAGCCTCCGGCTCTGCTCTCTATCCCACAAGCAAAGCCGGCCCTCGGTCAAAAGTAAGGAGACCGGCGAGTGATGTCCCCAAGGCCGAGGCGCCTCTCTGGATCCCGGGAGAAAGAGCAAGAGGATTGCGGCGGCCTCGATCCCTCGCAGCTAAATAGCTGCGCTCCAGGCTAAATGCCGCGTATCGACGTTCAAGACAGCTGCACATTTCCCAGCCCCCCCCCCGCGCTCTCGTCTCAAGGTGCCCCCAGCTATCTGCACGATTCAGTGCGAGGGAGCCTAAGGCCACCGATCCGCTCGCCTCGCCTCCCTCCCTTTGCTTCGCCCCTCAGGATTTTGGGGGTCTGGAAAACGAGCCTCTGCTCGAAGTTTTGGCCGCCTCAAACATCTGACAGGATTCTTCTTTTGCGAGACAGATTCCGGCGGGAGCTCCGGAGCTGCTCCCTCGCCCGGGCGTGTGAAGGACCAGGCCGCTTTGGCACCGGCCACAGGAAGATAGCCTTACTCAAGCCTTCGACCCGCCGCTGGCGGAGAAAAGCGGGAGGGGCTTCATCTCTGCGCCGCTTAGGAAGAATCCCGCCCTAGGACGACGCTGAGAAGGCGGCTTCCCGCGTTTAGGCAAAGATCATCCGGACAAGTTCCGACGACCAGACCGGGCCCGGCATCTAGCGAGATACCGCCGCTTGCCTCGCTTTCGGGTAGGGATTTCTCGCCCGCCAAGATGTTTCTCCCAGACCGGCGGCGGAATGTTAAACGTAGCTGTCACTCTGCCTGGGCTCGCTCGCTTCTCCAGGCCGGAGCCTTTAATCCCTGCGCTCAGTGATAGATGGGCCGTTTACACGAGCGATTAGGAACGCGCGGAGGCCACCGTCACACTGGGAATGGGGGGTGGGGTAGTGAGTGTCGCATAGATGACAACTTTCCTGCACGGACAAATCCCACAGCCCCGCTTCGGCTGCTGTGGGGCGGGAGTGGGCAATGTGTGGCGATTGTTGGTCTGCTGTGCCCGAGGTGGCCCTGCGGAACGCCTTGATCGAGGAGGGCATATCCGCTCAGTGGGATTGAGGGCCAAGAGTTTTGCTCGATCCCTGACAAAGGCCAGAATGGAAGGGGGTGAGGAGAGATACCCTCCCCCACCCTCTACCTCCTTGTTTTCCCTCCCTCCCGTGACCCATCTTCGGCGGGGAAATGGCGGTGGGGAAGATCTGTGACCAGCGGTTTGGCTCTGACTGGAGAGGCAGCCCCCCCCCCCCGCCTGTCAGCTTAGGCATGGTCGGGGCCTCGCAATACGACAAATATTTCTGACGCTGAAGCGAAGCCAATCCCGTAGTGCCCGATGAATCACGTCTATCTTCTTTCTTGCAAGGCACCATTTTCGGCCAAGTTCTTGCGCTGCCTCCCAGCCCATGACCGTCGGGAGAGGAGTGAAGGCCAGCCCTCTCCCACTGGCGCTTATTCCAGCTTGATGGGACAAAGGAGGGCCGGGACCACGGCCATGCGCCAGAGGGCACGGGGATTGGACCCAGCCGAGCTATCGCCTCACGAGTCCTGGAGGAGGCCAACGGGGCAGGAGACTAGGGCCCGAGGCGCAAAGCTCTTCTGCCCCCACCCACCCCCCCCCCGGCCCAGTCGCTCCTCGCGGGACCTGCGGAAGGAGGCGCTCGCCGGGCTCTTTCGGAAAGAGGCGCTCTGGAGAATTGTGCGGCGCGGTCGGGGTTCTGCGGCCTACTGTGGTCTTGCCGTTTCAGAGCAGCGCAGCGGGGAGGGGGTTGAATGCTTGGCCAACCGTTGCCCAGGCTGCCCCCAGTGCCCAGAGAGGCCGTTCTCCACGCGTAAGGAAGAAAAGGCTCCTGGGTAGAACAAAGTATCCTTTTGGTGTTACGCGCCAGTCACCCCGCGTGTTTCTATAGGATCAGCCGTTTCCAAATGTAATCCGCGTATGAGCCACTGGAAGGAGGGCCTGGATCCGGTCGTCTGTAACGCCCATCGCTTCTGCAAGGCAGAAGTTTCTGCCACGGTTTGCCTGGAGTCCCCCAGCAGTACAATGCTTCCCCCCCCCCCCTTTCTGGATTAAAGGTGAGCCTTCGGGAGTCCTTCTCCTGTGGTGCGCCAGCCATAATCCTACCAATTTGTTATTTTAGAATCCTGTTATCGTTTATTCCTATTTGGGTCCTAATATATTTTTTTAATCTCAATACTTCGGCTTTCGTTTCTGTTGTGCAAATCTAAGGTTTCGATTTCAGCAGCAAGAGAGGATCGTCACCAGCTCCTACAGTTGCCGCCCCCACTTCCCGGCGCGCCAACAGGGAATGTTAGCCAGGCTGCTAGTAAGTAGCCTCCAAGTTTATTGTCTACTTATTAAAATTACATGATGCCCAAGCCCGTCCCGCTATCAAGCGAGTCTGGGTGTCAAGTAACCTTCCGGTTGAATTTGTTGCAATCTGCTCTTTGTGAGGTAGCCTTGAAGATAGTCTGCAACTCCCAAAAGATGCAGCCAAAGACTGCGCATTTGTGGAAGTGCCACGCCACTCCTGCACCACTTAGTAGCTGGTTGTTGTTTTCCACCTTTTCCTGTGCAACGCGTTTCCCGGGACCTTCCTGCTTTGGGTCAGGAGGAGGTTCGAAAGGAAGGCTTCGGTGCAACCCCGAGCAGAGCACAGCTCTTGAAGGTTCCCTCGGGAATACCCTGGTCGCCAAGCGTGAAGAAGCCCCGGAGCGTCTCCCTCGGCAGCCAAGCTCATATTGTGTCATGGAGGAGGAGGAGGATTTCGCTGTGGCCTTGTTTTCTTCCGGCATTCGGAATTCCTTCCCTATTTTATGATCTCAATGGACTCATCAACTGGCCAGCTATTGGAGAGGGATCGCATATAACCTTTCTAAAGAAATTAAGTTACGGGCAGACTCAAAACTTATCTAATTTCTTTAATGTGGCCAATTATTAAAACAATTGAGCAGAGGCCACTGATGTGCTCCATGGGGTGCTCCTTAGTACGACCGCAGCATTTCTTTGTCATATTTTTGGGGAGAGGAGCGTATATATTTATAAGTAAATAATTGGACTCCGAGTCGCCCCCTGGGATCAGGGCAGCCAAGAGACCTTCTCACAAATCAGGGATACTAACCTTGTATTGGCCAAGAACCAGGGGCTGTTATTCTTAAAAAGCTGGGGAGACAAAATAATTGAGTGGAGGTCCTCTGTGGGGCACGGATTTATTTGTCAAATTATAAGACGCGCTGCTATTAAAATAAGCCAGGCTTGCAATCTTTACAGCAACTAAGAAGGACTCAACATAATTTAAAAATTTACTAAAAATAATATAACAGTCGCTTAAATCCTAACAAACCATGTTATAGATTAATTGGTTAAGATCGTGGTTAAAGCGCCAGGCTAGAAACCAGAAGACAGTGAGTTCTAGTCCTGTCTTAGACATTAAAGCCCGCTGGGTGACTTAGCCCAGCCCACCTCTCAAGGCTGTTGTTGTGGAGGAGAAGGAAGAGTATTAGGTACTTCTCCGTCTCAAGCTGTTTCTAAAAATAACAAAGGCAGAATAAAAATAAAGAAGTAATCCTGAACTGTGAACCATAAAAAAAGGTCTGGCTTCAGCAACCTGTTCTAGCCCTACATGGACTAAGGAACGCTTCCATCTTCCAGGAGGTCCCACCTGAGGGGGTTGCAACCTGCTCCTGGAGGAACCCATTCCACCCGTGGAGTAACGGCTGCGCCCCAGGAAGGAGACTTTGCCACAGAGTTCATGGGAAGACCATTCCTGTCCAATGAATGGGCTAGCTGATTCTCGCGGGAGGAGACAGTCCTGCAGGGCTGCCGAGGGGATGAGCAGCCCTATGGACTGAACCAGGAGAAGCTTATTGGAAGCCAGCCAGGGACCCGCTGTGCTTGTTCAGAGAGCAGGAAGCCCTTCGTGAGGAGCTGCATTCTACATTGGCTGACTTTCCAAGCCCTCTTTGCTGGCACTTTCCTCACCAATGGCAGCGGTGTTAGTCAGGGCCATGGTGCTTTGCAGCACTCCAGCTTCCCATTTTCTCTTTTACTTGAAGCTAAGTTTTCTTCAGCAGGACATTCCCTCTCTCGCTGTGTTCATTCCTCACCTGTGAAATGGGAACATGCCCAGCCCTCCCTGAGTGGGGGGAGCAAGCGCTGTGGACTCTGAGCCTGCAGAGAGGAAGCCCCACCAGGCAGGACCTGGAGCTGGCAGAGGCAGACTAGGGGCTGGCTCATCCTGGCAGGGAGGCTGTGAGAGAAGGGGTGCTCTTGAGAGGGCAGAGTCTTCCCTCAGGGCAGCCCTTGCCCTCTGCTGGGCCCTGGGCCTCCTTCCCTCTACACTCTCCATGTGCCACCATCTTGCCCTGATGAGCCCATTTCAGCAAATGGTGCAGATGACCAAAGGCTCCCCCTCCCCCTGCTTTCCCAAAGTACCTGCCTCTTCCCTTCCCCCAGCAGAGGTGAGAAGCCTGTCCTGCAGCCTCTTTGGAGAAGAACCATCTCTTCTGCCAGGAATGAAGGTGTGCTGCATATGCGGCTGGGGGGAACAGGGGAGGGGCTGCGAGCGATAGCCGTGTTTCTCTTCCCTCCATTTGATTCCAAGCCTCTGCCAGCTGGCTCCCAGCAGGCTACCCTGATGAAATCGGCCCCTGTACACATGGCAGCAGCCCACGGTGTGTCTGACAGCAGCCCTCACTGGAGATGCCACATTCAGGAGCTGGACGTAGCTGCCTGTGCCCCGCAGTCTCATCAGGTCTCCTGTTGGCAGTGGGGAGGCTCTGCACCCCCAGATGTGCTGCAGTCAGCAAACCTCCCTCTGAAGGCAAAATGTCGGTTCAGGGTGGTGGCAGGCCTGGCAAAAGAGCTGCCATGGAACAGAACTGTTGCTTAATCAAACACAGGCAAATGTGGGGGACATGCTTACCTGGTAAAGAAAACCTCCCAAAATAGAGGACTGCATTGAGATGGTGGAAGAGAGAATTAAGGCTGGATCTTAAGAGAGATGCCCTCTGAGAAGAGTGCCAACCTAGTTCATCTCTCTTCCGGCTCCCATCAGATTCCAAAGGATTCTCTCCCCCACTCCAGAAAGCCCCCCCCACCAAGTGTCTCTGAAGAAGAGAAGCCACTTCCCCAGCTCACAGCACTCAGCCCAAGGACCGTCCTAACAGTTAAGAATCGATAAATGCAGGAAAGAAACGGAAAGCAGAAAGGGAATTGCAAATGGTAACAAGAAGAGAACCCAGAGGTTCCATCCTCCAGGCCAGGCCTCCCACTTCTCCCAGAATTTCGTCCTTCACCAGCTCAGCTGCCCTTCCAAAGGGCCCCTTTGCCCAGCCACAGACCTCACCCAGGTACCTGGCCAGGACCTGCTGAGCTTCCCTAGACTGGCCAGACAGTCTAGGATTTCCCCCCTTGTAGCCCTCACTTTTGGTAAAAAAATCTTCCTGCAGTGCATCTTTGTAGTAAAGCAGGAGCTCAACAATAAATTTATTTATTTATTTATTATATTTTTTATTTCATCTTTATTACTTTGTAAATAATTCAAGGCAGTGAACATACCTAATATTCTTTCCACTTCCTATGTTCCTCATAACAGCAACCCTGTGAAGTTTGTTGGGCTGAGAGAGTGACTGACTCAAAACCAGCCAGCCGGCTCCTAATTTCCTGGCTTTTAGGCCACAACCACTACACTAAATTGGACATATATGATTTAAACAAACATTGCCATAAATATGTCATGTTCCCTCTTCAAAAAATTCATGAAATATAGATAAATAAATAATAAGTACAATTTTTGTCTTACAAATTTATTTGTAAGGTATAATTATGCAGGTTTCTCATTTATTTCTTTGTTTTCTCTCTCTTCCTCTTAGTTATTTTTTTCTGAAATACCTATGGGGGAGACAAATAACATGGCTTCTTCTAAGTCAGGCCTCACTTTCCTAAGCTATTTCTTTATTAAAAGTAATGCAAAAGTGCTAAGGTTAAAACTTTCTGCATTTTTTCATTTCTAGAAGTGTTTGAAACCATCACAGAGATTCAAAAAATAACCAACCATAAAGCCAACCATAAAGATTTGTCATTGAAAGCTGCACATTACACCAGACCATTGCTCATTTCCAAACTTTTGATAAAAACAAGAAGTTTTCCAGCTGTGAATAAGCACAGTGATGGCATGCAGGTGTAGCGGAACTTCCAGAGAAGGAAGAAAAAGCTGGGAGCCCTTTCCTCCTCCTCTTCCTCCAATCCCAGTCAAAAATGGAAAAGATGGAGCTGTAGAAATGGATGGGTGATTGTGTCAAATTTTACAACTTTCCATTTCCAAATATTTGGGGTGCTCAGAAGTTGTGATATGCCTTGGGGATTGTAAAGCTATTTTGGTTACTTTAATATAATTTAAATGTGCTTGATAAATACAGGTGAAACTCGAAAAATTAGAATATCGTGCAAAAGTTCATTTATTTCAGTAATACAACTTAAAAGGTGAAACTGAGTACATATGCATGCTTATACTTTTCAGAGGTCCGATATTGTTCTATATATAATCCTTGTTTTATTGATTGCATGTAATATTCTAATTTTCTGAGATTGTGGATTTGGGGTTTTCATGAGCTGTAAACCATAATCATCACAATTATGACAAATCACGGCTTGGACTATCTTGCTTTGCATGTAATGAGTCTTATCTCATATATTAGTTTCACCTTTTAAGTTACGTTACTAAAATAAATGAACTTTTGCACAATATTCTAATTTTTTGAGTTTCACCTGTAACTACATAAATATCCTAACTTTTTAACATTTTGTTTGTTTCATTTCACGGGTTCAGCTGTCTTTCTCTTTTTGTTAAACATTATTTTGTCTGGGAGTGTTAATACTGCTGGCCTCGTTTCCTGTGGGTGTGATAACTGATCTGTAATGGCTTCTAAAAAAAAGAACAAAACTGGGAACATTCATCCACATGAGCAACCTAATTGTGACTGGCAGAGACGTGTTGCCATCCGAACTCCCAACACTGTGAGGCATCCTCAGATACGGCCTCTACTGTTCAGAGAATAAAGTAGGGTGATGCTACACACTACCCAACAGCCAGTCTTGCAAGGGGCATATATCCAAAAAGTGCTTGAAAAGTGGGAACAAGCGAAAAGTTATTTTGTGACCCCTGTTGTAAATTCACAAGTGTCAACCTTGAACAAGATCCAAGAGAGATGGGATCAAGCCAAAAACGCATCTCTTGGTAGAGGAAAACTAGATGTCAAAGAGATTTTCACTGTGAAACTTTACAAACTGTTTGACATCCTCAATCGCAAGTGTCAAATTGTTCTGTGTGCTGAACTGCTGATTGCAAAAAAGAAGCTCACCTTAGCTGCACCTGTCCTAAGGAGACGAAGATACCATTGCTTTCATTAAAGGTCAGAGAGAGAAGATTGGTTCTTTTGGATCGCACCAGATTGGTTTGCCAGATGTGGCTGAACAAAAATGAGTAGGCAGAGGGCAAAAGGGGCAAAACAATGACAGACAAAGACTCACTAAATATAACCAGAAAAGTATTCCAGACATTTCACTACTGACAAATGAAGTAATTGTCTCTTATGATGAAAGTGAAGGACAGACAACTGACGATGAAGATGAAGAGGAATGTGATGGACGTTATGAAGAGGCCTTAGACCAGTGGTCGGCAAACCGCGGCTCGCAAGCCGCATGCGGCTCTTTGGCCCCTTGCATGTGGCTCTTCAGTCCCTCTCTGATTCCCTCCCTTCCTCCCTCTGTCTCTGTCTCTGTCTCTCTCTCTCTCGCTCGCTCTGTGCCTCTCTCTGTCTGTCTGTCACTGTCTGTCCACATAATACCGCATGAAGCAGCGGCAAGGCCATCCGCGAGGTCCGCCTCACATTGCGCCTTTCCCGATGGCGTCTGGAGTGATCAGCGGCCGTGCAGAAACTCACCACTTTTCCACACCATGGAAAAGATAGGCGCGTGCACGTCCCGCGGAATTACAGCGCAACTTCCTACCGCTACTAAGTCTCCGAGACTGTAATTTGGCGGAGCATGCGTGCGCCTAGCTTTTCCACAGAAAAGATAGGCGCGTGCATGTCCCGCGGAATTACAGTCTCGGAGACTTCTTAGCGGTGGGAAGTTGCGCTGTAATTCGGCGGGACGTGCACGCGCCTATCTTTTCCTGGGTGTGGAAAAGCGGCGAGCTGCTTCACTGCTGCTGCTTCTGCTACCCCCGAGCTTTGCGACGCGCAGCTCTCGCCGCCCAAGGTCGCCCGGCAGGTCGCCCGGCAGGGGGAGTCGGGCAGGGAAGCCAGGCGCATCTCCACCGGGTCCCTACGACAACCGGTTTCCAAACTTCTCATAGGCATATTGGGCCTGTTTTGTACCCTCCCCAGGCTCTAGAGGCTTTCCTGGAGCCTGAGGAGGGCAGAAATGGCCTCCCCCACCCCGCCAGAGGAAATACCAAGCTCATCTTGGAGGCGAACAGTGCGGCATGTGAGTGTGGGAGTTGTGTGTGCATGTGCCGGGGGGGGGGCACTTTGCATTATGGTTGCCTGCATGCACTATCACATGCTCACATTTTTGGCACCCAATAACAAAAAAGTTAGCTATCACTAAATTGACTGCACCTTTTTCAATGGCTGTATAGATGCAACTAAAGTTATGCTGAAAGCAAACCGTTCAGACCAGCAATTTCCCAGGAACATCAAAGAAGAACATGATTCTGTGGGCAGTGACCCTTGTGGAAGATTCCCTTCAGAGAAAGGCTCAAAAACAGGGAAACCCGCTCAAGTGATGGCAGATAATCTGGTGTATTTCATAAAGAAGAAAGGCATTGGCAAAAGCTTGAAGGCCATTGGAGGATATTCTACAAATAATGATTATAATAATAATAATTTTAATATTTCTAAACCGCACCCTCTCCCCACAGGGACTCGGGAAGGTGATGCATGCATTGGCTAGAGGTCAAGCTTGATCGGAAGTTGATCTGTGTAACGATAACATTCACGCCGTTATCAGGCGGGCCAGCCCACGGATAGGGAGAAAAGAAACACGACACCATATCTTCTCTGAAACGGGATGGAACTGCGCACAGACAAAAGCCTGCAAGCCCTTTTATTAACTTTATCAGAAGGCAGGGTTAAGCATAGATTGTCATAGGTAAACAATACATAAATCATGACCATAAAAGGAAATCAGACAGTAGAAATAGGCGTTACATGCTGTTTGTTGATAGTTAGCACGTTGCACATAGTTAGCACGTTGCAAGAAGGTGGGAACTTTTCTCCAAGGTGTTAGGTGTCAGGGCATGACTAATGACTTTTCATGCTAGCTTCCATGTTTGTGTCCAACCGGCCAAAACCAGTCTGCACTAACAGAAATGCTTAGCACATGATGCAGCGTCATAACGCAACAATCTGATTGGTGTCTGCACTCCACATGAATGTGTTACCTCCGCAGTACTTAATCACAAAATTTGATGCGGAAGACCTTGTCTAAAAACAAATAGGCAGCTAAAATTGGCAACTCTGCAATAGGGCTTGACAATGATCCTTCATTCATGAGAGTTTAAATTGGTGAACCTCTCCTTTCATTGAGCAACAGTGTCGTAAAGGCTCTCTCTACTGATCAAATGTACTGTATGGATGTAGGATCACACAGGCAATAAGGACAGGAGAACTTCTCACAGATCAGGCTCTTTTGGAAATTGGCCCCATAGGCCATTCACATTGGTTTACAGCTGCAAATAGGCTTTATTAAATATGGGTTTCAAAACATGGCTTTAAAAACAAAACTCTCCAAAACTTAAGAATGGTAGTGGAGTACATTGTGGGTGTGTACTATCCTTGCTGATTCAACATCAAAGCAAAACTTCTCTGGACGTCTGGCCAAAGAAGGCTGTAGTAGATGTTGTTTTGCCAGCCATTCAGCACTCAGCATGGTACGCTTTCAGTCAAATGATAATCCAGACACTCTTGTGTTCAGATGACATTCAAGACTTTGACTTTATTAAATTTATATACCGCTCCCTTTCCCAAAAGAGAGTAGAGTTGGTGTGCAAAAGATCGTTGACTTGAAGGATGCAGACAATGATGTGCTGGGAGATTTTCATCTAATCTATGTGCAAGAAAAATGGCTTTAATCAATGCCAGAGCATCCACTTGGCTGCAACGGATTGACTGGTCTGAAGGTGCATATGAGCCACCTTTGATGTGCAAACTGACTATAGCGGAAATAAAGAAGTTCATTGACAAACCAACGCAAGTACCACAGTGGCCCCGTCATGCCCAATCAATAGAGAGATGTGTGAAACGAATCAAATGAATTTTTGTAGCACAATGTAGTTTCTATCCATGGGCTGTCAGACTCCTGAATGCGAAATAACATAATAACTACACAGTACAACAGGGCCAGTGCAACGTGTAACATGTTCACACTAGTGCAATAGGACTGGGTATTTGTTAATAGGATTTATGGAGTCAGGGACTTTTTGTCTTCGCTGTGAGATGTATTGTGTTGGAGGGGGGTGCACTGAGGAGCTCAACCAATCTCATTGTACATATGTTGTGCACTGACAAATAAATAATTCAAATTCAAACACAAGGTGTAATTTTGAGAAAATAAAGTTAACAGTATTTGGGGGCATTTGCCTGAACAGGCCTCACGTTTGAAGAAAGTGTCAGACAAAGGCAGTATTTGGGATCCCTTGAACTGAGTTTAATTTGGATTGAATAGCAAAAGGATTCCGTGGTCTAAGTGGTCCTTTCTAATGCAAGGCAACTCCCATCCCCAAATCCTGTCTAGCAGTCCAGATGACCTCGGGAGGCTCCCTCAACGAGACGAGGCCCAGCAGGCAAGGCAACCAGAGGAGCTTTTGCAGGCAGCTGCTTTGGGGAGAGGGGGGGGGGGCAGCCACGTCTTGGCCAAAGGCGGTCTGCCCTCAAAGACCAGCATTCTGGCAACCAGCAGGATAGACTGCTGTAGCAGGACCCCTTGGAGACAGTTCAGAAAACGCATCCTTGGGGACGGGGGCGGGAGGCTTTCTCATCATCTTGACTGATCATCACCTCGAAATAGCCAGTCTTTGGGGGGCCCAAATCTGGGGAAGCCGGGAGGGGGCATTCGAAATCCCATTTGCCCTTCCCAGCGTGACACCCCCCGCAGGAGGTGCCCATCAGCCCACATTTGCTACCTCCACCGTTTCGCGGTCCTGGCCGGGTGGGGGTGGGGCAGCAGGAAGGAGGCTGCGGCTTTGCTGCGATGCACCCGCGCGGCTCGGCCTCGTCCATTGTTCCGCGGGTCCCTTTCAATAACGCAAATCCGCCGGGAGTAATTCAATTAAGGGGCTGAACGGAGGGAGGGAGCCCCGAGCCTGTCGCAGACGGAGATGCTTCCAAATGAGCCCCTTTCATAAGCGGGGGGTGGGGGCTGGGCGCAAAATTAAGCTGCCCAGGAGGCCTGGCGGGGAGAAGCCCCTTTCACGCCTTCCAGACCGTCGGCCAGGCGGATCAGCTACGGCGGAAGCCGCGCAGCCTCCCCGCTGGGCCCGCAGGAGTGGGGTCCCGAGAGCCGCTCTGTCCCGCCCCTCCGCCCTTAGGTGGCGTCCCCATCTCGCTGGCCTTGTGAGCCTGTGCAGAGGGCTGGCCTGGCAGCCTCGGGCATCAGCCGCTGATCTAGCCGGCTTTCTCGGGAGGAGCCGGCAGGGATGCGGCGGCTCCGCGGCGTTGAAAGGACGGCGCTGGGTCGCTCTCGCCGCTTCCTGCCGAGCGCCTTCCCGGAGAGCTGGAGGCGATCTTGGCCCGGCAGGGAACGCCGTTCCCACTTTCCTAGCCGTGGGACCAAGGGGGGAGGGGAGGGGCGGTCGGGGCGAGGCCAGGGAACTTTCCTTGGTATCCAATCTCGCCAGTCCTTCCTTCAGCGAAAAGAAGGCCGGCCAGGCAAGGACAAAAACGAGGAAGCCTCGGCTCCCTCCTGCGCTTAAGGCCCAGCCTTCCAAGCCCCTCCTGGGACCCCTTGCCTGTGCTGGACTGAGCAAGGGGCCTCATTTGCATCGGCTGGAGTGGGGCGCTGGAGGAGGCAGTGAGGGGGGGGGTGTCCCTTAGAGCACCCAGTCAAGAGGAAGCCCCATGACAGAGATGGGTCTGGCCTGCTTGTAACAAAAACCCACTCACCCATTACAGGCTGGTTAATGCAGCTGGTGTTTCTGCAGCTCCAGGCGGTTTGAGGAGCTGTTTCCACTCAGCCACACAAGGGTCCTTCAGCCGTTTCTGGTGGGTAGAGGGATCCTGCAAGGATCGGATTCTTAACATCCAGGAGATCAACATCAAGGAAGCGGCCTGCTTCCCCCACCCCCACCCGGCACCTGAGGCTGAACCATCTCTGGCTTTGTGCTCATGGGTGGCCAAATTGTCTTCTGGAACATTTGCTCCTGGCATGGGCATCATCCTAACCAGCCTGGGTTGAGAGACAGCCATGCCCGTGGTTTTGGCCAGCCAGAGAGGGACAGCCCCCTGGGATGTTTGCATGGCCCCTTGAACTCTGAGATTGACCAGAGGGGCCAGCAGGGAGCAGAGACCAAATGGTACAGCAACCCCTCCCTCAGGCTTGGCCTTTCCCAAGGTCAGGGGTCCATCCATCAGTGGGCAGGGCAGGCAGGGCCGGTTTGTCTGACCTGCCTGCTTGGCTTTGAAATGGGACACGGCTGCCGCTCTTCTGCCTCACCCCTCCATCCATTTGGCCTCCTGGACCATCTGGGGGGCAAGCAGCATTTGTTCTGGGGCCAGGTGTCAAAAAAGCCACGGCTGGGCTGGGCTGGGCTGGTTGACATGGCAGCCCGAAGGACTGTGCCTCAAGATTTCAATCAATCAATCAATCAATCAGAATAGAACTGGAAGGGATCTTGGAGGTCTTCTAGTTCAACCCCCTGCTCAAGACCCTATAGCATTTGAGGCAAGTGGCTGTCCAGGCCCTTCTTATAAGCCTCCAGGGATGGAGCCCCCACAACTTCAGAATGCAAGCTGTTCCACTGATTATTTGTCCTCACTGTTAGGAAGTGTCTCCTTAGTTCAAGGTTGCTTCTCTCCTTGATTCGTTTCCATCCATTGTTTGTTTGCTTTTGTCTTACCTTCTGGTGCTCCTCTTTGGGGCAGCCCCACAAATACTGGAATGCTGCTGTCATGTCACCTCTAGTCCTTATTTTCTCTAGACTGGCCGTACCCAACTCTTCAAATCGTTCTTCACACGTTTGTCTCCAGGCGCTTCATCATCTTAGTGGCTCTTCTATGCCTTTTTCCAAAGCCCCAACATCTGTTTTGTAAGGTGATGACCAAAATTGGATTCCAGATTTATTTTATTTATTTTATTCAATTTATATCCCGCCCTTCTCCAACAGGACCCAGATGTGGCCTTTCTAAGGCTTTCTAAAGCTGCACTCTTGGCAATAGCAACAGAAACAGCACTGAGACTTCTATATTGCTTCACAGCTCTCTCTAAGCAGTTGACAGAGTCGCCATATTGCCCCCAACAAGCTGGGTCCTCATTTCTCTCTTGAACTGAATGTTTCCTTGACTTATTTGTTATTATTTATATGTTGAAATGAACTTTTTAACATTATCTTTGACTTTTGTTACAAGTCTTCCTTCATTCTGAGCCTGTGCTTCCCTGACTTTGTCTAGGCAGATTCTGGCTACCTGCTGATATTCAGCCTCAGTTATGTGTCCCTCTGTCCATTTGTCTGTTTGTCCTTTAGTTCATCAGAGAGATCTTTGTGCTGATTTTTTCTGGCCTATCTTGGGGTTTTCCCCCCAGTGATGTTGCAGCGGACTGTGTTTCAAAGAGAGGGCTGGGAGTGTGTGTGTGGGTGTCTGTGGTGCCCTTGATTCCAACTCCAAAGCGAAAGGAGGCTTGGCTGTAGCCCTCTGAGTGCCTTTATTCCTGGAACAGCAGCTACGATTCTTCTACAGCTGCGGGTGTCATGTCAAGTCAGGCCCTTTCCTGGGCCTCGGAAGACTCGGCAGCATTGGCACAGCCCACGAGGGCACCCTTGGCACCCTGTGGTCAGAGGCTGGGTGGGTCAGACCATGGAAGAGCTTGGGGAAAGATGGTAGCTTCAGTGCTATGTGGTGCCCCCTGCATGGAGTCCTGGGCTGGAGGGCAAAATGGGCATGAACTTGGAGACTGGCCAGAGGCCGCAGGGCAGAAACAGAGGCTGCAGCCCAATTCTCTGCAAGGGCTGGAGAAGGATGGTGGGTCCTGTGGGCAAAGGGGCCCAGCTGGCCGGAGGGAACCGAGGGAGGACCCCCTGCAGAGAAGGGAAAGGGGCTGTGGTGGCAGGGGGGCAGCCCTTCATTTCCCCTCTTCCTTCGTGCCCTCTTGCTGCTCTCCTCCACATGTGGCTTCAATTAAAGGGGTTGCAGGACCTCTCTCTCACCCCTTCGCCCAGGCAAGGGAAGAAGGAAGCGCTTTGTCTGAGCTGCTGACAGCCTTGTGCCACACGCAGGAGATGGATGGCCTGGGCGATTAAAGGCGTGCAGGCGCTCACCTGAGGAGGGGGAAGGCATCCCCTTGCAGTAAGGATGACAAATTGGGGGCACTTCAGGGGCAAGCCACGCACACACTATGGGGGCCTGGAGGAGAAAGAGGACAGAGCCCCCAGGCCCCTTGTACCTCCCAGGGCAGAGGGCCGAGGGCCTGGGGAAGAGCTGTGCCAGAAACCGCAGCAAGGCCTCCATCCCTCTCCTGGCCAGCAGGAGCCCTGCCCCAGACCCCAGGCGGTGGGCCTTCTGGACCAGGACTTGGTCTTGGAGCGCCCGATGGCAGACACGTGGCAGACTCAGGGCCTGGCCCTCTTCAGACATTGCTGCTCCAGACAGGACCTCGCGTGTGCAGGGTCCGAGGCCGTGGGGGCAAAGGAAGCGCAGCCCGTGGTCCCCTGAATAAGGATGAGCAGCTGAACTTGTGAAAGTGCCGCAGGGGCAGCTAAGTGCCCCATAGCAGCTGGAGGGGTGTTGTGGCGCTTCACCCTACCGCAGCCCTCCTTGTGAGCTCACTTAACTTCTTCGTTGGGATATTGTTCTAGAAAGTAATGCATGCCCAGGGCTGTCTTAGCGCATGAGTCTGTTGGGCACTTGCCCATGGGCCCCACAAGCACAGGGGCCCCATACTGATATGTGTGTGTTAACCCTTCAATGCACCTTGGATCATATAAACACAGCAACTATATGGCTTCCTGACTGTTAATGTGTTTTTCAAGCCTCGTGTATTGTTCAAATGTTTGTTATGTTGATTAATTGTTGCTGCACAGCATGTTTTTAATGTTTCAACACCGATTTTGTTAGAAGTGCCAATAAAATAAATATATGTTTAATTTTATCAATCACTTACATTTTTATTCCTGTGAGTAGTTGTCGTAGGGGAACACTGCTTTCCCCAGGGCCCATAACGCTGTTAAGACAGCCCTGTGTATGCCAGTTATGGACTTGTGCCATAGAGGATGCCAAGAATGTGTGGTGGAGGCTGAGGGCACCAGTTCCCATTCCTGGTCCTGCCATCTCTCTGACTCACTAGCGCTCCCAGAATATCCCTAAGGGGAAAAACCCCTTAGCCCTGCCAGGAACAGGCCCGAGGCCCACAGGAAGAAGAAGACCAAGGCCTCTAATCCCTTCCCAGGCAAGGGCTGGCACAGCAGTGGGACATGCCAAGGTGAGGAACCGCCCTTCCCCGTGGACTCCCCACGCCAGAGGAGGTCCCCTCTTGCTCTCTGCCCCCTGGACTGGGTGGGACTGGGCTAGAAGGAGCCAGATGCAGGTCACAACAAGGGGTGTTGGGGCTTTGGCCGAGGTCTATTTACAAACCAGTGGCTGTGGGTTCAAACCTCCTTAGGAGCCTGGGGGACTTTGAGCCAGACCCACCTCACGGGATCCTTGGGGTGGGCGAAATGGAAGAGGCAGGAGTGTCAGGCATCTCTATCCCCTTGAGGTGATCAGCAGGAAAGGCAAGGTAAAAATAGAGTCCATTTACTTTGAAATGAATGCACAAAGTTTCCTTCTTCTTGGCTTCGCTCTTCTGCCCTTTCCAGCTGGGGGAGGGGGGAGCTCCTTAAGCAGGCTCCCAAGAGGCAGTTCTGCCCCCCCCCTCAGGTTCTAGATTCTGCCACATTGGAGGAGCTCCAAAAACAGGAGCCACTTCAGGTGCCTGAGTTGGCAGCTTTCCGTCACTAGCCTTGGCGGCCCTGCAGGAGGACTGCTCTGGGTTGCCCTGCAACAACAACAACAACAACAACAACAACAACTCCTTCTGTGGAGCCTAAAGGGGGGAGCTTGCTGCAGGCTGAGTCATTGATGGCACCCCCTCCATGCCCACTGCCCCAGGTCCAGCCAGGCTCATTTATCTCTGCCTCTTTTCCCAGGGGCAGCAGGAGTTAATAACAATAAACACGGAGCCCTCTTACTCACTGCAGATTTACTGTTATTTAATCGTGACCTTTCTTGAGGAGCCAAGGCCGGAAGGCTCTGCCTGGGGTTAAGTGTCAGGAGGCAAAAGTCAACATCTCTTTTCATCTTTCAAGCGTGTCGTCGTTCCCCCCCCCCCCGGGACCTGTGCGTGTGTGTGTGCGTGTGTGTGTGTGTGTCAGAGAGAGAGAGAGAGAGAGAGAGTGTGTGTGCCTGCATTTGCGGGTGCACGTGCCTGCGTGTGTCTGGGTCCGTAAGTGAGCTGGAAGGAGGGCCAGCAGCCACCAATCCATGCTTCGCAGGGCAGGAATGGAAGGTCGGGTCAGAGCAGAGCATGGGGGCTTTTGGGTCCAGCTCAGCTCCACTGAGGCAAACCTCACAGGGGCCGGGGCCTCCCAGCAGAGGCATTTCTTGACCACCGTGCCAATGCCTTCATGGCCACAGAGCACCTCTCCAAGGCCATTTGCAAGCTCCTCCGGGCCTCAGGGATGCTAGAGGTATTAATTATCATCTTCAAAGCGCTCCATGGCTCGGGACCTAGCTATCTGCGGGATCGGATCCTGCCTCATACATCCTCACGACCGATTCGCTCCCACAGAGAGGGACTTCTCCGGGTGCCGTCCACTAGACTTTGTCAGCGGGCGACGCCCAGGGGAAGGGCGCTCTCTGTGGCGGGCCCGGCCCTCTGGAACGACCTCCCCCCCGATATCAGGACCACCACGGACCTCCGCTCCTTCCGTCTTAAATTGAAAACACACTTTTTCTGTCTTGCCGGCCTGGGATAGCTACTCCTCTGTTTTTAGGGTCTTTTGGGGATTTTTAGTTATATAGTTTTAATGGGTATTTTAGCACAGGTTAATTAATTTAATTTATTTTTAATGAAATATGTATATAGCCATTGTTCTTATTTCTCCTGTGCACCGCCCCGAGTCCCTGTGGGGAGAGGGTGCGGTTTATAAGAAATAAATTATTATTATTATTATTATTATTATTAGATGAAACGAGGACATAACAGGTTTCCTAAACATCGCAAAGGATGGGGTAACCTTGCCCAGAGGAGAGGAGCCCTGGTAGAAAAGAGTGAGGATGCCAAGCCAAGCCATGCCTGGGCACAGGAGTTGGTTTGAGGCTTGCATTCATGCCCACCTTTCTGCCTGCAGAGTATTGCCCAGAGGGCACCCGAGGATGCAAGCTAGAAGAGCTCCATCCTCACCCAGTTGTACAGAATGACATGAAAAGTGTTTCCTTGCTCAGAACAAGACAAGGAGATCTGGCCTTTTTTTGGTGCACAAATCTGCCAGTTTGGGGGCTTCCCTTTGTAATTTGAAGGCACAATTGTGTACTTTAAATGTCACGTTCCCAGTGGACACCTCAGCCCATCAGATACGGGTAAAGATTCAGAGCAACGAGGAAGGAAGGGCCTTGTGCCCACAGGGCAGCCCTGAGAAGAAGGCCGGTTCCCAGCAGAGCCTCCTGGCTGGCTTCCAGTTCAGCTTGAGAAGGGAGCCTCCCTCCCACCCCAAGCCTCCTGCCTGCTGCTCATTGGCACCCCTGGGTGCTGCCAGTGGGGTCTTGAGCCCAGCAGCTACTTTGACAGCTCCTCGTCCTGAGGATTCCTGCAGCTACACAGCACAGTCAGAATTGGTGCCTTTTGCCTCCTGCAGATTACATTTTGTGCTGGGATGTATTTTATTCAGCTGGTCTACATTATTTCCATGCTTATATCCATTGTCTTTTCTGAGATAACCTAACCCTGACCCACCCTCTCCTTCCAAAAGCTGAGGCCCCATCTCTCTGCCAGCGTGGGGACAAAGTCAGTGTGTGTGTGTGTGTGTGTGTGTGTGTGTTGCTGGGCTCTCCACAAAATGGGGTGCCCCTCCCCAAATCTGGACCTGGACTAGGTGTGCCAAGACCTGGTGGGGAGGAGCTCCCCCTCTCCAGGCCTGAATGCAAGAACAGGAGCCACCTCTGCCCTGAGCCTCTGGAAGGAGCAGAGCCTGAGTGAGGAAGAGACTTTCGAGGGGGTGACAGGGGGCACTGCCCCCTCCCTTAGGGACAGTCCCCCACCTTCCCATATGGGGCCTTTAGGAGAAGGAGCCTTGTCGCCTGCCATAAACGGGACCCAGATTCAGACTGCTTGGCCTTCTTGGAGGAGGCCTGCATTGCAGGGCAGGTGGTAAATAAGCAGCCTTTCCCGAAGTCTGGCAGGAGAAACACAAAGCTGTGAATGCAGCTATTGATCAGCCTGCGCAGCGGGTCAGTGATGCCATTAACCCCGACGAAGCTGCTGAGCTGCAACACCAAGAGGTTAATTAAAAATAAAAGTTCAGCTAAATACTCTGGCCCTCTGGCCCTGTGGCAGCCTGGAGCTGGAGGGGGGGGGGTAGCAGCTGTCAATCAAGTCCTTTCTCTCCATTTCACTCCTGCCCTCCCATCCCCTCGTGGCTCAGGTGGAGAAAAAGGAGAGGAGGAGCAGCGCAGCCAAGCTCCTTCGCCATGTGCAACAGGCACCTGTTAGAGGGAGGGAAAGCTGCTCTATTTCTCCCTTCGCCCCTGGTCCCAAAGCCATCTTGCTCTTTGGCATCAGACTGAACCCAGCTTCCCTGCAAGAGAACCTCCTGGTTGGGCTTCTCCTTTGGGACGTGAAGCCAGCCTAGAAGGTCCTCTGGTGGTCCTTCACCTACACTAGGAACTCAGCCAACCCCCAAGTGCTCAAGGCCCTGGTTTGAGAAAGGTCGGGTGGGCAGAAACGACTCTGGACATCAATGAGGAAATGCTGGATTCTGAAGGCCGCCTTGCCCCCCCCCCCTCCCAATTCTCCCCTGTCAGGGAAGAGAGGAGCTCCAGTAGCTGCTGGTGCTGAGGGCGAAAGAGGCCCCTTTCCCTCGCCTGCGCCCCCCTCCCCGCCCTCTAGGACGAGCCCGACCAGAGCCCGCCATCCTGTGGGGAGGTGGGGAGCCTCTTCCTGGGCTCCCCTCGGAGCTGCTCAGGCGCTCCCTAAAGCAATTTCCTCCTTATTGAAATGTTCCTTCCAGGCCTGGGAGCTAATTGCAACCGACGCATCACAAGGCAGGGGACCGCAGGGATGAATTATTCATGTTCTCCTGTCAATCAAGAAGGGGAGAGGGAGGGAGGGCAGGCGTGGGTCCTCCCTCTCTTCACCTGCGGTGGCCAATGTGAATGTTGGAGGATTGCAGACCCCGCAACCCCCATGGAGGCCCATATGCCCCGCGGGGTGAGGGGCGGTTCCGGGGACTCCCCCTGCCAAGCCGGGTCGCCCCCAAGTCTTTCAGGTCCTTGCAGGGAAGCGTCGGGGTTCCAGTGACTCAGTCTCTGGGCCAGAAAGGGTCTTCGAAGGGCGGGCAGAGTAGCCCCCAGCCCTGCCTAGGGGGACTCCGGATGCGCGGAACAGTGGCCCTTCGGTCTGTCTGAACGCCCCTCCAACAGGCGGACAGTCTCCTCCGCCTTCGTCCTGTGAGTAGCGGCCTCGGTTCTCGCTTCTCTTGCCCTTCCTCGGACCTCGGGGGCAGAACCGGTTCCACCAGGACGGTCTCCACGGCTGGCGCCTCCAGCGCGGAGGCGAGGGCGGGAGTGGAGTCCTCTAGGATGCCAACAAAGGGTGGGCTGCCCCCGACCAGAAGGACCCCCAGATCAGAACATGGCGGCCGGGGGACGCGGGGCTCTCCTTCCGCTTCCCAGAAGGAGCCCCTCCGCCCGACACCCGCTCTCCCCGCCAACGACGCCTCGACTCTGCTCAGTTGCAGAGAGGCGCTAATGCCTGAACTGGGAGCTCAGAAAGGGCACGATGGAGGAAATGTCGCCCAGCTCAGGCTCTTCTGGCTGGGGTGGAGGAATGGCAGCCAAGGGGTGGGCAAAAACGACCCTGGAGTAGCGATGGCCGCGAGGAGCTGAAAGCCTCTTTCAAGGAGGGGCGAGGCAAACCAGAAGAGAGCTCTGGAGGGAAGAGGGACGGGCGAGGTCGGATCTGGCCTGGTGAGATTTTGGGGCTTCAGGCAGCATCTGGGAAGGCCCCGTGACCGGAGAGTAGCACAGGAGCCGGGAAGGGGTAGTCGTGACCTGAACTGGGGCTGAGGAGACCCCAGGCCACCCCCTTCGACCTATTTGGTTGCAGGTAGAATTTGCAGAGCTGGAAAGGGGGCACAAAAGTGCCATCAAATATCGGAAGAAAATTATCTCTGAGGAAGGGCTGAGAAGGAGGCCAGAAACCCCCGAGGGGATGGTGAAGACCCTCCTCCTCCCGCTCTTGACCCTGGGAGCCAAAAGAGGCTCCCCGCAGCCTCCTGTTCTTTCTTCCTGAATGTGTGCCCCACTTTCTTGTATATGCAGTCAAGATGCCTTCAATCTCACCCAGAGGCGAGATATAATACATAGCTACATCTCATTTAAATACTCTTTAATGGTTTTTTTTCTAAAAACAGGAGCAGTGGTAGACCAGTTGCCATGCATTTCCCACAGAAAGCCCCCAACCAGCCTAGCCGCTCCATGAAGGCCATCAGAGAACTTTGACAACCTCATATCCCTCAAGGCTTAGACTGACTTTTGCCATCAGAGGCAAGGGGTCTTTGGGGGGCAGGGATCAGAAACCAGGTCCTGGGCAATGCTGGGTTCGGCCAAAGTCTCTTCCGTGAGGGGGGGGGGGGGTTATCTGTCTTCATTCACATAACCCACTGGATCGAGGCTAAGGGATTGATCAACCTGGGACGTTGGTTAAGGGCATGAACAGCTTTCTTCCCCACAAATGCAGGCCACTGACTGCTGTGAAAGGGCAGAAAGGCACAAGGTTGCCCTCCACCCACTTTCTGCCTTTTCTGCCAGGAGCTTTTCTGACATGTTGGGTTGAAAGAACAAACTAAGCCAAAGGTGTCCACCGGGAGTTGTGAAGTGCAAACATCTTCACGCTATAAATTGTTATATGCAATAAACAAAAATGAACAAACAAGCTAGCGGATACATCTAGTGTACCTGCCATTTTTGCAGTAGATCTGAATGGCCTTGTTCAAGACTGCCACCCTCCCGCAGATCATAGAGAAACGAAGCACCGGGAGCCAGAAGAGGCGGCGCCGGCATCTGTGAGCCGCATCCTCCCGGAAGCATGCAGGAAGCCCAGCACTGGGCTCTTCCTGTCTTCGCAGCGCCAGGCTCCCTGGGGAGGGCTAGGGAAGTGGGGAAGCTGCAAGACTAGAGGGGCGGAATGAATCAGGCTCCTTCCCACCGCCCATCCCCCAACCCCAAGTAATGCGGATGGCAGCACGTAGATGCAGTTTCAAAGCTGCTCTCCCAAAATGACCTCCTCCTTGGGGCTGCTTGCAGGAGCCCTGGCTTTGCCTCAAGTGCTGAATTGCTTGTGCCCGGGGCTTTTGGTGGACTGAGAGTTGGTGGTCAGTGCCTAGCAGCAAACCCTGTGCGGGGCTCCTCTATGTGCTTGGCTGTTCACACGAAGTGACCTGGGCTGGGCTGGGCCATGCCCCACCCCCACCCGCTCAGGACGGCTCGGTTGGCTCAGGCTGCTCCCGCACGGTCATTGCCGGCTGCCAATCGGGCAACGTTCTGACAGAATTAGCTTTAGATTTTCTCATTAGCTTAGTCTCCAGTGAGCTCGTTATGGGAAGCCTCCATCCCGCTTCTGCTTTGACAGCTCTTCCACCTGACAGCCGTGAGGCGGTTGCCTCCGCCAGGGAGGGGAGTGGAAGCACCAGACGGGGCTGGCCGGGCTCAGCTGCCTTTCTACGGGATGAAGCCAGGAGTGGTCCAGGGCTCACCCGTTCTCCTCGACCCCTGAGCAGGCGGAAGCAGCGCCTGCGCCCGACCTCAAAGGCTGGGCCTCTTTCTCCTTCAATCTGGCCACCTTACCTCAGCCCCGCCTGGCTGGAGATCTTCTCTCCCCCCCCTTCACATACCCTCAGCTCAGCAGCTCTGGGCAGGTGAGTATCAGGTGGCATTTCCTGCCAGGTGATGGGGGGCATTCACTGGCTTGGGAAGAAGGCAGGTCAGGTCTTTGGAGGATCGGAGAAGGCAGCGTAGGGATCCCCCCCTTCTATCCTGCTTCGCCCGATGGTGTCTGACGCCCACTCGTTGGCGACAAAGACCAGAAGGCCGAGACTTGCTTCTCAGATTCTGCTGGCACCGTGTGTGTCAAGGGTCACCTGCCACACATGGTTTGAGGCTAATCTGGAGGCTCGGACCTGGTCCTGCCCCAGCATCCCTCTGGGATTTCTGAAAGCCCCAGCTGCTGCGGGCAGGAAAAGCCTGGCATCAAAAGAGGAACCCCCCCCCCCCAGCTGACCAGCCATGTTCCCTGCTTCCCTTCCCACTCCAAATAGTACTTCCTGGGACAAAGACGCCTCCATAGTGCAGGAATTTCCCCTTCTAGTTTCCCTTCAGGGCACCGACGCCGAATTTCTTGAGAAGAGTCCACCAGGTTTCCAGACTACTGGCACATTCGTAACTCTTTAGGATTTAAATCTTTAGCTAGCTGTCAATTGTACAGACAGCAATCCCACGGTGACGCCCCCGGCACTTTCGCTATGGGGCCGCCAGTTGCTGATCTTCCACCCCATTTCCTTGGCAGGATCCCCTGCGCGGCGGGCGGCGGCGGCGGCGGGCGGCGCGGAGCTCGGAGCGTTCGCGCTGCGCTGAGCCCCGAACGTGGGAACCGTCTCCCACCTCCAGCTCCTTTTTCTGGGCTGCACCTCCTCCTTCCCATCAACGCTGGCAGTTGCGCCCGCAGCTCCGGCCGAGCGAGAGGCCGAGAACCGGAGCAGGGAGGCCGGTGCCTGGCGGCAATCCTTTGGCCGTGCCCAATGAGGCAGCGATGGCGGAGGAGACACACCGAGCTCGCACGAACCTAGAAATCTCTCCGCCTGGGCGTGAAGGGCGGAGAGAAGGCGGGGCTGAGGGGGGGCTTGAGGGGGGGGCTTGAGGGGGGGGCGGCTGGGGGCGTTGTGAGAAAAGCCGCGCGAAGAGCCGAGTCCGATTTCTCGGTTCGGAGGAGTCCGGAAAGCTGAGGCTCTCCGTAAGCCGGGGGTGGTCCTTGGCGGGCAGCCGAGCGATGCGGAGGAAGGGCCGCGATAGCGCCGTCGCCTCAATTACCGCCTGGGGCTGGGACGAGGGTTCGCTAAGCCGAACTAAGGCAGCCCGACCTGCTTCCCGCGCGCCGGGAATGGCTGCAAGTGGTTTGTGTGTGTGTGTGTGTAAACGCTCAACACCCAGCAGAGTCTCTGGAGAGAGGTTTGGGTTAGAGGGCCTCTGCCCCCTCCCCAAGAGGTGGGAGGTTCTGCAGTAGCCCTCGGGGAGAACGGCGGCGCCCAGCGCACACCTGCCCTCGGGTGCTCGGGTGTGCCGTGGCAGCTGTCGCGGGCCTGCCCAGCCCCGGCAAATTTGTACTGGGAAGCATGCAGCGCCCCACGTCCGAGCCCCCTCCCGCCACAGGCTGCTCCGCTGGCGGGAAGAGAGCCGGCTCGGATTACCTTCCTGGAGCCTCTGGCTATTAGCAGCCCGAAGCATGACCGGCCCTGTTTGTGTGTGACAAAGGATCGCTCGGCCGGCGTTTCCCCTCCCTAGCCCACATTCCAGAAAGGGGGGAAGGAAGGAAGGATTTCTAGAGTTCATGTTTTCCAACCCAAGAAAAACCAGACTATCCCTGAGCATGTATAAAATTCTTTCCTGGCCCTAGGATAAATAATAAAACTAAGGTGGCCCCTTTCAGCTTGCAAGAGGCACATAGATCCCAGGCCCAGAGTCTCATCCTTTCACCAGCTCCTTCGCAAGGGCTTCCCAGGGGAGAGCGGCCGCCCAGCCCAGCCCAAGGGCTCTCCGGTGGTGGAGTGAGAATTCGCAACAGCTGGCCTTGGCAGGAAACCAGATCCCTGCAGAGCGGCTGCAGGGCCAAAGGGGGCAGGAGTGGTGGGCTCAAGGAAAGGGAGTGGCCATGCTCAGGGGGGCAAGACCCAGGAGGCTGTGAGGGAGCCAGCAGAGTTCCCACCCAGGTCAGGCACCTCTGCGTGAAGGGAAGATCTCCTGCCCAAAGTCCTCCGTGGCTCCCCCGTTGGCACAGGTGGGGCAGCTTGAACAGGCATGCAAGCACCCCTCCTTCACCTAGGGAGAGGGAGAGGGAGCTGAAGAGGAGGGTAAGGATTCTGAGGAGGAGAGTTTCTCCCAGGAAAAGGGCTACACAACTACGAAAGGTTGGGGGGGGGGGCATGGGACAATTGCAACCTCTGGCCAAACATAGCAGCTTCTTCTGTCCAGCTGCAGGGGGGGCCGCCCAACACGGTGGGGGCTCTTCAGAGCTGCTTGATTGATACACTGAGCAGGTGTAAAACAGAGGCAACTGGCATCACTGGCACCACCTGCCCAATTGTAAGCCAGCATTCTGGCTGAGCAAGCAGATGGCTGAGAGGAGAGGCTCCTCTAGAGGAGGAGGGGGGTGGATTCAAAGCGGAGATGCCCTCCAGAGGAAGGAAGCAGCCCTTTCCTCTGCCCCCGACAGCAGCTGAACACTGGGAGGGTGGGGGTGGCGTAGGGACCTCAACTGGTCCTGGTTATCAATGCAGGGAACACTTCCAAACGCTGGGAAGAGGCCCCGGAGAAGAGATACGGGCATCATCGGCGCAGGGACCCCACTGTTATCCCCCCCCTCCCCAATGCAGGACTCCACAAAGCTCAGGGCCCCAATTCTAGGGGCAGCCCCCAGGACCAGAGGGCCCAGCTTGGATGCAGCACAAACAGGCAGCCTATCGCCACAAGGCCAAACTCCAGTCTGAAAGCAGCCCAGCTTGGGCAATAGGGAAGTGCTGGGGGTCCCAGGTGGTTCCTGATTGGCTGTCTGGGGGGAAGGCTTTCCAGCCTCAAGACTTGACTGGGAGGGAGGGAGGGAGGGTGTGTCCTTCCTCATCACTCCTCATAGGGGAGGAAGGGCTTGGTGGGGATTGATTTTCCCAGCCTGACCCACAGCAACTGCTGCTTGGTAAAGAGGCCTTAACGGAGGCACATTAAAACACCCCCCAGGGAGAGAATCCATCCTCCATGCCAGAATGGGCAGGAGTGGTCCTGCCCCCAGCTGCCCAGTCTGGAGAATTGCAGCTTCAGCACCACACACACACTCCCAAAAGAGATTCCTGCTCATTGAAGGAGCCAGAAGGCGACCAACAGCCTTTTTATTACAAAAATAAATGCCCATGGAAGAGCCAAGATCCTTAAATTAAAGTGGGGGGGGGGGGGTAGGGTACATCACGGTCCATTGCCCCCTACCTCCTCTTCTCCTTCACACTGTAGTTCAGGTGCAGCGGGGCCGGCTGGAAGACAAGGGAGCCGGGTGAGGGCTCTGCCTGAGGGTGGGGAAGAGGGCAGCCCACCCCAGAATGTGCCCCCACCTTGCCAAACCAGCGGGTGAGCCAAAGTTGCTTCAAAGTCAGGTGATCCGGAAGCACCTCGTTGTCAAACAGGATCTGTACCTGGGTGGGAGAGGTGCCCAGCATAGCCATTAGCAGGAGCCAGAAAGCCCCCCACCCTCACCCAGGACCTTGGCACGTGGCCTGCAAACCCTCCTGGACCAGATGGGACCCTCACTCACATATTGCAAGGCCAGTTCCAGTCGGCAACACAAAACCCGGCGGAGGTGGCGGATCTGGGCCCTCACGGAGCAGCGGACATACTTTTGCTGTGGGGGGGAGGGGGGCAGGGGTGGTGGTGAAGCAGGTGACAATGAAGCCAGCAGGACGAGAAGAGGCCCAGCCCTGCCGGGCATCCCGCAGTTTCAATCCTCTTTAATTCAGAAAGGGGGGAAGGGAGCTGCCACATCCCTCTTCCCCACATGGCAAGAGAGCTCCGGGGGTCCCGGTCTCCTCACCTGCAGGAGGTGTTTGCTCTTCTCTTTCCCAAAGTTGCTGCAAGAGGAGAAGACAGGAGAGGCTGAAAGGAAGGGAAGCGAGGAAGCCCCCTGTCAGCCCCCGGGGCTTCCCCAAAGGCATCACCCTGCATTGGCAGGGAAGCAGTGATGGAAAACTCAGAGGACTCATCGCCCAGGATGCCCGGCTCCTTCCCACTGCCTCCGAACCAGCCCCCCCCCCCACTCACCTCTGCTTCTCCAGGCACAGCGTGACCTGCTCATCAAAGCGGTAATAATGAGCCCGTGAGTGGTCAAAGGTGGTGTAGGGCAGGCCCACGCGGTCCGAGGCAGGGTCTGGGATGGAAGGCAGGCAGTCAGGCATGGGCTCTGGCCCACCCAAGTCCCCTCTAAAGCAGGCTGTGCACAGGAGGAGGGGAAGCCTTACCTTCGTGGCTGGCCTGGCTGCCCCGCTCCAGCCCTCGGGTCTGGTAGAACTCCCGGATCCTCCTCTCCTCACCTGCGGCATTTGGGGGGGGGGGGGGGGGAGAAAGGAGGGAGGCAAGGGATGAGGGGCAACTTGCTGGCACAGCAGGGAACACTGTGTGTGTGTGTGTGTGTGTGTGTGTGTGTGTCCCTCAACACAGGCGGCTGAGCCGTTATGATCAATGGGCTATTTAAATCACACTTCCACAAAAGTTTCCTGAATGACTTAAGTAAACAATAAATATTGTTAAATAAGATTCTACAATAATATTCAGGAGAAAAGCACTGGACTATTCTAAGATATTAAACCTTTGAAAACATTTGGATCTAAATGTAAAGATGCCTAGTAGCAGAAACAGGATGGTGGTGGGGGGCACGTGGGGAACCTCTCTGTGTGGGACATCCAGCAAAGACTCAAACCCCCCCCCACTCCCCAGTGACCAAGTAGCTGTCAAGCAGAGGAACCTTCCTTTACAGCAGCGTAGAAAGAACCTCCGGGTCTCCCACGGGGGCCACATTCCTTGGGGGGTGGAGGGGTGGGGAGGGGTACCCCTTCCAAGGCAAGCAGCCCTTGGCCAGATGAAAAGAGGCAGAGGTCGGAAGCCTCCATGGCTGCTTGCCTGTGACTGGGAAGAGCTTGCCCGCCCCTCGCCCAGCGAGGTCTCTCCAGGGATCTCCCGCCCCTCGGGCCATCACTAAGGGCCCAAGAAGCACCTGGGAGCGGAAGGGCCGAGATTCCCCACCCGCACTTACTCTCCTGCAGGCCAGGCACCAGCTTGTAGACAATGTCCTGCATGACGCGGTCCAGCTTGAGGTTGAGCAGTGGCTGAGTCTCGTGGATCTTGGTGCTGCACAGCGGGCAGTACTTGCTGGTCTGCAGGAACTTCACGATGCAGCTCTTGCAAACTGCAGAAGGGAAGAGCAGCCATGAAGGGCCACCACCAAGGCCCTGGGGGGGCCGGGCAAGCTTGGCCCTGCCCTGCCTCTGCCCCCATCGACTGATACGGCTCATACAGTCGTCACTATGAGGACCGGCAAGGGAGGGGGCGCGGGGACAGGATCCAAGCGCTGCATTCTGCCTCTAGAAAGCAATGAGAGCCATGCTGCTTCCCCCTCTTTCAAAGGCTGCCCGTTGTGCTCCTGAACACGTGGATAGTCTGAGCAAATAAACCCCACAGCATTTGGACGGCTGCCTGGCCTCACCCTCCTCCTTGACAGGGTGTCTCTGGCTTAAAAGAGGAGGGGAAGGCCAAAGGCCCGGAGCATCTGGACGTCACGAGACCCTGCTTCAAGAGATAGCCAAATGCGGACCAAATGAGGGCATGTTCCACGGACACCCGGTTGTTGGCCACCCCCAGGAGGAGGAGCTGTTCTGCTTCAGCTCTAATAGAATTAGCAGGAAGGAGGCTCTTGTGCTATTCTAAATCTCAATCCACGAACGGAGGGGAGAAAGCAGATGACCTCCAGAAGGCAGAGCTGAGTTGAAACGAAGCAGAAACGGCGATAGGAACCGGCTCATCATAATACACCAGGAAGCTGGGTGGCCCTGTCCAGCATAACGGCAGTGACAGGGTGGAACAAATGCCAGGGCAAGAGGCGGCCGCTGCCCCCTCCGCGCTGCCTTGTTGGGCCCAGGGCAGAGTCCCGTGGGCAGCACAGAGCAGCAGCAAGCTGGGGGAGGGGGAGCCATCTCCCCTCTCTTTCCTCTGGGCATGTTCAACGGGCAGGTGCCGGAGTGGGGAGTCGTCAGGTATCCCTGAATAAGCCAGTGGATAAGACCAGGAGGAAGGGCGAGTTTCCCTGGGCAGTTTCCCTGGGCTCGCAGATGCTCCGGGGGCGCCTGCCCCAAAGGGCGGCAGTGGACGCCCCTCGAAGCTCCGGGCAGGAGCAGCATCGGATGCCCGGCTCCCTCCCGTCCCGACCCCACTCACAGGTGTGCAGGCACTCGGTGATGGTGGTGGCGTCGATGAAGTAGCCGGCGCAGAGGAAGCAGACGATGTGCTCGTTCAGCTCCTTCATCTTCACCTTCACCTCCTCCTGCGGGCGCAGGACGGCCGGTCAGAGCCAGGGGCCCCCTCCCCTTCCTCGTCTCCCCGCCGGCCGCCCCGACTTCCCCGCCGGGGGCCCCGGGCTCGCCCGCCCGCCCGCCCTCCCCACGCGCCCAGGACCGCTGCCGGCGCGGAAGAGGCTGCTGCTGCTGCCGCCGCCGCCCGCGGGGCCCCCGAGCGAGCGGAGCCCCCGCCGGCCTCCCGCCTCACCTCGTTGCGCAGCGGGTCCATCTTGTAGACGGCCTGCAGCTGGTTCCGGAGCCGCATCGCGATCGCCATCGGGCCCCCCGCGGGAGGAGCCGCCATCTTCGAGCCGCCAGCCCACTTCCGGGTGGGGGAGGGCGGGGCCTGCGGACGCCCGAGAGAGAAACTACACTTCCCGACCTGCCGCGCGGCCCAGCTCGGACCACGTGCGCCGCCTGGGAGGCTCGGGGGGGGGGGGGAAGGATCGCGGGGTGGTGGTGGAGGGGGTCCCCGGGGCGCTTCGCCGGCTTCCCGGTCTCCGTGAAGGGCGCGTCTCCCCGGAGCTTCTGGAGGCGTCGGGAGAGACGAGGCTGACCTATTAGCCGCCCCCACCTGCGCCAGGATCTCCCCGGAGGCGGCTGGGCCCCGTAGGGTCTTCGGCCGCCCTTTGCCGAGACTCGTTCCGGGCGAGCAGAGGGGCGGGGTTTTGCTTGGGCTCCCCGGGCTCCTTCCGTGAGCGAGGAGGAGGAGGAGGAGGAGGGATCTCGGGAGCAGAGGGGACGTCGGGATCCCCTCCAATAAGGGAAGCGCTGAATGAGCACACGGCTGGCATCCGGAGAAGGCAGCCCAGCCCAACGCTGCCGACCTCTCCCTAGTTTCGGCCGGGCCGAGAGCGCCTCTCGAGGAAAGGGACCCTTCGTGGAGCTGCAGGACCGGCAGAGGGAGAAGACTCAAGCGGTGGGGCGCTGCAGACAGGCCCCAGCCAGCCCCCAGCCAGCCTTGGGCACAGAGACCATGTTGGCAACCTGTCGAGTGCAGAAGGCCGCCCCGAACCGCCCTCTCGCAGCTGCATGTCCCCCCCGAGTGGGCAGGAGGCAAAGCTGGATGCGGCCCGGCACCGCCTCCTCCCCTCGCCTGGCTGGGTTCCGTGGTTGTCAGCAGCTGAAGTGGGGCTTCCGTTAGACTTTCCTCTTCCTTGGTGTCCTTTCCCAGCCAGGGGCATCTAAACGGGCCCGCTGGGCGTTGCTCTCAAGCCCAGTGCCCTTTCTTAGCGAAGTCTCTAGACCGTGCCTGCCCAGCAATTCTGCCCAGCCCGAAAGGAGGCAAGGGTCCCCGCAAGTGCTCCAAGCAAGAGGGCTGCGAGAGAAACGGGGCGGGCCAGGCAATGACTGCCCCCATTCTGCCAGAGGGCGATCGCCTCAGGTGAGGAGGCAGGCAAAGCCGCTCGTTGTCTGAATGCGTGGATGTGGCACCACCAAGTGGCCGAGGAGAGCCATTGCAGGAGTTCGTCGCCTAGAACTCTTCTGGCGGGAGGAAGGGAGGGATGGGGCGTCTGCTCTCCTTGCCGGAGGAGACGCCTCGTGCTGGTGCCCAGCCAAATGGGAACAATCGGACTCTATGGACTAGGAAACAGGAATGAAGCAGGGGGACGGTTTATTAGTTTCTGCCAATAAGTCCTTCATTGTTAACAGTTTTCACACAACTAAAATGAGACCTATAATTCCTATAATTCCGGATACCACCAAGGAAGAGCTCAGCCAAAAAAGGCAAATAGGTAGGGGCTGGCTGTAGAAGGAATCGCGCTTTGCTCCCGTGGACATTCCGTGGACAAGTGAAGCTAAAGAAGAAGAAAAAAAGGCAGCCAGTGTCTGACATGATCTCAACATTTACCCACAACTTTCAAGAACATCAAGAATTCCTTTGACGTCCTGAATCTCGCTGAGAAGGAGGCAGAGGAACTGAGCTACTGACTGAGTGAGCTCTCATTTGGTTGTTGGTGACAATCTCCTGCCTTGGGGGCTGTGGCAGCCACAGGCTCATCTAGAGACGTCCTACCTTAGACCTTACATTAAGATGAGGCTGGGCAGCCACTTGTCTGGAATGGTAGGGTCTCCTCCTTTAACAAGGGGTTGGACTAGAAGACCTCCAAGGTCCCTTCCAGCTTTGTTGTTCTGTTAAATGATCTAGAAACGGATTGACTTTTCATTACCTGGTTGCTATGGTCCGATCGTGCCCTGACCCAGCTGCAACTAAGAACCACCTGTGCCCTCCGTGGGATGGTGGGGCTGATTCAGACGGTGCCTAATGCTTCCTGTGGGCACTTGAGGTCTTTCCAGCAAGCATTTCAGTTCAGTGTCTGAAGGAAGTAAATTGAGTGCGGACCTCTATCGCCCCCATGTGGCTTTTTTCTAGATTTAGTTCCTAGTTGGTGCCTTTATTAAGGAGACCATCCAGAAATGAAGGTCCAGTCTAGAGTCTAGACTAGGGGGGCCTGTAGGCGGCCAGATCCAGTGTTTAGATTTGGCCCATGGGGCCGCTCTGGAAACAGCGAAAGACCATCCCATGGTGCCTCTGCCAGCAAAAATGAAGCTCTGGAGCCCGTTTTCGCTGGCTGAGTGCTCGGGCCACCACAGGAACACCCCACACAAACACACAGAATTGACATCAAGATGGCCCTGCCCCCCTGCGCCCACCCTGTGGTCAACCACAAACCTGATGCAACTCTCAATGAAATAAAGTTTGACACCCCTGGCCTAGATTGTCGTCTCCTCCTATAGCCATGATGGCAAACCTATGGCACACGTGCCACAGGTGACACACGGAGCCCTCTCTGCAGGCATGCAAGCTGTCACCCCAACTCAGCTCCATCATGCATGTGTGTGTGCCTCCTGCCGACAGCGAGCCCCACGCCTTCCCTTCCCTGCTGGTGGACCGGCTTCTTCCCGGAGCAGTCCTGGGATGCCAGACGGCCTCTCTGCGGACCCACTCCAGTCAAGAAGAGGGCCTGTTTCTCATTAGCCAGCCTGATCGAATCAGAGCCATTAGTGCGGCTCCAGTTGGTGCGTAGGTCTCGGGCGGCGGTGCATCCCGAGGAAGGGCCGGAGCAGTCCTTGCCGCTCAGCGCCCGCCCCACGATCCGACCTATCGAGGCGGCCGTCAGTGCCACGGCCCGGTGTGTGTGTGTGTGTGTGGAGGGGGGGGGGCACTAGCGTTGCAGCTGGAGTGGGGCTCTAGTGCGGGAAAAGATAGGAGAGGAACACTTTGGGCGGGGGGGGGGGACTGGAGGCTTCCTGGATTGGCGCAGTGCATGGCTAACGCTTCCTGCTGAGGCTGCTCCCCTCGGAACGAGCTGCTGCAGCCCCCGGCGGCCCTCTGGAGTGAGCTGCTCCAGAGGAGTTGTCATTCCTCTGCCCGGACCGTCCCTGAGAAACACATTAAACAGCTGCAGATGGAGGGAGCCTCTCTGAGCAGAGGCTGAGGGGCAGCTGGGCTTACTGCGCCCCCACAAGGCCCTCTCTCGGTCTTGGGCTGCCCAGGAGAGAAAGGAGGAAAGATGAAAAGGCAAGGAGGAGCAGGGAGCTTTCTTTCAAAAGGAGATAGGGGCTAAACCTGAAGTCCATCTGGCTGCCCCAGTGTGGCCCTCAGCGGCCAGGAGGAAGCAGGTAGCTGCTCACCTGTGCCTGCCAGTCTCGTGGGGCAAAGGGCAGTGGTTTTCCCATTTGGGATCCCTGGAGAAATAAGAGGGAACTCCTCTTTCCTGCTGTTCTTCCTTCAGGCAGCCCTGAGGGATTCTGGGTTGATCTCTGGGAGGGGAAGGCAGAAGAGCAGAGGTAGAAGAGAGGGACTTGGGCTCCCGATGGAGTCTTCTTCCCACCCACCAGCTTCCAAACCCAGCTGAGCTCTCAACTCCTTTCTTTTTCCTCTATCTGCACACCTGGAATAAAGAAATGCAGCAGGGTGGGCAATTCACCGAGTTGCTCCTCTGAAACTTGGTGCCTTGGAAAGGCAGGATCCAGGGGAAGGAAGTGCAAGCGAGTGGAATCCCCTGTGGCCACAGTTAACCTCTGGCCACAACCATTGTCTTAAACCAGAAGAATTTAAAGGAGGAGCTCGGTATTAATTATGGATTATGCTGGAGGGAACCCAACTCTGCAGCCCCAGTCTCTAGGGACTGGCAATGACCAGTCTTGGCTCTTGACTTTCTCCAGGGGCCTTTCCTGAATCGGCCCTACTCCCCCTTCATTGGAAGGTTGTTCATCCCAAAGGGCATAGCTAAATAAGAAGCTTCTGGGATGAGAAGTGAAATGTCTTCAAAGAAAAAAACCCAGAAAGCCCAGTTGCTGCCTGAAAGAAGCATAATTTGGGATAAACATGACCTGGATGACGGAGAATCTTCACTGACTTTTAGCTATGCACTTTGGGGTGAACACCCTTTGAATGATGCGGGAGTATGAACAGATTTACAGAAAAATAATTGCAGACTATAGGAACCATTTGCACTACAGTTTTAGATGCGACAACACAGACTCGTCCCCAACACCCCTGCACTCATCCACAAAAGTGAAGGGATGCAGGGCAGAAAGCACCCTGTAGCTAAGAAGGCTCCACAGCCATTTGCACCACTCAGGTGACCCTGAGGACACAGAGAAACCTCCAACCGGCCTCAATGACCCTTTAAAAGGATGCAAATAACCAGTTGTCTGCCAGTATAAATCCTTCCATTTCCCACCATCCAGTCAGAGCTGAAGAAGCTTCTTGGATGAGAAGCAAAACCTCTTCAAATAAAAAATAATAAGAAAGGGCAGTTGCCTCCTGAAAAAAGCACCCCTGGGACATCCAGATGTTGTGGTCATCTCATGTGAACACACCCACGTCTTTTTCTTCTTTTGTTCTAACACTGAACCCCTAGGACTGAGCCCTGCCAGAGGATTCCGCCCTAGTTTACTTTTCTTTTTCTTAAATTCAACATTTCTTACATTTAGAAACACTGAACCATAGCTTCCACATTTTGACTAATTTCCCACCAATGCCAAACCATTTTGCATGTTACAGATATGTCTAAGAACATCAACTCTATTGCACATCTTTGTGTCATCAGCAAAAGACAAACCTTGCCTAGCAATTATTCTGTTATATCTCTTACAAAGAGAACAGGACATCGGACTGAGTCTTGTGGGGTATCCCTTGTGATTAGTCTCCGTTCAGACCGTGGCCATTAACAGTCCCACTCTGGAATCTACCCCTGAGCCAACTTCCTATCCACTGAACTTCTATGGGCTTTAAGCCCAAGCCTGCGCAACATTTTTTATGAGTTCATTATATGGAACTGTATCAAATGGTTTGCTAAATCACGATAGTGATAGTCCATGTCCATAGCACCCACCTTTGTCCGTAACACTTATGACATAGTTCTAAAAAAGTAAATTAAGTTAGTTTGGCATTATCTTCCTTCCATAAAGCCCTGAGTCTGTTTCAGGTTCATCAGGTTGTGCGCTTTTAAATGTTCATTCACACCCACACCCACAGCGATTCCATTAATTTCACTGCAACAGGTGTTGAGTTCATGGGCCTATTCTTTCCAGCTTCTTCCCTAGCCCCCTTGTGGTGGATGGGCACAATACATTCACGGGTTCGCGTGGGGGGTGGTTGGGTGGGGAGGCCTTCACCTGTTGAAAGAGAGTGGTTAAACAGATCGATTAATGGTCCAGTGAGTACATTTAGAAGTTCCCTCAGAGCTGCGGGATGAATGTTATCTGGACTCCTTGCTTTATTAAGCTTTAAGCAGCTCATCTCCGCCTTTAAAACCCCTGGGAAAGAAACCTAGACTGGTGTGATGAGTATGAGCCTCCACCCTGTTTGTCCTCTACTTCTGAGAAGACAGAGACTAAGGAGTGCATAGATAGGGTTAAGCTGGTCATCTTCAACCTCCTCCTGGCTCTCTGCATGGCAGCCTCCCTTGGTGTGGCCTAGGTGGCTGTCCAGCACTTCAGCCTCCTTCACAAACCGGGCTCTCCTGGAAATCTAAAGAGCAATGAAAGAAACAGGGCAAGATCTCCTGCTGGGGTAATTTCTTCCTCCTTTGGATGCTTCTTCTTCTCCTCCTCCTCCTTCTCCTCCTTCCCCCCCCCCCACCTGCAGGGTACAGGATGTAAAAGCTTGAGATGATAAATAAACAAAAATATTCCTTTGGATGGTTTGCTATAGCCAGGACTCCTTTAACATAATAATTGTTAGCATTCTTTATGCTATGGTCATCATACAGGGTTTTTTTCTTCTCTGCCTTGGTTTCCTTAACTAAAAATTGTTTTATTCAACTTTTAATAGATTAAGCCAGTTTCTCCTCTTTCTGTGTTTTAGGAGCACTAAGAACTTGCTTGGCTTCCCTCTGTAGGTTCTTGCACATCAGTTACATTTCTGCTATTCTTATATCTGCTATATGCTATTTTAAAAAAATCTCCTTTACTATCTGGTTTCAGGTTTCAGGTTTATTGGATTTATATGCCGCCCTTCTCCCAAAGGACTCAGGGCGGTATACAACATAAAAAACACACAAAAGTTAAAAGGGAGATTAAATAAATATCCAAAAAACCCATTGACATTTACAATAAAAATTTAAAAAATAAATTAAAATTAACAATTAAATTAATCATTTATTTTATTCAGGCCAGAGCCAAAAAGTAGAATCCTCCCCCCCCCCCGTCCCTCACAAGGATTTTCATGACTAAAGACCCCATTTAAGGGCCACTTCATGCCGCACACGCGGAGGGATCAGCCTTTCTCCGGTCGATGGCTCTTCCTTGCCCTCACTGGATCAGCCTTTCTCCGGTCGATGGCTCTTCCTTGCCCTCACCCGGCCGCCAAAAGACTTGGCCCTGTTTACTGTCCAGGTCTGGACTTGCTCCCAGAAGCAGAGTCCGGAGAAGGCCAAAGGCAGCAGTTAAGAGGAGAAAGCGCCATGCCAGGGGAACAGGCTTGTAGCGACCAGCTGCCCTGGACAAGGCCCACTGGCCCTTGGGTAGACCCAGCCCCCTCCTGCTGGCTCTTGGTTGTCCCGCCCTGCCCCGTCTCCAGCTGCCAGGGTACCGGCCGGGGGCGCAGGTTGCTGGGCGGGGGCGCGGGGCGCTTCCTGCAGTTACGAAGTGTCTGATTGAGGCAGGAGGCGCCAGCCGCTCCCTCGGGAGGGCAAGGACCCCGCACAGGGCCGGGCTAATGCAATCTGTGGCCGCCGCAATTCAATTAGCCTCGAATTAACCCAGCAGCAGCAGGCAAAGCAGTGAAGGAGAGAGAGACAAGGCGCCCAGCAACACGCTTGCCCTTGGGGAGGGAGAGAGGGAGGGAGATTCCCGGGGAAGGGGTGCGCTCTCGGCTCACTCCTGCTGCGAGAGCCCCGAAATTGGGAGTACCCTTGGCCACGCCCGGAATGGGCTGAGAGTAAGCGGGCCGCCCCGCGTTTCCCTCCCCTGGGCAGGCAGGTACCTGCCATCGCCCAGACAGGGGACCGAGAGGCGCACCTGGCGGGTTTGGTGGGACAGCAGAGCAGAACCAAAGCTCGACCTTCTTCTATCTAAGCCTCTTTCCTCATTTGGCCAAGAAAGGCATCGCTACCTCTGGCAGAGGAGCTGATGGGGGCAGGCCGAACGGCCTCCCGGGATTGGGACGTGGCTGACTGCAGGTTCTCTGAAAGTCCGTCTCCCAGTTCCTCTCTCTTCCGAATGCGCGACAGGCTGGTCTGGCTGGCTTCTCGGGGAGGCCCCGCATACTTCGAGCTCTCCTGGACCCTCACCCTCGCCTCCTGGGGGCGCAGGCTCCCCCCAGGCTTTGCTGAAGGAGAGCCCTGGGGAGCCCCGGGATCCCTCCCGATCCTTTCTCTCGGGAGCTTCTGGCAGGCTCCTGGCTCCTTGCTCGCTGTTCTCCCCGGCCTGCCACTCCAGGCGGCCGAATCCCGCCTCCGGCGCGTTTACTGGTTTCGGTGTCAGCCACTCCCGCCCTACTTTGTACCCACGAAAAGGTGAGGGGGGCGGAGCACCCTGGGGCCGTTTTTTTTTTCCTGGCCCTTTGGCTTCCTGTTGCTTCCCAAGCGCGGAATCCTTGGAAGTTGCGCCCCCGAGGCGGGTTTTTCCCCCAGCTGCGCCCGAAAACCATTTTCATTTCTGTCAAGTGGATCCCTCGTTCCCTGGGCATTTTGCCCTACAGCCAGGGCTGCGTTTTCATGATTCGTGAGGCTAGCTTGCCCTCCCAGGATTGACCCTGTAGTGGAATTAGTTTAGTAAGGTTGTGCGAACCAGAAGAGGCTTCTTCGCTTTGCCTGGGAGGTCGCAGAAACGGCCTTTGGTTGGCCCAGTATTGTGTGGACGCGGTCGAGCCGTCTCTGTGCGGGCTTTGTAAGGGAAGCTGCGGGGCGGAGGGAAGGAAGGGCGGCTAATCCTAAAGGGCCTTTTCTAGGCACGAGGGGACGGTTTCCTGCTGTGGGGCATAAGCCGGTGTCCCTGGACCTTTTCTTCCCCCGCCGGACGTTCTCTTGACCGGAAGGGACCGTTACTTGCAGAACAGGCTCCGCGCAATTTTTAATGGGTACTTTTGGAGGGTTGTTCAGCCGCATCGCAATCCCGCTCCCCCGCCGTAGGCGAGCTCTCCCTCGGCGACCACGGCGAAGAGAGGCATCGCTCGCCGCCCCTTGGTTCGACCTGCTGAGGAACTAGGCCATTTCCTGAACGTCCCGCCTGCTTCCCGGGTGGGAGCCGAATCCCCGGAAAGAACCTGCTCAGCCTTCTCCTTCTCTGGGGCGGAGCGAAAGTTCAGGGCAGGCCAAATGAACTGAATTTTGCAGGAATCAATATAGGAATCAATGGTGCGCTCGGCATTACCGGGTCAACGTTTGGCCCTGGAGAGGGGAACTCGCCCCTCCCCCCTCTCCCGAAACTCGGCCTCCGGCGTTAAAATCATAAATAAATAAATAAATAAATAAATAAATAAATAAATAAATAAATAAAGAAAGAAAGAAAGAAAGAAAGAAAGAAAGAAAGAAAGAAAGAAAGAAACCCACGTGGGTCGATTATTTCCGCGTCCCGAACACAAGAGAGAAGCCTTTCCCTGAGGCGGCTTTTTATACCTGCAAAGAAGAGAGAGGCGATTTTCCGAGTAGCGGGCTCCGTTGGGGCAGCCGCTCTGGGCGGTTGATCGGGAGAGAGCAGCCTGGAAGATTTACCACAAGAGACGCCTAGAGAGCAGATGGAGATCCTCTCGCTCCGAAGCCGACCGAACACTAGTGAGAACCCATATTAGGGCTTACTTAGTGGCGATAAAGGTGGCCAAACGTGAGTATTGTGCCACCCTTATTGCATCCGCAGATAACCGCCCTGCCGCCCTGTTTGGGGTGACCCGCTCCCTCCTTCATCAGAGGCCGCGGGAAGCCCCTCTGCAAGGGCGAGCAGAGGAATTTGGGATTTATCTGCAGGAGAAAATCACTCGGATTCGGAATGAGCTACCCTCCATCGACAGTGGTCCTGTGGGACTGTCCGAGACTAGTCTTGAGGTTCCTTCTTGGGAGGAGTTTGACTTTGTTACCACCGAGGATATGGACAGGTTGTCAAGGAAACTTAGGGCGACCACATGTTTATTGGACCCGTGTCCCTCCTGGCTTGTACTGGCATCCTGGGAGACGACACGAGGCTGGCTCCAGGGCATTGTCAACGCATCTTTGAGTGAGGGGTCCTTGCCTGCCGTCTTGAAAGAGGCGGTAGCGAGGCCCCTCCTCAAGAAGCCGTCCCTGGACCCAGCTTTATTAGAGAACTATCGTCCGGTCTCCAACCTTCACTTTTTGGTGAAGGTTGTCGAGAGAGAGTGTGGTAGCCCAACAGTTTCCGCGACACCTGGAGGAAGTTGATTATCTAGACCCGCGCCAGTCCGGCTTCCGACCCGGTCACAGCACCGAGACGGCATTGGTCGCGTTGGTTGATGATCTCTGGAGGGCGCGGGATAGAGGTTATTCCTCTATCCTAGTCCTATTAGACCTCTCGGCGGCTTTTGATACCATCGACCATGGTATCCTATTGCACCGACTGGGGGGGTTGGGGCTGGGAGGCACCGTTTTGCGGTGGTTCTCATCCTACCTCTCTGGTCGGTCGCAATATGTGTTGACGGGAGGGCAGAGGTCGACCTCGAGGCCTCTCTTATGTGGGGTTCCTCAGGGGTCGGTCCTCTCGCCCCTCCTTTTCAACACATATATGAAGCCGCTGGGTGAGATCATCCGTGGTTTTGGGGTGGAGTACCACCTGTACGCTGATGACACCCAGCTGTACATATCCACCCCAAACCACCCCAACGATGCCGCCGAAGTGCTGTCCCGGTGTTTGGAGGCCATACGGATCTGGATGGGTGCTAACAAACTCAAGCTCAACCCTGCCAAGACTGAGTGGCTGTGGTTTCCGGCACCCCGGTTCAGCCAGATTACACCAACTCTGGCCATTGGGGGCGAAACATTGGCCCCCGTGGAGAGGGCGCGCAATTTGGGTGTCCTCCTGGATTCCCGGCTGTCCATGGAGGACCATGTGGCGGCAGTGGCCAGGGGGGCGTTTCATCAGGTACGCCTGATGCGCCAATTGCGCCCCTTACTGGACCGGGCTGCCCTTCGCACAGTCACTCAAGCTCTCGTGACGTCCCGACTCAACTACTGTAATGCTCTCTACATGGGGCTTCCCTTGAGGTGCACTCGAAAGCTACAGCTAGTCCAAAACGCAGCCGCGCGGGTGATTATGGGAGCCACTAGATGCTCCCACATAACACCGATCCTGCGCGAGCTGCATTGGCTTCCTGTGGTTTTTCGAGTGCGCTTCAAGGTTTTGCAAACCACCAGCCACAGACTGGCTCTTTTTGAACCAGTGTCTCTCCCCCCACCCCCAAGACTGTGAGTTACACACCCACCTCCCTGTCTACTTTACTTGTCTTATTAGGGACAGAGAAGGCAAAGGGTTGATAGGGAGAGAAAACAATATTTCCTTTATCACAAACCACTGAGGGAGGGGCAGTCCCCCTCTCCCTCCTGGATTCTTTCGGGAGGGGGGCCGCCTAATTCTATCCTGGGCATCCCCTCTGAGCTACTGAAGGCCGCCTCCCTTCTCTCCCTTCTTGCCCCTCCCTAGGTGAATCTTTGTGAGCTCCATGAATTCCCAGCGGGAACATTTTCTTGGGCGCCTATCCACACCCCTAATTGACCCCTCCCCCATCGCTCCAGAAAGGGCTAGGGAGAGGGCAGCTGCTGCGGCCATTCTATTATAATTACAGTTAGATTCACAGTCTAAAACAGGTGGAAATTTAGTAATTCAAGTCCCGACCAAGGATTTAAGATACCCTCAAAGAATTATAGGCAATTCCAAGCAAGGTGGGTTACTCTTTGTAAAATATTACTTTTGTAAAATTATTTTGATAATTTCACTATTTCAAAATAGCAAGGCAATCCTTTAATTATGACTCAGAGGGCTCCAATCAAGATTAGTAGAACAACAAATTTCTTTTTATTATCATTTTCACTATTAATGAAGGTAATACTAAGTAAGTATTTTGCACACTATTGTGAACCGCTTCAACATTTACTTAAATGAGAAACTCAGAACCACTGACCGCTGGCGCGATGCCTACCGAGGCTTCCCTGGCTCTGGCTGCTTGCACCGAAGTCTCTATGGAGGTTCTCGGCCATCCAGGCCACGGTTGTTCCCAAGGGGCTTTTGCAAAAATTTTCCTCGAAGTCGTTTCGCTTCTCATCTAAGAAGCTTCTTCTGTTCTGATCCCGCTTTCCTGGCGGCCGCTGCGGGCCTCGCCAAGATTCAAGTGCGCCTTTCTGTAGCGACTTGGGTTTCTAAGACGGGCAACTCATCCGACCGAGAATTCCGAATGACCTTTTGGGGCCTTTCATGTCACGCCCTGCGCCGTTTCGTCCCTGCTGTTCTGATCCTAATTTTTATTCGACGGGGAAAAAACCGGTTTCGGATGTTCAACAGGTCAGGAAGTTCACAGATGATTCGGACCCGCCCGGCAGCCACTCGCTGTTTCCTTTGTTTTATTTTGTTTTGTTTTGTTTATTTTGCAAGGAAAAGATCTTCCAGGCTGCTGAAAACGAAGGGGGCATCCGGCGAATGCAAGGAGCCTGCTGGATAGACAGGTGGCCCGAGCGTCTCGGGCCTGTTCAACGCTCACCTCCTCCGAGGTTTCGCGGATTCTAGCACGGAATTTCCTCCCTAGACGACAGCGGGGGCTCCTCCGGGACATTTCCGTTCAATTTCCGCCTTCAGCCTGGAGGGGGAACCGGGTTCATGAAGGGCGGGGCTGGAGGGGGTTGATGTCCTCCTGCGCCGTCACCACTGAATCGACGGCAGAGAGGGCGAATCTGGCTTGTCCCGGGTTGGGGAGAAAAGGACGGAGTTTCCCCTAACGCCCGGCCTTCCCCAGGCCCTACGAACCAGCGGCTTCTGGCTCTCCCCTGGGCGTTCAGGTGGGGCTGTCGGAGCAAAGGCAGCCGCCGCCAAGATTCCTGACTGGGGCTTTGGAGATTGGGCGCAGAGGAGCGGGTGGGAGGGTCCGTGTCTCGCTCCGTCTCCCGGCCCTGACTCGGCAGCGTCCTCTTAGCCGGGAAGATTTTCATAGCCGGGTGGGGGGCGGCCGGTCCGGGCTGCAACGGAGGGCGGCTGGTTGGCGTTGAAAAGAAAAGCGCCCGTAGGCCTCTGTGACAAGAGAGCTGCTGATCCGGGCGCTGGAAACAAGAGATCGACTGCAGGCAGAAAGGGCCGTTGAGATCGGAGAGTAGCGCCTGTAGCCGAGACTAGGTTTTCCCAACCAAGGCCAAGCATGTGGATCAATGGTCTGGATCAACGGCAGCGTCTTGCTGTCCGAGTGGAGCTTTTGGTTCTCGCAGGGGGAACTGTGGCCTTGGGGAGGCTGGGAAAATGGGAGTCTCCCCCTCGGCTTCCCTAATGGGGAGGGAGGAGAAAACCGAGGTGCGGGCGGTTTCTCCTTGATATGACACGCGACCCGCCCCCTCCCACTGGCCATGCCCTGTCAATCACTGCTGGCAGCCACCAATCAGAGGGCTGAAGCCGAAGAATTTTGGCAGGCGGAGATGGCTTCTCAGAGAAAACCGCCTGCAGCTCGGCCCCCTCCTCCTGCGGTCTCCGGGAGCAGCTCGTGCCTCTGGGTTGGTCCGGGTAGCGCTCCGACGGGTCCCCTCCAGGCCCCGACCTCAGAGCGATGTTGCCTTCCGCAAAAGTGGGGCGGTCCGGCTCCTGGCTTAGTGCCCGAGGAGCGGCGCGCATGAATATGGAACAGGGTTGCCGGAGGGCTGCTGGGGAGAGCCGCACTAGCTGCTGAGGGGCGGAATGGAAGCCCTGGGGCTGGAGCGGGAGACGGGACCCGCACCGCCACAGCCCTCCGAGCCCATTCGCTTCGGAATCGATCAGATTCTGGGCTGCCCTCCGCCGCAGAGCTGCGCCGGCGAAACAGCAGCCCACGAGGGCCACGGGGAAGCCGACCTTGCCCTCCAAAGCAGCGGCTACGAGGCGGAATATGGCCTGGCGTGCTCCCTCGGGGCGTACGTTCTTCCGGAGGCGTCGCCCGGCAACAGCGGGGTGATCCGTGTGCCCGCGCACCGTCCGATTTCCACCGTAGCCGTCCATCCGCGTCCGGCGGGAGCCAGCCTTCCCTTCCCTTGGATGGAGCACAGCAGGCGACTGACCAAGGACCGGATGGCAGGTGAGACGCGTTCGTGGTTCGGAGCCCTCTGAGGCCATGGCCCCACCAACCGGCCAAAGCCGCGGGGCTCGGAGGCTCAACTGTACACAAACGCAAATGTGGGGAGTGGCCGCGGCTCCCAGCAGGCTGATTTCCAGCACTGGGAAGGAATGAAGCCCCGGCCCTTCGAACATCAGCCCGGAGGATTTCCTGAGCGCAAAGTCTCGCCACTAGGAAGCCTGTTCATACAGAGAATCTGGGACTTTCCCCTTAAATTGCCCTACAAAGAAACCAGTTTTGGGAGGGGGCGGGAAGAGGCGACCTGGCCATCCGGGAGCGGCCCCGAGGAAGCTGCTTTTGAGAGATTTAGGAGGAACTGGAACCGCTTTTTGGGGGGGAGGGGGCGTTTTTATCTAGCTCCAACACGCCTTTGCTTAGCACAGTGTTTCTTAACCTTGGTGACAAAATTTTAAGTCCGGTGGACTTCAACCCCCAGAAGTGGCTTCAGCCTGGAGAATTCTGGAGGTTGAAGTCCATAGGACTTAAAGTCACCAAGGTTGAGAAACACTGGCTTAGCAGACTCGCATTGGGGCGAGAGGCGCTGGGGCGGGCTTGGCTCAGGCCGGCTCTCCAAGCTCTAGGCTGCGACAGAAAAGTAGTGTTCTTTGAGCGCGCGCGCACACACACACCGAGTCCCAAGCGCCACCAATCTAGGGAGCCAAGGGGCAGTTTGTAGGTCGCGCCGCTGAACCGCTGATCGAGCGTAAGGCCTGCGGCCGAGACGGAAGGCATCTGCCGCCGCCCCGATCGCTCTGACCGATAAGGGAGACGACCCGCTCGTGCTCGGGGGCAGAGGGAACCTCGTGGGGTGCCTCCTGGGGAGGATCCGGGAAGCTGAGGCCTTTGTAGCCCCCAGATCTGTTTCGGTGCTTCCGAATCTCAGGAACTCCGCTCTCTTGCTCTGCCCATAGCCGCATTGCCGCCCTTCTCCGTGGCCAGGCGGGTCGGCCACCCGTATCAGAATCGCACTCCGCCCAAGCGCAAGAAGCCCCGGACGTCCTTTTCCCGAGCGCAGATCTGCGAATTAGAGAAGCGGTTCCACCGGCAGAAATATTTAGCGTCAGCAGAGCGAGCCGCCCTGGCCAAAGCGCTCAAGATGACCGACGGCCAGGTGAAGACGTGGTTCCAGAACCGTCGCACAAAGTGGAGGTACCGGTGCGGGGAAGGGGACGCGCGGAAGGAACCGGGGGACGGGCGATCGGATGGCTGCTTAGGGCGATTCTCTTTCGGCGACCGTGCCGGGAGGAGCTGAGTTTCCGAAAGGGAGCGCCGACGCTCCACCACCCGCAGAGGGTTTGGGATGAGGGGCGGGGGGCGGGGGAGGGCGGGCGCTCTTTTCTGCTTGTGCTCAGCGTTCCCTTCCCCTTACCGCTTTCAACCCGCCAACTCCGGCGTCTGCCCGTCCGTGCTTTCAGGCGCTGATGCCGTTCCGGTCTCTCCAACAGGCGACAGACGGCAGAGGACCGCGAGGCGGAGCGCCAGCAGGCCAGCCGATTGATGCTGCACCTCCAGCCGGACCCCTTCCCGAAGAGTCTGGGGCAGCCGCTGCAGCAGGACCCTCTCTGTTTGCACAACGCCTCGCTCTTCGCCCTGCAGAACCTGCAGCCCTGGGCAGAGAACCACGAGGTTACCTCAGTCTCGGGAGCCGCCACCCTGGTGTGAGCAGAACCACGCACAAGCAGGGGGGCTCCTTCACGCGCCGGCAGAGGCGTCCTGCAGTCCCGCGCCGCTCACTGTCAGCGAGCAGCCTGTTCGGAACCGAGTGGATTCTCCCGAGACCTCCGCCTAGACTCTGGGTGGCAAGGAGGCCTGCAAGAGTGGCCGGGTTACTGGGCAGCTGGGTTGCAGCCAGCCTTGTGTGCTTGCAAACCGCACCCGCAGGAAAGGTGGGGCTTGGAGAGGGTTGAAGGCTGCACGTCCCCCGGCATGGATAGTGCAGGAAGAGGGAATCCAACGCAAAACAGGCGGGGAGGAGACCGCCAGCCCATTCCTCCGCCAGGCGCTTCTCACGATCTTCCCTTTGAATGCCTTGGGGCGTGAGTGGGGAACATCTCCCTTTTCAAAGCTAACCTCTCCGCCAAAGTGAGCCGTTCTTCCCGTGGAACTTCTGCCCAGGGAGCCAGATGCAGATGAGCGAGCGAGCCCGTCCTCTTTGGATCGGCGCTAGCTTGCCAAATCACTACGCGAGAGGCAGAGGCGACCTCCGGCCCATAGCACGGGGCCACTGGAAACCTCGTCCCTGCTGCTCCTCCAGTTCGCTGCCGCCTCCTTGCTCGCTCTTGCTTGCCTGCTGCTCTGCTGGATTTGGCCGAAGGTGCCGCGGGGGTCCGTCGCTAGCAGCGCGTATGGCGGAGGAGCAGCGGCCTGTGCTGTAGAGGTCGCCCTCTCTGCCTCGGAAGTCAGACAGCGCGGAGTGTCGTCCGAGAGGCCTTCTTCACTCAAACGAGAGCCCCCCCCCCCGTCTGTTCATGATCTCTGAGAATGCACCAGCCGAATTGCCCGTCCCAGCCCCCGCGGAGTGAGCTGCCTTCGGCATCTCCGCCCTCCCCTCCTGCCAGCTTCACTCGGGGAATCCGCGGCCGCTTTGGCTGCCCCTGGCTGGGCAGCGGCTTGGCAGGGAGGGCCCGGCCCCGGGGCCACTGGCATTCCCTCCTTGCGAGCTTTGCCTCTTGTGGGCCTGGCTATTGGTCCTCCAGCATGGCTTGCTGACCTAAGGCAGAACCCGACGGAGCTGCCTGAGCTCGTTGACTCCTCTGGGGAGCGAGGCAGGATTTCAGGAGCGGAGATTCTAACGGGGGTTGAGGCTGGCCCTGCCCCACCGCCGCAGGAGGGGAAAGGCGGACCAGGCGGAGTTGTTTGGGGCCGGTGCGCCCCCTGGCGCCCAGGATAAGAGCTGGGAGGCAATTAACAAAGGTTACACGGAAAAGTGGCACCGCTGCCCATTTGCTGCTGCCAGCTGATTGGCCAGGAGGGTGAGGTCCTGGCAGTGGCGTAGCGTGGGGGGTGCAGGGGGTGCGGGCCGCACCGGGCGCAACATCTGGGGGGGCGCGCTCGCACTCGCAGCTCCCCGTCGCTTCGGGAAAGGGGATCGAGTAAGGCAGGAACAGCGGCAGCCGGGGAATGTGGCCACCGCCGCAGGGACCGGAGAAGCGTCGCCCGAAGCAAGAGCGGCTGCAAGAGGAGGCGTTTTCTCCCCGTCGCCCCGTCTTCTTCCTTGGGGAAAGGATCTTAGGGGATTTTTCATATTTTTATTAGTATTATTTCTCGGGCGGGGGAGGGGGGATCCGGAATCCAGGAAACCGGGAGGGGGCGGGAAATCGCAGGGAAAAGGAAGAGAGCTCGGCGGGCGGAAGGTGGGGAGAGCTCGCGCGTTCCAGCTGATTCAGCAGCGGTCTTGTGAATGCGCGGAGATGTAGCTGACGGCGGGAGAGGCGTCCCGCTCTCCGGATCGAAGGGAGGCCAGCTCTTTCGGGTACCTGCCGGCTGCGGCTGCCTCCCCTACCCCGCTGCCGTCGGATCTTCCTGCACCCCTCCTCTCCCCCCTTCCCGTTTCTCGCTTCCCCGCCGCTCCGCATGCTGCGCCCTCCCCGTCCTCGATGCCGCTGCTTCCCCCGGGGGAGGGCTAGAAAGGCACCGAGGAGGATGAGCGAAGGGGTTGCCTCGCCGCCGGGTGCCACAGCCGCTGCCGAGGAGGGGGCGGCGGCGGGCGGGGGCCCTGCGGCGGGCGATGGAGTGGAAGAGACTCGAGTGCTAAAATCCAGGGGTTAGGGGGCGCAAATTACTTGCCTTGCCCCGGGTGCTGACAACCCACGCTACGCCACTGGGTCCTGGAGCAGCAGCAGCTCCTTCATTCATGCCCCCTCCTCTGCCTGCCCTTTGGTATAAGAGCAGGAGCTCAGGGAGCTGGTGCCCTTCTGGGCAATCCCACCATCCTGTGCAGAGACAGGCCTTCCTGTCCGGGGCAGCTCCTGGGTATTTTAGATGCTCAGGGACCGTTTCCTCTGAAGGCCCTTGTGGATGCAGTCTGAAGGAGAACCACTGATGCATTGGAACCATCGATCACTGGGTTCCCCCTCCACCACAACCATGGACCCCAGACAAGGGGAAATCCAAGGCCTTCAAGGTGGAACATCCTAGCCTGGCTGACCAATCTGGGCCATTTGGGCAGGTCCTGGCCTGGTACCTGGGTGAGGTCTGTGATTGGGCAAAGGGGTGGGGGTGGGGGTTGGGAGGGCAGCCCAGTTGGGGACCCCCGTGAAAGAATGTTGAGTTCATCAGCTGTTGGGGGAGGGAAGGTTGGGGCTTCTGTGGGTTGTTCTCTTTTTTTTTAGCTCAAGTTTGGCTCTGATAGGATTTGGCCCAGAGGGATGAGCTGGACTGGAACCTGTTGTGGGCAGAGTGCAGCCTCCCTTGGGTTTGTTTGTTCAGGTTTTCTCCACCGCAAAAAGCAGAGTGGAAAACCTGCGGAGAGGCACACTCCCAGGAAGGACTTGGCCTCAGTGCAAGGCCGCATCGCCCCATTTCACCAGGAGTTGAGGAGGATTATTCCTTGCGGTTCCATGTGGTTCTGGCCTGCTTTGCAGGGTCTGGCATAAACATTTGTGCTGCTGGAAAGGACAATTACTGTTCTCTATTATTACATATATGTTAGTAAAAGTTTTCGGAACGGTAATAAGAACTACAATAAATTAAATCAAAACAGAAAAGTGAAAAAGAATATAAAAATCTGAAAGTGCAATGAAAAATTAAAACTAAAAAAGAAACAGAAAGAGCAAGATATAAAGAAAAATATAAAGATGCAAAAGAAATGGCTTGCAATATTTTTCATAGCAGTTATAAGTGCAATTATATTTTAACATCTCTCTCTCTCAAATTACACCATGTCTCTCTTCTTTTTATGCAAAAAGTTTATAAAAGCCTCCCAGTCACCAATAAATGTGGATTCTTTTCTTCTATTCAAAGAATTTATCCATTTTAGCAACAATCTTCCCTAGTGAGTAGTTAAAGCCTTCCATCTTTGTTCATCTAATAATGTCTCCATGGTAGTTATATATTGAAAAAAATTCTCCCATCCTTTTTTTCTGTTTATATTAATCCTAAAAAGAAAAATTCTGGCTCCAATTGAATACTGATCTTTAAAATCTTCTGAATGTATCTGAGCCCTCATTTTAAAACCTTTTCTACATGTCCACCAAGCATGATAAATAGTCCCTTCATGTGGTTCACATTTCCAGATATATCTGAAGTATCTTTATACAATCGCAATATTTTCTCTGGCATTATATACCAATGATGCATCATTTTATAAAGATTCTCTCTGAAGATCATAACAAAATGGAAATTTCAGTCTTTTTAACCACGTATTTCCCACAGATCCATCTGTATATTGTAAACAAAGTGCTTATTACCTCATACATTCTCCTTGTATTCTTCTGTTTCAGCAAACAATTCCAACAAAGGTTTGTACATTTTAGCAATTACATGTTCATAATCATACACAATTATATTTCAAATTCTCTTACTTTGCTCCGTTCCATATTTTTACCTATTTTAAATCTTTGTAAGTGGGAAACCATTGACAGCTATGTCCTTCTGCTATTAATTGTTCTCTTGGTTTGAGTTTAAATTCCCCTTGATAATTTTCCAATAAGTCCCAGTTTGTTAACCATATTATACAGTAGAATGGAAATGGCAGCTATATGTGTTTTCTAGGTCTCATCATGAACTTCTAATTCTAAAAGTATCTTATTTCTTAGCAACCATTGTTTTAGCCAGACCAAAAAACAAGCTGCGAATATATACAGTAAGTTGGATAAACTTTTTTATTTAACATATTATATTTCTTTCCCTTGCTATACAACTTTACAGATATCTTTTTGTCATTGTTTAAATAATTTATCAGTAGTCAAAAAAGGTATTGTCTGAAATAAAAATATAATTCGAGGCAATATATTCATTTTTAGCACAGAGATTCTGTCCAACGTTTACAATTTTAATTTCTCCCATTTTAACATGTCCTTCTTAATTTAATTCCTTCTTGCAACATAATTTTGAAATTCTCCTAGTAATATCCATGTTTGATCTTCTAATTTCATATTTTTGTAAACATCTTCATGGTCTGATTATTAATCTTAAAACTTGTTTACAATACCACATTTTCCCATTAATGTTTCTACCTCCTTCTTGTATCTTCTAAAATTAACACAAAACCATCCACAGATGCCCTTGTTTGATAAATTTCATTTTAGCAAAATTTTAAAACACGCAGACATCAGTGTTTTGTTCATTTTTGACTATCACAGAGTTTTGTTAGTTCTCCAATTGTTTGTGCTTTCTGAGTAATACGGTCTTACCAATTTAATAAAATTATCTCTAAGGTTCATATCTTCCAGATCTGTAAACAAGAAAATCTAATTGGAATTATAAAAGACCTTCTTTGCATCTAAGAATATCAGTGCTTGTTTTTTATTATGTACTTTCAGTTCTCCAGAACATCTAAAATATTTCTAATAATTGTCTTTTAGAGCCCCAAATCCCTTCGGGGAGAGGGGGCGGTCTAGAAATCTAATAAAATAATAATAATAAAAACTTGCATTGATCTTCATAACTAAAATCCTGTAAAAGTATCTCCAATCTTTCAGCCAAAATTGTGAATAAATTATCTTTACTGAATAAACACTATAAATTGTTTATAATCATTATCTAATAAAGTCATTGGTCAATATTTGTTTTTATTAAAGCCAGTCTCCTGCCTCTAGATTTTATGCTGTATTAGCCTCTTTCCAGCTATAGGTTTAGGAATCTTTCCATTCTGTAGATTTAGTTTGTTGTAAAAACGAAAAGCTCATCCTCAAAACAGTTTTACTAAGAGGCTGGCAACCCATCTGGATCAGTGCCTTTCCTCTTTTAGTTTTATTAATAATTTTACAGAGTCCTCTTAATATATGTCCATTCAAATATTTGATTCTCTGTTATCTTCACTAAATTATTCTTCTACTTTTTCCAAGGAATTTTCTGGTTCTTTATATAAAGTAGTATAATACTGATGAAATACTTTTTGCAGATTTTCATCATCTCTAATTACAGTATTTTCTTCTTGTAACTTTAACATCACTTTTTTTCTTTTTGCATTTTATATTAGAAAAGTTTTAAATTGGGTTTTAATTAATAATTGGTTTTAGCACAGGTTTGGGATCTAATATATATTTTAAATTATTTATCTATGTTCTATTTTTGTATGTTTTTTAAATCTCCTGTGCGCCGCCCTGGGTCCTCTGCGGAGAAGGGCGGGATATAAATGTAATAAAATAAAATAAATAAATATATGCCAATGATTTCTCCAATTCATTTGCAAATTCAAAATTTCCATAAAGAACTGATTTAATTAATTTTGCTATTTTAAAAAGCATTTTTACCAGAAAACAAATTCTGTTTGCTAAAGCATCTGTCCCCTTTATCCATTTAAAACCTATATTGAAACACAGTTTTGTTTAGCTTTCTGGTGTTACATTAAAAAAATTTCAGTTAGCATTTCTTCTTCTTCTTCTTAATTCCAAAATGATGGTAACTCACTGAGAACCTTTGCTCTTTACTGCTGTTTGAAATACATCTTTCAGGTTGTAAATTAATAAAATTGATGGCTCAGTAGTTAGAATGGAGGCTGATGGGCCTTGAGATTGACTGAATCTTCCATCTTTCTGACTGCTGGGAGCAACACGCTGACATTGTAAACTGCTATGATGTTTACTGTTTCAGGGTTGGGAGCACCGGAGTTGGTCCACAGGAAAAGAAGCCTGGATTTGCAGACTCACGCAGGAGGTCCTTCCAGGCTGCCGGTGTCTGGAAGTCTTGCTTCCACTACATTCCCCCAACAGGGCTGCATCCTTGAGAAGGATTCAGAGGTTCAGAGAAGGGACCGGAAGCAGAGCCCCCGGAGAGAGAGAGCTGCAGAAGCAGCCAGGGATGGTTGGCCTCAGGGGAAGGCACCTTAGGGGAGATCCCAGCTTGCCCTGCCTGAGCCGAAGACACCCAGAGGAAGGTCGATCCCGTCAGTCTCGTCCAAGAGGCAGGACACCGAAAAATGGATTTCAGTAGCAGGAAGGTTGCCACTGAACAGGAAGAGCAGTTGCAGAGTGGACAGAGGGCTGGAGACAACCACGTCTCAGTGTGAATTGCCCTGAGGGACAGTTAGACTCAGTAATGTGCACTTCATGAGTCCCACTCCCAATATTTTGCACTTGAAGGGGAGGGGGAATGGGCCTCTGCCTCATCCCTTCCCCAGCTCCCCTCCACCTGGAAGTGGTACTGCCGGGCCTGGCAGGGACGGGCAGTCCCTCACTGACCAAGGTTTGAGACCAACCGCTTGGAGGGAGGGAGCAAGCGGGGGGTACCAGGGCTGTGGTGCAACGGGCCTTCCCTTCTCTCTGCAGGGCAAGATGGGAAAAGAGTGACCCACCTGGGTGGCCTTTGCCCCTGCCTGACCTTTTCCTTTCAGAACAGCAGGGCGGCTTCCAGCCGCTGGTTTCTGCACCCCGACGCAGAGCTGCGACTGGACCGGACCGCCTGGAGATGGGGCTGAACGGCGGGCTGTGCAGCCGGTTGCCTCGGAGGTCAAGGACTGTTGAGGACCTCCCCCCGTCAGCGTGCCCCATCGCCCCCTAGAGCGACCTGGGGAAGAGCCGCCGCCGGAGCTTTCGGGCGGCTGCGACGAGACGCTGTCCGGCCGGGCGCGGAAGAGGGCGGGGGCGGTCTAGGGGGCAAGAAGGTTGGCACCCACCGGCAAGAGTTGGGGCAGGAAGAACCCGGGTTGCTGGAAGCCGAGAGGCGGCAACTCCGCTCTTCCCCGTCACTCCTGGCCTAGCTGAGCATCGCTCCTGGCGGCGAGAACAAAGCTGTTCAGCCAGGCACAGCTACGGCCAACGAGGGCTCCTCAGGGCAGGCGCCGGAAGAGAGAGCCGTTGGGCGGGCGGGTAGGTGGCCTGGAAGCAGCCCAGCAGGGAGCAACAGGAGGCCCTGCTCGGACCGAGGAAGCGGCTTTCTTGTAAAAGCTGGGTGGGTCTGCATTGCCCGCCCTCCCTGTCCAAGTCTAGTGCAGACCCCGAAGGCGTCCTAAGTCCCCGGTGCTTGTGGGGACGAATGTGGCTGCACCGTAGTTGGGATGCTCCGAGGGTTGCAGGTGAAAAGCCCACCCCCCTTCCTGCTAGGGGAGCAGCTTTGGGTGCCAGTTTACTCCCAGGTCCGATTGAGGGGGCGTGCCCCTCGTTGAAATGTGCCCAACAGTTACCGTGCATTTCACCAGCCGACAGCCCAGGGCCGGGGTCGGGGGGTGGGTGGGTGGGTGGCGGTTATTATAAAAGAGAGCTTGGATCCGAGGGAGACCACTGTGTCGCAGACTGCCGGTTGTGAGTCACTTTGTGTGAAGTGGGGCCATGGGAGGCAGCAGGGCGTGCTGATTGTGTACCTGGCTCCCCGCTACATATCAGCAGCCCTACCCGAGCTCCTCGATGTGATAACCGAGATGGCAATTGAGAACCCCAGACTGCTAGTCATGGGGGACTTCAATCTCCCGTCGATCGGCGAATCAACTGAGGCGGATTGGGAGTTCATGGCCTCCATGACGGCCATGGACCTGACCCAGTTAGTTCATGACCCCACCCACACTGGGGGACACACACTGGGCCTAGTTTTTGCCTCCGGCCAGTGGCTGAGTAATCTCAGTTTAGGGGAAATAGTCGTTGAGCCCCTGTCATGGTCTGATCACCCTCTCCTTCGGCTGAGCTTTCCAACCGGTACACCCCACCGCGGGGAGGCGGAACCAGAAATGACAAGATGTTAGATGTTAGATGGTTCCGCCCCAGGCGCCTGATGGACCCTGAGAGGTTCCAGATGGAGCTTGGGCCACTACCTGAGTCCATGACCTGCGACTCGACTGAGGACCTAGTGGCCGCCTGGAATATTGCGGCCATGGGGGCCTTGGACCGGGTCGTGCCTTTGCGGCCTCTCACCCGATACCGATCTACCCCGGCTCCTTGGTTCTCTGAGGAGCTGAGGGTGATGAAGCATCGGAAGAGATGCCTAGAGGGCGTTTGGAGGACCACGCGTGCCAAATCTGACCGGACACTGGTAAGGTCCCATTTAAGGACCTACCTAGTGGCGATAAAAGCAGCGAAACGGAACTATTTCTCCACTCTTATCGCGTCTGCAGGTAACCGATCTGCTGCCTTGTTCAGGGTGTCCCGCTCCCTCCTTCATCAGAAGGCTCGGGATGTGCCCTTGCAGGGCCGTGCAGAGGAATTTGGGTGCTATCTGCATGCCGGCTGGCGGCCCCCAGAGTGAGAGCCTTCTCTGTGGCAGCTCCTGCCCTCTGGAATGGCCTACCACCTGACCTCCGTATGATCACGGACCTGCGCCTCTTCCGCCGGGCTCTAAAAACATATCTCTTTCACGAGGCCGTGAAAGAGATATTTTAGAAATGGGTTTTAATTGACAATTTTAGCATGGGTGCAATTTAATTTAATTTATTTTTAATATCCTGTATTTATTGCTTTTTACATTTTATTCCTTTCCTGTGTGCCGCCCTGAGTCCAATCTGGAGATAGGTGCGGGATATAAATTTGATGAATTAATAAATAAAAATGATAAAATCGATCAGATCCGGAACGGGTTAGCCTCCGATTGGACTAGTTCAGGCGGGTCGACGGAGGCAGGTCTTGAGTCCTCTACTGGAGTTCGACCCCGTGACTCCCGAGGACATGGACAGGATACTGGGGCGACTGAACTCCACCACATGTTTATTGGACCCGTGTCCCTCCTGGTTGATACTGGCCTCCCAGGAGGTTACACGAGGCTGGCTCCAGGGAATTGTCAACGCATCCCTGAGTGAGGGGTTCTTACCGGCCGCCTTGAAAGAGGCAGTGGTGAGACCCCCTCCTCAAGAAGCCCTCCCTGGACCCGGCTATATTAGCCAACTACCGTCCCGTCTCCAACCTTTGCTTTCTTGTGAAGGTTGATGAGAGGGTGGTGGCGCAACAGTACCTGGAGGAAACTGTCTATCTGGACTTGCGCCAGTCCGGCTTCCGGCCTGGGCACAGCACAGAAACGGCATTGGTCGCGTTGGTGGATGATCTCTGGAGGGCTCGGGATAGAGGTTGCTCCTCTATCCTGGTCCTATTAGATCTCTCAGCGGCTTTCGATACCATCGACCATGGTATCCTGTTGCGCTGGCTGGAGGGGTTGGGGGGCACCATTTTACAGTGGTTCTCCTCCTACCTTTCCGAATGGTCGCAATTTGTGTTGGCAGGAGGGCAGAGGTCAACGTCAAGGTGCCTCACTTGTGGGGTACCACAGGGGTTGGTCCTCTTGCCTCTCCTGTTCAACATCTATATGAAGCTGCTGGGTGAGATCATCCGTGGCTTCGGGGTGGAGTTCCATCAGTACGCAGATGACACCCAGCTGTACATCTCCACCCCGGGCCACCCCAACGATGCCGCGGAAGCGATGTCTCGGTGCCTGGAGGCCGTGCGAGTCTGGATGGGGCGAAATAGGCTCCGACTCAACCCATCCAAGACCGAGTGGCTGTGGTTTCCGGCGTCATGACATAGCCAGCTGGTTCCATCGCTGGCTATCGGGGGCGAATCATTAGCCCCCGCAGAGAGGGCTCACAACTTAGGCATCCTCCTGGACACTCGGCTGTCTTTAGACGACACATTTGACAGCCGTGGCCAGGGGGGCTTTTTATCAGGTACACCTGATACGCCAGCTGCACCCCTTTCTGGATCGTGACGCTTTACGCACGGTCACTCAAGCCCTCGTCATTTCCCGCCTGGACTACTGCAACGCTCTCTACATGGGGCTTCCTTTGAGGTGCGCCTGGAGACTCCAGCTAGTACAGAATGCGGGCGCACGGGGGATCTTGGGGGCCTCTAGATGCTCCCATGTAACACCTCTCCTGCGCGAGCTGCACTGGCTGCCTGTGGTTTTCCGGGTGCGCTTCAAGGTGTTAGTTACCTTTAAAGCGCTCCATGGCAATGGACCTGAATATTTGCAAGACCATCTCCTACCACATACCTCCCACCGACCAGTCTGCTCACACAGAGAGGGTCTCCTCAGGGTCCTGTCGGCTAACCAATGCCGGCTGGTGACCCCTAGGGGGAGAGCCTTCTCGGTGGCAGCTCCGGCCCTCTGGAATGACCTTCCCCCTGACCTGCGCACAACCACGGACCTGCGCCTCTTCCGCCAGGCCCTTAAAACTCATCTATTTTGTGCGGCCGGCGTAGCTTTTAAATTTGTTTTATCAATTGGGTTTTATTAGGGACTTTTTAGAGCAGGTTTTTGTTTAATCTGTTTTTATTGTATTTATTGTACCTGATGTTTTATGTTATGTAATTGCCTGTTCACCGTCCTGAGTCCCGCAAGGGAGATAGGGCGGTATATAAATTTAAATAAACGTAAACGTAAACGATTGGAAGTGTTGGTCCTGACTTTTCTATCCCTTCATGGCCAGAGAACTGGATCGTTCCAATGTCACCTTCTGGTCCCACCGATGCAGTCAGGGATGTAACAGACCCCCTTGGTTAAAAAGTGTGGACTGGCAAGAGGGTAGGGAGGGATCCTTCTCAACTCTCACCCCTGCCCTATGGGCTGCCTGCCCACCTCCTTCTGAAGAGCATTGAGATCTGGCTCCACCAGCTGGCCTCCGGTTCAAGAGTGCTATGCAACGGAGTGGGGGGTGGGCTGAAGGTGCTTTCTCTGCCTTTTTAAAGGTGCAACTGTCCCTTATAGCTTTGTTTCAATCTGGTTTTTAACTTATTTTGAAAAAACGGGTTTGTACTGTTTTATTCGTATCCCACTTACAGGCACACCGGGTGCGATAGGCGGCACAGGCCTGGTGAACAGCGAGGGCTGGCTCTGTCATATCCACCTCCCTGAAGCTTAGCACTGGCTCCCCACAGGGCTGTGTGCTCAGTCCCTACCCGTACTCACTGCACACATAGGATTGTGTATCGTCTGACCCATCCACTGTGATCATTAAATTCGCAGATGACACCGCCGTACAGTGTCTTATTACAGGTGGAGACGAAACAGTATACAGGGGGGAGGTTCAAAAACTATCCACATGGTGCTTAGACAACAACCTGTACCTGAAGATCAGCAAGATCAAGGAGATGGTGCTGGACTTCCGGAAGAAGAGAGAGGAACCTGCCCCACCTTACACTGAGGGGGGCTGTGTGGAGAATGTTTCCTCCTTTAAATTCCTGGAAGTCTACCTCAGCGAAGATCTCACCTGGAAAACCAACAGGACCCAGGTGGCCAGAAAGGCCCAACAGAGACTCCACTCCCTCAGGGTCTTGCTTGCAGTGGAACTGATGTCTTCCTTTTACTGGTCCACAAGATAAAGCATCCCCACGCAAAGCTGTGGTTCATGTGCGTATTATCACGATTAAAACAGAGAAAGCCATTTGCAGGTAAAACACGACCTAGGTCTGACCACAAGCGACGCCGTTCTACGTTATCCAAACCGAGAATTTCGAGCCTCCTTGCATAAGGAATTCTATTGTGTTCAGAAGAGTGCAAGACTTTTCTCGTGAAATACTTCTGAACCCGCTCGATTGTACTGCTGTCAGATATATGGTGGGGATTCCAAGCAGTTGAAGGATACTCTAAAATGGGTCTAGCATTCGTTTTATAAGCTCAAATTAGCAATACAGTGTTTCCAGAAAAAAAGCTTCCCAAAATTAAGTTTACATCTCTTAATGCTTTTTCAGCAACGCTGTTACAGTGGAGCATAGCTCGTCAGAGACAACTACACCTAGGTCCTTAACGAAGTGAGGGTCATCTGCTGGATCAATGCCACCTAGCTGATACTTGACATTCTGATTACATTTATCAATATGTAAGACAGCTTTTATTAATCGAAATTTGAAGTTGCCTAAATAAATGACCATTCAGACAGTCGATCGCTTTGCAAAACAACGTAATATTTTACATATGTGGAGGGGGGGGGGGAAGAGCCAGAGCTGCAGAGGGAGGGGCAGAGTTTGTAGCTTATTTCCTCATTTCTTCCATTCCTGCCAAGAGCTCCAAGATGAGTTGATCAAAGGGTCCTGGCAGCGGATCTGCGCCTTGTGCCACTTCTCTTCTGTGATCAGCTCCTTCTCGGCCTGCAACGGAAAGAGGCCCCTGCTGAACTGGGAGAAGAGGGGCAGGGACAGGGGCCTACGGGCCTACCCAGCAAGGCCGCTTGCCCTCACTCCCTTTGACCTGGAGGGGGCATCTGTGCCCATCGCTGGGCACAATACAAGGAAGATCCGGCTTCCTTGGGCAGCCAGAGGAATGACGCGTCTGTGGAGTGAACTGCAGCCGCTCAAGAGAGCATCCCCGTGCAACGGCAGTACACCAGCAAGGCCGGGGGGGGGCGATGGAGGAGGCGATGCTGGACAGTTGTCCCGGGTCTCTGCCTGGGTGGGTGGTCTCAGATTTTTGATTTGATTTGATTTATATTTATATCCCGCCCTTCTCCACAGAGGACCCAGGGCGGCGCACAGGAAATTTAAAAACATACAAAATACAAAAAATAAATACATTAATTTAAAATATATATTAAACTATTCTATCCCATGCTAAAAGCCAAATTTTAAAATACCCAATTTAAAACTTTCTAAAAGTCCCCGTGGGAGGTTAGGCTAGGCAGGCTTGTTGGAATAGGTATGTCTTTAGACATTGGCGGAAGAGGCGGAGGTCGGTGATGGTACGTAATTCAGGGGGCAGGTCGTTCCAGAGGGCTGGCCCAGCCACAGAGAAGGCTCTTCCCCTGGGTGTCGCCAGTCGGCATTGTCCGGCCGACGGCACCCTGAGGAGGCCCCCTCTGTGGGAGCGTATCGGTCTGAGGGATGTATGGGGCAGGAGGCGGTCTCGCATATAACTAGGCCCCGAGCCATGGAGCGCTTTAAAGATGGTTGTCAAAACCTTGAAGCGTACCCGAAAGGCCACAGGAAGCCAATGCAGCTCGCGCAGGATAGGTGTTATGTGGGAGCATCTGGTGGCTCCCGTAATCACCCGCGCGGCTGCGTTTTGGACTAGCTGTAGCTTTCGAGTGCACCTCAAGGGAAGCCCCATGTAGAGAGCATTACAGTAGTCGGGTCGGGACGTCACCCGCTGGCTGCTGAGGGTGGGAGATTAGCTGTTGTTCATTGCAGGCACTTTATGCTGCTTCACCCCAAGATTCATCGTCTGTGCAGAGTGAGTCAGTTAAGGACGTTGTGATTCCGAGAGGCTTTTTATGCACCCGAAGACATCCAGAGCAGCCCCTCCATGTGATGAATGGGAAGGCCAGGAGGTTTACTTACGAGGAGGAAGTTCTCCTGGTTGCCGGAAGCCGACTCCAGCCGAAGGCTGTACCGCAAGGGGAAGTAGGTGGTGGGCAGGTCCCAGGAGGCTGGGGGAGCCCAGGACACCTTCCTCCCTGTGATATTCAAGTAGGCGGGAGCATCGGGCTTCACTGCAAGGAGAGCAGGGGCCCCATCAGACCTCGTCCACCCAGCCCCCCTCGCCCCCTCCCTCCAGAGCCCCAAGACAAAGGGGAGGGGGGAAGCCGGCCTGGAAGGAGCCCCCCTCTTCTTTCCCTCAAGGAAACAAAGGAGCTTCAATTGAGGTCAGGGGGCTCAGCTACCCCTCCCCAAATCTTCCTTCCAAGGCAGCGGGTGGCAGGGATGGCATGAGATGCTCTGCCCAAGTGGACGTGGGTGGAAGGGGAGGCCAGAGGTTTGCCAGCTCCCTGCAATGTCCCAGGTCACAGGTCACTCGTGAGCTGGTGGGGGAGCCTGGCAAAGAGCCCCTCATCTGCAGGAGCGGGAGCGAGAGGGGTGGGGGTGGGGACACAGACAGGTGCAATGGCTGGAGGAGTCAGACCACCAGGTTGGGCCTTCCAAGGTCTGGGGTGGGGCTCTGCGTGAGAAAGGGGAGAGGCTGGCGCCATCCATACCGACATCCCGCAAGAGGAATGTCTTGTTCACTTCGTTGTATCTGCGGCCATCTTCAGACAGCCCCTTCAGCACCAGGACGAGGGGCGTGACGGGCGCTTCTTCAGTGTGAGAACAGAAGGAACACTTATTTAACTGGATCTGCACCATTCCCTTTTCCGGGAGAGCCACTTCTGTGGAGCACAGCTCAGCCTCTGTGTCTCTGCAAAGAGAAGGCAAAAGGGGGCCCCTGACCGGCTGCAGCGGAAGTGGACGGAGGCTCTCCATGGGCTCAGAGGCCCCCTTGTCCTCGCTGTGGTACTCAACACATCATGCAAAGGGAAAGGAGAGAAGGGGCTCCTCACCTGTGTTTCAGGTGGACCAGAAAAGTCGCCGGTTTCTGAGACTTCCAAGAACAGTTCAAGGTGCCGTTGTATGACGGAGCCCAGCAGGTGATGGGCAGTTCTTTCTTTCTTCCTGCAAGAACCAGGTGAAAGGATTCAGGGCGAGTCCAGGCCCTTCTTCCTGCAGAGGCCCACGGGGCATCTCCCACCTATGGGGCTGCCCTGAGAATCTGAATCCGGGGCAAGAAAGGCACCTGCACAGGGGCCCAGCCAAAAGAAGACCCCTGCCACCATCCGTGCCCAGCTGGAAGAGACCTCCCATCCCATCCTCCCCAGGCGGCAGCTCCTGTCCTCCCTGGGGGGGGGGCACATAACCCCCCTCCCCGTGTTTCCTACAAGCAAAGATGGAAGCACTCCTCAGCCTTTCTGGGACACTTAGGGGGGGGGCTAGCAGGAAGTGGGCTGGGGCAGAAGAGCAGGCCAGGCCTGCCCTCTTCTTTCGGAAGGCTGGTGGCGAGGCTGGGGTCTAGCCGGGGCTCTGGGAATGAGCCCCCCCCTAGGGGATCCTTGCCCCCTGTTCCCCGCTCACCTTCTGCCTGGAAGAAGTAGTTGTGATCCCCCCTCAGAACCACATGGAAGCTCTGCAGCAGCCGGGCTCCGGCCCAGCAGGAATAGTTTCCGGCATAAGGGATGTCCAGGTTGTGAATGACAAGCTCTCCACCCGAGTCCTCCAGCGCCTCTCCATTGTGCTTCCACTGCACGGGTTCTCCAGGGGAACCGGAGCAGTTCCGGGTTATGCTGGCATATTCCTCCTCGATCAGCACTGAGGGCAAAACCCCAGACGGGAGACTCAGCGGGGCCGGAAGAGGCTGGCCTGCTTTTAGCCCCGAAGCTCTTTCAGAGCTGAGCCTCCAGGGCAACTCTCTTTCTGGGGGGGCTCCAACAGAGGCTTTGGTCCTCCAGAGCAGCAGCAGCAGATGGGATGGGGGCATCTCGGCACCTCTTGTGCAGGGGGCCTTCAGAGTGCCCTGTCTTCACCCCATGCGGGGAGGAGGACCCCTTGGTTGCTCTCCTCTCCTCCCAGAAAAGCCCCCCCCCCCGCCCGGCCAACTCTGTGCTTCTTCCCTGGGTGAGGGAAGCAGAGCCTTCCTTGCCTGCGGGGGTCCTGTGGCTCTTGTACGGAAGAAATGGGGGCGGCTGCTCTGCTGTCTGCCCACGTATGTCCCTCTCCTGGGCACATCCAAACCCCCCAACCCTCCTGTACCTGCGCTCTGATGTCTTAGTTGCTCAACTTCACTACCAGAACCGCAACACTCACTCTGTTAGCCAATTTCCTTGAATTTGTTTTGCACAATGGCAATAAAGGCTATTCTACCTCCTGGCAGGGATGGCAAATTTCCCTTCAGGGAAGCAAAGGGAAAACCTCTGCTCTCCTGCCCCTCTGGGTCTCTGCATGGAAGACCTTTCTTTTCCCCCACTTCTGGAGTAGCTAATGCCGGCTTTTTCATTCAGGTCCCGGGCGGTGGGAGGGGGGAGAAATTTGGGAGGCCTCTAGGGAGTGTGTTTGGGCACAGCCACCCGCAAATGGCCCAAGATCTCTGGCTCCTGGCCCTCCCTGGCCCCCTCTGGGGAAAAACGGGCAAAGCAGGCACTTACGTGAGGAGGGGAAAGCAGCCGTGGCCTCCATCATCACAGCCACCAAAGCGGCCCACTTTCCCAGCAGCATCTGTGTGAGGTCGAGGCAGAGGGAGGCCTGTGGGCGACTGGTGTGGCTGGGGGGGAGGAAGGGGAGAGGGTCTGCTGTGAGGTCACGGGTGGGAAGCCCCCCTGGCCCTGACCCAGCCCCTCCCTTGAGCATCGCCCCAAAGCCCGGACCTGGCCTAGGATGGCTGTGCTCGGGCAGAGGGTCCCCCTGAGCCAGCTGGGGGACCTGGGCCCCTTCCTCCCTCTCAGCCTTAGGCGAGGGGAAGCCGGGCAAACCCTGGCTGGAGCTCTTGCCAGGAGAGCCCAGGAGTCAATACTGACTTGAAGGGGGGGGGGGGAGGCTGAAACCTCTGGAGAAGCCTGGCCCAGCAGCCCCCCCCCCAGGGCCCCCGCTTCCCTTTCTGACATGCAGCTGGCTCCCCCCTCTCCCAGAGCACTTACTTCTCCGTGGGTCCTCGGGTCTTCTGAGAGGAAGGCAGGAGGAGGGCTGGCCTAATATACCCTTTCTGATGGGGGGGGGGGAGGAAACCTCTGACACAGGAGGAGGGGGCGGGCAGGGGAGGGAGAAGTTGTCAGGGCATCCCCCGCCCCGGGACTCTCCCTTGCAGGGAGGGAGCTGCTATGGCCAAGGCAGCCTCTTCCTGGCCCCACTGACACAAGGGCTTGAGGCGATGCCAGAGGGGGTTCGGCCCTGGATTTGGGCTGGAGTAAAAATGGAGGTCCTGCCTTTTCCAGCAGCCTGGGAAGCCCTAAGCCAGGATGGGCGGCTTACAAGCAAGGTCTGGACTGCCAGCCAAAGGTGGACATCCACACGGGCCTCTTCCGGGGCTCTCTGTGGATTGTGGCCAGGTTCTTCTGGGTTACTTGATGAGCTTCTCCGGGGCCTCTGAATAAAAGGGCTGGAAAGGACCCTGGATCATCCAGACAGGCCTCCTGCCTTGCGGAGACTTCTTGGCTTCCATGCATAGCATACCCCAGGGACAGACGCCCCCTTCTCTGCCCCCCCCCCATATGTTTGGAGTACCTCCCTCTAAGAAGCGTCCACTGACTCCTGGGCAGCCTCTTCCGGTCTTGAAGAGCCTGAGCCTTGGGAGGATCCTGCTGATATCTGACCAGCTTTCTTGCAACTGAGATGCATTCTTTCTTGTCCTGCCTTCTGGAATAACTCTGCCCTGCCTTCCACCTGTCCCACTTCAGATGTTTGCAGCTGTTACGTGCCAAGCAAACGGCTCTTCTCCAGGCTGGGCATCCTCCACCTCTTGTGTCCTTCCTAAATTCAACGTCCAGAATCCGGACAAAAAATTATAGGCACAGTCTACCTATGCAGAATAGAAAAGGAACTATGATCTTGATAAGCTTCACAGAAAACATCCCTTGTTGGCTTTTTCTGCAGCTGCACGACGTGGTTGGTTCGTGTTCAGCTCATGGTCCACCAAGACCCCCTGACCCTTTTTTGCAACATTTCCTGTGGCTCCACTATGAATCTGGGGTCCACAGCCAAAGAGGGAAGCAGCCGGCCACGTTCATACCTTGGGGCATCAGGCCCCATTGAGAAAGTGGAGAGAATCTGCCCGCAGGGTGGGTAAGGGGCTCTCCCTTCCAGCACGAGAAGCCCTCCGAGGTGAATTCTCACAGGAGGGGTTAATAAGACGCTGTACACAGATCCCCCCCCCTTCCCATGGCTGGTGCCCATGTCTGCTCTCACTTAGGAGCTTCAGCCCTAGATCTACAGGGAGAAGCTCACAGGCGTGGATCGGCTCCTCAGCTGCCCCAGACACTGGCCTCCAGCCAGCAGCACGAGCAGGCCTTAGAGTGAGCCTTTTGCTCTTACCTTTCGGCCCTTTCATTGAGCTTTCAGGTGGTTTCACTCTTGTTTAATTTCAAATGCCCATGAAATGGAAACAAACAGTTAACCTGCCTATGCTCGTTTCCTTCTTGGGGCAGCAGCAGATGGACACTCTGTAGTCTCCTCCAGACCTGGGCCAACACGTAACTATAGGGTCAGGTTGTTGCAAGGAAGAGGTGAGAGTTGGAAAGGATAAATATGGGTGGGTGGGTGGGTGGGTGGGGGTCCGGTTACAATTGCAGCAAGATGCAGCGACTGCTTTCCTTCTGAGCCCTCCCTGCCCTCGCCCACTCCGTTCTGAAGGGAGAGGTGGCAAAACGTCCATGGGGCAAGTGGTGGCCTTACCCCGTTCCTTGTGCAAAGGCTGGGAGGAGCCGTGTCAGCCTGCAGGCCAGAGTCATGCCAGGGTGCCGTGAAAGTCTGGCAGAGACAGAAAGATACAGGTAGGAGGAAGGTCTTCAAGGGGCCACGCAAACACTGGACCAGCTAGAGTGGCGCCACCTTTCCAAACCTCAATCTTGGTTAGGTAACTTTGGCTCACTTGAGCAGGCGATCAACGTGGATGACCCAGGCCTGCCTCGGATCAAGCAGAATCCCAGGGAACTTGGTAGACGCCTATTTTTCCTTGGAATGTGGAACACACGACGCAGGACGCGGAGCCCAAAGGTGGATCGACGCATCCGCTGGAAACGGGAGGGTCTCAAATTGCATCTTTAACTGCCCAGAGGGGGTGGGGGGTGGGGTGCTGTCCCTGCACCTACGTCCTGGCCACAAAGGAGAAGTCACAGGATTTGCCCACCAACTTAAGAGAGACCAACCAACCTTCCCACAATGGAGTTGCCAAGACCGGTCCTGCCTAACCCGGGATACCACAGGTTGGAGGCTGGTGAAAAAGGGGAAGGATACTTTTTGGAACGATTCTTACTCACTCTGGTTTGTGGGGGTGGAATAGAAAAGATATTCTTACCAGAACCAGTCAGAGTTTCCATGGTGAGGCTCAGGCAGGCTGTCCCAAGCACCGCCCCTGAAAGCGATGAGGCACCAGCCGTGCCAGGGGAGGAGGAATTCCAGCAGGAAGTTGTTCATTTGCAAAACACCGTCGAATTAGGCGCTGCTGCTGTGCGTGACTGAGCCTGGGGATTCCCGATCCCAGAGTCAGCAAATGTGAGCCCAGATAACCACAACTATCTTTCGGGTGCAGAGCAGCGTGAGCCGGGAGTCGGGGCAATAGCAGAGAGCTTGGGGGCACAGGCTGGGCAAGAACGGGGAAGCGGCCTCTGGGGGTTCTGCCTATGCTTTCCCCCAACTTCTGCAAAGCACGAGGCAGCCTTGAGAAAACGAGAGGACGCGGCCCAACGGTGCCACCGTGAGAGGAGACCGCCTTGCCAAGGCTCCGTGGAGAGGTGGGTCGAGGGGCAAGCGTGACTTCTCTTCTCAAGACGGCTGTGGCTCAAAGAGCCCTGGGAACCTGGCTTGGGCTCCGCATGGGATGCAGCTTTGCAACAGCCACCCGACAGGTTTGTTTGCTGCTTAATGCCTGGATTGCATTGTATGCTGCCCGGAGTGCTGTAGAGCTGGGTGGCCTGATACGTTCTAAGGAAAGGGAAAGGAGGACGACGGGATTCATCAGAAGGACTCACGGAGCAAACACACAGGCAGGTGCCTGGCAGGAGGGTCAGGGGGAAGAGGCCCATTGTGGTCGCTCCATCAGCCCAGCCTGGAGAGAGGGAATGGCCCTCAGAGCCTCTTGGCTTCCCTACCTGAAGACGGAGGCTGCAAGGGTTAGATAACTGCCCTCTGAGCAGGGAAAGCCAGCAGAGGGAACCCCTATCATGGGAGGTGGGAAAGTCTGAATGGGAGACGGGGTGCTTACAGACAGAGGGAGAGAGAGAGAGCGGGGGGGGGGGGGGCTTCTGCCTTCCAGATTCAGAGGTCTGGCTGAGAAAGAGACTGGGAGACACAACACAAGCTGGGAGCAACGGTGGGGTGCTAGTGAGCACGGAAGGGAGGGGGCTGGAGCCACCTGTGCTGCACTCTTCATTAAAGGACCTTCGGTCTCCTAAAACACCGAACGGTGCATCTTGCTCAGCCGAGGTTCGGATTCTGCCCAGATACGAAAAGGGGAAAGAATGTCTTTGAAAGAGCCTGAGGAGCCTTGCCGGCGTTTCTGTCCGAGAAGTGGGTGCGCTTCAAGGTGTTGATTACCATCTTTAAAGCGCTCCATGGCACGGGTCCTAGTTATCTGCCAGACCGCCTCCTACCCCATACATCCCTTCGACCGATCCGCTCCCACAGAGAGGGACTTCTCTGGGTGCCTACGGCCGGGCAATGCCGGCTCACGACGCACAGAGGAAGAGCCTTCTCTGTGGCGGGCCCGGCCCTCTGGAACGAGCTACCCCCCGAACTACGCACCATCTCAGACCTCCGCCTCTTCCGCAAACATCTAAAGACTCGTTTCTTTCACTTGGCTGGCCTGGCTTAACCTCCGAGACTATATTAGTGACTGATTTTAAATTAAATTGAATTGAATGTATTGAATTGAATGTTTATTTGTATACCGCTCCCTCTCCCTCGGGGACTCGGGGCGGTACAAATTAAATTTGTATAAGGGGTTTTAAATTGATTTTAGCACAGGTATATCAAGTTTAATTGGATTTTAGTGATTTTAGGATGTATTTATTTTTTGTATGGTCTTATTTGTGTTTTAACTTTTCCTGTGCACCGCCCCGAGTCCCTTTGGGGAGAGTGGGGCGGTATATAAATCCAATAAAATGAAAAAATGAAATGAAAGCCATCAAAGAACAGAAGCTGCTCCGTAGGAAGAAATGCAACTTTGAAAAAAAGGAGAGAGACTCAGGGAGGACAATTTAGCCTCTTATCTCTTAAAGAGGATCACCCAGTAGCCAAAAGAAGAGACAACTTCACCTGCACACAGAGGTCACCTGTGGAATTTAGCTGCCAGAAGGTGAAGCAGCAATCTGGCCGGCTGGACCAAGGAGGTGAGGTGAAGTGACTCTCAGGTAAGACAACCAGAACGGTGGGCACTGTGGCTCACCAGTCCTGTTTGGAGGCAGCTGACTGGCCACTGCCGGACCAGGCTGTGGGTAGCTCCAATTGGGTGCCTGCAGGCCCTGCGCTTCAGACTCCTTCCCCAGCCACTCCTGAGCTCAGGCGGTGGGAGCGCTGTGGTCTGCAGGGCCAGACTCTCCTCCCCCAGAGCCTGGGCACTCCTCCCCCTCCCCCTCCCCCGCTCTTGGCCTTTTCTGCCAGGAGGGAAAGCTGTGGTTGGGATGGGGAACTCCACCCGGCCACTGCCCTTTTCAGCCAAATCCCCACAGCCCACCCACCCAAGTGAATTTACAAAGCTTTGAGGGCCTGGTGTCACCTTAAAAATTCCAGCCTCCCTCCCTCTCCTCACGGGGGTTGGGGTGGGGGTAGCCTTGACTGCCTTCTTGCAGCCACCAAGCCCATCCCCTGGCCGCTGCTTCCCTTATGTGCTGGCTCAGCTCTGCTCCGGGGTGCAGGGAGGGTGCCGGACCCCCTGAGGCTCCACCCAAAGGCTTCAGAAGCCACCAAAGGAGAACCGCAGAGCCTCCCCAGGGAGCAAAGCTAGGGAAGGGGAAAACCTGGAGCTTCTCCGCCACCTGCTTTCTGGGCCTACGTGTCCAGCTGGCCCAGCAGAGAGGTAGCTTGCAAGGCCCAGGATGTGGGCACCCAAGAGAGGCCGGTCTTTGTCAGTCATTGGGAAGGCAGGACTGACGGCTGTCACAGAGGAAACGTGTTCCGTTTTTGGGGAGGGGGCATTGCATTCACTTGACCCTCTGATCCTTGTGCTGCAGCCAGATCCCTAGCTGAAAAGAGGGAGCTCACACAGTCGTACCCTTTCTGTGCCCCCTCTGGGTGCCAAGAGGGAAGAAGGGAGGGGGTGCCGCTGGACAATGGCGGTGGGTGGGGGCAGGGAGCAAAGCGAGGGGTTTGGTGGAGAACAAGGGGTTTCCCACCTGACCTTTTACGGGATCTTTTCTTTTGACACACACCCCCCTCCGCCTTCCTCGAAATGCTTACGAATATTGACTCCTATCTGTGGTTTCTCGCCCTCCCCCTCAAGGAAGTCCGGCCTCATGGAAAGCAGGCCTGGAGATAAGCGCTCCGGAGATAAGGGCCCCGTGGGGCTGCCTTGGGGTTTCCTCAGCCAGGGGCTCCTCCAGTGGCCCACAAAAGCTGAGGGCAGCATTTGGCCAAGGAAGCGGAGCCCAGCAGCGCCAGGCACCCCCATTGAAGGAAGGCAGAGACCCTGCCCCCCTCCCATGCCTGAGGGCCTCTCTGCCCCTTGGCACTGCCTGAGGGCAGCTGGCACCACCTGCGGCCTGCCAGGAGACGGATACACTCCGGCTTCCCATTCGCTTTGACAGCCTTGGTTCTACCCAAGGGCTGGGCCAGGACAGGGCAGCCTCCACTGACCAGGTAGTCCCATTTGCTTGTGCTGCCCCAGGAGCGAAGGTGAGTGACCAGGGGGCGGCTTCTGGGGGTCCTTGCCCCACAGGGCAGCCTACTCAATGAAGGTCCCTGACTGGCCAAGCCTGGACTCCAGCGAGCTCTGATACGGCCTCCCAGCAGGGCTGCCTCCGTCACCAGCGCTATCTGCGCCAGGCCTGCCCACCCAAGACTCCCCCGGGGGGGTAGGGGCCGAGTAAGGGCATCCGCCACTGCTTCCTGTCCATCCCCTTCCCCTGATCCAGCAGGGGAAACACCAAGTGCAAGATGGTCACAGACAGACTGTGTGGCCGAATGAAGTCCTTACAGGCCCTGGGCATTCGATTCGCACCCAGAGCCTTCTCCAACCCCAGCCACCCATGCAGGAAACTCTCCAGGCCCTCAAGTGGCTCCATGGATGTTATTCCACACAGTCCTCGGCCTACAGTCCTATTCCCAGCCAGCAGGCAACCCTCTGCCCCTTTCCTACTTCCCACCCAGATTTTTGTCTTTCTAGCTGGCACTCCGATGGCCACCAGCCCCCTCTAGTCCCAAATCCACACCAGACCCACATTGGCTGTGTAAAAGAATTTAATTCCTACAGGGAGGATTGTCCAGAGCAGCAGAGGAGTGGAGGCCAGGCCCCATGGAGCCTGCTGGCCTTCGGCCCGCCGTCTCCATATACCCACTCTTCCCAAATGGGGAAGGGCACATGGAACGCTTTTGAGGCACACGCAGAAAAGAGCCCCAGGACCTCAGCCTCTCCCCCCCAGTCACAAAGCATTCGGATACTCAGCAGGGATCCCCGCTGAAGCTGAAACAAAGGAAGGGGGGAGTATAAGCCCCCCCCCCCAACTGCAGCTGAGAAAAAGGGATTCCTTTGGAGAATTTGGGGGGGGGGAGAAGGGAGCTAGCAGTTTCTTCTCCCACTGGGCAGACATAGACGTCTAGGGGGTCTCCAGGACCAACCACAACCGCCCACAAGCAGGCACCTGGTGGGGCACCCCACTGCTCGCCAGGGCACCCAATTGAAGAGCAGATGCCAAGGTGAACAAAGACAGTCCACCTGCCTTATGCCTCTCTCTGAGGAGTTCCCCCCCCCTCTCCGCCAAAGGTCATCAGAGCCCAGAAGGGACCTGCTCACATGGCCAGACAGCAGATCCACAGTCGACTGCCTCTGTCCATGTGGAAGCAGGGCCCCCCTCCCCTTCCCCCCCCCCCAACTAAGATGCGGTCCTGAAAGCAGCCTCTTTTGGGCTCCCCTGCCCTGCCCTCCCTTCTGCCCAGGAGCCTGGCAGGCCCTCAGATGGCCTCAGCCGTGCCCTGGGGGAGACCCGGGCAGCCCCTGGCAGTCCCAAAGCCTCAGGGTTCCTGCAGTGGCCAAAGCCTCAGCCATCTTCCCTCCTTCTGCCAGGGTCACTGCAGCACACAGGCATCTCCCGCATCCTCAGCCACTTTGGGGGCCTGGGGGTCCTCCCCTTGATCCGGGAGGGGGCTGTCCTCCGCCAGCTTCCCCCGCAGCTCCATCAGCAAGTCCCGGCTTTCGCTGGGTGGCAAATTGCTCAGGAAGTATTGGGGAGCCAGTTCAGCCACACTAGAGACAAGGAAAAGGTGGAGCTGGCTCAGGGTTGGTGCATCACACAGAGTCCCCAAAGATGGGTCAGGCTCCGTACCTTTGGAGGGAGGGGGAGAGCAGAGAATGCGCGCACACACACACGCGCATACATACACGCACCCACGGCCCCCAGGGGATGCTTACAATTCTGGCAGGATCTCAGAGACGATCCTCAGGCAGTTGTCCTGGGAGACGGTGAATTCATGGTAGAGCACCCAGGAGGGAGGCCGTGGGGATGGGCGGCGCAGTCGGTAGCAGCTGCTGGGGGGCAGCTGGGCCAAGTGCTTGTGGGTCAGCAGCAGGTAGTTGCCTGAACCATCAATGTCCCGGGCGACCTGCAGAAAGGGAAGAAGGGCAGCTCCCTCACTTGCCCCAGGAGGCAGAGCCCTCTCCACCTGGGGTCTCCATCAGGCTGCCTGGCGGCTGGCTGTCCTCTCTCAGATCATAGCCCTAGCCGAGCCTTGCTCTCTTCCTGCTGCCACGCCGGGCAAAACCCCGCGCCTGGTCCTCCTTCTGCAGGGACCAGCTCCTGCTTCAGGATACTGCATGCACCGGCCGGCCACATGCCCGAGAGGCGACCCCTGGGAGGCTGCAGTCTGACTCCGCCCCCAGCCGGGCGGGGCCTATACCTTGAGGAAGAAACCCGTGAGGAGGGCTCGCTTCAGCTGCAAGACGTTGCTGTCACTGCCAAAGGCCGGTGGGGAAACTGGCAGCTCAATCCGCTGCATCACATCCAAAAGCTCTGTCCGCACTGCTCCAGCCAGCTGCAGGGCTGCCTCGCTGACCGCGTGTTTCCGGCACCAGCTTTCTGGGTCGCTCTCTAAAGGAAAGGGAGGAAAGGTGGTGTGGGGAGTGCTTGCCGCCGGCTCTCTGCCCGCCCAGACCTTCTGCCTGGCACTCACGCTGGTGGAAGGCGTTGAAGACGTTGATGAGCGTGAAATGATCCCCGGCTGGATGGAGCAGAGCCTGCTGCCGCGCCACCACCGCGTCCTCCCAGCGTGCTGTCGGAGTCTGGAAACAAGGCCAGGCTGCAGGGAGGAAGAGCAGCAGAGCTCAGGAGACCCAGGGAGAGAGGCTGGACGGCAGAGGTCTTGGCTCAGAGGCACCCAGGCCTGGCCCGTACCGGTCAGCATGGCGGCCAGAGTCAGCATCTCCTCCACGCAGTCAAACTCACAGGAGGCCAGGAGGGCCTTGGCCAGTTGGGGATCCAAAGGGAACTCCGACATAATGATGCCCACCTCAGAGAGGTTCCCGTCATCGTCCAGGGCAGCCAGGTAGTCCAGGTCCTCCAGGGCCTGCATCAGAGACTCGGGGGCTGTGGGGGTGTGGAGAGATGCCATCAACACCCCTCCCAAGCAACAGCTACAAAGCCACACGCATCAGGCGTCACATAAGTAGCACACACAGAACAACCCAAAGCCCACACTCGGCCAGAGAGAGAAGGTCCCTGAAGGAGCCCAAAAGCTCGGACAACAAAAATTCTGGACCCGGTGACTGACTGAGATTGGAACGTTATCCTGGCACACCTCGATCCCCCTCCCTCCCTTCAAAGGAGGGATGTCCAACAAATGGCTGCTGCTGGCCAGGCAGGCCCAGGCCCCCTCCCTGCCCGCCCTGTCCACACCTGGCCTGTCGAGGAAGTCGCATTGGCCCACGTCTGCAATGTCCAGCCTCTTGAGCAGCAGGATGGGGCGGCGAAGGTCAGCCTCCATGAGGTGGGTGGGCGAGACGGCCGGCAGCCTCTGCTCATAGCAGGCCTCCGAATAGAGGCGCAAGCAGGTCCCTGTGGGGCAGGGCAGTCACTGGAGAAAACCAGGGAAGCCCCTTCAGACCTCTGCCCGAGTAGCCGCCACCCAGGCCCAGCCACTCACCTGAAGGAGTGCCAGCAGCCCTGAGCCGTCGGGCCTCTGCCTGCCTCTGGCTGATGGGGCGCAACTCCTGTGACGCAGCCCGGATCCGGGGGTTGTAGACCTGTCCAGGAGAGAGCAGCCAGAGGTTGCTGGGCAAGAGGCGGCGGGGGAGAAGACTGGGGGGGGGGAGGCAGGGGGGAGGGACCGCTGCCCCTTGAGGCTATCCAAAAAGGGTTTCTGCAGGAACCACGGGACCCGGGAGGTGCCCCCACCCAGGGCTTCCTGGCCTTCATGTCTGCCCCCACCCAAAGGGGGAAAGGAGGCTCACTTTGATGGCCTGGATGGAAGCCCCTGGAATCTCCCACGCAGACCAAATTTGAGGGTTTGAGGTGCTGGAATGCCATGTGTGTGCGTGTGTACTTGCGGTGTGTGTGCGTGTGTGTGTGTGTGGAACAGGGCACAGGCTCTTGGCTGGTTGCTCTGCCAGGTCATCCGGGAGCCTCAGTTCAACCGATGGGCTCAGTGGCCCCTTCAGGGCTAACGGTCAACAGTTCCCAGGCAACCTTGGCCAAGCCCTCGACCCCACAGAAGACCCTCTGCCTCTCTTCCCGGCCCACCAGACTCACATTGCGCAGCTCCATCCCTGTGTCGATGATGTGCCTGACGCTGCCCACAGAGAAGGCTGCGTCTGCCAACCAGTGGGTGACAATGACTCGGCGTGCCCGGTCACCCAGGCTGTCCTCATACAGCTTCTGGCTGTCTCTCCCCACAGCCGCATGCAGAGGCAGCACCAGGAGTGGCCCCAGGCTGGCTTCCAGGATGGCAGCCTCTGCTCGGAGGGCCTCGCAACACTCCTTGATCTCCTGGGAGGAGGGAGGGGGGGGGGAGAAGAGACACAAAGAGGCCCTTTTTCTCCATAAGCAGATCCTGCAGCCCCTCCCCCACCCCCAGAAGGATGCTCAAAGGCGGAATGTGGCTGGCCCTTCCACTCGATCTACATCTGCCTCTCCGGCATCCTCACAGGCTGCAAAGTCCCCCAGATGCCACCCAAGGGCCCTGAGCTTCCTGCCACGCTGCTTTAGCGGGCAGCTTCTGCCCAAAGTCCCACCTGCTCACTGGCCATGAAGATCATCACGTCGCCAGGCTCCTTCTGTCGATGAAGCTCCAGCATGGCCTGGCAGGCAGCAGGTACATGGCCTCCTGGGAGGGGGTCTCTGTAGGTCAGGCGTGGGGCTGGGCCAAGCCCTGGGACCCGCACCACGGGGGCGTCCTGGCAGAAACGGCACAGCTGCTCCTCCAGGAGAGGCTCCGTCACCACCACCAAGCGCAGCTCTGGGCGTTGGTGCTGCACGTCCTTTAGCAGCCCCAGCAGCAGCTCCGTGGCCACGGTGCGCTCCTGCGCCTCGTCCAGCACCACCACCCCGTACTGCCGCAGAAGGGGGTCCGAGGTCATCTCTTGCAACAGGACTTCGTCCAAACAAAACCTGCAACACAGGAGTCGGGCACCTGCAGCAGCAGCCGGCCGAAAGGAGGGAGATCACCCTCTGCATCTTGTTTGGGTCTTTCTGAAGCCCCAAGGGCCTCCGTGTTTTAACTTCCTGTGCACCGCCCTGAGTCCCTTTGGGGAGATAGGCGCGGTTATACAAATTTAATAAAATCAAAAAATCAAATCCGTCTGCCCCCCAAAGGCTCTGACAGAAGAGGACCCCACATCTGCTTCCCCACCAGCCAGGGCCCAGGGGAGACACCCACCTGAACACCTCACAGAAAGAGGGAGCTGGGGAAGATGGGGTGCCTTCACCAAAGCAAAGGCCTTTCTTGATAGACGGACATTTTTGCGCTTCTTCCGACAGTGATCTCTTAGGGAACTTGTGAGTCTGGGGCCTTTTGCTAGCTGGCAACTGCCTGGAAAAGCCCCAGTGGCTTTCTTGGTAGCGTTTTCAGGAGTGTTTGCCCTCCTGACCTCATCCTTCCCCGGGCTGAGTGGAGGAGGCTGCCTCCAAGTCACCCAGCTGGATTAGTGCCCAGGGTCTGCCCTGGGGTCTCTCAGTGTCTAAACTGCTTCCAGTTCCCACTCATGCATTTTTTCTTTCTCTGATGGTAATAATGTTAACAAAATAGCAACACTTTTCCTTTAATCCAAGGCTGGTTTATCAATGGCATCAGACAGGGAAGTGGAAATGCCCCCCAAAGTCTCAAATCCACCGGATGGAGCACGATTGCCAAAAGGCGTTCTATGGTGGGCAGTTGATCAAGTCCAGGGGACCGCCTCATCCTGCCTGGAAGCCGTGTCAGGGGTGCCACATCAAAAGCCTGATGGAGCAGATGAGTGCCAGCCTAGTCTGCTAGCCTAGATGTCTCTCTTGCCCCAAACAGTTTTTTTTCTCACAAGCATCATTGGTTGGGACAAGCAAGGCCCCAACACAGAAAGGGTTCCCAGGCAAAGGGGTCCCACTGACCTGAGCAGGGTCTCTGAGACGCAGCAGTCCTCGTGGGGCACACAATAGCCCACCTCGTGGCCCACATTGAGGTCCATCTCATCTGCCACACGCAATGCCAGGCTGAGGGCTGCCAAACTATGAGGCTGGGTGCAGACCACTCGGCCATGGGCAAACTGCACCGAGAGAGCTTGCTCTGCGCACCACTGGGGCACCTGGGGAGAGAGGATGGGCCAGTGCACAAGCCCCCCTCCCCACATTAATCAGGTCCAACCGCAACCCTAACCCCTAGGTCCTGCATTTCTCTGCTCAGGGGTTCACTAAGGTACAAAGTACATCCTTAGGTCACACCCCCCCCCCCCAAATTCTTAAAGAAAGGCAGCTGAGAAGCTGCACAGAGCAGATTCAAGGCTGTGGCGGCCTCCCGCCTCCTTCAGGCCCCTCCAGGGCTCTCCTCCCAGGCGGTGCCGGCCGGCCTGTTCCGCCCCAAAAGCCCCCTAACGGCGGGGCTCGGCGGGTCCGCGCACAGCTCCACACCCCGAGGCTGGGAAGTCCGCGGTGGTGGGCCGATCAGACTCTGGAGCCACGTCACCCAGCACAGCCTGGCCTTGGCCGACAAGGCGGCTCGGAGAGCAGGGACCCCGTTTTCACTCCGGTCTCCGCCCGCCCCGCCCCGCCCCGCCCCGCCCGGGCATAGTCCCGTCGACGCGGCTCCCTCGGTGAGGCCAGAAGCGCCGCGCCTAGCCGCGCCGGGGGTCGCCTTGCCGGACGAGGAAGCGGCGCCCGCTGGAGCCCTGGGCTGACCTGCGTGCTCTTGCCGGTGCCCGGCTGGCCGGAGACCAGGACGAGGCCGGCGCTGCTCTCCAGCTGCTCCAGGAAGGCGAAGCGGGCGGCCCAGATAGGGAGGCGGCGGCGGCGGCTGAGCAGCTCGTAGTAGCGGGAGGAGAAGGGCAGCCCGTCAAAAGGGTTCACCTCCAGGTCGCCGCCGCCCGCCGCTTCCTCCGCGTCGTCCCGCAGCAGCGGCGCCGCGCTCGCCTCGCTCGCCGCCGCCATGGTAGCGCGGCCGAGGCCTGGCTCCGGGGATCCCGCGCGGGGGGGGGGGCGTGCGGACGGACCGCTGCTGCTGGAGGCCGGCCCGGCCCCTTCCCCAGCCAGGGCAGCGGCGGCTTCCTCCGTCCTCACCCGCCCGAGCCGGGCCTTCTCCACCTGCCGCGTCGGCGGGGTCGGGCGGGAGGGGGTGTCTCGCGCAGCGTCGCCTGGCGCCTCGGGAAGGCTGCGGAGGCGGGCGGGGCCTAGGGCGCCGCGCCACGCCCCTTCACGCGTCACGCACACCTGGCGGGGGGGGTGTTGGCCGGAGCTCCGCCCCCGCGTCCTCTGCCGGATCCGGGCTGCGCGAGTCCGGCCGCGCGGCCAAGTCTGCAAAGGGGTTCGTGGGGCGGATTCGCTCCCGCCGCCTCGCCTCGGAGGGCAGAGAAGGCGGAGCTCTCCGTCGACGTGCTTCATCGCCGCCGCCCACACCTGCCGCGCCAGGAAAGAGGCGCTGGGTTAGGCAAAGTAAGCTGGAAGAAAGCTCGAGCTTGGCGGCCCCGTCGCTTTTTGTCAAGCTGTGTTCCAGGCTGGCGTGGGGGAAGATGGGGGCACTTGATCGTGGCCCCTGAAAGGAACCCTCCAAGTGCGGAGGAGACGCGCCAAAGGGAGGCCGATGTTGTTGCACCTTTTGGCAGGTGTGGAGGGAGGAGAGGAAAAGCACGTGGGCGCTTTGCAGCTGGGGATGGGAAACCTTTTCCTGGGGAAAAGACCTCAGTGTGGGGTCTTAGGGAAAAGACCCCAAACGGTGAGTTTGGCTCACAGCCTTCGCTTCCTAGAGACAGCATCTAAAGCTTCTTAAAAGGGACCCACCAGATGCAAGCACCAGAGGCGTAGCGTGGGGGGTGCAGGGGGTGCCGGCCGCACCGGGCGCAACATCTGGGGGGGCGCGCTCCAGAGACCCGACTCGGAAGCTCTCCTCCACGGGTCTCTGGAGTTGGCTGCGGCGGCGCCTGGGCGCTCCTGGGCCAGCGAGAGTCGGGGAGCGAACAGCGGCCAGTAGGGGCCAAACCCTCCCGGGCCATCCCCCGGCTGAGGCCAGCGCCGGCTCCTCGCACCCGCCAGCGCCACCCGAGGGGGCCAGGCGAGACTTAAAGGCGCAGGTCTTTCGAAGCAACGGCCGTGCGGAGACCCAGGAAGACTCCTCCGTTCCGAGCCAGCCAGAGGAGCGGCGACCTGGGCCCCGCGGCGGCCCGGGAAGACCCTCTTGCCCCGGCTTTCGGGCCGTCGCCCTCCGTAGAAAGGAGCGTCGGGTGTCCCAGGCCCGCACCACGCAAAGGGCGCCCGCTTCTCCCCAAGGCGAGGCAACGAGTGTCGGACCCGGATGGCCGAGCCCTTTGGGCAGCGGCTGCCCGCCGGATCCTCGCGGGAGGTGCGTGGGCTCGACACCACAAGAAGAGCGGCCTCCCCCGAGTGCTAAAATCCACGGGTTAGGGGGCGCAAATTACTTGCCTTGCCCCAGGTGCTGACAACCCACGCTACGCCACTGGCAAGCACCTCAGGCAGGAAGTTCTAACAGGCAGGAAGCAGCACGTGAAGCCTGGCAAAATCACACCAGATACCTGCACAATTAGCATAGGAACCCCCCCCAGGGCTGGGTGCTCTCTCCACTTCTCTCTCTCTATAGACCAATAGCTGCATCTCAAACAATCCATCTGTTAAGCCAGGGGTCTCCAACCTTTGCAACTTTAAGTCTGAAGGACTTCAGCTCCCAGAATTCTCCAGCCAGCAAAGCTGGGAAGTCTGGGAGCTGAAGTCCTTCAGACTTAAAGTTGCAAAGGTTGGAGACCCCTGTGTTAAACTACTGAAGGTTGCAACAGTGATTGGTCTCATTCAAGACAACGATGAAACTATGTATAGACGGGAAGATGAACAACTAGCCTCCGGAACAATCTGGAACTGAACACACTCAAAACCGTAGAAATGATGGTAGACTTTAGGAGAAACCCTCTTACAATACAAGACAACACAGTATCAACAGTAGATACCTTCAAATTTCTAAGTTCTATCGTATCTCAAGATCTAAAATGGACACCTAACATCAAAAATGTCATCAAAAAAGCACATGAACAAATCTGAAACATGTTGGAAATGCCACCAGGCACCTGGCTCTTATTACCATATGTGGTGGACTTGCCCTGAGGCAAGTTTGAAATATTGAAATATTTGATTGTGAACATTTTAACAGCAGCTAGAACTGTATTTGCAAACAATTGGAGAAATGAGAAATTACCCTCTCAAGAGGAAATTATCTGTAAGATTATAGATTGTGCTGAAATGAGTAAACTGACATTTGAAATTAGAGAACAAGAGGATGAACAATTTTATAAAGTATGGAATTTGTTCTATCAATGCTAAACGAATGCTAGATAAAAGAAATCAGGAGACATAATATATAAAAGAATTTTAAGAAATAAAAGTCAATTGTTATGAATGGTAGATATTGCAATAAGCTGAGACTATGTTATCTTAGAAAGATATTTTGTATATTAACTAGGTTATTAATGAGATACATATATAATGGAAAATTTGGTTAACCTTTTGGTTTTATATAGAGCAAATATTATGGGTGTTTGATTAAGTGATTATATTTTATATCAGTACTGTATTTGTTAATGACAATTGAGAACAATGTTATAAAACAGGAATTTAAGGATAACTTTTTTTTCCTACTTGTTGAATAACTACAGAAAAAGATTAATGTTTGATAAATACTACTTGTTACCACACAGATAATTAATTATCCAAGAGAATAAGGTAGTATGAAATGAAAATACCTACCTCCTACCTCTCTGGTCGGTCGCAATTCGTGTTGGCAGGAGGGCAGAGGTCGACTTCGAGGCCCCTCACGTGTGGGGTGCCGCAGGGGTCGGTCCTCTCGCCACTCCTGTTCAACACGTATATGAAGCCACTGGGTGAGATCATCCGTGGTTTTGGGGTAGAGTACCATCTGTACGCTGACGACACTCAGCTGTACATCTCTACCCCAAACCACCCCAACGATGCCGTCGAGGTGATGTCCTGGTGTTTGGAAGCCGTGCGGATCTGGATGGGCAGTAACAGACTCAAACTCAACCCGTCCAAGACCGAGTGGCTGTGCTTTCAGGCGCCCCGGTTTAGCCAGGTGATTTCATCTCTGGCCATGGGGGGGTGAATTATTGACCCCCATGGAGAGGGCGCGCAATTTAGGAGTCCTCCTGGATTCCTGGCTGTCCCTGGAGGACCATGTGACAGCCGTGGCCAGGGGGGCGTTTTACCAGGTCCGCCTGGTCCGCCAATTGCACCCCTTACTTGACTGGGACGCCCTTCGCACAGTCACCCAAGCACTCGTGACGTCCCGGCTGGACTACTGTAACGCTCTCTACATGGGGCTCCCTTTGAGATGCACTCGAAGGTTGCAGTTAGTCCAGAACGCAGCCGCGCGGGTAATTATGGGAGCATCTCGGCAATCCCACATAACACCTGCGCGAGCTGCACTGACTACCTGTGACCTTTCGGGTGCGTTACAAGGTTTTGATGACCATCTTCAAGGTGCTCCATGGCACAGGGCCTAGTTACCTGCGTGACCGCCTGCTGCCCCACACATCCCTACGTCTGATTCGCTCCCACAGAGAGGGTCTTCTCTGGGTGCCATTGGCCGGGCAATGCCGGTTAGCGACGCCCAGGGGAAGGGCCTTCTCTGTGGCGGGCCCAGCCCTCTGGAATGAGCTACCTCCCGAACTCCCCGTGTCATCTCTGACCTCCGCCTGTTTTTAGGCCAGCACCTAAAAACGCACTTTTTTCATCTAGCCGGCCTGGCATGACCTACCCGGTTCCGAACCTGACTTTTAGTGGATCGATGTTTTTAATTGGGGGTTTTAATGTGGTTTTAGCGCAGGTTGGTGGTTTAATACAGTTTTAATGGGTATATTTTGTATATTTGTATTTCTATGTTTTTTAATTTTCCTGTGCGCCGCCCCGGGTCCCTTTGTGGGAGATGGGTGCGGGATACAAATTTGAAAAAATAAAAAATAAAAAAATAAAAAATAGTCTTAATTTCATACATATATATTTATATATCTAAACTTAATAAAGATGATATATTGGGTTACACTGGATGGAAAATTAATAACTCCATTTGTAATTGTAAAGACCGATGCACAAAAACTTATGACCGAATGACGTGTTCTACAAAGTTGAAAATGATTGAATGTTTTTACTTGTTTTTATGTTGAAAATAAAAATTTATACAACAACAACAACAAAAGCACAACAAAGAATGTATTTTTTTGCGCCAACTCAGGAAGCTCCAACTGCCCCAGGGGCTGCTGATTCATTCCTACAGAGGAATGATTGAGTCCGTCATCTGTACCTCCGTCCCTGCCTGGTTTGGCTCTGCAGCCCAACAGGACAGACGGAGACTTCAGAGGATAATTAGAACTAAGAATTACTACTAGCTTGCCTTCCATTGAGGACCTGCACCAGGGGTGGGTTGCTCTCGGTTCAGCCCGGATCGGGCGAACCGGTAGCGGTGGTGGCGGGAGAAGCATTGCGCGCATGAACCGGTAGCGCTGGGATTTGCAACCCACCTCTGACCATTACGCTGCACAAGTCAAAAACAGGGCCGTGAAAATATTTACATTCCCCTCACATCCTGGACATAAATTGTTCAACTCCTACCCTCAAAATGACACTATAGAGCACTGCACCCCAAGACAACTAGACACAAGTACAGTTTTCCCCCAAATGCCATCACTCTGCTAAACAAATAATTCCCTCACCACTGTCAAACTATTCGCTAAGGCTGCATTGCCATTAGTCTTCTCATCGTTCCTATCACCCATCTCCTCCCATTTGTGATTGAAGGACTGTAACTTTGTTGCTTGTATCCTTACGATTTACTGTATATTGTTTCCAAGTATGATTTGCTCATTTGTACCCTATGACTATCATTAAGTGTTGTACCTTACGATTCTTGACGAATGGATCTTGTCTTTTTATGTACACTGAGAGCATCTGCACCAAAGACAAATTCCTTGTGTGTCCAATCACACTTGGCCAATTAGGAATTCTGTTCTGTTTTGTTCTGTTCTATTCTCAGGAGAACCAGGCTAGACTCAGTGGGAAGACCGCTGCCCTTCCCATCCTGGAGACAGTTCTGACCTGAAAACACACTCCAGGGCCACTTCAGTTGGTAGGCTGGTCTCACAGGAGGGGAGATAAGAGCCTTTTCTATGGCCATTGGAAGGCCTGGCCCTCTTGGTCCAGACCCAGAAGCTCCCCGCTCAGGAGGGAAAGGATGGCTGACTAGCTCCCTCATGGGCCAAGACCGAATTACAGGGGCAAATTTTAGGTGATTCCACCAGCTGCCTCCCTATAGATTATTCACCTGCAGCTCCCCTCCAATTCCAGCAGAAGCAAAGAGATCTGGCTTCCGGTGACACTCTGTCCTGCATTTGATTGACCAAGTCAACTCAAGTACCAAGCAGTTAAAATCGCTTGGAGAAAAGAAAGCCCCGAAGTTCAGCTGTAGAGGTCATGAAGAGAAAGGGCAAGAGGCCATGACGGTGAGGTTATTCAGCTTTCCAATCAGACACGGGGCCTCTGCTCTTTCCAAGATGCTGTGGTGAAGGAGCCAGGGAGGAATAGTCTCTCCTCTATTTATTTTATTTTATTTTAATCACATTTATATCCCGCCCTTCTCCACAGAGGACCCAGGGCGGCGCACAGGAATTAAAAAACACACAAAAGAATAAATACATAATTTAAAAACATATTAAGTTATTCTAGTACCAGACCTCCCTCTTCCCCACACACACTGCTGCAGCCTAGGGTGCTCCCATACTTGCTTCTTCTGCTCTTCGCAAGAGGGCGCGCACACACACACACGCACGCACACACACACACACACTCATGGTCTTTGCAAGGGTTGTCCCCCTTCCACCCCAGAACATCCCCAGGCCTGCTTGGTTTCTCAGCCAGAGGCTGCCCAGCTCCTCTGATGGTCACAATTCTGAAGGGTTCTGTTTCGACAAACTACATCCTGTCCAATGCTTGGAACTTGCCTCCCCTTTGGACTGGCGAGGGCCCTTGACCACTTGAAGCAGAAAGAACCCGAGGTCTGATGATGCCATTTGTCATCTCCCTCAGTGACACAATTTGGCTGGGCAATACTGTCCCTACGTAGTTGAACAGCTGTACCTGGTGGATATCTATCCATGGTTCCTAAGCAAGTGAGGGGGGGGGGGAGGTTGCCATGGGAAACCGTGGGACCCAGCTGCTCAAGTCATTCTGAGGTTTTGAGACACACCTACTGACTCTGTGGGTGACTCAGGTGGGAGACGAAAGGAGAAGGGTCAAGATTCAGGAGGCCAGCAATGGGCCAAAGCCAGCAAGAAGAATGTTGAAAGGGATAAAAGTAAACATTTGAGTAGAAAGAATTCAAGGCAGGAGCATTGGCTGGTGGGGAGGAAGCAGGAGATGCGTGTGGTGGGTGCAGACTAAACAGGTTGTTGCAACTCAACAAGGGAGCCAAATGGCCCGTCCTTCGCTGCATAGCCTAAGTCCGATGCCGAGGTCAGGATCAGCCCCTTTTCCTGTCCTGTGTTGGTCGGACTGCAACTAAACTGCTGTGACTGGTTCTCGGCACCTTTTGGGAAGGATCGCTGGACCACGCATGCACCATCTTCACCAGACAAGGTCTCCACCAGAGCAGCTTTCCTTTCCTGCCAAGCTGCTGGGAAGAAACGTTTGTTCTCTGGGGAAAGGACCCCGATGCCTAGCTCATGGCCACTCTTCTGGAGGGTTTGCCATAACCTCGTCTCCCGAGATCCTTACACTTGCCCCAGAGACCCCACCCTCCTCCAAGGTGGAGGGCCTTTCCGCCCTCCACAGACCACTCTAGGTGGGAGCTCATTTGCCAGGAGGCAGCGAGACGTTTCTCCTAGTCTTCTGGTGACTTCCTGGATGGGTGAAAGATCTCAGTAGCCTTTCCTGACAGCGATCCCCCCCCCCCCCATTCAGGCGAGAGTGCCAAACCTCAAGCTTCAGGAAGGACACACACACTCAGAAGCCGAGGTTACTCATGGGGAAAATGGACATTTCCTGTGAACATCAGGACTCTGACCCTCAGAGGCAACTGTGAAGAAAATGTCAGGAGAAAGAACAGAAAATATCCAAATGGGAATTGGGGAGTCAAATTTCCTTTATTTTAAATATTGGGGCAACCTAGGAGCAGAGGTACAAACAATGAATGCAGTCTGTACATCCCAAAGCCTTCTCTTTTTCTGCAAAGCATAAAAGACCCCCTCCAGGGCACTCAGGGGGGGCAGCCTTTGGAGGAGGGAGCCTCGTCCCAGGAGAATCCAGAGAGGTTCTTATTTCAGAACGGAACTACTGGCGGCATCTGCACAAGAGCGGGTTTTTTCTCCCACAGGATCTCCTTTGCATAATCGATATGGATTGGAAGATAGAAAATTCTGTTCCTACTGCTCTTCTCCCGTTATCTGAATAGATCTGCACTTCTTTTTTAGTTGCAAAATATTTTCATTCATGTTTAAAAATGCTTTTACTTTGCTTAATAAATATTTTCTTTTTGAGAGATGTTCTGTTTCCTAAGGAGAGACGGGCAGAAGAAATATTTTCCTTTAATCACAGGCCACGTTGCTCCAGAAAGTCCAGAAAGTAGAACTACTTTATTTATTATTGTACAAGTTGAAACTGTTCTTTTTGTTGCTAGACCAGGTGCCTCGCTTTGTCTCTGGGACAGACTGAGGTGGGGGGAAATTAGTGGGAATTAAGTTGTGAAGCCCAATCAGGGTATAAGAAAGATCGAAGTTATGGAGAAGGTTGAATTTTTGTTGACAATTTCCAGTTTTTTTGCATCCAGCACACTCCTCCTCCTCAGTCCTTGTATCTAGCTCTGAAGAAGCATACACCCTACTCTGTTCAGCTGGCAAAACCATAGCATGGCGTTTATTCATCGTACATCAGAAAGTTAATGGCAGAAATGATGTAAAAGGCAAGCAATATTGCCTTTTGGGGGGGGGGGGGGACGGCAACAACACAAGAACATCAACCAGAAGCAGCAATTGACTACTTCCATCTCAAAAGCCTCACTATTTCCCTGAGTGAGTGGGAGAATTCTCCCTCTCTGTCTTGTCTGATGGGAACGGAATCTTCCCTTTCTGTGAAAACACGCAGAGAGGATGCCAAGTGTCGGACCAAGAACTCCCTTAACTTTTTAAATCCAAACATTTCACGAGTCTTCTCTTATTTTTGCATTTATCACCACCCTCACCTGAGCCCTTGGAAAGGAACGTAGTTTAAGGGGGAAGCTGAAAAGGATCCTTCCAGAAATGGCTTTGCTTGGGGAGGCTGCACCCAGAATGCTGGTTGGACCTGCACTAGATGTTGAACTGCAAACCAGCCAACCTAGTTTGCACTGGGAGACCCCGGTCAGGGCTGCTAAGAACAGTTCAAAGTGACCCACAACCCTCAAAATCTGAGTCAAGCGATCCGTAGGTAAGGTTGCCATGCACACACAGTTGGTAAGTTAGGAACCGGTTAGTAACAGCTGATAAATCAGATTTAACTACCACTGTCAGTAGCTTCAGCCCACATGGCTGCTGGCAAAGAAGGCAGGGAGCCCTCTGGGCATAGACATGGCCATGCAGCTGCTCCGCAGAGCAACAACTATTCCAGCTGCATGTGTGGGTTCACACAACACAGAGCCACAAACTGGCCAACAAGGCTAACTCCAGTAGCCTAGATAAAAACATTAAAAGTGTGGTGAATGCTTATTCCATGGAAACTCTAACCATCAGAAGACGGGTAACAAAATTCAGCAATAGTTAATACAAAACTCCCTTCTTTGCAGCTGGCAACAATCAAGCATCTCTCAGAATATCCAAGCCAATTTCATGGTTCCTAAAAATTCAGACAATTGGTCTGGATCGCTGGAAGATGCTCATACTATGGAACGCTTCTTGAGAGGCCCTTCAGTAAAGAAGTAGCCCAGGAAGGAGAGGGTGGGAGCATGGAAGGGGCTTCACACTGTCAGTTCCACAACTCCCTGCCTACCATTGATGTAAGATTAACCACTTGCACTAGAATCTTCCTTTTGAAAGAACAGTCCGGGTCAAGCTGGGGACCACTTGCAGCTGTCAAAAGCCCCCAAAGAGACAGGGACCTTTCCAAGTGTGTGCGTGTGTGTGTCTCATACCAAAAGAAGCAGCACTTGACCAGGTAGACGAGCATTAAGAGTCGTGTTTATTTTGATAAAGACACTCTCCCCACACTCGGGGCAGGCTCTTGGGCCTGGCAATGCTGGGTCCAGGTGTGGTGGTGGTGGGAGACGCAGGAACGCTTGGCAGCCTATGCTTGGCTGGAGCGGCAGCCTCCCCACCTGCAGAGGCAGCCCATGGATGGCACACACAATACTTGTCAAGGGCTGCCACCTCGGTCACCCCAGGACAGCAGTGATTCCCATGAAGGTTACTGTCAACTGAGCCACAAGTTCAAGCTAAGATGCGGGCTGGTCAGCAGCTCCCCTCCGCGTGGGCCGTGCCATATTTCTCTGTGTATCTCCTGCGAAGAAAGAGAACTTCAGCACAGGGGGCCACTTTCTGCCACCCCCCTCAAGGGTGCTCCCCCTGCAGCCCTCCGTCCACAGGAAAAGAGGGCCCACCACCTCCTGGCATAGTCCCAGAGCGCTTGCTTCCGTTCCTGGAGGGAGAGCTGCCTGGCTTCTGCAGATCTGGCAAAGACCTTTCCTGATGCCTAAGGAAAACAGAGGCTCCTTTAGGAACCTGCCCAAACACGCTTCCTGCAGACAAACACCCACAGCCTTCTGGATCTGAATGCGAGTACCGGGGCCATTCGGGAGGTGGAAGGATCCTGAGCACCATAGAAAGAGGGAGCTGTAGCCACAAAGCCTTCCGTCTCCGCCTCTGGTACGAAGGGAACCCGCCCCTCCAAAAGATTGGCAATTGTGGTGTCCACGCAGTTCGTCTGAGCTGAAGAAGGAAGAAACGGGGAGCTCTCTTTAATGAAGGTAGGCACCAATTCAAGGTCCTTCCTCATAACCACACCACCGAGGCTTCCTTCCCACTGAGGCTTTCCCATATATGTCATTGAAGGATGAGGCACACGTGCTTAAGAAAGCCAGGCAAATGACAAAAGTGCACAGAGAAAATGATTCTCCACATTCCCAAAACACCCCAAATGAAAAAGGGCAGAAAGAAAAATGATGCGGTTTATCACTGGGCAAGCTTTAACCTCCCTCAAAGACACCTGGGAAAGGTGCCTGCCGCCTGTTCTCCCTACAAGAGATGCACGCTCATCCTAGGAAGGCCTTCCCAGGGCTTGACCAAGGGCCAGAAAATCTGCCAAAGGCCCATGGTGCTGCAAAAGGCTGCGTGCCATTCCCAGGTTCCCAAGCTGCCACCCTACCCTTCCCCTTAGGCCCCAGGAACCGTCTGCTGCTGCTGCTGCTTCCCTTTCCTCACCCAGATCTTTGCGGATAGCTGCCATGGGCACCTGGGGTAGAACTTCCTGGACACGCCGGGCCATGCCTATCAAGTGTACATCCTCCGTGGAGGCCATGTTGCGGGAGACTTGAGGCCGACTCCCAGAGGGCTGGCTTGGATCTGCAAAGGAAGGAAAGGAGGAGTGAGGCCGTTTCCTGCAGCTAACCCCTGCCCCCGCCCCCTCCAGCATGGCCTTCTCTCCCACTCGTGCTGAACCCGGTATCCTCCTTGGCAGATCCTGCCCGGCTGCCTCTTCCAACAAAGTGGGACTAAAGATTCGGTAAGAACTTCCCACAGAGCCATCAGGGCAGCTGGGAGCTGCACACGCAAGGGATTGATGCAGAGACTCACGTGGGGCAGGACGGGAAGCTGGAGGGTGGTGGCGGAGACGCTTCAGGTGCTCTGCTTTGTCAGCAGCTGTGAGGCACGTAGACACCACGCCCAGCTCCAGAGCTAGGAGCTATAAAGAGCAGAGAGACAAGCTAGGACGTCCCGATTGTCTGAGCATTTTCCCTGCCTCCCATTCCTACCTCCTGAACTCGCAGGGCAAACTCTTCCTGGGTCTCCTCAGCTTGCCTGTAGACGGAGGGCAGCCACCTTGAAGGGAGAGCGATAAGTCCTCAGGATTTCAGCCCCACACCGCCAATTCCTTGCTGTCCTTCAGGCTGAGGGACTTCTGAGTCTGGATCCAAAGGGATCCAGTAGCCCACATCCCACAAAAATCAGAGAGCTTTAGTACCTTACTTGATAAACGGTGACAGGAACGAAGAAAGTCCAGAGCAGCTCAGTCACCCAGGAAGCGCCAGCCACGCTCTGGAAGGGGAAACGGAGGCTGTCAAAGGGTTGGAGCCAGGCAGCCGCGAGGCCTCCTCCCGGCCCCAGACTCACCACGGCCACGAAGGGCCTCCAGACCCGCAGGGCCAACGGCTGCACGGCGTCCACGATGGAGAAGGGCCAGGAGCTGCGAAGGGAAAGAAGGGCCGGCGGGTGAGCCGGGCTACGGGCGCCAGGGCAGGCGGTACGGCCCCGGCCCCCCTCCCCCCTCCGGGCCCACCTGAAGCGCAGCAGGCCCACCCGGCCGTTGGTGGTCGCCTCCTCGGGGAAGAGCAGCAGCGGAGGGTTGCCGCCCTGCGAGCAGTAGCCCTTCAGCGACTCCAGCAGCTCCGCGCGGCTCTCGGCGCCGGCCACCTCCAGGAACCCGCGGGACCAGCAGACGAAGCCGGCGGCGCCGTTCAGCACCGGCTGCGCGGAGGAGACGGGCGCGGAGCGGTCAAGGCTGCGCGGGGGGGCCACCCGCGCGCCCCCCCCTCCCCGCCCCTCCCCGCCCCGCCCGAGGCGCCGCTCACCGCGCTGCAGGAGGCCAGCAGGCCCAGGACGTTGTGGTCGAAGGGCGTGACGTGGTTGGCCACCAGGACGCGGGGGCCGCGGGCGCCGCGTGGGCGGCTCTGCCAGACGAAGAGGCCCAGCACGGAGCACATGGCGCGCACCAGGAACCTGCGGGCGGAGCAGCCGACAACCCCAATAGCGGCCGGGAGCCCCGCCGACCCCCTTCGCCCTCCGCCCGCCCGAGAGGCCCCTGTGCCGGGCTCACCTGCGCGGGGCGCCGTCCGGGAGCGCGCAGCTGACCAGGAAGACGTGCAGCCCCACGAAGAGCCGCAGCAGCAGCAGGCAGAGGCCCACCGGCGCGTAGAGCAGCAGCGCCAGCAGCAGCGGCAGAGGCCCGTCGCCCGGCAGCCTGCGGGGAGAGGCGCGCGGGGAATGGCGGTCTAGACCCGGCCGCCGCCAGCCCCCTCCCCTCCCTCCCTCCCTCCCCGCGGAGCCTCCCCCGCCCTCACCGCTGGGAGTCGAAGAGGCGCTCGGGGCTGGCGGCGGCGGCGGCGGCGGCCGGGACGGGAGGCGGCTCCATGCCTCCCCGGGGTTGCCTCGCCGGCCTTCACGGGGAGGCCGCGGGCGCGGCGGCCATCTTAGGCGCCTGGCGGACAGGCGGAGGGAACGTGGGCGCGCGGCCCCGCCCCTTCCGGCGCCGCTAGAGGCCTACCCGCACTACAACTCCCGGCCTGCCCCGCGGCTCCGCACGGCGAACGATGGCGTCGAGGCTGGCGGCGGCCCTGCGGGCGTTCCCCGGGCGGCGGGGGGCGGCCGTCGCCGCGGCGGCGGCCCCCGGGGGCGGAGGGCGCGGGGAACGTCGCTCGGCTTTCCCGTCCCTGCGGTGGGCGGCGGCAGGCGGGGCGGCGGCGGGGGCGGCGCTAGGGCTGCTGCTGAGCGGGGCGGGAGGGCAGGAGCGCCCGCGGCTGCCGGTCCTCAGCGCCGCCGTGCCGGCCCCCCCGCCGGGCTCCCCGCGCACCACCTACAACTTCATCGCGGACGTGGTGGAGCAGACGGCGCCGGCGCTGGTCTACATCGAGATCCTGGGCAGGTGGGGAGGGGGCAGGTGGGGGCTGGGGGGGGGGGGGCTGGGGGGAGGGGGCGTGGTCTGAGCGGCCCTCTCCGCCCTCCCCTCCCCCCCCCCCGCAGGCACCCCTTCTCGGGCCGGGAGGTGCCCATCTCCAACGGGTCGGGCTTCGTGGTGGCTGAGGACGGGCTGGTGGTGACCAACGCCCACGTGGTGGCCAACCGGCGGCGGGTGCGGGTGCGGCTGGCCAGCGGGGAGCTATACGACGCGGTGGTGCGGCAGGTGGACCAAGTGGCCGACATCGCCACCCTCAAGATCAACGCCAAGGTGCCCCTCCCGCCCCCCTCCCTCCCTCCCTCCCCGGGGACCGGGCGGGGGGCAGTCCGGCGCTGAGCCCGCTCTCCTCCTCCCCGCGTAGCACCCGCTGCCGACGCTGCGCCTGGGCCGCTCGTCCGAGGTGCGTCAGGGGGAGTTCGTGGTGGCCATGGGCAGCCCCTTCGCCCTGCAGAACACCATCACCTCGGGCATCGTCAGCTCGGCCCAGCGCGGTGGCCGGGAGCTGGGCTTGCCCGCCTCCGACATGGAGTACATCCAGACGGACGCCGCCATCGACGTAAGCGCCCCGGGAGAGCGGCCTGTGAGTGTTGGGGAGGGGGTGGTGGTTGCTGCTGCTGCTGCTGAGAGTCGTGCCTAAAGGCGAGGTGGGAGGCTGAAGGGTTGTGAAGAAGCTGCGGCTGCTGCTTTGGCTGACCATCTCTCTCTCTCTCTCTCTCTGGCAGTTTGGGAACTCCGGGGGCCCCCTGGTCAACCTGGTAAGCCTGAGAAGACCCGTTGCCCTCACCCCCAGTTTCGGCCCTCCAGCCATTGGATGGGGGGGGGGCTCTCTTCCTGGGGTGGAGGGTGACTGGTGGTTGCACAGGACGCTGCCCCCTTGGGTGACCGGCCAGGCGCTTCTCGTCTCCAGGATGGGGAAGTGATTGGGGTGAACACCATGAAGGTGACGCCCGGGATCTCTTTCGCCATTCCCTCCGACCGCCTGCGGGTCTTCCTGGAGCAGGAGCAACAGCACAAGGGTGAGCAGGAGCTGCAAGGCTGGCCGGGCCCTGGGGGGCCTCTCGAGGGGGGAGCGTGTGTGTGTCTCCCCCCCCACCCTCTGGCCCGGCTTCCCTCCCTCTCTCTCCTTGCAGGCCCCTTGAATGCTGCTGCTGCAGGGGGCGGGGCCACCCCCCCTCCCCGGCTCTCCTACCCAAGGAGCAACTCTTGGGGGGCTTGGGGTGCTGGGAGGGGGGCAGGGGGGGCTAGTGGGGCCCGTACGGACGGTGGCCTTTCCTGTTGCAGAGTCCTGGTTTGGAGGCTCCGAGGGCAGACGCCGCTATATTGGGGTGATGATGCTGACCTTGACCCCTAGGTAGGACCACTGGCGTGACCTCAGTTCCAGAGTGCTTGGGGGGCCTCTTGCCCCAACTAGGCTCCAGCTGGTGGAGGCGGCTCTTGGCAGATCGGCTGCGGCCTGTCTGCGCCCTCTGTGAGGGGTCTGTGGGGGTGCAGGGTTGTCCTGCTCCCTCCCTGCTTCACTGGGGAGATCAGGCCTGGCTCTAGGGGCAGAGGAGGGGCCAAGCGCTGCCAGGAAGGCTGGCCCACAGGACGGCTCCCTTCCCTTCCCAGCATCCTGTCGGAGCTGAAGGGGAGGAACCCATCCTTCCCCGACGTGTCCTACGGAGTCCTCATCCACAGAGTCATCGTGGGCTCCCCTGCTCATCAGTGAGTGCTGGGCTGGGGGGGCAGGGGAGGGTCATGGGGTCTCCTCCTGCCAGGCGGCTCTCACCCGCTCTCCTTCCCCCGCAGGGCGGGCCTAAGAGCAGGGGACGTGGTGACGGAGATCAACGGGAGGACATCCCGACGGGCAGAGGACATCTACGAAGCCGTGCGGACCCAGAGCCGCCTGACTCTGCAGGTCCACCGGGGCCATGAGGTGCTCCTGCTGACCATCACCCCGGAAGTCACAGAATAGGGGGCTCTGAGCAGGACTCGGCCCCCCTTCCCCAGCCCCTCCTGGTCCCAAAGGATCCTTCTGTTGAGCGCAGAGCAGGCCGGGCCCCAAGGCCTTGTAGAAGACAATGGACGGGACCCGGCTGGTCTGGCAGAGAGCCTCTTGTTCCTCTGGCAGGGCCCTTCATTCTGGAGCTCTGGAGAAGGGGCAGGGCAGGGGGCCGCTCTCTCCAGGAGCCTTCCGTGGAGAACCTGTATCTGTCCGGCCTCTAGAATGAAAAGTGGCCCTGGGGGCCCTCAGGCCACGCCCGGCTAGACGAGTAGCAAGCAAGAGACCTTCCTTGGAGGGGGTTGACCTTTCCTGGACTGCCCCTTGGGACCCTCCCCATGAGGTCTTCTGGAGCCCTGTCGCCCGGGTGTTTGGAACCCCCTTGGGCACCTCCTTGAAGGCGATGGGAGTTTCTGCCCTGCGTGCGAAGGATCCCCCAGCCCTTCCCCACCTGCTCCGGAAGAGAAGCTGGGGGGTCTCAACCAAGGAGCAGCAGCGGTCAGAAGGAGGCGGTACTTTGTGCCAGCCTCTTCCATCCGCAGAGATCACCTCCAGGCTGGGGATGTTGGGAACCGGAGTCCGGCAGTTGTGGCAGCTGTGAACTTTGGGAAGCCCAATGTAGGAGTTGGGAGTGTCTTTGCTGAAATCAATTACATTTTTCAAGACAGCAGCATTTCTGTCCCTTGTAAGGCCTCTGCCTCCCTTCCGCTGGGTGTTCTTAGGGGGAAGGAGCTGCCGTGCCCTTCTGCCGTGGGGGGTCAGAGGGGTTGAGCCCTGGGGGTGGGGAGGCTCCGTGCCCCTATTCCTAGCAAGGCTTTCCTTCCAAACCCTGCGCTGCAGCGTCTCTGCCTTGGCTAAGCCAGGCAGAGGGAAGGAGGCTGCGCTTTTCTGGAGGGGGCACTGCAGGAGGCCTGCACAGAGCCCCCGGCAGTGCTCACTGTGAACCTGTCGGTGGTTTGGTGGAAGTGGTGTGCGTGCGTGCATGTGTGAGACGGCGCTTTCTTTTTCCACTCATCGTCCCCCTGCAGAGAGCTCCAGGCTGGCCCCATTCGGCTGCTGCACAGGCCTGAAGCAGGACGGAGGAAAGCAGCGGCCTCCTCCCTCTCCCAGACACTCAGTCAGGACACACCTGGGGACACAGGCAGTTAACTTTATATAGGAGGGCCCAGGCCGGGCCCCAGCGCAGGCGGTGCTAAGGGCTGTTGGCTGGGTGGCTGAGCGGAGACGGCCGCTGCCCAGCAATGCGTGCAGGAGCAGCTGTCTTGGGGTGCCTGCAGCGCCTCTTGTGGTCAGAGAAGGAACAGTCGGCTGAGGAGAATGCCAGACAGGGGGATCAGCTGTGGGACAGAAGTCTGGTCCTGGCTGGGGACAGGTAGTGCCTTCCAGCTGCCCAGGAGTCATTCCCGCCTCACAGCAAGGCAACTGCTGAATTGCCAGCTGGGGGGGGGGGGGTCAGGAGCCCTCTTGTCCGCTGCGGTGCCACTGGTGACGCCTGCCTTCTGCCCAGGAGGAGGCGGCTGCCGCCTATACAACCTGGTTGTTGCTCTGTCCTGGATACTGTTCGGAGGGCCCATTGGCCTCATTGCTCAGGGCATCGCCTGTGGGGAGGCATTTGAAAAAGGGTGAATTGCTTTGGCACTAGAGGCCCCACAGAGCCCGCTGCCAGGCCTGCCCCTCGGCATCCCCCGTGGCCCCTGCTGTACCTATGTGGCAACGATGCACCCAGATCCGGTGGCCATCGTACTTGCAGCTGCATTTCATGGCGTTGTTGGTGAAGTCACTCTCTGCCACTTCGTACCTGGGATTGATCACCACCTGGGGAGCAGAAGGTGAGAAGGGAGGGCAGCCGGAGGGGAGGCTCACAGGACGGGGGTGCCACTGGGGATGCACGCCCCCCCCCCCCCCATCTCTCTGGGCTGCAGGACAGAAGGCCCAACTTTGCATTGTGCTCTGCTGACCTTGGTAATCTCCGCCCCATGTCCAGCTTTGCAGCCCCCCCCCCACACCCTGTGCCCAGATTCCCAACATTGCTGACTGAAACCACCAAAGGCCACTCCTGCCTTTTCCCGCAAAGCCTCACCTGCAGGATATAGTTCCCAGCCTTGACATCTGTCATGTCGATCCACTGGCAGTCAATATCATGCCTGTAGAGGTCCCAGCAGCCCACCGTAATGCCTTGCTCTCCGAAGTTGGCACATTCATAGCGTTTGCCCACCTCTGCCCGAGGGAGGAAGGGAGGAAGGCCGAATCGGACCTTGCAGGCAGGGAAGGAACCCTAGCCTGCAGGTGAGGGTGGGTGCAGCCGGACCCCTGGCCCTGCTGGCTCCCTGCCCGCACAGGGCTGCCTACCTTCTTCGCATTCTGTGTCCTCCAGGCAGAAGCTGGCTTTGTGCCCTTCAGCCACCCTGGTCCCGTTGAGCGTCAGGAGGTCGTAGTGCGTGAAGACGTCCATGCTGTGGTAGTGCCTGAAACGGGAGGGCCCAGAGCGTGAGAGGCCTGTGCTGGGTAGGGGAAGCGTGGGGGTGTGTCCACCAGGCTGCTGCCCCCTCCTCACCCTCACCCGTGGCACTCGTGCCAGACCCAGGAGTGGCGTCCTGCCTTGGGGCGGAAGTCGGCCCGGCCATTGTTGTGGATCTGGGAGGAGAAGCGCAGCAGCCGGCGGTGTCCGTAAGGCCAGTTGGCGCTGCGGGCAGTGCTGGACAGGCAGTTCTCCTCGGCTGCGCAGTAGAGCATGTGCAGAGGGCGGTCCTCGATGTACGCCGTCTCTTGCACCAGTGCCGCATGGAGCAACAGATCTGAGGCAGCTGTAAGGATGGAAGGAGACGGGCGCTGCCTGGGGAGCCGAGAGGCCCAGTGTCTGTCTAGCAAAGCAGGTGGGGGGATTCGCCTGAAGGGCCCCTGGACCCCCCTGCCCTTTCATTGAATGGAGTGGGCCGATGTTCCCTGAAGGCTGCACGGGGAGCCTCCTGACCGGAGAGGGAGGGCCAGAGAATGGGGAAGAGGGCACCCCAAACCCTCTTACTCTCGGAGCAGATGACGCCGGCAGCAAAGCGGGTCCCCGTCTTCTGGCAGGAAACTCTGCTGTCGTGCTGGCAGTGGCTCAGTGTCATCTCGTGCCCAGCACACCTCACCCCACTCAGCACCATTTGGGTGACGTTGCTGGCGTCCCAGTACCAGGTTTCCTTTGAGACGGTGCGGGAGGAAGACCAGAGGGACGCTTGGTGCATGGTTTGAGTGTCCCACCCCCAGCCACCACCCTCTCCAGCCTGGAAGAGCAAGGGTTGAGCAGCCCTGATCCCCCGGCATCTGCTGACCAGGATAACCCAGTGCCCCTGGGCAGCCAGCTCTTCTTTCCGGCCTCCGGTGGGCCTCTGGTTAATTTCACGTGCAAAGCGCTAGGCGCCCTGGCCCACCCTTCAGCACGGCGATTGCTGCCCTGGTGTGTGGGAGCCACCTTTGTGCCGTGGCTTAGGCCCATAGGCGAATGCCTCCCCCAGGGTCCATGAGGAGGTGCCTGGCCTCCCTCCCAGCAGCCAAGCGTGACCTACTTGCAAGCCGTGGTTGGCGAAGCCTAGGCCCAGCTGGCGGCAGGCCACCATCGCTTCAAGGGTCCCCCAGCCTTCTCCGCAGATCAGCCCCCACTGGCGGCCACGGTTGCCCCGAGCTGCCATGGCTACTTCGACCCGCCCCTCAAAACGGCTCCGTCCTCCACTCAGGCGGATCTGTGGAGAAAGTGGGGGAGGCCTGCCTGAGCCAAGGAGGCCCGGTGGCCGCTTCTTCTGCCGGATTTGCCCTCCTCTTTTTCTGGCTTTCCCAAGATGGCCCCAGGCACCCCCACCCTGCTCCCTTTGCCATATTTCCTCCCCAGGTCTGCTAGAGACTTCCTTTTGGACCACCCTGAGGCTGTGGACCCAGCCCTGCTTTGGATGCCAAGGGTGGCACGGGGGCATCATCAGTGGGAACCTGGTTCAAATATGAAAATGGGGGAGGGGGAAATGTTGGGGCATTGCAGAGCTGGGAGTGGGAGGAGTTCCTGGGGGGCGATGGGGAGAGATTAGACAAGTGGCAGCAGCCATACTGTGGAGCCGTGGAAGCCTTGCCCCACCCTGCTCTGCGGTCGCCCCCGAGGCCTTGGTCGGCTGACTGGCCAGAAGAGAGAGGTGTGGCTCCAGAGAAAGGGTAATAGATACGAATTCGGAATTAAGTGGAAATGTATAAGAAATTGAAATTGAACCAAATTTATGGGCAGATCACAATCCAATAAAAATCAGTTGGAAGGGACAAAGGAAGAAAGCGAGGTGTCCTTTAAACCACTCGATGATAATAAAAGATACAGAATTCATACAGATGATGGAAAGAGAAATGGGATTTTAAAAAAAGGAAATAGGAAGAGAACGTTACAGAAAGTGTATCAGAAAGAAACAAAACAAAATCAAAAGTCCTTAGAAGAAGAATTAAAAGTCCTTAGAAGAAGAATTAAAATTACAAAAAGAATCACAAAGAATACTTAAGAAATAGAATGGATCTGATTAGACATAAATTAAATCTTACAGAAAAGGATGAATTGGCACCACAAATAAAAAGAACAAAGCAAAATTTCTTTGAAAATGCTAATAAACCGGGAAGGTGTCTAGTTTATTGAAATTGTTGTGCCAAATTCAATAAACATTAATAAACCTAGATTGAAGAAACAAAGAATTGGATAATAAAACTACAGGATGAGGAAGGCGCATTACATAGTCAATCTGAAAAGAAAAGAGATATAGTTCATGATTTTTATGAGAGATTATACGAATCCGACAAAATTAAAGAGGAAAGAATAATGCGGTCTTTGGAGAAAATTACTTTACCTAAAATCCCAGAAATGGTAAAGAATAGGCTGGAGGAAAGAATATCAACGACAGAGCTAATGAACGCAATTAAAAAGCAAAAAAACAATAAAATTCCTGGACCAGATGGTGTACCAGTAGAGATATATAAAGAATTAGAAGACACTGAGTCTTTCAATGCTAAAAGTATACAATGAAGTATTAACAGAAAATAAAATTCCGAACACATGGAAAGAGGTCTATATTACTTTACTTTACTTTATTCATACTTTTATACCGCCCTCTCTCCCAAATGGGACTCAGGGCGGTGCACAGGAATAAAAATAAATAAACAGACAACAAGTAAGTTTAAAATTAAATTAAATGAATTTGACCCGTGCTAAAACTTAATTTAAAAACCCAGGTAAAAATTCAATAATAAACATAACTATGTCAGGCTGTCCACATGGAAGAAGTGTGTTTTAAGTGCTCAACGGAAGAGGCGAAGGTCCGTGATTGTGCGGAGGTCGGGGGGGCAAGTCGTTCCAGAGGGCTGGGCCAGCCACAGAGAAGGCTCTTCCCCTTGGGGCCGCCAGCTGGTACTGTCCGGCGGACGGCACCCTGAGGAGGCCCACCCTGTGGGAGCGGACAGGCCGTGTGGAAGTATGTGGCAGGAGGTGGTCCTGCAAGTAGCCAGGTCCTATGCCATGGAGCGCTTTAAAGATGGTCACTAAGACCTTGAAGCGCACCCGGAAAGCCACAGGCAGCCAGTGCACCTTGCGCAGGAGAGGTGTTATATGGGAGTGTCTTGAGACTCCCAAAATCCCCCGCGCGACTGCATTCTGCACTAACTGAAGCCTCTGGGTACACCTCAAGGAAGCCCCATGTAGAGAGCATTACAGTAGTCCAGGGGGGAAGTGACGAGAGCTTGAGTGACTGTACGTAAGGCGCCACGATCCAGAAACGGGCACAACTGGCGTATCAGGTATACCTGATAGAAGGCCCCCCTGGCTACGGCCGTCACATGGTCGTCCAAGGACAGCCTAGAGTCCAGGAGGACACCAAAGTTGCGCGCCCTTTCTGCGGGAGCCAGTGTCTCGCCCCCGATAGCCAGAGATAGAGCCAACTGGCTATGTTGCGGCGCCGGAAACCACAGCCACTCGGTCTTGGACGGGTTGAGTCGGAGCCCGTTCCTCCCCATCCAGGCTCACACGGCCTCCAAACATCGGGACATCACTTCAACAGCATCGTTGGGGTGGTCAGGGGTAGAGATGTACAGCTGGGTGTCATCAGCGTACAGATGGAACTCTACCCCATAACCACGGATGATCTCACCCAGTGGCTTCATATAGATGTTGAACAGGAGGGGCGAGAGGACCGACCCCTGCAGCACCCCACACATAAGGGGCCTTGAGGTCGACCTCTGCCCTCCTGTCAACACAAATTGCGACCGGTCGGAGAGGTAGGATATTACTCTAGAGTCTAGAATATTATGAAACAAATAATGATAAACAACCAGTGTTAATATTTCTGGATGGTGGGAAATTTATGAATATGATAAAAGCAATTTGTACTCAACAGAATGCAAAAGTATTGGTTAATAGAGATGATAGAAAGTTTTAGTATACAAAAAGGAACAAGGCAAGGTTGTCCCCTTTCTCCATTATTATTTATTTTAATAGAAGTAATGACCAGGAATATAACGCAAGACACAAGAGATAAAAAGAAGGGAAATTAGAAGGGAAAAATATAAGCTCCAAGCCTTCGCTGATTTAGTATTTATACTAGAACATATAGAAACTGGCCCTAAAGAAGAAGGAGGGATGGCAGGGATGAAAATAAAAAAAGATAAAACCAAGGTATTAGTCAAACATCTCACCAACAAACAGAAAAAGGGGTTGACAGAAAAAATTGGCTTACAGATAGAAAAAAGGTTAAATACCTTGTTATTTTCTTAACAGCAAGGTGTGGGACATTCAAAGAGGACAATTATATAAAGCTGATACAACAAATTAAAACAGATTTGGAAAAGTGGAAGAATGTACAGTTATCGATGATAGGGAGAATTGCAGTTGTGAAAAATGAACGTATTGCCAAAACCATACCAGTAAAATTAGAAAATAAATATTTCGACGAACTAAATAAAATGACTTTGAAGTATATTTAGCAAGGTAAAAAATCAAGAATAAAACTGAAATTACTACAGGGCTAGGAATAACGGTGGTTTTGGCTCCCAGACTGGGAATTATATTATCAGGCCGCAGCTCTCACCTGGCTACATATTGAGTTCAAACCAGAAACATGCCTTTTAGGTATACTGTCGGAAAATTATGATAAATCAACCATATACTTAGTATTACATATATTGATGGCAGCAAGAATCATATACACTAAATATTGGAAAAATGCAAACAGCCCACTGGATGATGATATAAATAAGAAAATTTGGGATTGTGAGAGGGAAGTTGACGAATGTCAATAACTATTAGTATGGAAAATAAAGATGCTGTACTCCCAGATATTCTCAAGATACAAAAAAGATCAGAAGGCCGAAGGGATATATCCCTATAAACAAGAACTGGACATGGTTCTTTTTGGGAAAGAGAAAGGGATGCTCTCCAAGTGTTAGGCATATCTATCGTTATTAGACGTAGGGGAAGAAGTGGTCAAAGACTGCATGATTGCTTGGGGACGGAATATAGGACGCACACTGGACTTTCAAAGTTGGGAAGAAATCTGGTTCAAAAATATAAAATTGACAATGGCAGCTTCGTATAAGGAAAATACATCTAAAATGATATATCGGTGGCATTTACCCCCGGCAAGACTTGCCAGAATGTTCCCTGGGACCATGCCTAATTGCTGGAAATGTGGCCACAGAGAGGGGACCTATTTCCATCAGTGGTGGACCTGCCCAATGGCGATTAAATACTGGAAAAAGATCAGGCAGTGGTTAATAGAAATTACCCAACATCGATTAGAGTTGAAACCGGAAACCTTCCTGTTAGGACTTAAACCCTCAGACATCAACATGGAGATATGGTTTTTGGTGTTGCACATAATTATTGCGGCAAGATTGGCATTTGCCCAGGAATGGAAGAGTGATCAAATACCGATGGATAGGGCAGTAATAAACAAAATTAATGAGTGCGCAGAATCGGACAGATTAACAAAATTAATTAAAGGAAAAAAGGACTCAGAATTCTATAACTCGTGGAAGAGGTGGTATAATTGGATACGGGAACGACCGAATAATAACAACTGAAGCAATAATATATGTTTAAATCGGATATTGGTAAATAATATCAATAAGAAATTAAATGACAAATAAGAATTGATGAAGTAGGTAGGTTAACTAGATGGGCTGTATAGAGTGTAAATGCTGGTGTTAAATATTAGGCCTACTATTAGGACTTTAATGTTAAATTTGGTTATTTATATGTTATCGCTTTTTTGCGCTGTGACGGCAATATGTTTAAAATGATGTTTGTATGATTTTTTTTTTGATAAGAATAAATAAAATTTTCTTTAAAAATCAATAAAATAAAATAAAGATGCTGTAGAATTATGGATATAATATGGAAAAATTGTAAATAGGTTAACATAAGTAGAAATTTAGTTAAAGCTCATTTTCCTTCCTCCTCTCCTTTGGTTGTATTATAATTACTGAAAATATATTGTTATAGTTATTAGTTTGTTATGTGTGTTAAGATTTGCCATTGATTTTTCTTTGGCTTTGCTTTGTTGGCAACTGTGACCCTGACATGTCCCTGTCTTTTCAATAAAGCGTTTTTTTTTAAAACAGGCGCTGCTTGCACCCATCGCCCCCCCCCCCCCCCCCATCCCCGACCCCCGCTTCCCTGCCCAGCCAACCGTGGTCTCGTGGGCCATGTAAGGCACATTGCAGCGGACAGCTGCATCCTCCGAGTGTCTGCAGTCCTGCTGGGTGATGTTCTTGTGCGGGCAGCTCCAGAGAGACTTTTCGGGGCCCAGGCACTGGACCTCGCTCAGGTGGATCTGGCCCATCCCTGTCCAGAGAGGGGAAAGTCAAGAGCAGCCTTCCTGGCACTGACTTCCCCTGCCCCCCCCCCTCGCCTGCTGCATCCCAGCTCCTAGCAGGGGTGCTGAGAAGGCTGCTGCGACGCCCCGTCACACCTGAGTGGCAACTGTGACCCCCCCACGGCCCACTGGAGAAGCCAGCCTCAAATAAGCCCAGAGTTGCTGGTGGTGGCACAGGATGATCTGGCTGGTGCCCCCCCCCTCACCTTGGCCCATGCGTGCTCCTGTCAGGGCTTCCTTGGCACTGCCAAAGCCCAGCTCACGGCAGACGACGCTGGCTGACAGCAGGTTCCAGCGGTTGTCACAGACGGTGCCCCACTCGCCATTCTTTAGCACCTCCACCCGGCCCTCGCCAATCTTGGCTCCCCCTTTCAGCCGGACCCGTAGCTGTGGAGGAGCACAGGGACGGTCAGCGTCAGGAGCTTCTGTGCCCAGTCCGCCTTCCACGGAGGCATCCCGGATGCCAATGGCCCCGTCCTTTGCTCACCTGTCGCTGCTGCTGCTGCTGCTGCCCCCGCCTCTTTTTCTGGGCATTTCCTCCAGCAAAGAGGGGGCCTGGCACACAACTCACCACGGCCGGCATGCTGCCCTTGCAGGCCCCTGTGATGTTGCCCTTGTAGAACTCGAAGGCACAGGCCGAAAGGTGCGCCTCGTCCCCGGCACAAGCGACCGAGCGCAGGCGGAACCGGTGCTGCTGGCGCTGCAAATATAGCCTGCAGGAGAAGACCAAGGGGCGGCATGAGAGATGCAATTTTGGACAGGCCCCTTGGGCTTCTGCCTCCTGCCCTGCCCCCGATATTCCATGGGGGACGGAGAGCCTCAGCAGGCAGGCTCCTTCTGCAGCAGGGAAAAGCCCTGGTAGCACTCAGAAAACGCTCGTCTGCTCAGGCGCCCTACAGACCAGCCACTGGTTTCCTTGGCATCAGGCTTGGCAACCCCAGGAAATCTGAAACACTGAATAACGGCAGCCGTTCTCTCACGAGCACCCATCCCATCAGCGCTTGGTCACACGCAGAGCAGCCCTGTTGGACTGGAGCAGGGCGATGTGGCACGAGGGAAGCCCAGGGGTGCCCTCCATGCCCAGGAAGTGCCACGGTCAGCTCTAGTGTGTGAGGCTGTGGCGCTGCCTCTGGAGGGGCTGCTCACAAGCTCTGTAAGCTCCAAGGAGGGCAAACAGCTGCTCGCCTTGGCTCCTTTGCAATAGGTCAGGGTAGCGGTTGCCATCAGGCAGGGGGCACCTTGTGCAACCTGCATGGCTCTGGCCAAAAGGCCGCCTCTTCCCAGCACGCTGCATGATTGTCATGCAGAACGCCAACCGTTCAGCCCTGCGGCCAAAGTGCTGCCCCAACAGGCAAAGCAAGGGGGAGGAGGAGGGGGGGGAGCTTGATGCACAGTTGAAACCATCTGAGGGGCAGCCACCAGCAGTCCCAGAGCGGCCTGTCAAACGGGGCAAAAAAGGCCAGTTTCTGGAAGGTTCACTGGGTCTCCAGCTTCTCAGCTCTTCGGACATCCAGGAGTTCCTGGAAAGGCGCTCAAGCTTTGGCCAGTTGCCTTGCTTTGCACAGTGGGAGAGGCAGACGGTGGAAGAGCATCGTCATCTAGATCTGGGCCTTCTCCTCGCGGCCCTCCTGGCCGGCAAAGGAGCCCCTTCCCCCCCCCCCCCAGGCGGACAGAGGCCCTCGCTGGCCAATGAGTCAGCGGTCAAACTTCCCTGGGCAAGACAGAGAACACTGGGGCTCTGTTTAAGGCAGCTGCCAGGTGGCCACCTGAGGGCAAGGCTGACCGCAGGAGCCTCCCTGAAGTGCTTTTCTGTTGCTGCTCCCAAAAGCTTCTGCCTTTGAATAAAACTGGCCGGTTAGAAAAGGGGCTTCCGGATCAGCCTCCAGCCTCCGACTAGAGCTCAACAGGGCCGTCCCAGTCCGGAAGCGCCTTCACGCAGCCAGATTTTCAGAAGCACCCAGGCTGCATGTCAGCCCAGAGAGGCTCTGGATTCCCCCCAGATACAGCAAAAAAGAGCCCTGGGCCCCTCTGGGACCCCTGGCTGGTCTGTCCTCCAGCATCACCTCCAGATGTCACGCCAAGGACTTCAGGCGACTTCATTACCCCCAGACAGGGGCCTACGCTTTGCCCTCCCCGAAACCATTTGACCTCAAGAAGCCCGGACCAAAGGGCGACCTTCCCACTGAGGGGCCTTCTGGTTCCGGGCCCTCTCGGCGTTTGTTCCCAGGGAAGACAGAGAAGGACAGTCTGCCCTTCATGGGGATGTTGACGCCAGAGCTGAAGAGCCCACTGTACGAGAGGCTTCGGCCGAGCAGTGGGTTGGACTAGATAGCCTTGCGGACCCCTCCCCATTCTCCAGACCAGCCCTCTGCTCCACCCACTCGTCAGGAGGACCACTCCCAGTTCAGGCCTCTGGGCTAAGGGGGCGGGCTGGGTGCTTCCTGCCCAAAGGGAGCCTTCCCTTGGCCTTGCCTTTCGGAGGTCTCCGCAAGAGGCCTTCTGCTCCCCAGGAGCCCACTCCTCAGAGAGGCCGTCCATGCAGCCAGGAGCGAGCGAAGCCAGTCAGGCAAACCGTGGGCCTCCTGCCCACAAAGCCGGATGCCTGTTGGGGGGGACATTCCGAGGGGTGCCGTGGAGTGAAGTTGCCTCATTCACAGCTGCACCTGCCATCCCGACCAGGAGAAGGACGGCCAGGGCGATTTCTTGGCTTTCTTGTTTGATCTGCCTGGAGAAGGGAGGGAGCCCTGCCCCTACCCCAGGCAACCCCTTCCTGTCTCCAGATCTGCCCTGCCCTCTGGGCAACCCCCAGGCAAAGCTCAGCCAGGCCCAAAGGGAAAAAGACCTTCACGAGGGCAGCCCCACTGAAACGCCACCTGGGCTCCCAGGAGACGATCAGGTTCTTAAGCCACGAGGAGCTGGCACTGATTGAGTGGCCTCCTTTGCTTTTGCCCCTGACTGGCAGCCCCACGGCAATGGCTGCCTTTCCTGACTCCTGAGCAGGGCCCTCTTTCCCCAGGGGGCAGAGGGAGGGCATGGCTTCCCCTTCTTCTCCAGTAAGGCATGGGGCTGTGTGATGAAAGCTGAGGTGGCATTCAGCCGGTTCATGCAAATCGCTAGCGGAAATTTGGCCTGGGTGGTCGAACTAGTAGCGGCCGATGGCTGGCCTTGCCCCAGAGCCTCTGCTCGCTCGCCACCCGCTCGCTGCCTGCCTCGGCTGGGTCGGGTAATGCGTCATTCCCTGGCCTTGCCCTGGAGCCACTGCCCGCTTGCCCTGTTTGTGCTGGTCACATGCGCGCACCCCGTTGCCTGCTGATGCCGCTTGGGGCTGGTCACCGGACCCAGCCAGGAGAATGGGCTGCTGCACCGGAGGGACGGCATCGCAGCAGAGCTGCTTGGAAGGCAGCCTCCAGCCTCAGTCTCTAAGGGACGTGGACGTGGGGGGGGGGAGAGGGGGAGCATAAAGGGACAGGCAGCCACAGGACTTGCCTTCCGAGCAGCTCCACTGCGAAGGGGGGCAGAAAAGTGGGGCCTCTCTCTGCCGCAGCATTCAGCTCCTCCTCCTCGGGCTCAGGCACACGGAGCAAACGTGAGAAGGAGGCGAGGAGCAGCCAGGTCGAACGCTAGAAGACTCTTTTCTGTGGGCTCTGTGGGCGTGGTTTGGATGGGCGTGGCTTGGTGCCACCCCACCTTGCCATAAGCGATGTTGACTTGGCCACGCCCACTCGGTCACATGACACTCCCCACTAAGCCACGCCCACCAAACCGGCAGGGAAAATAATTGAAACCCACCACTGAGTGCCAGGTAAGCAGCACGGGAAGGTCACCCCCGGGACAGCCTCCCCTGCAGGGAAGAGGGAAGGTTCCCAGGCTCCCCACAGCCCCGCTTGAACCCAGCCGAGCAAGGAAGCCTGTGGGCTCACTTGTAGAAGTTGCGGTTGGCCTTCCTCTCGGCCGGGAAGCCCAGCATCCCGCAAATCACACGGCTTTCCTGACTTCCCCAGTTCTCGTCGCAGATCTGGGCCCAGCCGCTTTTGTGGAGGACTTCCACGATGCCCTCGGTGACGGGCAGCGGACGCTTGGCCTGAGACACCACTGGGCGCAGGCGCACCTCCTCCACCTGGTTCTGCTCTGCCTAGAGAGGGGGAGAAGACGTCACTCAGGTTAGCACATTCACTCCTGAGGGCCCAGCCAGTCTGTCTGTCCAGGGTGGTTGGAGGACATTTTCTCTCTCTCCTCTGCCAGGGGAGCCTTCCTTCTGTGTGCTTAGCTCCATGGCCTTGGGCTCCACTCTCCCTCCCTTCCCCCCTCCTCCCCCAACCGTTAAAGGGCTGCTCTGTTGAGGGAATGAAGAGGAAGCTTCTGCCAAAAGGCTGGAGAGAAGCAAAGAGGAGGTGGGGTTGCATGGAACAGAATGCAAGCAATCCCAAGGGCCACAGAAACGTCTAGCATTTTTGACTCTAAAGAGAAGAGTCAAAACGGAGGCTGGACGGAATGAGGATCTGAAAGAGACTGTAGAAAATGCACCTGACAGAGCAATTCCTGCAAGAGGGAAAGACGTTAAATTTGATATTAATACCAGGAAATATGTTGGAACAAATAATTGGGCAGGCCATTTGCAAGAAGGGCCGCTTCCACTAGACCTCAGAGGCTCAGATGCAATCGATCCCACCTCTTTCTCCCACAAAGTAAGTTGTGGAGAGGTGGAATGGGACTGACATAATTTGCCTTGATGTCCCTGTGCACCGCTCCGAGTCCCTACGGGGAGAGGAGCGGTCTATAAATTAAATCATTATTATTATTATTATTATTATTAAGATTCCATGTGAGACTTTAGGGGGAAAACCTCTTCTATTGTTTGGATGGCACTATAATAGGTTGGGCCCATAACTGATTGAGTCGGGATTAATGGCTGGTTTTGGAGATGAATAAATAGAGGTGTCTGTTTAGGGGCCAGCATTGTTCAACATTTGTACCTCTGATTTGGAGTTGAATGCCCAGGAGACATTCTTTCAAGGGACCCTCTCTTCTGCTGGTGGGCATCCCCCAAAACAAACCCACTCCTCAGTTTCTGGGCTGAGAACCATCTGTCCAGAGCAACTCAATCTGCCACACACACCTTCAGTGGCTATTTCTGCCTGCTAACAACCTTCCAACGTCTTGTGAAGGCAGGGAGCCTGGTCGAAGGAAAGGTGGCTGGTGCTGGCCGAGGGCCTCCTCCTAGCCCCAGGGGCCGGACAATGAGGCGCCAGAGGTTGCATGCAGGCTATAATAGGTCAGGGTTCCCCTGAGGGTCACATGGCAGTGTGTTGTTCTTGCCTGTGAACAACTGCAGGGCATGGAAACTGGCTGCAGAGAAAGATCAGATGGTGCTCAGCCTCAACCCTTCTTTCCCAGGGCTGGTCTTGGGCTGGTTGTGAAACGTCAAGTGGCTCTTTTGGCAAAGAAACCAGGCCTCAACCCAGACAAGGCAGAGATATTGTGGCCATCTCGGCTCAGGCCCTGAGTCTCCGTTCGTCTTCTGAAGGGCAAAAGGCACAATTGAGACAATGTGAGGATTGGGCCGATCAAAACACATCCTGCTAAAGTCTAATTAGTGAACAAACTATCTTGCCTGGGTTTACTCAACACCAGAAACTTCACATTGATTTGCATGTTGAGTAGCCTCATTTGTGCTAACCATGGAAGCGCAAGGGATGGTGCCTCCATGTGATTCTGACCACTTCATGCCTCCGTCGGGGCACGGAGAGGGCCCATCTCGGCCCATCTTGGAGACAGGACCAGCAGCCCAAAGCAGAAAGCCCTGCTAGGAAGACGGTCTTCCAAATATCTTGAGAGCTTCACCTCCCAGGCTCAGTTTAATAATGGTCCTTTTGTGCCCCGAGCCTCTAGAGACCACCATGGCCAACCTTTACTCCAGGATCAGGAGCTTTTGGGGACAGGACTGACTTCTAAGCCTCCTGGCTGCGGCTCCTTCCCACGGGCCCCTGAAGGGCCTTCGTGGTCTTCCTGGATGGCCATAGCCCTGAAACTGTTTGGGACACTGTTAGGCGATATCTCCATTGGGAGACAGCAGAGGGTGTGCAGCGGAGGAGTATGCAGCTAGAAGAGTGTTGCTAATGTACACACAATTAATATACCAGACACTGTTTAAGTAAAATAAAATAGCTTTTACTGAGGTTGTAAAAACTACTAAACTAAACTACTGCTCAACAAGCAGTGACGTTAAACGAGTCAAATGACTCAATGACAGAAGCAGCGTCACTGCACTGACTGAGCGCCGCCCTGGACTGGCCTGATGCTCCTTATGTTGTTCTTGTGCCTCTCGCTCTGACCCACGGCGTCCCTCCCCAACTGCGTCTTTTGGGCCAGCTCACCTCAATCACATTGGAGTCAGTGAAGCCGGCGATGCGCTCGTCCTTGCAGACCACACCCGCGTCCTCCTCGTGGGAGCAGTCGCTGTTGCCCCAGCCCCGTGATTGGCACTCCGCAATGCTCTTCTCATGGCCACCGCAGCTCACGTTGTCCAGCCAAATGCGCCCTGTGGAGTGACCACCAGAAAGCTCAAGATTGGGACAGGCCAGGAGGCCCTCTGGGCCTCAGAAGCACCAAGAGCCATGCACCAGACCTTGGGGAAGGCCATTGCTCGGCGGAGGTGTTTTGCAGATGCTTAAAGTCACGCTTGTTACCTCAGGCAGGGCTTTCAGCGTGCTTCAGGGCTCATCCCTATGCATTCCTATCTCACGACGACCCACCTTCTCCAGCCCCAATGGGCAGGATTGGGCATATCTGCCCTTGCGGGACCCATCCCTCTCCCAGTGATGCTCACCAACTCCTTTGCCGTACTTTGCACTGTGAGTCCAGCCTGTGGCAGCCACAAAACCCAAATGCCGGCAGAGGATGTGGGCATTGGCCAGTGTGAAGTCGTCATCACAGATGGTGCCCCATTCCTGGTTGTAGAAAACCTCAACGCGCCCCTCGTTGTGCTTACGGGGATAGCCGGCCAGTCGGAAGTGCAGGTTGGGCGATGGCGGGCTCTGCCTGGTGGGGGCACGGCTGGGCGGCTGGGCCAGACTCACCCACAGCCAGGGGCCACACAGGAAGCCAAGAAGCGGCCGCTGAACAACGCGCATCTTCCTTGGGTCAGGGCCTGCGTGGGGTGGGAGGTTAGTGCCCACTGCTGGCTGAGAACAAGGATGCCTGCCCAGGTCTCTCGGCCTCACCCTCCACACAGCAGCAGGAAGAGCCTGTAGGTGCTCAGAGCTCTCGGGGCAGGGAGCTCGAGCGGAGAACCCTTGGAAGGCACCCAGCCTTGAGGATGCCAAAGGAAGACTTTCAGATGGGCAAAAACCACAGCAGCCTCCCCCCCCCCCCCATCCTTCTCCTCTTGACCTGGGCATTGCCCTTGCCTCCTCCTCCTCCTCCTCCTCTTTGACCTCTGCCTGCCTCCCTCCTTCAGCTTGGTTCTGCCGGACAGGAAGGCAGCTCCAGGTCGCCCGAGGGACATTCCTCATCCCTGGCCACAGAGGTTACGCTGGACACACAGCAGTGTGTGTGTGCGTGTGTGTGTTTCAAGCAACGTCCTTGGAGCCTTTCGCAAGAGGCAGGGGCCCTGGTGAGATGAGAATAAAGCCCTGTCTGTGACTGTGGACCAACTGAGCAGCCCCCCACCCACCCACCCACCCCGCCCCAGCTAAGGCCCTTCTTTTGACCTCCGCCACCAACTGAGCAGTGGAGGGGCCAGGTGAGAAAGGGTGAGAAATGCTGCTGGCATTTCTTTTCTGGAAGGAGGAGGTTGTGTTTTGATCTGATTGGGCAGGACCCTGGGTTGGGGACGCTAAGAAGGCCAGGGCAGCATCAACCGCTCCAGCGGAATCCCAGGCCCTTGGCAGCTCCTGGGCTGCTTCTTCCACAGCCGGACCAGAAGAGAGAAGGATGGCAGGCCTCGGCGGGCGTTTCCTGGGGTGGGCGGGATGTTCTCAAGGCAGTTTTCAGTCTGATTGACAGAGTCTTTCTGGAAAGTTCTCCTGTACTGCCTGTTGGAAACTTCACATTAAGGGCGGGACAAGCTGGCTCCCCCCCGCCCCCCCCCCAGTCTGAGACAACTGCTTGGTCATTCTCTAATGTTAGACCGGCTGTAGGGCAGACATAGTGGCAGTCTAGCCACTGTTTCCCCCCTGCTAGCTCTCTGGCCAGGACTGCGCCCTTCTGGAATCGGGAGAAGCGAGCCTCCCTTCCTTCTGGAGGGGGGAAAGTCCCCCCTCAGTGATGTATTCTCTCAGGTCGTCCTCCGCCCCATCCGGTGCCTCAGAGGGCGTCTGTTTTTGGCACTGTCCTGGGGCAAACAGCCCTACCACCCCAAGTACCCCAGGCACGATTTCAATCTGGCCTCTGGCCCCAGGTCTCAGATGGGAGCCAGGAAAGCCTGCAAGGTCTCCCCCTCTGACCAGCTTCTACTCTTCCTTGAACTTCTAGGCTGGGAAGGAAAGCCGGCTGACCCTTTGGGGCTCCCTTTAACCCCCGTGGCCTTGCCATCCTGCTTTGTTCCTGGCTCTGAGATTGCAGAAGACAGGTTGCCCCTGGACAGCAGAGCAGCAAATCCTCCACCTGTGTCCCTGGGGGCCCCTGGGGGTTCCTGAGGTGGCTGCCTCCTCTGCCGCTCCATCCCCTCCTCCCAGGTGCAAAGCCTCCCCCCCCCCATTCAGAATCGCCTTTAGAGATGGAGTGGTCAATCTTGATGCCCTATTGGCTCTGGGATGGCCCAAGTGCCTTGCTTGTGTTAGGTAGGATCCCACTGTGCCCCCCTCACCACCTGTAGCCCCTGTTCCTCTGCTGAAGGGGACATGAACAAGTGGGGGAGCCTGAGGGGAAGCTCAGGGAAGCTGGGAAACGGCTGAACCCCCCCCCCCCTTTGCTGGCAATGGCACCACCCAGAAGCCAATTGTCTGACTGGGCTGCCCTGAAAAGAGACTTTGAAGCAGGGCACAGTTTGCCCTTTATGTGGTGACTGCCCTGCCCTGCCTTGGTTGGTGCCTGGTTTCAGAGGCCCAGACTGACTTGCCACCTCTTCCCTCGCTCAGGACCCTCCGAATGCAGCTCCATTGAGGGAAGGGATGGGGCGGGGGGCTTGGTGCACAATGCCCAGAAGCCATCACAGATCTGTGTTGCAGTTTCGTAGTTCTGAATGCTGGAGCCTCGCTTCTGCCCAGCTTTGAAAGGGTACCACTTGCAGTGCCCCGGGTCCTCGGGGGTAGGAGTGGGGAATGGAGCCCTGAGCTGCCGAGTCCCCTGGAAGAGGGGGATTGCCCTCTAGGGCAGCGAGAGGAAATGGCCGAATGCGGGGCTGCGATTTAGAGGAGGCTGTGGTCAATGCTGCCAATTTTTTTTATTTTTTTTTAAGGATTTATATGGCTCCCGTCAAGCAATCCTGGGCATCTCACAACACCAATAAAACCAATAAATAAAATATTCATAAAACAGTAAAACCACAACACAGAAATCCTGCATCCAATTTGCAAGTTGAGTGGTGGAGAGACGTCTTGTGGGAGAGTCAGCAGGGGATGACAATGTAGGCCAACTTAGCGGCACGTTTGCAAAATGAGGCACAATTTGAATACCTGAAAAATCTTTCAGTGGGGTGGTAGTGGTGGCCTTTTGTGAACCTGGGGGCCCAATTCTTTCTAGCTGAGTTTCTACCAGCATGCAACCATCCCTGGCAGGCTTGAAATTGCAATGTGTGGAAGCCAAAGGTGGCCTTACTATCCTCCTGTGGCCATTATCCAGAGTCCCAAGGCAGTTTCAGCTCCATCACCAACTGTCCACTCCTTTTGGGATGGGTCACCGTGGGTGAAGGGCTTCAGTAGATGTCCTGCCCTAGGCAGGCTGCTGGACTGGGGGGTTTCCCGCTCTGAATTTCTACACTCCCACCCAACTGAAACACACTGGGATTTGCCCAGGAAGGCCTCCCTCCCAATCTCCAGAAGGAATGCCATAGTTAAAAGGAAATTGAAACTGAAAACAGAAGGCTAGATTCGTTCAAAATCTTTGAGATTATTTAAAAATTCTGATAGAAAGTGCACACCAAATTTTAAAATGTTCAAGCAGGATAGGAGAGCTTGTACAGCAGTGGCAAAGCAGAATAGAGGGAACTTTGGATCCTGAATCTGGCAAAGGCCAGGCAGAAGCAGCCCCCTCCCCCCATCAATCGGATGCTCAGGAGGGACTTCCTAGTTGGAGAGCATCTCTTGTGGATTGGGCAATTAAATCCTGGAGACCAGCCCTTTCCTTGCACTGTGACTTCCGTCTGCAAACACAGGAGGGGCGAGTGAGCCGATGGACAGGAGGGGGACTATGGCGTTCAAAGGGTTTCCAGAAGAACTAACAAAGGGGGCAGATGCAGTAACAACCCAAGGAGGGAAGTGGGTCTAAGGACACCTGTATGGGAAACTGGGAGGGGGGGAATAGAGGCTTGTGGGAGAAACTCAAAGCGAGAACACCTAGAAAAGACCGTCTGTGGCTTTCTCTAGGAATAAAAGGAATCCCGCTGGGGGCCGGGTGGTGGTGGTGGTGGTGAGGTGGCCGGGGGTGGATGGGAGAGCAGGCAGCCCTTCTTAATTCCTAGGTCGCTAGTTGGAGTCCAGGCTGGTCAGAATAAGAGAGAACATGGTGAATTTAAACCAATCCGAGTCCCACTCGAACGACATCTTAGCGGCCTGTGAACTAGCAGAGGTGATCACAAAACCTCTCTGTAAGGTCCTTGAGGAATCTTGGAAAACTGGCAAAGTGCCAGCAGGCAAGCAAATGTCAGCCCCACCTTCAAATATGGGCAGAAGAGAGGAGCTTGGTTCAGACGTGATAGCTTAATCTCTATGCTAGTAGAAGATTCCAAAATATTTACAAAGGTTGAGCTGAAATGGACAGTTTGGACATGAAGAGTTGAAGTCCCAAATGTTGGACTGGGGAGACCTTACTTGGCAAAGGGGGTCTGGTGCCCTGAAGATGAGCCTGACTCAGCAATGTGCTGTAGGAAGCAGGTATGCTGCCCTTACAGAAAAGGTGCCAAGCCCCCCCCCCCCCCAGTGGATGCTTCCGGACAACGGCTGGATGGCGCTTTAATGAGACCCTGTTTCCTAACACAAAACCCACCTCTTGAGTAGGGGAAATTAAGCACAGCACCAGACAGGATGGCACCCAGATCCTCATCCCTCCCCTCGCATGGCTGCCAGAGAAAGGCCCAGCCTGCCAGAGACCAACTGAAAAGGCCACCAAGACGGATCGGATCGGACCAAATCCGTGACTTGACTTGCTCTTTGGGAGGAGGGGATGGGCTACACCAGGGGTAGTCAACCTTTTTTATACCTACCGCCCACTTTTGTATCTCTGTTAGTAGTAAAATTTTCTAACCGCCCACCGGTTCCACAGTAATGGTGATTTATAAAGTAGGTCAATTACATTTTTAAAAAAGGAAAGGGCTTCAGTATCTGACAAAACCCCTACTGCCCACCATGAAAGCTGGAATGCCCACTAGTGGGCGATAGGGACCAGGTTGACTACCACTGGGCTACACAAAGGGAGAGCCCCCCCCCCGCCTTCGCCTCCCCGACCCCACCAAACACCAGTGGGGGTTTTGCCCTGAGGCCATCCCGGAGCCCTTAGGAGGAGGACCAGAGTCCCGGCCCTTCCAGAGCGCCCTCAAGGCTGGGTGTGTGTGTGTGTGTGTGGCTTGAGCACTTTCCCCAGCATCCGCCGCTTTCGCACTCAGGAAAGCTTCCTCCCGCCCTCCTGAAATAAGATGGGGCAGGAAGGGGGGTCTCCCGGGTGGTTCCTTGCTGTCCTTGCGGTGGGTTGGAGGGGGTGCCGAAGGGGCTCTTGGGGAGACAGGCGCCTCCTGCAGCACTTCGCCCAACCGCCCTTTTCTGAAAGTCCAGCTGCTTTCGCTCAGCCAGCGGGCGTGGGCCGGAGCCCCCGAGCTCGCCTCACCCAACTGGCTAACTGGGCGCCTGCAAGGAAGAACTGGAACCTCCCCGCTCAGTCTATCGCTGAGCTCCCGCCGGAGCGGGGCTGCCTTTATTCCGGCGGGGGCATTGGGGGGGGGGGGGGGCTGGAGCTGTTCTGGAGCCCAGCGGGCAGCCTTGAAGCCCGCTCAACCCAACGCTGAAACTCTGCGGGAAGAACCGTCACCTTCCCTCTGTCTTTCAACTTTCAAGCAGCAGTGGCCGAAACCTCCCGCTCTCCCGCCTCGCTCCCGAGGCCGCCTTCGCGACGGAGCTTCCCGCCGAGTTGCAGCGAGGCGGAGTTGGCCGGCCTCTGTCGCCGCGCCTGCCCGGCAGCCGAGAAGCGAGAAGAGCCGCCTGTGTCCCGCGCGCCCCAGCCCGCTTCGTCCCGGGAAGAAGCCCGGCTCCCCTGGCCGCCCTGCTCTCCCGCCGCGCCCCAGGAAAGCTCCCTCGGCTGACCTGCTCCGTCCGGCCGCTCCGTCCGTCGCTGGCAGGCCGAGACAAGGGCCGCCCCGGCCGGCCTCTTCGTCACCCCGCCCCGTCCTGACGGGGCCTGTCCGGGGGCGTCCTGAGAGAGGCGACTCCAGCCCAGGGAGGGACGGAGCGGGATGCCTTCGGGAGCGGCGGGATTCTCCGACCGCAGCCGGCGCCGAGCAAGACGGGGGGGGGGGGCGGTGTCAAGAGGGCCGGGGAACCGCTGCACCGTCCCTGTTTCGCCAGGGCTGCAGGCGGGCGGGCGGCCCGGTCTTCTCCCCCTCTTCCCCCAGGTCATCTCTGGCCTCCGCGCTTGGGGCTTCGCAGAGTCCTTCCTTGCACCCAACCCGGAAAGGCCCCGAAGGCTTCCTCCGTGGGCCCCGCCGAAGGTGAGCCCAGTGGGAGCTGGCCTTGTCCTCCTTCCCCACCCTGAAGGGCAACCCAGCGCCCGCTCTCACCTCTGCCAACTAGGAGAAAGGCAGGAAAGGAAGGGAGGGGAGGGCCATAGCCCACTCTTTGCTGGAACACCCAGCCAGGGGGCTTCTTCTGCCGCATCACAGAACCTGCAGCCATCGGACCTTCCACCTCTTGGCCTCCAAAAGGGGAAATGTTACCTTTGCAGATGACATTGGTATGTTTGACTACTTTTGGTAGAGCCAGGACTGTGCTGACGCTGCCCTCCTGGTTGTGGCTCTTTAGCAGTGGACCCGGGTGTCTTTCTGGGCAGAGGTGGCCGTGGGGTGAGAGAGCCTTATGATGGCTCTCTTTTCTCTGTGGCTGGTTTCACTGGGGCGGGGGGGGGGGCAGGGGGGAGATGGATTTTTGGGATGCCTTGGGACTGGATATTGTTCACTTCCTACTTAGCATGAAACCCCCGTGGAGGCCCTTCTTCAGCTATAGGTCATCTAACCTCACAGGACACTGATGATCGTTGTTCAGGTCAACTTTGACCAACCAAGATGAAAGGTTTGAGAATATGAGACCCATAGAAGTTTGAGAACACATCCAAGTCACAATGAGCCAAACATGAGACTTGAAACAGAGGCTTGAATAACAATCAGTTATTTGATCAAAGTTTAAAGACATGATGGTCAGTTGTTCCCAACATATCCCAAGGATATGCAGGGAAGAACTACCCTTCAGAGAAGGTGTAGCTCCTTTTTATACAGTTAGAAACACCATCACTAGCCTTATCAACCTTATCTCTTTCCCCTGTTCCCAGGATTGGCCATTTGGCCCTCTGTTGTGAAGGGCACAGATCAAAGGTGAGATATGTTCTTAGGCAGAAGGGGGACATATCAGAGGTGTCAGTTTTACAGCTCTTTACAGCTCCATTGTGGGATAAATTCTATGCCCATAGATTGCATATCGATAAGAGTTCAAATGGTAAGGATCATAAGTTTTGACATTTGCCGGATATTCTACAGACCCTAATAACAGCACCACAGGAAGTCAGTTGCAGGGAATAAAAGGCACTTATAGCACGCAAGCATATACATTGCAAATACAAGGCATAATATATGTGTGTTACAGAAAACAAATGTTTCTACTAAAACTAACATGTTTGTATCCTTATTACTATTCCCCTTCAAAGAGATGTTGCCCAAGTCCTGACCCTTGCCAGGAGGCCGTGTGGCCTGAATTGGAAGGTGCAGCCTCCTTGCCCCTCCAGGTTGGACAGCCTGGTTTGGAGCTAGTGTGCAATCTGGCTGGATTCCCTGCTTCCTCTCCAGGAGAAAGAAGGCCTTGAAACTTCCTCTTCCATTCATGTCTCGATCACCTTGCATGTGGAGTGCTGCAATGTGTTGTAGGTGGAGCTGCCCTTGAAAGCTGTGACTGGCACAGAATCAGAACCAGTGATACCCAAATCGCAGCCTGCCGTGGGAGCTGCACTAGTTGCCACTGGGCTTCTGGGTGGAATTTGAGCTGCTCACCAGAAAACGCTTCATGGGCTTGGACCGAGCCGAGACCCCCGTCTCCCGTGGTCTGTGCTGATGCTGTGCACCCCAACAAAGGTGGCTAACCATTATCACTCAGTGGGATCCCGACCTTCTCAGTTGCTGCGGCTGCCTTTTGGAGAGCCGCCTCTCCCTCACCTTGTCCACTTCCCAGCCCTCTTTCCCCCAGGCCCTGGGTTGAGAGCAGTGGCGTAGCGTGGGTTGTCAGCACCTGGGGCAAGGCAAGTAATTTGCGCCCCCTAACCCGTGGATTTTAGCACTCGGGGGAGGCAGCTCTTCTTGTGGTGTCGAGCGGCGAGCCCATGCACCTCCCGCGAGGATCCGGCGCTGGCCTCAGCCGGGGGATGGCCCGGGAGGGTTTGGCCCCTACTGGCCGCTGTTCGCTCCCCGACTCTCGCCGGCCCAGGAGCGCCCAGGCGCCGTCGCCGCCAACTCCAGAGACCCGTGGAGGAGAGCTTCTGAGTCGGGTCTCTGGAGCGCGCCCCCCCAGATGTTGCGCCCGGTGCGGCCGGCCCCCCCCTGCACCCCCCACGCTACGCCTCTGGTTGAGAGGGGCCTCTTGGAGCTAGGGAAACTTTGCACAGCGCAGGACTTCTACCAGCAGCCTCAGGCGAACACAAATCCTCCCTGCTAGGGAAGCTATAAAAAGATGGGCAAACAGCAAGATCAAAAGGCTCACTGGCTCACTTGCAGGGTTGCGTTTCTTTTAAAGGAAAGCGCTGGACTTAATACCTGTGGACAAGCTCGATGAGGCTGTCCGTTAACCTGAACAAGAGGCCTAGGAGGATCTCAGGCAGGACAGAGGCATGGTATCCTGCCCTGCTCTCTGGGGGAGAGTCAGTGACTGGCGTGGGCTCTTTATTGCCTCCTTCCAGCGGGAGTTGGTGCTCGGCACGTGCTCGGAGGCGCCGCGCCTTTCTTCCGGGCCCGTGAGCTCGTGCACAGCCCACTCCGGGGGAGGCGGAGCGCGTGACGCGCCCTCCAGCAGCCCGCCCCCTTCCGACGGACCTGGAGTGGCTCCGCTTCACCGCCGCCCTGTCCAGCCCAGGCTCCGAATGGACCCCCCGGTGAAGTCGGGGCCGCTCTTGCTCCAGCAGCCGCCGGGTTTGCTCCTGGGGGCCAAGGTAGGCGCGCGAGGCGGGGGTCTCCGCTCGAGGGGTTCCGGTCTCCTGCGCGCCTTCCTCTTCCCGTGCAGCCCGGGGAAGGAACGGCCGGTCCCTTGCCCGGCAGCCGCCGCCTTCTCTTTCGCTCCCGCCGTGCGGGGGAAGTGCTTCTCCTTCCTGGACGGCGCTGCCCTCCGCAGGGAGAATGGCCGGGCAGGACCCTTCCGCTGTCAGGGAGGAAGCCGGGCGGGCTCGTACTTCCTGCTTTTGGGACCGCGGGGCTTTGGCCCTGCCGGTGTCCCGCCCTGGTGCCAGTTGGCAGAGTGGCTGAATTCGGAAAAGCCGTCGCTCCCAGGAGGAGGCAGGCGCCGGGCACAGTTGCGAGGAAGACCCTTCGGCTGGGTTGCAACCCCCGGGCTGCTCGCCTCCAGGGTTTTCCCGCAGCCCGCCTGGAGGGGCTTCTGGGCCTTTGGCGAACGGGGAAGCAGCAGAAAAAACCCAACCCTGGCTATTGGGCTGAACCTGCTTCGTGTATTGGGATGCTCACCTATAGCGTAGATCAGGCTCTTCAAACTTCTGCAGAACGTGTGTGTGTGTGCGTGTGTGTGTTTCCTGACAGGCAGAGGGTGGTACAAAAACGTTTTCTCAAAGGCAGGCAATTATCTATCAGAGCTTTGCCACTTGCTTGAGGGTTCCTTGATTTTTTCTTCAGCTGTCCTGTGGTACAACTTGTAAAAGTTTGAAAACTGCTGATGTACAGAAGGAATCCATGCTACAAGTGTTGCCCTTTGTCAAAACAGTGCACAGTGTAAGAGAAACCCTCCCTTTAAAAAAAAAAAAGGGGGGGGGGAGAATGAGCTGTTAGGGCCCAAAGCTCTTCCTGAATGTGGCTGATTAATCTTCTCCCCTGGGGAGGGCTGCTTGTTCTCTCTAGAAACCCAGGCCGCTTTCTGCCTTTCCGGTACAGAGGTTAATTCTGAAAGGAGCAAGAGGCAGCAGCCACTCTGGCGGGGGTGGAGTAGGAAGCAAGGCTGCCCCGTGGCTGCTTTGTCTGTTTCCGGTTCTTGTATCCAGATAGTCACCCTTTGGCCTTTCTTACTAGGTTGCTGCTCAGTCTCTGCCTCCCTTTCTCCTGCCCCAGAGTTGAAGATGGATTGAGGCAGAGCGGCCTCTTCTTCTCCTGTCAATCAAGTAGTGCCATCTGGTGGGAGCTGTGACTCCCTCTTACAGTACCTGCCCTTTGAATGTGCTTTGCCCCCACCTTACTGGTTTTAAAAGGGCACGGCCTCTTTCCTCAGACCTTGGATTGAGAGAGCAGGGTGTCTTCTGAAAGTTTAGGTTAAAAATGATGGGTTTTGGCCAGATGTTTGGGGTTTCTTATTGGTATTTTATCTGTATTCAGTTTTTAGTCTACCTGTTCAGAGCTGGTGCAGAGTTGGGCGGCCTTCAAATTTAATAAAATTAAACTGCCTTTAGGTAGCTACTAGAGAGAAACTAATTAGCTTTGAAAGTGGCAACTAGGACTTCCCATTGGGTGAAATCATTTCCTGAGAGGCATTTGTGTCAATGCCAGAAGGCTGAGGAGGCCCACGATATGGATCAGGAGCAACCATATTTGCACAAAGGAAGCCTGGTAAGGATGGAGAAGATGGTTGATTGATATGGCACTTCCGAATTCAACCTTTTAAGGAAGGTCAGGAAAGGCAGCTGTGGGGTGTTAAGATGACAGGTGAGCAGGGATTTTCCAAAGGGGCAGGTGCTCCCAGACTACCTTTAAGTGACTGCGTCAAGCCCTCGGACTAACTTAGCCATCTCCAGTACTCCGGGAATGGAAAGGCAGTGAAAAAAGAGAGAGGAAAAAATGAGGGAAGCAGTTTTATTCCCCAGATAGAAAGACTCCAGGCAATATTGAGTTGTAGCACAAAATCTGAAATGGTTCATCCCCGAGGTCACAGATTATGTCCCAAATGTGGCTGTACTTTATCTAACAAATAGTACTGCTATAAGTGATGATCCTCCACCCGATTATGCTAGATAGCTTTGTACGTGACCCTGAATGACATCCGGAACTGTTTACAAAATAGAAGAGCTACCGAACTGATTGGAAACTGATCACAGTGGCCACAAACATCAGATTTAAGAAAGCCGTAATAGCCAAGGAACTACAAAATAGCCCTTGTTGATTTTAAAAGAAACTTCTCTAGAAGGAAGGGAAGGAAGTGAAAAGGGAAGGTTGAGAGGACCTCAGCAACCTCCTCATGTTTCAGGGATGGTTCCTGTGGTGTCCATGTCAGGCCCCTGCCTCATCTGCAAGCGTTTGTTCTCCTCAGAAGTAAAGGCCTGGAAATGGGGCAGGTATTAACATTGAATTTTGGCTGTAAAAAGGGCTAGAAGTCTTCATGGTCCTGTCCTGACATTGGGGATTAATGAAATTCCCAAGGATTCAGAATTAGTGGGGAAACATTTTGAGGACTCCCCAAGGAGGAAACAGGCTTCTGAGCAGTAAAGGCAATTGCAGGCAGGCAGGCAGGCAGGCAGGCAGGCAGGCAGGCAGGCAGGCAGGCAGGCAGGCAGGCAGGCAGGCAGGCAGGCAGGCAGGCAGGCAGGCAGGCAGGCAGGCAGGCAGGCAGGCAGGCAGGCAGGCAGGCAGGCAGGCAGGCAGGCAGGCAGGCAGGCAGGCAGGCAGGCAGGCAGGCAGGCAGGCAGGCAGGCAGGCAGGCAGGCAGGCAGGCAGGCAGGCAGGCAGGCAGGCAGGCAGGCAGGCAGGCAGGCAGGCAGGCAGGCAGGCAGGCAGGCAGGCAGGCAGGCAGGCACCTCTCAAAATGGTGTGCGGAGCATCGGGGCAGTTTTTTTCTTTTCTTCTCCCAACAAATAGCTGATTTTGCCGCCAAAGCCAGTTCTTTGCTGGTCCTCTCCCCAGATTTGAACGAGAGCAACTAGAAATGACCCAAGGTGATCATGGGATGCCTTTGGACCTATTGGGAAGAGCAATCTTGATGGTTGCAAATTCTTGGTAGGAGCAGCCAGAGGGTCAGGTCTCCATCCTCTCTTTTCAGCTATTTGTTACTCTTAAGCATGCCTCAGTTTTAATTTACTTTTCTCTTTTCCTTTTGATCTTTAGTCGACTGGTTGAATGCTCATTTATTCTAACCCTTGCTAGATTAATGTGAATTTGTGTTTTTTTATTGCTTTATTTTGCTGTTGCGGACCATTTTCACTCTCCACATAGGAGAATTAACCCCACCCCCATTGCCTTGAGAAGGGCAAATTCCGCCTTGGGGGTAACTTGGAAAGACTTTTGCTCTCTTGATCAAAACCGGCAGAACGATCCAAACTTTTTTTCTTTTTTTTTTTTTAATTGAAAAAGTTTTATTGGTTTTACATTTTTTAACAGGATAGGGTAATGGTTACAAAGAAATTTTGAGAGCATTCAGTTCAGAGTCGTCGGACCTTCCGAGACCTCAAAATACACATTAAAAAAGTTAACATAGAAAACATTTTCCATACCACTACAAGATGAAAGCAAGTACATTTGCCTAAATTCTCCCTTCCATGCTGTCAGACATTTACAAAAAGTCCGGATAGAAATATTATGCAAAATTGTTCAAGAAAAATCAAGGCAAAGTTATTTTTTTGATCTAAGTCTTTTGGCTATTGTATCTTCTTTCTCTCCTCCCTGGCCCCCCGCGGGCGGGGCCGTGGCCCCCTCCGTCCCCCCTGGATCTTCCCCCAGGGCAGAGGAATGTTTTTTAAGAAAGGCTTCCGCCTCAGCAACTGTTTTAATCCTCACTCTTCCTCCTTCCCAGAACACCAGCATCCCTTCAGGTGTCATCCACTTGAACCAAATCCCGTGATCAAACAAGGTTTTAGACGAAGGAAAATTTCCTTCTTGAATCTCTAATTTTTCTAGGGATCTGCTTCAAGATAGTGACCGTTTCTCGTTGATAAGTTAAAGGTTTCTCTCTCTGCGCTTTCAGGATTTCCTCTCTGGTTGACCTTCTAACAAATTTCACATGTATCTCTCTAGGCACTTCATTTATCCTGGCATATGCTGAGTTAATTCTGTAGGCTAGGTCAATGTCCCCCCTGATCTCATCCTTAGGTTTTTGTAAATAGTCTGCTAAAATTGTGCTCATAAGATCAGGGAGGTATTCACCAGATTCCTCAGAAACATTTCTCTCTTTTTTCTCTCTTGATCAAAACCGGCAGAACAATCCAAACTTTTTGATTGCCACTGTACTGTAGAGCCAGCGGAAGGGACAGGAAAGAGCCACTTGAGCAAGTAAGGCCCTGAGTTGTTTGATCCTTGGACTTTCGGTTTAGATGGGCAAAGTGGCCGGCTGGTCTGATCATACTGTTTATCCTCTCACTCTAGCAAGAAAATGTGGCTCAGGGCCAGGGAGAGAAACGCCAACCCAGTTTGGCTGTGAAATTGCTACCCTAAAATGAGTTGCCATTTTTTTTGGGTTAGTGGATTAGGCCAGTCATGGAAGAGAAATCCATCTGTGGCTTCTAGCTATAGGTGGAGGAATCAGCAGTTGGGGAAAGAGAGCGGAGGGCCATTTCCTCTATCTTGTGGATCTCTCTGAAATTGGAATGCCTTTGGATCTGCTGATGTTTTTAAGAAACATCCCAAACATTATTTGAGTACTTTTTCTCCCCTTCATTGGCTTCCGATTCACTTTTGCCTTAGAGCTCCTGCTTAAGGAGCAGGGAACTGCCGCGTATCATCAGCCTATTGATGATATCTCAACCCTTGGTGACGGATGATCTCACCCAGTGGCTTCGAGTTAAAGAGCCCTGAGCCCTGTGAGTGGTCGAGGGCTGGGTCTCTAACTCCTTATCAACTCCCGTTGGGGTCGGCCTTGGAGAAAGGAGGCGAACTAGTGCCAGCCCCAACTCGCTCCAAAGGTCACTGAAGGCAGCTGAGAGGTCAAGGAGAGGGAGAATGGTTGGAGTGGCCCCTTCCCATGAGTGCCACCGAGGCTGCCTCTGCCCCATCATCAGGCCTGACTCCGGACTGAAAGGGGTCCAGGGAGCCTGTTTCATCCAGGACCCCCCCTTTTTTTCCTTTTGGCTGCTCCCCTCTGTCCCGATCTTGATCCGCTGTCACAGCCTGTCTCTGTTTGCAGCGGTGGAAGAAAAGCTGGTTTGTGCTGTACCCAGCAAGTCCTCGCGGAGTTGCCCGTCTGGAGTTCTGTGACTGCAAGGAGGGGGCTGCTCCAGCTGACCGGATCAGTACCAAGAGGCTGGACAAGAAGATAGTGAGGCTGGCAGATTGTGTGAGTGTAGCTCCTGCCCTGGACTGCAGCCCCAAGGAGGGCTTGGCTGCCTTCTGCCTGGAGACCAGCAGCCGCACCTACGTCTTTGCCACCGAGCCACTGGAGGCAGCCGACTGGATGGCGAAGCTCTGTGAGGCAGCCTTTCTGGTGAGCGGGACTGGTGGGCGGGGGGGGGGGGAAGTATCTAAAGCAGAGGTAGAGCTAAGCGTTCTGGGTGCAGACCCACCCAGGCAGGATAAGCTTTGGGGTGGGAAAGTGGACAGTGGGCAAGGCCACCACAGCCGAGGAAGCAGCCAAAGGGAAGGAGGGAAAAGAAGCTCGTGAGACATTGACAGGTGGGCTGGTACAGGCCGAGGAAAGTGGGGAGTGGGCCTGAGTGACTGAGCTGACCCAAATTTAGCCCTATGTCTAAATCTGGGGGCCTACTTTAAAAAGGGTTCAGCCAACCCAGAACGAGTTCCAGGAAAGGAGCAAGCTGGATCCAGAGGCCTGGGAGAAGACAGGGCGCCCGGAGGCCCAGAGCCATGGGCTCTCCTCCTAGAGCGTGGGCCCAGAGACTGTCAGGGGGAGCTACCAGTGGCAGGGCTGGCACCGTGGTTCACCTGGAGAGCTCTGGGTTGGGGAGCTTCATTGGATTCATGCAGAGTAGACCCATCGACTTGAGGGCCCCAGAGGAGGAGTTGAGCTCTTGACAGCAGAGCAGATGCCAATCCTGCCAAGGACTCTGGGCAACCGGGTAAGAATTGGTCCCTTTTGCTGAAGTGCCAGGCAAGGGCAGCCACTAAGACCTTTTATGCCCCTCATCACAGACTAAGCCTGGGAAAATGACCCCCTCTGCTACGGAGGCCGTTGGAGAACGGGACATGGAAATGGCCACAAACTCCATTTACTACTCAAGAGAAGAAGGTAGGACTCGAGGGCTGAGTGTGGCTGGCATGTAACTTGGATGGTCCTGCTGGTCCCCCTCGGGGATTTTTATTCCGTGGCAGCAACACGAGGGCTGAGAGGTGGGATTGCTCCCGGTTCTCAAGTCGGACCCTGCCTTGGGAGCTCCTGAGGGGGGCAGGAAGTCCAGGGCACTCCTGAGTGGCATGGGAGGTGCTCCCCCCCCGTCCTGCAAGGGAGGGGTTGGTGGTGCCTGGGGGTCCCCCTGCAAGGACAGCCCTCCACGCTGACTCTCCCCTTGGCTGCAGCGAATGAGTTTTGGGTCACTGTGCAGAAGACGGAAGCTGCCGAGCGCTGCAAGCTGCAAGGGAGGTACGTGCTGAAGGCTTCTTGGAACGAGCTCGTCCTCAGAGAGGCCCCCTCCAGCCTGCCCCTCTACGCGTGGCCCTATCGCCTCCTCCGCAGATACGGCAGGGACAAGGTGAGACTTTTGGGCAGCAAAGGAGTTGGGCCAATGGGGTTTTCTCTTCTCCCCCACCCCCCACTCTCCCCCCAAGGCCTGGGAAGCAGGGTAGCTGGGCTCACTGAACCAGAGGGGGACAAACCTCTCTCTGGCACTTGCTTGGTGAGGGTAGGCTCCTCGGGGGCTGCCCCACTTGCCCTGGGGCGGCTTTGGCTGACCACAGCCCCATGCTTCCCCTCCACAGGTGATGTTCTCCTTCGAAGCTGGCCGGCGTTGTGAATCCGGTCCCGGCAACTTCACCTTTGAGACCAAGCAGGGCAACGAGATCTTCCGCGTGGTGGAGGCTGCAATCCAGGCCCAGAAGGCCCAGGTGGAAGAGCATCGGCAAAGCAGCAGCTCCCTTGAGATGGAGGCCCCCGGGGGCGTCTTCTCCCTCCAGAACGCCATGGCCAACTCCCTCAGCCTGGAGGGGGAGGGCACGGCTCCTTCTTCAGAGAGACGGGCGCCCAGGAGTGCCCTGGCAGCCAGGGCCAGCGTCGCCGGGGAGGGGAAGGAAGCTGCCGTGGCCAAAGGGCAAAACCCGTGGCCGAGCTCCTCCTCGCTGTGGCCCTCCCTCTCCGGGACGGCTGGCTCTTTGGAGGACACCAGCAACGTTTACTCTGAGCCCCTGGATGCGGTGAAGGGCCCCTGGCTCCGGCCAGACTCCCTCTATGCTGACCCCCTTGACAGCCAGCGGCAGGAAGAAGGTCCAGGCCGGGGCTCCAGCCTGGCAGAGGAGCAGCTCAGGCCACAGATGGGCGAGGGGCACGGGCTCCCGAGCGGCAAGCAGCACATCTATGATGAGCCTGAAGGAAGGGCCCCGTGGCCCACCCCTGCTTCGGCCGCCATCTACGACGAGGCACGCCTCCCCTGCGAGGCCTGGCGGACTCAGGGCTTGGAGAGCCAAGCTGGCTATGAGCTGCCGTACCTTCCTGGAACCGGTGATTATGCCGTCCCTGCCTTCCACCAAAAGGCTGGGCTGAAACCCTCCAGGCCCAGCCCTGCCCCCAAGCCTCCCCGGGCGCACAAGAAATCCGCTCAGCTGGAGGCCAGCAAGCCCAGAGCGGAGGGGACCCATAACAGCAACAACAGCAACAACGGCAGTGGCGCACTCTACAGCCGCGTGCTCAAACCAGCCCTCGGCCCTTTGGGACCCGAGCAATCAGTGGACGAGGGCCGGCCGACCGCTGTGTACGAAGACCTGGGGGAGATCTGAGAAGAGACCCTGAGCTGGAGCCGAAGCAGCCTTCGGGGGACCTTCTGCAGGCTGCCAGCTGGGGAGGGAGGCCGGCCACGCATACGCCTTCTCGGAAGAGGGAGGCCAAGAGCCCAAGCAACAGCAACCTTGTTGGGCAGCAAAGGCTGCCTCTTCCAAGAGGGCCCCAACCTAGGCTGAGGGCCATGTGGGCCAAGGCGGGACAGACCCCTGGGGAGCCCACAGCCCCCCCCCCCTGGCCCCGGGACATGGCTTCTTTGGGACCGCGGCCTTTGGCGATGAGCCCAGAAAACCCCCCTGGTGCCTGACAAGCCATTTAGGAGGTTGGTGCTTCCTTTGGTTGCTGCAGAATCCTGGGGAGAGCCTCTGCTGGCCTACTGCCACCCCATCTCCAGGCCGGAGGCAGCCTGCGTGGTGGGCTGAGGCTCCCAGCTCTGTGCCCGAGGCTGCCCTGCCTCTGCAGGAGGCCGAGAAGGGCTCCTGGGGCCGCGGAAGCCATGCTGGGGGGGTTCGTGGGAAGGTGCTGAAGGAGACTCGCCCGCTCAGGCTGTCACAAGGTTTATTGACACAGAACAGAGGATGTGGCTGAACCACCGAAACCAGGAAGTGCCACAAACAGCCCCTCCCCCTCCGCCCGCTTCCCCATGGAGCCCAAGCTGGGGGGAAGAGGTGGGGAGAAACAGGCAGGTTGGCCCCAGCTCCTGCCCAAGGCTTGTGGGGAACATCCAACCCCCCCACCCCCCCACCCCCCGTCGTCTTCTGGGTGAGGGAGGTGCAGGCTGAGGAGAGCCCTGGCCCTGTGTCTGTGAAGGCGGCAGGGTGTTCCCTTTGTGGCCAAGATGCGTGGACCAAGGCTGCTACATCTCGGACTCTGGGATCGCCTTTCCTTGGCTCAGGAAAAGGGGGCGGCTGCAGGGGCCAGCAGGCGGGAGGGCTACCTGCAGTGGAGCCACTGTGGCCCTGGCCCTGCTGGGATGCACACGACCCCCATGCTGTGGGGGAAGAACCACCGTCACTGTTGAGGCACAAGTATGCGTGTGTGTGTGTGCGTGTGTGTGTCCTGCCCTTCCTGCCATTGGGATGGCAGGGATCCCGCTTGGTTAGTGAGGGAGCCCATCCCAAAGGCTGGGAGGGGCCCCGGGTGTCAGGGGCAGAGCCCTTACTGGGAGGCCCTGGGCATTTGCCCTTCTAAGCAGCCCTGTTGGAGCCCCCCTGCCTCCTGGGCCGGGTCCTTGCTGCCAGGCCCACATTTCCCCTCCCCCCCCCGCCCTTCCCCGTGTCGTGTGCACCTTGGTACCTGGCGGGGCCATTGCCTCGGTGCCCAGCGCTGAACCCGGGAGGCGGGCAGGCGGCCCAGGCACCTCTTCAAGGCCTGGTACAACTGACAGGTCGCCCGCAGGGGATCGTAGTGTGCCTCGACCTCCAGGCCGCTGAGGATGCCCTGGAGCGCAAGAGGCTGGGTCAGTCCCAGGGGAAGGCAGGGGCGGGGTGGGGGTGCGTGCCCCTTCCCTGGCAGCCAGAGTTCCTCGCCACTTGCCTCCATTTGAGCCAGTGCCGCTTCTGGCAGGTCAGCAGGGAGGAGAGGGAAGCCGCAAGGCAGAAGCAGCTCTCGGGCCATTACTGGGCGCAGCAGCAGGGCGCAGGAGTCCGAGGGCAGCAGGATCTGCAAGGTGCTGGCTGAGAGGCCTCCGCTGAGATCCGGCCCACCCCAGGCCTCGTACTTGGCAAGCAGCAGCCATTTCCGCTTCTGGAAGACAAAAGCAACGTGCGTTGTGCCCAAGCAGAGCGATGCTCCCGCCTGGTGGGCGCCAGGGGCCACTGACAGGCAGCCAGCAGGACGACCCGAGGAGGTCTCTCCTCTCCCCAAAGGCTGGGTGGCCTTCCCCCCCCCCCTCCCCTTAGGACTCACTCGTAGGCAGTGGCAGAAGGCTTGGAAGCTCTGCTGGTTGGTCTCCAGTTCATCCCAGCTCAGCTGCCAACAGCTTGTGGGCCTTAGGACTAGCGGGAGGCCGAAAAGCACGGACGCACAGACTCCGTCGGCTTTCAGCGCCCTGCAATGAGGAAGTTGGTCACCGGGGGTGGGGTGGGGGGCAGGCGGCGGCTACTGGCTGAGGATCCAGGGATGTTGCTAAAGGAGATCTCTGCAAGGAGGCCACTCGGTGGGGACTGGGGTATCCTGCCCCCCTCGGCCAAAGTCGGCTTCCACAGCTTGCACAAATGCTTGGAAGTGGAGGGAAGACTGCCTCCCCCCCACCCCCTCCCTGGCCAAAATCCTCATGCTGCTTGGCTGGAGAACCAGCGTCCTTGCCTTGGCCAGGCTTACAGGAGGTGCCCATTGTGGCAGCCTTCCCTGAAGTGGACATCCCTGACCGGCCACGCAGGCTGGGCTTCCAGTTCTTTCGCGTGGTCTCAGATGGACCTACTGCTGGGATGGGCTCAGCCCTAAGGGGAAGACGAAGCAGCAGTGCAGGAAGGGAAGGCCGAGTTCAGCTACAGAAGAGTCGGGGCTGCTCCAAGCTTTTCAAAAGAGCTTTTCTGTAATAAACCTTCAGGTTCCTGATTCTTGTATGTCTGCTTAATTGCTTCCAGCCCAGCCTGGGGGGCGGGGGGGGGAGGGCGCTTCTTCCAAAGGCCCCTTTCCAGACGGCCCCTTAATGGGCTTCCCTGGGGCTTCCCTGGGTCTCGGGGGTCCGTTGGGCTGACCGTGGGCTGAGCCTGACTGCACCTGAGCGGGGCCTTTGGGGTCCTTCACTGGTGGGCCTGGGCTAAGGCCTGATTCCTTGCGTCAAGATTGCCTGGAGAGCCTGCAAGGGGTGGGGGTGGGGGGGAGCTCTGAGTGGCCCCATCTCTCCGTGGAGGGGGCTCCTCCAGCTCACAGGCAGCCCTGTGGCCACAGACACGTCACGTGGGCTTTTAGCTCCCCTGCCAAAAGCGCCCTGCAGCTCTAGAGCAGGAAGGACTGCACGCCCATGCTCTCGCAGGGAGGGAGGGAGGGAGGGAGGCAGGTGCCCCTTTGCCTTGGCAAAATTCTGGGAACCTCCTGGAGTACTTTGCAGCGCTGCCACCCAGCAAGCCTGACACTGGGGCAGAACTGGCGCCCCGTTGGGGGGCAGTCCCAGAAAGGCCACTAAACCCATCTCTGCCCACTCAGTGGGGGAAGGGAGGATGCACGGAGAGAGCTCCCCCACCTCGGCCTGCTCCCGTCAGCGGGTCATTCTAGGCATCCCAAGAGAGGCCCCAGGTGCTGCTCTGAGCAGAGAGGCTGGGAGGGGCTCTCTCCTTCAGCAGGAGGGGCCCCAGAGGGAAGCAGTGTGGATGGCCCCCTTAGAGAGGCAAACGGGAGCCGGGCTGCCTGGGATTTGCCACAGCTGCTCTTCAATTGTGAACCGCTTTGTCAGAGAGGCAGCCTGGCGCTGGAGCCCTTGGTGGGTGGGAGCAAAGAAGCCCCCAGGAGGACGATTCGTGGATGAAGTAGAGCCTGCCCGTCTCCCAGCCCAGAGTTAAAAGAAAACCTGCTGCTCTTCCTTGCAGCTCCCTTTCCGGAGAGGGAAAGCTGTTATTCCACCCTTGGAAAAGGAGGAGTCCCCCGGCTGAGACTTCCCTTCCTGGCCCCAAAGCCACTTCTGCTGCTGCTGTCCTAGGAGGGGATCCTTAGGAAAGCCCAAAGCGGCCACTGTGCTGTGACTTTTCTGCGCTGAGCCCTCGCAGAGGTGGGAGAGGAGGCCTTGGAGCAGCTTCTCTTGGCCACGGGGGCGGGGGTGGGGGGATGGCCCCCCTCCTGTGCACACCACCTCCACACAAGCCTGGGCTGACTAGAGGTCTGCCATGCATCTCTTCAATGCTCTGTGAATGCTTCTTAGCTTATGAGTTTTGGGATACAAGACAAGTGGTTTCCAGAAGGACTGCGGTCGGTCCTCCATGAAATTGGTATGCTGACCACCAATACTCCCCACCCCACCCCCAAGCATGTGACACACAACCCAGGGATCCCGCCTGTTACGGCCAAATCCAAAATGACCGGGGGGCGGGGGGGGGGGCATTGCCCCAGAACTGCACTGAAATGTGCCTGCACCAGATTTGTGCCAATGGAGGGGGGGGGGCTGGGCCATCAGCAGCGCTATTATCAAAGCCCAGCAGGCTCTGCCGAGGGAAGAGGAAACCCCCCATATTAAATCCGCTTCCGGGCAGTGCCGGGGAAGAGCCGTCCTTGTTAGGAAGCAGGTATGGTGACAGTCACAGTAACCCCTCACCCAGTGGGGGTACCTGAGGACTCTCAGTCGGCGGGGAGCCAGGCCAGGGGCCATCCAGAAGGGACTGGCAGCGTTGTCCATCCCAGCCATTCCACCCTCACAAGCGGCAGGAAGCTGGGCAGGGCTGAGAAATCTTTCCTGGACATCACACTTCAGCCATGCTGCAGAGGCAGGAGAGCAGAGCGGAGGGCCAAAGGGGCACATCACTGAAGGGCCCAGCAACCCCTTCGCCCAGGGCAGAGGTTAGCAACCTTAACCACGCAGAGCCATTGGGCCCCATTTTCCACACTGGGAGACACAGAACCTGGGTGGGTGTGACCAGCTCCATGTCACGCACTCCCCCCCCCCTAGTCACATGACCCCCCCCTTCACATCATCAATCCTTCCTTTCTTCCCTCCCTCCCTCCTATTTCACCTTCCTTCCTTCTTCCCTCCTGATTTCTCCTTCCTTCCTTCTTTCCCTTCCCTCCCTCCCTCCTATTTCACCTTCCTTCCTTCTTCCCTCCTGATTTCTCCTTCCTTCCCTTCCCTCCCTATTTCACCTTCCTTCTGCACTCATTTCACCTTCCTTCCTTCTTCCCTCCTGATTTCTCCTTCCTTCCTTCTTTCCCTTCCCTCCCTCCCTCCTTCCTATTTCACCTTCCTTCCTTCTTCCCTCCTGATTTTTCCTTCCTTCCTTCTTTCCCTTCCCTCCCTCCCTCCTATTTCACCTTCCTTCCTTCTTCCCTCCTGATTTCTCCTTCCTTCCCTTCCCTCCCTATTTCACCTTCCTTCTGCACTCATTTCACCTTCCTTCCTTCTTCCCTCCTGATTTTTCCTTCCTTCCTTCCCTCCCTCCCTCCCTCCTATTTCACCTCCCTTCCTTCTTCCCTCCTGATTTCTCCTTCCTTCCTTCTTTCCCTTCCCTCCCTCCCTCCCTCCCTCCTATTTCACCTTCCTTCCTTCTTCCCTCCTGATTTCTCCTTCCTTCCCTTCCTTCCCTATTTCACCTTCCTTCTGCACTCATTTCACCTTCCTTCCTTCTTCCCTCCTGATTTTTCCTTCCTTCCTTCTTTCCCTTCCCTCCCTCCTTCCCTCTTATTTCACCTTCCTTCCTTCTTCCCTCCTGATTTCTCCTTCCTTCCCTTCCCTCCCTATTTCACCTTCCTTCTGCACTCATTTCACTTCCTTCTTCCCTCCTGATTTCACCTTCCCTCCTTCCCTTCCTTTCCTCCCTCCCTCCTATTTCACCTTCCTTCTGCACTCATTTCACCTTCCTTCCTCCCTCCCTCCTGATTTCTCCTTCCTTCCCTGAAACATTATCCTGTCTTCTCCATAGAGGCCACTCCACCACAAAAACATTCCCCCTCCCCGTCTCTTTCCTTGGAAGCTGATCTTATTATTTCAACCCAGAGTAAGATTTCTAAAAAAGATTTGGGACTCTGGAAAGGAGCTAAATGGGGTCTGGAGCTGCTGCATTTCATGCCCCTTGCCCTCCCTCTCCTCCTCCGAAGAAGCGAGTGGGGAAGCAGAAACCTGGTCGGATATCACCGAAGGACTTCTCTATCCGCCCCCCCCCCGCCCCCCCCCCACCGAGGCCTTTTAGCAACTATTGTCCCTCCTTGCTTCCCCCTCCCCTTAAAATCAGCCTAGGGAAGGAAGCCAGGAGGGGGGAACCTAGGGGGGAGGAAAGGAGGCGGCCAGGCAGATCTCTGTCTGAATAGCCTCCAGCCCAGATTTCCTCTCCAATCCGCAAATGAACAAACCCCACCCCCCTTTTGGGAGGTTGGGGGCATGGCTGCTGACTTTGTTTTCTTCTCCTTTGGGTGTTTCTTTTACCATGCGATTTAAATGAAGAATCGTTTCAGGTTCCCAGATAAATGAAGCTCTTTGGTCCCCCCTGCCCTGGCCCCCTATCAGATGGCTCCCCCCCCCACCCACCCACCGCCTGCCCTGAGAATAGAAGGGCCAGTGGGGTGGATGGAGGCCCCGCCCTGTATTCCTCAGCAGAAGCAAAGCTCTCCTCTGCTTGCCTCTTGCCTCCCGGCCCCTGCTGGGAGAGGCATGACATTGGCTGGGCCATCCCGCTGCTGCATCCGATACCCTGCCTCGTAATGGGCTCTCGATGGGGGGGGGGGGGGAGGAGGAGGAGGAGGAAGAAGGGAGGCTGCCTCCCCCATTGAGCAAGTGCTACGCTTAAGGGCAAGAGGGGCAAGCAGCCCTGCAAGGCAGCCAGAGGACTCTGGGGAGCCGTGGCCCAGCCAGCGTCTTGGGACGGAGAAAGTGGCGCCTCTCCCCCAGCGGACAAGGTGCTCACAGCACCAACAAGGGGCAGAAAAAAGGCAAGTGAAGGGATGCTTGGCTCCCGCTCTGGAGTACGGAGTGCGTCTCCACCTGCCCCAGTTGCCCTTCTCCTCTCAGGGCAGGCGAGGAGGGAGGGGGAGCGGAGGGCGAGGCCACCTAGCGGTAGGATCATCCGACAGGCGAGAGGGCCCAAAGAGCCGCAGGTTAAGGACCCCCGGCCCAGGGTTTCCTCCGCCTAGCTGATGCGGGGTGGGGGGTGGGGATCAGCCTGCTAGCAGAGCACCTGTTGTGCTGCTGGAGATTGTCCCCATTGCCAGCAGAAGCTGTGGTGGGAGCAGGCAGGACTAGCCTGGGGTCACCCTTGAATCCGAAAGGCCTTTCCTGATCTTGTTCCCTAGATCAGGGGTCCCCAACCCCCGGTCCGTGGACCGGTGCCGGTCCCTGGCTTGATAGGAACCGGGCCGCAGGGCCGGAGAGGAGGAGGAGGGAGGACGGGGCAGCCCCCTGGGCAGAGCGTGCACCGGGGGCAGGAGAGCGCAGGTGCGGCCACTCACGCCGTTGGGGGCCCTAGAGGGGCGAGTGAGCCAACTCACACACACACCCGCGTGCGCATGCACCGCCTGTTCCCCCTCTACGCCAGCCGGTCCGCGGAATTTTCTTTAAAATGAAACCGGTCCCTGGTGCAAAAAAGGTTGGGGACCCCTGCCCTAGATGGATCCCTCAGCCCCGTTTCAGTTGGTGGCGTGAGCAGATTCCAGAGATGGGAGGAAGCCCTCCCTTTGATGTCTGAATCCCCTACTTTCCATGTAAATTGCAAAGCATTCTCTGGGACGTGGCCCTAGTTCTCCCTAAGCCCCTCCTCCCTGGGACAGTCCAATCTGGGAGGCAGAGGACCCCTCTGATGCCCTTGCAGCTTCCTTTCCTACTTTCTCCGTGGCAAAGGTTGCACTGACTCAGGAGGGCAGAAGGGTATCCTGAGAGCCAGGAACACGGACACGGGACGCAAGAAAAACACAGCATGTGTATTGTCCTGGACAGCATACACAATTTCTTGCTGGTCCCTTCTATGGTTTACTACTTCTGTTTATCGTAATTTGTTTGCCAAGAAAACGGCACCAATGTGTCACGGATGCCCCTGTGGGCACCTGAGGGCAAGGGTAGATTACCTGCATCGCTGCTAGGTGCCTCAGAGCGGCTGGTGGTCCTGGCAGGCAGGAGGAGATGAAGGTGCTCTTGATCTGGAGCATGGTCATGCAGCCAGGCTTTGAAAAAGTCCTCTAAGGCCACCACATCGTTCTCCACAGTGCGTAGCTCAACCTCTGTGTTCAAGATTGTGGTGCTCTCTGCCAGAGAAGAGGAGATTAAATAGGACATCATCAAAAGGGCACAACGAAGAATGCTCTTTCTGCGCCAACTCAGGAAGCTCAGGCAGCCCCTAGGATTGGCTGAGACTGTTCTACAAAGGAATGACTGAGCCTGTCATTTGCACATCAGTGAATGTCTGGTTTGGCACAGCAAGCAAACAGGACGCAGACACAGATTTCAACTGATAGTTAGGACTGCAGAAAAAACAATAGCAACCAGCCTGCCTTCCACTGAGGACCTGCATGGGTCTGAAAGAGAGCTCAAAATATCATCCTGGACATAAACTGTCTCAACTCCTCCCCTCTGGATGGTGCTATAGGGCACGGCATGCTAAAACAACTAGACACAAAGGCAATTTTTTCTCGTGTGCCATCACTTTGCTGAACACTTAATTCCCACAGCACTATCTTCTGCCTAAAGATATTTATCCGTGTAGCAGGGCTGTACTCTATTGTCCTTCTCATCTTGCATATTCCCTTCCCCTATTGGTATCTTGTAATTATACTAGAACTACCCAGTTCCTGCAACCGTTCTTCGTATATTTTAGCCTCCAGTCCCCTAATCCTCTTTGTTGCTCTTCTCTGCACTCTTTCTAGAGTCTCCACATCTTTTCTATAATACTTTTTATTTCTAGAATGAGAAATTAAATGTTTTCAAGTAAAAACCCAAGAAATTCCCGTTGCCTTTTGGAGAAAGCGCCTTTGGGACTTCTGCCCTTTAGTTGAGCCCTGAGCTCTGGGTGGCCTTCACCTTCCCTGGCAAGCCCTCCGCTCAACGGATGGGGGTGGGTGGATGGGTGGGGGAGCAGAGAGGGAGGTGGGGAAGAGTGCCTGTTTATTCTCAGTAGCAATGTGGCTTCCATCTATGGTCAACATGTGGCTTCCATCAGTTTAGCTTTTATTTAACACTAGCTGTACCCACCACAAGTTGCTGTGGCCAAGTTTGGTTAAATGAAAAAGTTTCCCCTCATAGACCCTCTCAGCGAACCCTTTCCTTCTCTGCCTCGGTTTCCCCTCCCTCTCCCTCCCTCCCACTTACTCTACCTACCTACATACCTACTGTATTTCTCCCTCTCTATCTACCTACCTACCTACCTACCTACTGTATTTCTCCCTCTCCCTCTTTCCCTCTACCTACCTACCTACCTACCTACCTACCTACCTACTGTATGTCTCCCCCTCTCTCTATCCCTCTACCTACCTACCTGTGTATTTTTCCCTCTCTCTCTATCCACCTCCCTCCTGTATTTCTCCCTCTCTCTATCCCTCTACCTCCCTCCCCTGTATTTCTCCCTCTCTCTCTATCCACCTACCTACTGTATTTCTCCCTCTCCCTCTACCTACCTACCTACTGTATTTCTCCCCCTCTCTATCCCTGTACCTACCTACCTGTGTATTTTCCCTCTCTATCCACCTCCCTCCCTCCTGTATTTCTCCCTCTCTCTATCCACCTACCTACCGTATTTCTCCCTCTATCCCTCTAGCTACCTACCTACTGTATTTCTCCCTCTCCCTCTTTCCCTCTACCTACCTACCTACTTATCTACTGTATTTCTCCCCCCTCTCTATCCCTGTACCTACCTAGTGTATTTTTCCCTCTCTCCCTACCTACGTACCTACCTACCTACCTACCGTATTTCTCCCTCCCTCTCTCTCCTTCTACCTACCTACCTACTGCCACAAAGAAGAGGGAGTTAAACTATTCTCCAAAGCACCTGAGGGCAGAACAAGACGCAATGGGTGGAAACTAATCAAGGAGAGAAGCAACTTAGAACTGAGGAGAAATTTCCTGACAGTTAGAAAAAGTGGGGTGGTGGGGGAGGGTGAACACCCACCGGGGAATCCTCCCAGGTCGGCTGACGGCCCTGGCAGGGAGGGTTCAGGTCCGGGAATTGGGGAGGGGAGGAGGGTCGGTTTAGCAGAGGGCAATTCTATCGAGACTGTATATGGGAGGGGTAGGTATGACGTGAGCAGAAGACCATAGTACCGGAGGTACCGGGCCGTCCGCTGACGGATAGGTGGGGCCTTGGAGGGCTGAAAATCGCCGTTCCGGACAGATGGGGCCTCGGAGGGCCGAAAATCGCCGTTCCGTGGCCGGGCCGGGAGGTGAGGAGTTTGGGCCGAAAGTGCCGCTCTGAGGCCGGGCTGGGCCAGGAGGCCGAGGAATCGGGCCTGGCGACCAGGCCTGGAGACCAGGCGGCCAGATGGCCGAAGAACGTTTGGACCGGGCGACCGGGAGGCCGAGTAACAACTGGTCCGAAGCCTGGCCTGTCGGAGAACCAGGTGGACTGGGCCACGTTTGGAGTTGGAGTGGAAGACCAGGCCTAGTCCTCAGACTTTCCCCACATAGATGAACTATCCCTATCACCCACGATTTTGTGAACGATTTCAGAGCCGAACTATATATATTTCCCTAGCATGATGTGAATTTTAATGAATTTTAATGTATTTAACATCCATTTTAACATCTTCCTATTATCTATTTATAACATCTGTTTTCACAGCTTTTAACATCATCGTAGCCAATTGTAGCCCTAGATTAACTGCATGACCCATTTTACATGCTTATTGAGTACTCAACAGCAGACCTTTTATTGCTGCGAGAGTCCCCCCTCTCGCAGGTTTGGCCCTCCGCTTTAACGAGGGCCCACCTTGATGAGGGATTAGTCAATCCAGAGAGGTGGGCGAAACGCGGTCTTGGGGGTTTTTTAGTTAGAGCTTTTATTCGTTTAAAGGGGTTCCAGGGAGGAGGGAGGGGGAGGGTCTTTTCAATCAGAACGGGGCCAAGATTTAGGGCCGGCGGACGGAAGCGGAAGTAGGATTAAGGATGGGTCCACTAAAAAGGGGGGACTGGGGGTCGTTCCTACAGAGGGCGTTCCCATTCGTTCGGTTTGGGGGAGGGGCAGGGGTGGCAGAGACAGGATGTCCATCATGGGTCGGGAGAACGTGGCCGTTGGTTACGAGAGGTCACTTGCCCCAGCCCCCTGTGCTCCGTTCGCGGGCTAGGCGGTCAAGGATCACAGCACCGGGGGCCCCGGCTGATGTTTTGTAATGCCAGGTCCGTGGTGAACAAAGCCCCCCTTATTCATGACCTTGTGTCAGAGGGGGACCCGGACCTGGTGGGAATCACGGAGACCTGGTTGGGCTCCGAGGGGGGTGCGCCCCTCGTGGAAATGTGCCCACCGGGCTACCGTGCATTTCATCAGCCCCGGGCCCTGGGTAGGGGTGGGGGGGTGGCGGTTAAGGAAGATCTTGTGCCGAGGGAGACCATTGTCCCTCAGACGACTGGTGTTGAGTCCCTCTACGTGAAGTGGGGCCTAGGGAGGCAGTTGGGCTTGCTGCTTGTATACCTGGCTCCCCGCTATGTAACAGCAGCCCTGCCCGAGTTGCTCGAGGTGATCGCCGAGATGGCGGTGGAGATCCCCAGACTTATGGTCACGGGGGACTTTAACTTGCCATCGGCGGGCGAAACATCTGAAGCGGCTCAGGAGTTCATGGCTTCCATGACGGCTATGGACCTGACCCAATTAGTTCAGGGCCCCACTCACGAGGGAGGACACACACTGGATCTGATTTTTGTCTCTGGGCAGTGGAGAAGTGATCTTGAAACAGGGGATTTAGCCATCTTACCCTTGTCATGGACAGATCACTCTCTCCTTCGGATTGACTTCCCAACCGTCACACCCCACCGCGGGGAGGCGGAGCCGGATACACCCAGGTGGTTCCGCCCCAGGCTCCTGATGGACCCAGAAAGGTTCCAGAGGGAGCTTGGGCCAATACCTGTGTCCTTGCCCCGCGACTCGACTGAGGACCTAGTGGCCGCATGGTATAGTGCGGCCAGGGGGGCCTTCGACCGAGTTGCACCCTTGCGGCCTCTCATGCGGTGCGGTGGAATATAAAAGGTGCCTCTTATATTCCAAAAAATACAGTATATGAATTGACATATTTAATAACTATTTGGTTTTATAAAGGCAAAATATTATTGGAGTTTGAATAAGTGATATATGTATTGTATTTTTTATGGAGAAGAGATGATACTGTTGATAATTGAAAGAAATGATGTATAACATGAATTGATGGAAAACTTTTTTATTTTTTAAGAACAGAAAAAGATAGGTGATCTTTATAAATATTTATTGTTACTAAATAGATAATTAAAGATTTAAGAAAACAAGGTTTGTTGAAATGAAGGAATACTAATTGTAATTGAACACATAAATGCTCAATGATAGTGATGTTTCTTGCTATGTTTGGTGGACAATTAGTAATTGTCCTGAGTCCCGGAAGGGAGAAGGGCGGTATAGAAATTTAATAAATTAAATTAATTATATATGCAATTGTAAAGATTGATGCACAAAAACTTGTAACCAAATGACATACTATACGAAATTGAGAATGGTTTTATGCTTTGTTTGTCTTTATGTGTGTGTGTGTGTGTATATATATTTTATTTTTTTTTAATTTTTATTTTATTAAATTTATACCCCGCCCTTTTCCTTGTTAGGACCCAGGGCGGCGCACAGGGATGTTAAAATACATACAAAATATATAAAATATATGAAATTTAAAATACTTATTCTAATAAATAAACCCTGCGCTAAAAACCGAATTAAAATCCCAAGTTTAAGAACTATCTAATAGTCAGTATGGAGGTTACGCTAGGCCGGCTAGATGAAATAGGTGTGTCTTCAGACACTTGCGGAAGAGGCGGAGGTCGGAGATGGTGCGGAGTTCAGGGGGTAAGTCGTTCCAGAGGGCTGGGCCCGCCACAGAGAAGGCTCTCCCCCTGGGTGTCGCCAGTCGGCATTGTCCAGCCGACGGCACCCTGAGGAGGCCCTCTCTGTGGGAGCGTATCGGTCTGAGGGATGTATGGGGCAGGAGGCGGTCTCGCATATAACTAGGCCCCGAGCCATGGAGCGCTTTAAAGATGGTCGTTAAAACCTTGAAGCGCACCCGAAAGACCACAGGAAGCCAGTGCAGCTCGCGCAGGATAGGTGTTATGTGGGAGTGTCTAGGCGCTCCCGTAATCACCCGCGCGGCTGCGTTCTGGACTAGCTGCAGCTTTCGGGTGCACCTCAAGGGAAGCCCCATGTAGAGAGCATTACAGTAGTTGAGTCGAGAGGTGACGAGTGCTTGAGTGACTGTGCGTAAGGCACCCCGGTCCAGTAAGGGGCGCAATTGGCGCATCAGGCGAACCTGATGAAACGCCCCCCTGGCCACGGCTCCCACATGATCTTCCATAGACAGCCGGGAATCCAGGAGGACACCCAAATTGCGCGCCCTCTCCATGGGGGCCGGTGTTTCGCCCCCAATGGCCAGAGTTGGAATAATCTGGCTGAACTGGGGCGCCGGAAGCCACAGCCACTCAGTCTTGGACGGGTTGAGCTTGAGTTTGTTACCACCCATCCAGATCCGTACGGCTTCCAAGCACCGGGACATAAAACCTCGACGGCATCGTTGGGGTGGTCTGGGGTGGATATGTACAACTGAGTATCATCAGCGTACAGATGATATCCCACCCCAAAACCACGGATGATCTCACCCAGCAGCTTCATATATGTGTTGAATAGGAGGGGCGAGAGGACCGACCCCTGAGGAACCCCACATATGAGGGCTCTCGAGGCCGACCTCTGTCCCCCTGTCAACACATATTGCGACCGACCAGAGAGGTAGGACGAGAACCACTGCAAAACGGTGCCTCCCAACCCCAACCCCCCCAGTCGGCGCAATAGGATACCATGGTCGATGGTATCAAAAGCCGCTGAGAGGTCTAATAGGACTAGGATAGAGGAATATCCTCTATCCCGCGCCCTCCAGAGATCATCAACCAACGCGACCAATGCCGTCTCGGTGCTGTGCCCGGGTCGGAAGCCGGACTGGCGCGGGTCTAGATAATCAACTTCCTCCAAGTGTCGCGGAAACTGTTGAGCCACCACACTCTCAACAACCTTCACTAGAAAGTGGAGGTTGGAGACGGGACGATAGTTCTCTAATAATGCTGGATCCAGGGACGGCTTCTTGAGGAGGGGCCTTACTACCGCCTCTTTCAAGACGGCAGGCAAGGACCCCTCACTCAAAGATGCGTTGACAATGCCCTGGAGCCAGCCTCGTGTCGTCTCCCAGGATGCCAGTACAAGCCTGGTAGGTATTACGGAAACCTGGTTGGGCCACGAGGGAGGACATCCCCTCGTAGAAATGTGCCCACCAGGATACCGAGCCTTCCATCAGCCTAGGGCCCTAGGGAGGGGGGTGGGGGTGGCGATTATGGTATATATATATATATATATATATATATATATATATATATATATATATATATATATATATATATATATATATATATATATATATATATATATATATATATATATATATATATATATATATATATATATATATATATAATGTTAGTTTTTATGAGCTGATCAATAAATTTAAATTTGAGAGACCAAGATAGATCTATTATCAGTTGGCCACACCCCACTGGGATTCGAACTGGGGCTGTAATGAATCCAAGGCAGAAGCCTAACACTCCAGCCTAATCGGTTCTACCCTGTTTCATCAGCTAATCCAGGAGTATTTAGTATAGATAATTGTTTCCACAACTTCCTGTAAGGGCCCCATTTAAGGGAGGAGACATGCTGTTTCCTTCTCTGCCTGTCGGCTCATCACCAGAGACCATCTAGACAGAGAACCATTTTTTAGTTACGTTGTGTAATATTTTTTTAGATATGTGTTAGTTTTTATGAGCTGATGACAGGCAGAGAGGGGAACAGCATGTCTCCTCCCTTAAATGGGGCCCTTACAGGAAGTTGTGGAAACAATTATCTATACTAAATACTCCTGGATTAGCTGATGAAACAGGGTAGAACCGATTAGGCTGGAGTGCTAGGCTTCTGCCTTGGATTCATTACAGCCCCGGTTCGAATCCCAGTGGGGTTTGGCCAACTGATGAGAGCTAATAAGCTCGAAATAGATCTATCTTGGTCTCTCAAATTTAAATTTATTGATCAGCTCATAAAAACTAACACATATCTAAAAAAATATTACACAACGTAACTAAAAAATGGTTCTCTGTCTAGATGGTCTCTGGTGATGAGCCGACAGGCAGAGAGGGAAACAGAATGTCTCCTCCCTTAAATGGGGCCCTTACAGGAAGTTGTGGAAACAATTATCTATCTATCTATCTATCTATCTATCTATCTATCTATCTATCTATCTATCTATCTATCTATCTATCTATCTATCTATATATGCTGGTATTGCCATCCTCGGGTGTTTTCCCGTGTATATAGCATGGAATTGTTATTGCAATGTTTCGGCAAGATCTCACTTGCCATCCTCAGGCTTTGGTCTGCGATTACGAAGGCATCGACCTTCCTTAAAACTTGGTGCGGGGGGTTAAGTGCTGACTATTGTTGTGAGTGGGTTGATTGGCTGTGCATTTATTTATTTATTCATATTTTTATACTGCCCTCTCTCCCCAACAGGGGACTCAGGGCGGTGCACAGGGAAAGATAAAAGCGAAAGACAATGAGTACAGTCATAAATAATTAAAAAGAATTAAATCATTGTTAGCCCCGTGCTAAAATATGTAAATAAAATCCCAACTAAAACGCGGTAACGAGGAGTTATGCAAGGCCGGCCATTTGAAAAAGGTAAGTTTTTAATGCCCGACGAAAGAGGCGAAGATCCGTGATTGTGCGGAGGTCGGGGGGCAGGTCATTCCAGAGGGCAGGGCCTGCCACGGAGAAGGCTCTTCCCCTGGGAGTATGCGGTAGGAGGCGGTCCCGCAAATAACCAGGTCCCATGCCATGGAGCGCTTTAAAGATGGTACAAGTACCTTGAAGCGCACCCGGAAAGCCACAGGCAACCAGTGCAGCTTGCGCAGGAGAGGTGTTACGTGGGAGTATCTTGAATCCTTCCAAAATTAAGAGTTGAGCAGGTACCTTTATTAGATCAGCTAAATGCACTAATAATGGTGGCATGAACACTTCAGGTTCTACATCAGCAGATTGTTACAAAAATGAAAGAAATGGTGGACAAGTGAATAGGGGTTTCCCCCCATTTGCTCTGGCAGTGGGAGCAGCCAATTTAATGCCAGCCTGCTTTTTCTTTTGAGATTTCAAGGATGAAGAACAGCTGATATTGTCATGGGTTCTAGGGCTTCCATATCTGGAGGGGTTTTGTAGACTGAATGCACTCATCAGAGTTAGGTGTCAGGTTTTCCAATTTCTAGGCATGAACGTCAGGCTGTTGTACTCACCTCCACTGCTGCTGGATACTTCTACCCCCCACTGCGCCCCAGAGAGTTCCTGGACTGCCCACTGAGAAATCTCGACCACCTGTAGTTGGTGGAGGCTAACCAGGTCAACACCCTGCAATCCAACATCCAGTTGGTTGGCTATTTTTCTGCTGGGCTGGCTAGTCAGGATTGTAATCTGGAAGAAAAGTCAAACCGCAGCAGTTTAGAGGAGGGTTCGCCATACTGATCAATAGCACACTCTCACTCCTCATGCTAACTGCTCCAAGCAGAGCCTGGCATGATGGCTGCCCCCTAGTCCTTGCCATGCCCAGTGGGCAGCTACAAAGGCCTGTCAGATGCACTGGAGAAAGAGATGGGCTGTCCAAGGGAGATTAGCTCAAGCCCCTATATAGTTAGAAATCCCACAAAATCTCCTTGGTCCAAAGTTGCCTTTTATTAAGCTAGCCTACCTCCCAGGGTTGTTTGGGTTTGAGTGGCCTTTAAATAACCCTGATTCAGAGACATTTCAGGTTGTTGAATTTCACCATAGAGGAAATTTTCAGTTATAAGCCCTCCTGGAACAGACGGCTTTGCTTAATCACTCAGTCTTTGGTGGAGTGAATGATTGCAATGCGCTTTGTGTGGGGCTGACTTTGAAGAGCATCCAGAAACTCCAAATGAAGCAGCCTGAGTAATTACAGCCGCTTCTTGATAATAATAATAATAATAATAATAATTTTATTTTTCTATACCGCGTCCTCTCCCCAGGGGGACTCGGAGCGGTGCACAGGGAAAAATTAAAACAACATAAAATATATACATAAATAAATACAGTAAAAACAGATTAAATCTAATTGTCCCTGCACTAAAATCCCCATTTTTAAAATTAACATTCCCTAACCCCTGAGGTAGAGACTAACCTAGGCCGGCCAAGCAGAAAAAGTGTGTTTTTAATTTCTGACGGAAGGAGCGGAGGTCCGTAGTCGTTCTAATGTCGGGGGGAAGGTCGTTCCAGAGGGCTGGGCCCACCACAGAGAAGGCCCTTCCCTTGGGCGTCGCCCGCTGACAAAGTCTAGTGGACGGCACCCGGAGAAGTCCCTCTCTGTGGGAGCGAATCGGCCGGGAGGATGTATGTGGCAGGATCCGATCCCGCAGATAGCTAGGTCCCGAGCCATGGAGCGCTTTAAAGATGAGAACTAACACCTTGAAGCGCACCCGAAAGACGACAGGTAGCCAGTGCAGCTCGCGCAAGAGCGGTGTTACATGGGTATACCTTGCGGTACCCATTATTGCTCGCGCGGCTGCATTCTGGACCAGCTGAAGTCTTCGGGTGCACCTCAAGGGGAGCCCCATGTAGAGAGAGTTACAATAGTCCAGTCGGGATGTCACGAGGGCATGAGTGACCGTGCAAAGGGCATCCCGATCCAATAGGGGGCGCAACTGGCGTACCAGGCGAACCTGGTAAAACGCCCTCCTGGCCACGGCTGTCACTTGATGGGCCCCCCATCGCTGTGGGAGCTGCCCTGGTGACCAGTTGTCTTCTGGATATAATTCAATGCACCTTTAAAGCCCTTATTGGACAAGAATTTGAATGTGGTTGGAGAAGATGACTCAGCGACATATTGACTTAAAACCTGAATTGTTTTTGTTGGGTATCTTACCAGGGAAATATAGTAAAGAAAATGTATATTTGATTATTCATGTAATAACTGTGGCTAGAATTGTATAAGCACAAAATTGGAAAGCTGAAGAAATCCCTAAAGCTAAAAATGTGATTAAGAAAATATTAGACAATTGCGGCTTCCGGTTGCAGTTGCTGCCGGCAGGTTTTTTTCAAGCCTGCCATCCCACCCCCCCGTGGAGGCGTTTTTTATACCATCAAAGCGTCTCTGAACTCCAAGTTCTCAAGGAACTTGCGAGGGAGTTTTTGCTGCCAGGGAGGGGCCCACTTGCGAAGCCCCCAGAGGGTTAGTTTCCTCTGTGGAGCGAGTAAGGAGAGGCCCCACCCTTCATAGGCTGCGATCTTCTCCAGGAGGGTGAGGAGCTCGTGCTAATTAGCACGACAAAGCAAACTGCTTTTACCTTTATATCTACATTCCAAGATACTTCGTACTTCAAAGGAAATTTCTTGGCATCTCATCGCAAACGCAAGTAATTAAACTTGGTGATTTCACCAGAAAACAGTAGATTTCAGACACAGCTTTTAGAATGAAGGAACCAAGATGGCGTTAATTACCAGATGAGACGAAACGAAAGCTAAACTATTAACTGTTAACTGACTTGTGGATCGTAGTCTCTGTGTAACCTCTGGAGTTCGAGGCGAAGGGGGAGCAGAGCTATAAAGTTAAACGCATTGCATGATTTATTGTCTAATTTTGACATTTTGAAGAGAACTCTCTTTGGGAAAGTTTAACAACATGGCAACGGAACAAGCTGGTGCAGTAACTCCTCAGGATTTTAAAGAATTAATGAGCTTTTTGGCTAATGAGAATAAAGAGATTAAGAGAATGGTTCAGGATAAATTTGAACAATCGGATAAAAATATGCAAGCTGTGGCTAAGGGTCTGTCTGAAATTATGATTAAAATTGACAACAAAATTGAAGACCTGGCCCTAGGTGTGGAAGCCAAAGCAAAGGAAACGGACCTGAAATTTGTGGAGATGGAAGGGAACATGCGCAGAATAGATAACGAGATTATTATGATACAATTTCGTTCCATGGAGTATGCTATTAGGCTGAGGGGCCTCAGAGAAAAACCTAAAGAAGATTTAAGAAAAGCTTGTGCCGATGCTTTAGCTAAATTATTAAGAGTTGCTCCTGATGAAATTTCTGATAAGATGGATAAAATCTACAGAGTAAACTCACGTATAGCTTTACAAAGACAATTGCCAAGAGATGTTGTGATATATTTTACTGAGAGAAATTACAGAAATGATATTGTACAGAAGTCTTACTACTCCTCTATTCACATAGACGAACATCGGATTAGTGTCTTCAAGGAGTTGCCTCCGGCAATGTTAAAATTCAGAAGGGATTTTGGATTTTTGGTAGTGGAGTTGAAGAAAAGAGAGATACCGTTTAGGTGGGACGCACCAATGGGTGTTATATTCAGATATGAAGGGGTGAGGTATCGTTTGAACACTATAGACAAGGCAAGAGAATTTTACCATGGAATACTGATGGCAACTGCAGCGCCCCCACGTACATCTACACCTACACCAGCAGACCTGGAAGCTTTGGAGCAGAGGTTATTTGAGAAAGAGACAGAAGAACAGATATTGCAGACGCAAAAAGAGAGAGAAGCCCAGGGTGCTACAGGTGGATCTCAATTGGATTCTTCTCGGCTCCCTCTAAGTTCCTCTTTGGAGGAACCGTCTAAGACATTTATTGAAATGCCATTACTTGAGCCTGTGGAACAACGTGTTACTAGATCTACGACTAGACAATTGCTGGATTCTCAGAAGCAGGGGCAGCCACAAGGACAAGGTACCAAGAGGAACAAAGGCAAAGACAAGAAGGAAACTGAAGCTGTGGGAGGAGCAGAGCCGAAGACTAGTCTGGTGGAGAGAGATCTTCAGCAAATGTTCTCAATGTTTCAGACTAGGCCTAAAGATGTTTAAACTATTATCCTGGAATGTGAATGGATTGAACTCTCCACAAAAAAGGAGAAAAATATTTAATTACTTGAAGCAATTTAATAATGATGTGGTCTGCCTTCAAGAAACTCATATCAGGCTGCAAGATCAGAAGTATTTAATGAGCCCAAGATTGGGAACATTTTATGCAGCCTCCAGTTTAGTAAAGAAAAATGGTGTGGTAATATATATTAACAAAAGATTTTCAGCTAAAATTATAGAGGCGGATGACAGTGGTAGATTTATAGCAATTGAACTTGATACAGATTTTGGTCCTATCTTGCTGGTAGGAATATATGCACCTAACCAACAACAAGAAAGCTTTTACAGGATGCTTCACTTGAAAATTTTGGATTGGAATTTTAAGAGTGTTTTAATTATGGGAGATTGGAATGGTGTGATCTCTCCAAGGATAGATAAGAGAACAATGACTAAAGTCTCCACCCAATTACCACGGGGTTTTTTTGATTTTAAAAATGATTTGGAGTTAAAAGACGTTTGGAGGATACAACACCCAAAAGAGATGGACTTTTCTTTTTACTCGGATAGGCACAAATCTTTTTCAAGGATTGACTTTTTTTTGTTAACACCGGATTTACTTCCTAAAGCTAAGAAAACTAAGATATTCCCCAGGACATTAACTGATCATAGCCCGGTGTGGTTAGAGATCGATCTAGGGAAGAGGTTAAGAAGGTCATGGAGAGTAAATGAAAACTTATTTAGATATGAAAAAAATGTTGAAGAACTTAAAAAACACATGAAGGAATTTTTTAGTTTTAACATGAATAAAGGTACCTCTATTGAAATAGTATGGGATGCGAGTAAAGCTTATATGCGGGGGGTTTTGATACATATGAATTTTAAACATAAACAAAGCAGGCAGAAAAAAAGAATGGAAATGGAAAACGAAATCAAGAAAAAGGAGCAGCTACTTATAGTAAATCCAAAAGATGAGTCACTCCAGATGGCGATAAAGTTGTTGAAAGATCAATTTCAAATGCTTATATCAGAACAAACAGCAACCAACTTACAATTTGCTAAACATAACACCTTTGCTAATGCGAATAAACCTGGTAGGTGGTTGGCCTACACCTTGAGAAAAAATACGAATAATAGAATTATTGACAGAATTGAATATGGAGGGAAAACGGTATATCAACAGGACTCGATTAAAAAATCATTTGTGGATTATTACACCAAGTTATATTTACAGGATAATATACAGAGTAACTCAATAGATGACTTTTTGGAAGGAAAAAGGGTGACCAAAATAAATGTGCTCCAAAAGGCAAATCTGGAATGTTTGATAACTGCAGAGGAGATTGCTTTAGCTATAAATCAACTTAAACTAGCCAAGGCTCCAGGGACTGATGGATTGACCGCAGTCTACTATAAAACTTTACAATTGGAAATGATTGAATATCTTACACAGTTATTTTGTAATATACAGCAAGGGGGTAAAATACCTTCTTCATGGGAAGCGGCTTTTATATCATTGATACCTAAGGACAAAGACGGCCCTAAGAAACCAGAGGATTACAGACCGATATCTCTTCTAAATACGGATTATAAAATATATGCTAAAGTACTTGCCAACAGATTGATGCCAGTTATCCAAGAGGTTATTCACTATGACCAAGCAGGATTTATTGAAGGGAGACATATGAAGGAGAATGTAAGACAAATTATAGATTTAATTGACTATCTTGATAAGAATAAGCAGATCTCTGCAGTGCTGGTCTTTTTGGACGCGGAGAAGGCCTTCGATCGAGTGAACTGGAACTTTCTAACCAAGACTTTGGAAAAGATGGATATGGGACCACGAATGAGACAAGCGATTGGTGCAATTTATCAGCAGCAATATGCACAACTTATTATTAATGGAAGTTTGACTACAACTTTTGAAATACAAAAAGGTACAAGACAAGGGTGCCCATTATCTCCATTGTTATTTATCTTAACCCTGGAAGTCTTGTTGAATACAATTCGGGACTCTAACACTTTAAGTGGTATAATTATTAGGCAAAAAGAATACAGAACTAGGGCATTTGCCGATGATCTGGTTGTTACCCTCTCACATCCTATGAACTCAGTAATTCAGATGAAAAATATCATAGTAGAATTTGGTGTGGTGTCTGGGTTTAAACTGAATCAAGGCAAAACGAAAATGATGGTTAAAAATATGTCAGAGACTCAGAGGAAGTCACTTGAAAGCTTGGCAGGTTTTGAAATAGTTTCTAAAGTTAAATATTTAGGAATACAAATTGCAGAAATAAATACAAAACTTTTTTCAAATAATTATGAAGTGTTGTGGCAACAGATACAGAAGGATCTTCAAGCTTGGAATAAGCTACAACTATCTCTGCTTGGAAGGATTTCAGCAATTAAAATGAATATTCTACCTAGATTCATTTTTTTATTTCAGATGATACCGGTGCTTAAATCAGATAAAATCTTGTCAGATTGGCAAGCAACATTAAATAAATTTGTTTGGAAGGAGAAAAAGCCGAGAGTAAAGATGAAGATTATGCAAGATACTCGTGAAAGAGGTGGCCTTAGACTCCCAAACCTCCGATTGTATTATGAAGCGGCGGCATTGACGTGCGTGGCAGATTGGTTTGGGAAAACAAAATCTGAACTATTGAATATAGAAGGTCATGATCTTGTGTTGGGTTGGCATGCATATCTGTTTTATGAAGAAAAGGTGGATAAAGTATTTAACAATCATGTTCTCCGAAGTGCCCTGATGAGAATTTGGAGGAAGCACCGGCCTAATTGGGATTATAAAATACCGCTTTGGTTGGATCTTGCAGACACCATGTGGATTACAAATACTAAGTCACTCGGGGGGTGTTTATATAAAGATGTGCTTACTTTTGACAGGGGCGAATGGCAGATGAAAACTTTGAAACAATTGTTGGAGGCAGGAATTACTTTAAATTGGTTACACTACACACAGTTACAGAAGAGATGGAAAGAAGATCGCAGGATTGGTTTTATGGAGAAAGAAGTGGAGTTGATCAAGCAGATAAAAGAGACTGGCCCAAAACATGTTAAAAGAATATATAATGTACTGTTAGAAAGGGATTCAGAAAGCGAGTTGGTCAAGGATTGTATGATTAAATGGGCTCAGAATTTTGATGAACCCGTTATGTTGGATACGTGGGAAAAAATATGGGTTCAAAATATTAAATTTACACAGTCACAAAGTTTAAGGGAGAATTTTTATAAAATGTTTTATAGATGGTATTTGGATCCTAAGAAATTATCATGTATGTATCCTAATTTTCAACCTAAATGCTGGAGATGCGGGTGTTTAGATGCTACTTTCTTCCATGTATGGTGGACTTGCAATAAGGTCAAAGCTTTTTGGATAAAAATATGGTGGGTTATGCAAAACGTATTTAAGAAAAGATTAGAATTTACCCCGCAAATGTTTTTATTGGGCATAACTAAGGATTTTCGTAAAGGGGAAACAAAATTGTTTTTGTATATGGTTACAGCAGCTAGGTTGTTGATTGCTCAACATTGGAAGAAAGATTTTGTACCGACAATTGCTCAATGGATTCAAAAAGTGGCGGGGTTTGCGGAAATGGCAAAACTTTCAGCTTTCCTAAAAGACCAGAAGCAGGAGAGCTACACACAGGAATGGGCAAAATGGATTAATTATATACAGAATAAATATCAGACTGGGAAATATCATGTAGCTTTTAGGTAGGAATGTTTGGATTGATAGGTGAATAGATTAAACAATATCTGGGATGTTTGGAATGTTTAAAGTGGTGTACAGCGGAACTCAGGGGGGGTGGGATTGACTGGGAGGTGGGGGTGGGTTAGGGTGGAGGGTGGGGAAATATAAGTGGATAAGCAATATAGAGATGGGTATAATGGGATATGGTCATGTTATGATGCTGAATTAACTTAGAAAGGGTGTCAGGGAGAGATTGATGTAATTTATACTAAATTTATATCATGTTGGTCGGGGGTATAATACTCAATATTTGAATGAGAACTTTATTTTAAGATGGGGGGAGGTGAGGGGTATACTTTTTGTATGTGATTTTATATTATATGTCGGGGGGGTAAAAGGGGGGAAAACTTGTCTGAATAAAACTTTTGCAATAAAAAAAGAAAAGAAAATATTAGACCATGCAGAAGTAACTAGATTAACACTAGCAGTTAAAAGAAAGGAAGAATCTTATTATTATAATACCGTATATGGCGCTTATTTTATCATTGGTTAGAAAATTTATATGGATAAAAAGTATAAAATTAAATAATTTAGGAAGAAAAATGTTATAACAGGAGATATCTTAACTTGTAATGTTAAAATAAGAACAGATGTATATAAAGAATTTGGTGATAAGCTGCGACTATTATGACACACAAAAAACTTGTACTCAGACAAAACACTGATTGATGAATGATGAAATGTTTGTTTTAAAAGGAAAAACCTTTTTTTACAATTGCTATTTTTTTCTAGAAAAATTCTTTGTAGAAATATGCAGAAACATTTCTGAGCATCCATTGGGTGGAACTGTGCAACCAACTCCAAGAACTCCCAGCAAACTTTTATCCAAAATATATACTGGTTGCTTCTGCCCAAAGCCTTATACAGACGTACCCAACAGGTCACTGTTACCACCAAACAATGACAGGGTCTGCTTATGACACCCACACGGGGGATCCTGGCAACGGCAGGATTCTGTGGATGACGCTTGGGCTACTTCTGCCTTGTTTCTGCTTTGGGCCCCTCTTCAGATGTGCTGGACCTCTGCCCTTCCGGCCCTGCCCACTTCTTACCTCCACAGAAGAGCCGCTTAGGGAAGCTCCGGCCATGCCTTGACCCGTGTACTGTTTGAACTGCTGCAATCCATCCAGCACCGCTTGAATCACAGCCTCTTCTTTGGGCTGGAACGCCCCTTCTTTCGGCAAGGCACCAAGCTCTGCAAAGCAGCTCTGGAGCCGAGCAAAGCCTCCTTTAAGAGCCTGTGAGGAAAATGGGAAAGAAGCACAGCTGACTCTCCTACTTCCAGATCCCTGGCAAAGAGGGCATCGCCACCACTACCTGCATGACCGACAGCACCTTGGCTGGATCTGAGAAATGTTGCCCAAAGGTTACCTCCTGATACGGTTTACTTGAAACGACTCTTGGAATCAGCATAAAAGGTAGCAGAAAGAAGTTACCCATGTTTGGGGCTAAATATGCTTGTCTGAAAACTATGTTTTATATTAGAAAAAGTTAAAAGGGGCTAGATGTCATAACGCACCAGGAAGAATGTGACACAATGGGGAGTAAAAACCATCGCAACATTCCACTAGTGGAACATTGGGTTTTTCCCCTTATTAAAGAGGAAGGGACAAAATAAGAAAGGTGGCACTTAAGCATTTACATATCAGGAATGAACTTGTCACCTTCTTTGTCCAAAGGAGGATGTGAGTAAAAAGGGGAATGCTACAGATGCAATAACTCTGATTTTAGCAAAGCTGAATCCCAGCCCTTGGCATGAGGTTTCTGCTGAGATCCAGGCAGCTCTTACTCTGCCGTTGTTGGGAGCAGCCCTGGTGACTCTTCTCAGCGCCTTTGGCGAATGAGAGTGAGTGCAAGACCACTTGCTTCATTCCATCCAGTCTGGCTGGCTTGCACTCTTATCATCTTTCCTTGGCTTTATTGTAACTTATTTGTCTTACTGTTGTGAGTCATCCAGAGCTGTTGGGAATTGGGAGGTACACATAAAAACTCCAACACATCTGGAGCATCATTTGAATACTACTGGATATAGACGAAATCACTATCAGGGAATTGCAAAAGGCAGTTTTACTTGGAACAGTTTATGTTAAAAGAGACAATAAAAAGGTAAGAAAGAAATAAAAAGGCAACTCTCAAATAAGAAGGGATTAACACCAGACAAATAATCAAGGAGAAAATAAACCCCCTTATCAAGAAACTACCAAGAAGGAAGCCACATACCCATCAACACTGGCAGTGCAAGGTACTGTATATAAACAGGGAGCAAACTGCACACTGTTTGCACTGATAGTGTTAGTTGGGTAATGAAATGTCTTGTTAACAAACAAGTTCAGAAAACTTAACCTACAAATGAAGACTGGAGCAGGCAAATAATGGCCTCACACCCAAACATGGCAAGATGGGCTTAGGATATGAGCTTTACTACAACAAAAGGTTGTTTTGTTGCAAGACCGGAGTATCTTAAGCCTTTGGGCCGCCAACCACCATGAATAAACACTAAACTATATAAATTTAACCCGTAAAATCTCCCAACCAAGAGAAACCAGATTCCCAAAGGACCAAAGGTTGTACGAGAGCAGAATAGCTAGCACTAATGAAAAAGTAGAACAGGGACCTTCAAATACTTTACTCTGCTGTAGATGGGCTTATGTGTGTAACGGAGCACTCACCACGAAGGGCAGCAGGCATTCCTGCTGATTCTGGACCACGTAGAGGCTGAATGAAGGAATGCGGGGTGAGCCTGTCAAACTGCAGGCTAAGCAGAAGACATTTTCCAAGGCTTCACAGAGTTTGTGGCAGGTCTTGTCCCAATGGGGAGGATGGATGTCTATCACCAGGATCCGTGGAGATTGCCTGGAACGAGCAGTGGTGGTGGTGGCAGGACATTTCTCCACAACACCAGGTCTCTGCCTTCTGAGACTCATGGTTTTCTGAACGCGGTTGAGATTGTGGCTGCCTGGAAAGTAGAAGTCAAGGGCTGACTCTTCTCACAGTGCATTGTCACGCGTGAAGATAAGCTACAGAGGATGCCAGAGAGAGAGAAATGTTGGAGGGGTGGGGAAACCAGCAGCTCCATACCTGATGCAGGGCAGCACCCCGCCCTGTCGTGAGGGTGGAAACTGTGCGGTCTGAATGTGGGCCTTATGTGCAGCGATTCCCACCTTCAGGTTGGTTCTATTCAGACTACCCAAATCTGTTTATTTGGCCACTTCCAGGATTCTTGGCCTGAATAGTTGAGGGGAATTCTGGTTGGGAATTTTGGGTGCTAGTCTCAACATATCTGGGGGTTCTTCCATACAAACCTACAATTCCAAAACAATCTATATAAATAAAAATATAACTATGAGTTTGTTCAAAACCGCTAATCTCCGAAAGTACTGCACCGATCGCTTCCAAATTTTCACACAATGTTCCTTTCAAATACAGCACCAATGATATATATAGATTGTGGTAGATGTCACACCTGTGCCAGGTACATGCAACGGAAATGTAAAAAATTGTAAAAAAGGTAGGTAGATGGATACAGAGAGAGCAGTGGGCTACAGGTATTATATCATCCTTTATACTCTTGTCCATAAGATTCAAGGAGAAATACAGTAGGTAGGTAGACAGGCAGCTATAGGGATAGAGAGAGGGAGGGAGAAATGCGGTAGGTAGGTAGGTAGGTGGATAGAGAGGGAGAAATACAGTAGGTAGGTAGGTAGGTAGAGGGATGCACAAACTAGGTTTACACATTACATTGTCATGGTTTGATCCCAATTTGTTGAATTACCTGGGTTCAAACATAATAATATTAAGCCAACCCCAAATCAGAGTGATTTGTGAACTCAAATACATGAGAAGTTAATTCCAAATTCCAAACTTCCAAATACAAATTTGGATTGTATTTTTTTTCAAGACCAGGGCAGCCCAAGGAGGATTGTCTAGGGAGCCTTTGAGAGGAGATCTTGCGCTGAGCTGTGGCGGCCTCGATAACTCTGAACTTGGTGCGTATGACTCTAACATATAAAAAAAACAGCCAAGCCCTGATGGTGTGACCCTTCTAGGCTAACCCTGATGATGTGACCTAGATTGGCAGCGAGATGTCTGCCAGAAAACCACCAAGCGCAAAGAGCACCAAGGACCCCCCACACACACACCCATCAGGCACTCCTCATCCCCTCAGTCAGAGCCACTCCTAGGTGGGCTGTGAGGAGGAGGAGGAGGAGATGCTTTTTCAGGCTTCTTCCTCCTCGGTGGGGCGCAGAGGAGGGCAGCCCCCCCCCGTCCCTCTGCCCTCCAGCTCAGTCTGCCCCGAGGGAAAAGGCTGGGGGGAAGGCCCGGCTCTCGGCCTACTTTCGGCCGGACGAGGGGCGGTCGAGAAGCGGGCCTCTTTTCTTTCAGTCGCCGCTGCTTTCTCGGGATCGGCCCAAAAACACTAAGACTGGACCTGAAGCTAAAGCGGCCTCCGGAGAAAGGCCCTGCCCTCCCCTCCCCTCCGCTGCCCTCTATGGGAGCCGCACCAGGGATGGCGGGCGGCCCTTCTTCCCACCCCCGGGGAGGGCGGCTGGCCAAGCGAGGCCGGAGGCCCCTCCTCCTCCTCCTCCTCCGGGGCTGGGCGGAGGGACGGGCTTCCCGCGGGCGGCAGGGGAGTGGCGGGCGAGGAAGGCCCGGCTCGCCTCAAGGATGGACGCCGCTTCAGCGGCCGAGGGACCCCGCTGCGCCCCCCCCCGGCAATCGCCTCCCCCCTCCCCCGCCGAGACTCCTCCCCTTGGGGGCGGGGGCGGGGTGCCCAGGCTACGGCTGGGAGAGGCTCGGACGGGACGCCCCTCTCCCCCCCCCCCCCCAGGGAAGCCCTATGAGCTGGCCAGAGGGGCTTCTGCAGGACGGAGGGAGGGAGGCACCTGGGCGGGAAAGGGCAGCGATTCTTCCCCCAAGGAATAAGGCGGGGAGGGGAGGGGGGCCCTCGGAATCCCAAGGAGCTTTGGGGGCTTTGGGGGGTGGGAGGAGGTCATGAACGTTGCTTAGAAAGGCGAGCCAAGTGCAAGAGGGGCCCCAAGAGACACAGGCCAGAGAAGCCCCCATGCAGGCCTGGAAGGGAAGATGGGCCAAGGCCTCCTGGAGGTTCAGGCCCCTGTGGGGATGGAGGTGGTGGTTCAGAGCCCTTCCAGAGGATGGGGGCACAAGGCAGCCCTGAGCTCCAGCCCATGGGGGCTCCGCAGGAGGAGCCAGCTGGGACCTCCTGCCTTGGGGGGGGGCGGGGGCGGGTGGATCCTCCTCTACCTGGGGCTAGCCAAAGGGGGCAATGCAGCCTTCTTCCCTGGGAGGGGTGGGGCTTAAATTCTATCCTTCAACTTTGGTTCCTCACTGACTGCTTCGTCAACAGCATTGCAGTGTGGGAAATAACTGGAGGGGGGGGGGACTAGACTTCCCCTCCCCTTCCCGAGGCTCTTCCTCTGAAGTCGGGCTCACCCACACTGACCAACTTCCCACTTCCTAGGAAGGCCTGGGGGAGAGGAGAGTTGCAGGGCTGCCCTGTGGGTGCTCAGAGATGGGGGGCATCGGGGCAGGCTGTGGGGCTGCCCTGGAGAGGGGCTCTCCCCGGAATGTGCGGGTGACTCTGGAGCCGGAAGGCAGTGGAAGAGTGTGTTTGCTTACAACTTGAATATCCTTGACTTACAACCATGCACCGAGTGAAGTTACAGTGGCACTGAAAAAATTGACTTATGACCGATTTTCATACTTGCCACCATTAAAAGCATCCTCATGGATATATGATCAAAATTTGGGCACTTAGCAACTGGCACATACTTGTGACAGTTGCACTGTCCTGAGGCCATGCGACCACCATTTGTAACCAATCTGAACCTTGACGGACGGCTGGCTTCCAACAAGCAAAGTCAATAGGGAAAGCCAGATTTGCTTAATGGCCACGATTCACTTTAAGCCAGATGATTAACGACCACACGCAAAAAGGTCACACAATGCGATAAAACTCACTCAACAGTTGCTTTGCTTAGCGATAGAAAGTTTGGGTTCAATTGTGGTCATAAATTGAGGACTACCTGTATGCCTTGTGCTTTGTTTTGTGTAAGACCAAATTTTCTTATTATGCCAGAAGCTTTTTTGCGATCAATTTTAGGATTTTAATAAGCTACAATTAGATCTCATTTTTTTAATGTGCATCCAATTGATAAGGTGTTGCCATGTTGTTTTTGTCCTTTTGCCTCTGGGCATTGTTCCCACCGCAACCCAGTCACATCGGAAGCCCTGAAGCTGCTGCCGCCGCTCAGCTTTTCCCCAGGAGGTCCTTGGAGGCCTTCTGACCTGGGAGGGATTATATTGATAATTTCCTGGTTGTTCATATCCACCTGATTTTCTTGGCTGAAAACTGAACCCATGTCCTTTTCTGGTGGATCATGTTTAATCTCTACTGTACACTTGTCTATCCTTCTGGATCATGAAGACTTTAGATCGCCTTGTTTCTTCCCTCTGCTCTGTGTATTGACCTATTTTTCCTTGTGGTTTGAAGACAGCTACTGTTGTTAATCAAAGCAACTAAAAGAGTGGGTTGTTGCCTTAAATTGGCTTCCCCTGAAATTGCTGCATTTTGCAAAATGCTAGCTGGCCGAGTGCTGCTTTTGGCACATTCCTTCCATCACATCTGCACTGAGTTTACAACCACAACCATTTCTATGGAATCCCCCTTGGGCCGCCCTTGGGAGGGTGTGAGCCTCCTTGGCTCGCTCAGGATGGATGTGGGAATTCCAAGCACAATCAGAAAAACACAGAAATGAGGGAAGCAGGAAAAAAGACAAGCCTTGCCGCCATGTCACTCTGAGGAAGAGGCTGGGTCGCATGGCTAGCCAGCTGTACTCTTTGCCTTCTTCCCCAACAACCAGGCCTCCCGCTCTCTCATCTGCCTCTATGGGGTTCATGGCCCAACCAGTTTGTGGTGGATAAAGCAAGCGTCTGGCACTTCTTGCCTGCGGAGTTCTTGTCCAGTCAGTCCCATCCCGTCCACCCTCTGTCACTTATCCCAAAGGTGCTTTTTTTTTTGTTTCAAGAGGCAACTGGACTTTCTGGTTTTTCTAGAAGACATTCCACTTCTCATCCCAGAAGCTTCTTCAGCTCTGCCTGGATGGTGGGGAATGGAAGGATTAATACTCCTTGCAGACAGCTGGACATTTGCATTCTTTTAGAGAGTTGTTGAGGCCACTTGGAGGTTTATCTGTGTCCACAGTCAGAACAGATGAGGCTTTTTGGAGGAGGAGCAAAACACCCAAGTCTAGTTGAGGCAACTAGCATCTTGAAAGATAAAAAAGCACCTTTGGTGCAACCTGTGACCTGGGTAAGGGAGGCCTGTGGCCTTCGCCTTCACCCTGTTCCTCTTGGCCTCGACCACTCTGGACCCTGCCTGGCAAGGCTTCCGCTCTGCATTGGGAGCTGATGTATTTATCACATTTCCTTACATACTGCCTCGTCCTAAAATTTGGGGGATTTCCTATAAAAGCCTAGGAAAGCTGCGCTTACCACTTAAGGTCTCCTACCCAGCAAGACTCCAAAGGGATCACGAAAACCAGGCAACCGGACGCTCCGCGCGCATCAAGCGCTCTCTGCTGGGCGACCCCCCCCCCCACCGGCACTTTCAGTCTTCTCCCAGCAGGCCTCGGACGGTCGACGCCAGCGGAGCATCCCGGGCCAGGTGGGTGGGCAGCCGGAACGCTCCGAGGCCCGGTGCGAAGCAGGCCGGAGCTCTGCGGGCCGCAGAAGGAGCATCCCGGCAGGGAGCGCTCCGCGTGCGGCTGATCCCACGGCGCCAACGGAGCGGCCGTTACCGGGGCGACCGCTGGACGCCCGGCCGGGAGCATGGCGGCGGCGGTGGCGCGCAGGGTGCCGCTGGGCAGGGAGGCGCACGGCATCTACAGCTTGTCCTTCGGCGCCAACAGCGCGCAGCTGGCCGCCGGTTTCGGCGACGGCGCCGTGCAGGTAGCGGGGCCGGGCGGCGGGCGCCCCGAGCGAGGGCCGCCGCCGCCCGAACTGACGCCGCTCTCCCCGCAGCTGGTGGACGCCGGGACGGGCGCGCCGGGACCCTGCCTGCGGCCGGGACGGCGTCCGCGGCAGGCCGTCACCGCGCTCGGGTTCCACCGCGCCAAGCCCGGACTGCTGCTGGCCGCCGGCGCCGACGGGGTCGTCGTCCTCTACGACCTGCGAGCAGGGAGTGCCGCGGCCTCTCTGACCGGTAGGTCCGCGACTGGCGGGCGGGCTGGATGGGCTCGCGGAGCCTTGCGGCAGGGCTGCTGACCCCCCCCTCACCCCCTCCCGGCTGTGCAGAGGAGGAGAATGAGATCCACGCGCTGGACTTCTGCCGCGACGGCAGCGCCTTCGCCACGGCCGGCAAAGACCGGCACATCCGCCTCTACGACAGCCACACCCACCAGGTGAGCCCCGCCTCCCCGCCCCTCCTCCGCCCCCCCCCCCGCGTCCTCGCCGCCTCCCGCCGTCTTCCTCCGCTTCTCCTTCGCAGCTCGTCCACGTGGTGCGCGCGCCCGACTTCATGGCCGGGGATGAGTTCACGCCCTTCAGCGGCCACTCTCGGCGGATCTTCGCGCTGCGCTTCCACCCCAGCGAATTGCACCTCTTCCTGACCGGCGGCTGGGACAACTCCGTGAAGGCAAGTGCTGCCCCCGCAAAGGCGGCTTCCCCCGCCCCGCGCTGCCCCTCTTCCCTCGGCGCCTGGGTCAGCGATGGGCTCTCTGTCCCCTCTGCTAGGTCTGGGACAAGCGCGTGCCCAAAGGGGCGCAGAGCGTGATCAACGGGCCCCACATCTGCGGTCCTGGCATCGATATCAAGGTGAGTCCCGTGGGAAGCGGGAGTGGGGAGGATTTCCACCTTCCCAACAGAAAAGGACGTGCTTGCCACAGGCCCAACGGAGTGGGTGGGAGTCCTCTGGCCCGGCTGCTGAGCTGGAGCCTCCAAGCCAGATTCCCTGGGCTGAGCAGATGGCAAGGGGAGGGGCGCCTTGGGTCAGGCAGAGAGTGGGCCTCCTGGGTGCTGACAGCAGCATCCCCTGAGCTGCGGCCAAAGGGAGACACGGCACCAAGCGCCAACTGATCTCTGCAGCCCACGGGGAGAGACCCAACAGGGTAGCAGTTGAGAGCCTCCCCCCCCCCTCCCCCGTGTTTCTCGGGCTTCCAGGTGAAGCATCAGATGCAAGGGACTTCAAAGCTTCCCTTGTAGCCTCCGCGTCTTTGGGCTTAACGCTCCAGCAATTTCTTGGGAACTCCAGATGGAAGGAAATCTTGTGCCAAAGAGAGAGGACAGTGAAGTCACCCATCTGCCTTCCCCTCCCAACTAGGGAGAACATATCCTGACTGCCTCCTGGGTGCCTCACAATGCCCTGCAACTTTGGGACCTCCGGATGTCCCGGCTGTGGCAAAACGTGCCCTTTCCTGGCAACCCCACCCAGGGAGAATTCCTCTACTCAGCCCAGTTCTGCACTGAGGACGTGGTGGTGGCTGGGGGCAGCGGTACCAGCGGAGCCGGGATTATCCACACCGGAACAGGGCAGGTAAGGGCTGGGGGGGGGGGGGAGAAAGAGTCTCGGGAGCAGCTGGCACAGGGGCGGCTGCCGATCACAGCCAGGATCTTCCACCGCAGCCCTTCTTGGTTTTTCTTGCGGCTCACAGGTGATCGGGGAAGTCCTGCTGTCCAACAAGCCAGTGCATGCCGTGGCTTCAGCTTCCGAGGGGCAGCCCGTGGCCGTTGCTGGCGCAGGGGGAAACCTCTACCTTGCAGAGCTGCACTGAGGCACTCTGGCTGGGAGCCAGGCCGGCAGGAGACAGTCCTTTATAGCGGGGGCATCGGTTGCGCGACTGGCAGCTTCGCGGTTGTTCTGGCCTCTCACCCTGCTGCCCCACCTTATGCCCATTTGGCACCCCCTTCTCCCCCCCCCTCCTGCATATTGTTCTGACCTGCCCTTTGCAGTGTCAGAGGTGCTCCTGTATCTTCCCCAGGGACGGGACTCCATTTGGGCCTGAGATGTGTGGCACGTGGGAAATGCCACCTGCCAAGGGTGTGTGCAATAAAGCTTCCTAATGTGTCTGAGAAACGGGTGCTGTGTTGCCCACGACCAGGATGCCTGTAGGAAAGGGGGGGGGGGAGGAGGAGGTGGGCTGGGTGCTTCAGCTTTGCTGTTGTGTGAAGGTCCCATCCAGCCGTGCAGAGCCAGAGAGCCTCGGCGGGATCTGGGCGAGGGAGAGGAAGAAGTATCGGTGCAGCGTGGAATATCAAGTGGAGAAATGGCTCCACAGCAGGAGCAGAATCGTTGGAGCTGATCCCAAACCGGCTGGGGCTCAGCTAGTCCTTCACGTCCGTCTCCCTGCTTTCCTGATCTGCAACCGAACTCAGTGGGGGCTGGAGGGGGTCTCTCTGTCTTCAAAAGAAGACGGTGGCGAATAAGAGCGCCTGGCTGTCTTCGTGTCCTGAGTGCAGATGCTGCTCTGCACCCATTGGACAGCACGTCTCTCCCAGCAGGCGTCAGGTGTTCTGTAGAACCGACTGGCCTACCTGGCACCAGGGCTTTCCCTGCCTTTGCGGTCCGTTCGGGGTGGGGCAAAAAGGAGAGGGTCTCCCTCAAGGGCCCCCCTGCTCAGGGTGGAAATCCATGACGATGCATCCACACGGGCCAGGACCCTGGCACGGGGCTCACCCACGGCCGTCTTGCTCTGGCCAACTCACCACGGCCAACTCGCCGCAGGACAAGAGTTACACTAATATCAGAGAGCTAGTGGAATAGACTAGAATAGAGAAAGGTTGCAAAAAGGAGGGACAGAATGAAATATGAATGGTGAAAATTGAAATGTTTTATTTAGTTATTTTAAATAATTAAATAGAATCGTTAAAGTGTCCCGCAGCGTGCTGCCCCATGATGAGTTGGCCGTGGTAGGTTGTCCCATTCCATTTTGACACGGGAGGCGATTGAGCCACTGAGAATACCAGCCCCCACCCGCTCATGTCGGAGGCACCACTGAAGGTGCTCCTGGGTGGAAAGGAGCAGCAGGTGGCACCGGTGCTGCCTAGGAGACGCCCGTGGGGCCTCCCTTTCTTGGAGCGAATGAGGTCACTGGTGTGGCATGGCTCTGGTGGGAAACGTCCACTGGCCTGGCTTTTCCTCTGAATCCACTGGGAGGATCTGGGGTCCAGCCATCTAGCTCAGATTCCCAAATGCAGTTGAAAAGCAGGTCATTCCCTTAGTGGCAATGACCTAATTTTGGAGAAAACTTGGGAAAGAGGTTTTCGAGCATTTGCTTCTACCCCAGTTTATGTACTTTAACTTTTAACTTTAACTTTATTCGCATTTATATACCGCCCTATCTCCCTTGCGGGACTCAGGGCGGTGCACAGGCAATAATAAAATGCTATAAACAATAAATACAATAAAATATCTTAAAAATAAATTAAACTAAGAGACCTGCGCTAAAATTTCAATAAAAACCCCTACTAAAACCAAAATTAAAAACTACGTAAAAACTATGCCAGGCCGGCCGCATAGAATAGGTGTGTTTTCAATGCCCGGCGGAAGAGGCGCAGGTCCATGGTTGTACACAGGTCAGGGGGTAGGTGATTCCAGAGGGTGGGGGCTGCCACAGAGAAGGCTCTCCCCCTGGGAGTCGCCAGCCGGCATTGTCCGGCAGACGGCACACTAAGGAGGCGTTCCCTGTGGGAGCGGACAGGATGTGGTAGGAGGCGGTCCCGCAAATAACCAGGTCCCATGCCATGGAGTGCTTTAAAGGTGGTTACCCGGAAAGCCACAGGCAGCCAGTGCAGCTCGCGCAGGAGAGGTGTTACATGGGAGCATCTCGAGGCCCCCAAATCCCCCATGCGGCCGCATTCTGAACTAGCTGGAGCCTCCGGATGCACCTCAAGGGAAGCCCCATGTAGAGCGCGTTACAATAGTCCAGGTGGGGGATGCCGAGGGCTTGAGTGACCGTGCGCAAAGCGTCACGATCTAGAAAGGGGCGCAACTGGCGTATCAGATAAACTTGATAAAAAGCCCCTCTGGCCACGGCTGTCATATGGTCATCCAAAGACAACCGAGAGTCCAGGAGGTCGCCCAAGTTGCAGGCCCTCTCCGCGGGAGCCAGTGACTCACCCCCGATAGCCAGAGATGGAACCAGCTGGCTATATCATGACGCTGGGAACCACAGCCACTCGGTCTTGGATGGGTTGAATCGAAGCCTGTTCCTCCCCATCTAGACTCGCACGGCTTCCAGGCACCGGGACATCACTTCGATGGTATCGTTGGGGTGGTCTGGGGTAGAGATGTACAGCTGGGTGTCATCAGCGTACAGATGGAACTCTACCCCAAAACCACGGATGATCTCACCCAGCAGCTTCATATAGATGTTGAACAGGAGGGGTGAGAGGACCGACCCCTCAGGCACCCCACACGTGAGGGGCCTCGACGTCGACCTCTGTCCTCCTGCCAACACAAATTGCGACCGGTCGGAGAGGTAGGAGGAGAACCACCATAAAACGGTGCCTCCCAACCCCTCCAGCCGGTGCAACATGATACGATGGTCGATGGTATCGAAAGCCGCTGAGAGATCTAATAGAACCAGGATAGAGGAATAACCTCTACCCCGAGCCCTCCAGAGATCATCTACCAATGCGACCAATGCCGTCTCTGTGCTGTACCCAGGCCAGAAACCGGATTGGCGCGAATCCAGATAAACAGTTTCCTCCAGGTGCTGGGGGAACTGTCGCGCCACCACACTCTCAACAACCTTCACATGCGAAGGTTGGAGACCGGACTGTAGTTGGCCAACACAGCTGGGTCCAGGGAGGGCTTCTTGAGGAGGGGTCTCACCATCGCCTCTTTCAAGACGGTCGGTAAGAACCCCTCACTCATTGAAGCGTTGACAATTCCCTGGAGCCAGCCTCGTGTAACCTCCCGGGAGGCCAGTACTAGCCAGGAGGGACACAGGTCCAATAAACATGTGGTGGCATTCAGTCGCCCCAGTATCCTGTCCATGTCATCAGGAGTCACAGGATCGAACTCTTCCCAAACAACGGTCTCAAGACCTGCCCCTGTCAGCCCGCCCGGACTAAACCAATCGGAGGCTAGCTCGTCCTGGATCTGAACGATTTTATCATGCAGATAAGATCCAAATTCCTCTGCACGACCCTGCAAAGGAGCTTCCCGCGGCCTCTGGTGAAGGAGGGAGCGGGTCACTCTAAACAGGGCGGCAGGGCGGTTATCTGCAGATGTGATAAGAGCGGAGAGATAATTCCATTTCGCCGCTCTTCTCGCCACAAGGTAGGTCCACAAATGTGACCTTACCCGTGTCCGGTCAGATTCGGAGCGTCCAAACGTTCTCTAGGCATCTCTTTTGGCGCTTCATCGCCCTCAGCTCCTCAGAGAACCAAGGGGCCAAGGTGGTCCGCACCGAGTGAGAGGCCGCAAGGGCACAACCCGATCCAGAGCCCCCCTGGCCGCACTGTTCCAGGCGGCCACTAGGTTCTCAGTCGAGTCGCGGGTCAGGGTCTCGGGTATTGGCCCAAACGCGTCTGGAACCTCTCAGGGTCCATCAGGCGCCTGGGGTGGAACCATCTCGACACTTCTGGTTCCGCCTCCCCGCGGTGGGGTGCAGCGGTTGGAAAGTCAAGCCGGAGGAGAGAGTGATCTGACCATGACAGGGGTTCAATGACTAATTCCCCTAACCCCAGATCACTCATCCACTGGCCGGAGACAAAAACTAAGTCCAGCGTGTGTTTCCCAGTGTGAGTGGGGTCATGAATTAGCTGGGTCAGGTCCATGGCCATCATGGAGGCCATGAACTCCTGAGCCATCTCAGATGCTTCGCCTATCGATGGCAGGTTGAAATCCCCCATGACTAATAGCCTGGGGGTATCAACCGCCACCTCGGCTATCACATTGAGAAGCTCGGGTAGAGCTGCTGATACGTAACGGGGAGCCAGGTACACAATCAGCAAGCTCAACTGCCTCCCATGACCCCACTTCACGCATAGGGACTCACAGCCGGCTGTCTGCGGCACAGCGGTCTCCCTCGGATCTAGACCTTTCTTTATGGGAGGGGTAGGTATGGCGGGAGCCGGAGACCAAATCAGTTGCTGGGAGCACGCACTCGCTGTTTACAAGAGGTTGCGTGCTCCGATCTCCATGGCTCCTCTCTCAACCCTGGAGGTCGGAGTTCCCAGGGCCGGGGCTCGAGGCTGATGCTGCTCAACGGCAGGTCCGTTATCAACAAGGCCCCCCTCATCCATGATTTGGTATCAGAGGGGGAGACGGACCTGGTAGGTGTCACGGAAACCTGGCTGGGTCCCGAGGGGGGGGTGCCCCTCGTGGAAATGTGTGCCCGCCAGGTTACCGGACATTCAGCCACGAGCCCTAAGCAGGGGAGGGGGGGTGGCGGTTATTATGAGGGAGGATCTAGTTCCGAGGGAGACTGCTGTGCCGCAGATCGCCGGCTGTGAGGCCTTGGGTGTGAAGTGGGTCCTTGGGAGGCAGTTGGGCTTGCTGTTTGTATACCTGGCTCCCCGCTACATCTCAGCAGCCCTGCCCGAGCTTCTCGAGGTGATAGCCGAGATGGCAGTTGAGACCCCCAGGCTTTTAGTCATGGGGGACTTTAATCTGCCATCGGTAGGCGAAACCTCTGAGTTAGCTCGGGAGTTCATGGCTTCCATGATGGCCATGAACCTGACCCAAGTAATTCAGGGCCCCACCCACACCGGAGGCCACACACTGGATCTTGTCTTTATCTCTGGCCAGTGGAGGAGTGATCTGGGAGTGGGGTACTTAACGATCACTCCCCTGTCATAGTCAGATCACTCCTGCGACTAGACTTCCCAACCGCTACACCCCACCGCGGGGAGGCGGAACCGGATACTCCACAATGGTTCCGCCCCAGGCTCCTGATGGATCCGGAGAGATTCCAGGCGGAGCTTGGGCCAATACCGGGAACCCTGACCCACGACTCGACTGAGGTCCTGGTGGCCGCCTGGAATAACGCGGCCACTAGGGCCCTGGACCGGGTCGCGCCCTTGCGGCCTCTCATGCGTCGCCGATCTGCCCTGGCTCCTTGGTTCTCCGAGGAGCTAAGGGCATTGAAGCAACGCAAGAGATGCCTGGAGGGTATTTGGAGATCCACTCGCGCCGAATCTGATCGAACACGCGCTAGGTCCCACTTAAGGACCTACCTCGTGGCGATAAGTGCGGCAAAACATAACTATCACGCCGCCCTTATCGCATCCGCAGATAACCGCCCTGCCGCCCTGTTTAGAGTAACCTGCTCCCTTCTGCAACAGGGGCCGCGGGAAGCTCCTTTACAGGGACGTGCAGAGGAGTTCGGTCAATATCTGCTGGACAAAGTCGCTCAGATCCGGAGCGAGATGATCTCCAATGAGGTAGATCCGGGCGGGCAATCGGGGGCAGGTCTTGAGACCGTTTTATGGGAAGACGTTGACTTTGTGACTCCTGATGACATGGACAGGTTGTTGGGACGACTGAATGCTACCACATGTTTATTGGACCCGTGTCCCTCCTGGCTAGTACTGGCCTCCCGGGAGGTTACACAAGGCTGGCTCCAGGAGATAGTGAATACACCTCTGAGTGAGGGGTCTCTTCCAGCCACCTTGAAAGAGGCGGTGGTGAGACCCCTCCTCAAGAAGCCCTCCCTGGACCCAGCATTATTGACCAACTACCATCCAGTCTCCAACCTTAGCTTTTTGGCTAAGGTTGTAGAGAGTGTGGTAGCTCAACAGTTCTCCCGACACCTGGAGGAAACCGTCTATCTAGACCCGCGCCAGTCCGGCTTCCGTCCCGGGCACAGCACGAGACGGCATTGGTCGCGTTGGTTGATGATTTCTGGAGGGCCCGAGACAGAGGTTGCTCCTCTGTCCTGGCCCCATTAGACCTCTCAGCGGCTTTTGATACCATCGACCATGGTATCCTCCTGCACCGACTGGAGGAGCTGGGATTGAGAGGCACTGTATTGCAGTGGTTCTCTTCCTACCTTTCTGGCCGGTCGCAGTGTGTATTGACAGGAGGGCAGAGATCGACCTCGAGGCCCCTTTTATGTGGGGTACCTCAGGGCTCGGTTCTCTCACCCCTCCTGTTTAACATCTATATGAAGCCATTGGGTGAGATCATCCGTGGCTTTGGGGTAGAGTACCATCAGTACGCTGACGACACGCAGCTGTACATTTCTACCCCTGGCCACCCCAACGATGCCGTGGAAGTGCTGTCTCGGTGTCTGGAGGCCGTGTGGCTCTGGATGGGGAGGGACAAACTCAAACTCAACCCATCCAAGACCGAGTGGCTGTGGTTGCCGGCATCTCGATATAGCCAACTAACTCCATCGTTGGCTATCGGGGGCGAGTCACTGGCTCCCGCGGAAAGGGCCCGCAACTTGGGCGTCCTCCTGGACTCACGGCTGTCCTTAGACGATCATGTGACGGCCAGGGGGGCCTTCTATCAGGTTTACCTGATACACCAATTGCGCCCCTTTCTAGATCGAGATGCCCTACGCACGGTCACTCAAGCCCTCGTTATTTCCCACCTAGACTGCAATGCCCTCTACATGGGGCTCCCCTTGAGGTGCACCCGGAGGCTCCAGCTAGTGCAGAATGCAGCCGCGCGGGGGATTCTGGGAGTCTCTTGTTACTCCCACGTAACACCTCTCCTGCGCGAGCTGCACTGGCTGCCTGTGGTCTTCCGGGTGCGCTTCAAGGTCGTAGTTACCATCTTCAAAGCTGTGGTTACTTGAGGGACTGCCTCTTACCACATTCCTCCCTTCGACCTGTCCGCTCTCACAGAGTTGGCCTTCTCAGGGTGCCGCCAGCCGGTCAATGCCGACTGGCGACCCCCAGGGGAAGAGCCTTCTCTGTGGCGGGTCCGACACTCTGGAACGACCCCCCCCCCCGATATCCGTACCATCACGGACCTACGACTCTTCCGTCGGATGGTAAAAGCTCATTTCTTTCGTCTTGCCGGCCTGACATAGGTTAGGGATTATTTTAATTAGGTATTTATGGTTTTAACTATTTATTCAATTTTAGCACAATCATATTATTTAGTTGTTTTTAAAATTTTGTATATTGTGGGGTTTTATCTTTCTGTGCACCGCCCTGAGTCCCTTTTGGTGAAAAGGGCGGTATATAAATTGAAAATAAAGTAAAGTAAAGTAAAAAAATAAAGTATGACGACCGCCACCCCGACCCTGGGCCCGTGGCTGATGAAATGCCCGGTAACCCGGTGGGCACATTTCAACGAGGGATACTCCCCCCTCATGGCCCAACCAGGTCTCCGTGATACCCGCCAGGTCTGGCTCCCCCTCCAAAACCCAATCATGGATGAGGGGGGCTTTGTTGACCACGGACCTGGCGTTACATAGCATCAGCCTGGGACCCAGGCCCTGAGGTCCCAAACCTCCTGGATTGCAAGAGGAGCCGTGAGGACCGGAGGGTGCGACCGCTCGCAAATAGCGGGTGCGCTCTCCCATAACATGATATGGCCCTCGGCTCCCGCCATACCTACCTCTCCCGTACACCGTCTTGATGGTGTAGCCCTCTGTTAAGCAGACCCTAGTAGTGTATGAAGCACTTCCCCCCCCCCCCCAGCCCCCAATTGTTGCTTCCTGGCCTGGTTCATGTGAGCCCGTTGCCTCTGGTGGCAGCTGCCCAGGTTCAGGCCTCCCTCTCTAAAGAACTTTGATAAGAACCCCCTGCAGGGAGAGTCTTGAGAGAGATTTATTTTAGACCAGGGACACTTGGATTTGCAATGTCTTCAGCAGCCTCACTGACTGGGGAACAGTCCCAGAGAAGACCTGAACACCCTGGTGTTCCCAGCAGGCTCTTCTCTTGAGGGGAGGTCTTTAGAAAAGAGAGGCTTCCCACCCCACGGCCGTAATGCCTTGGAGGGTTCACTTGGGGAGGGGGGGGGCAACAGACTTCTTCAAGCACCAGGCCAGCAATGTCCTTGGAAGGCAGCCTCGGTGTTCTCGGCCACCCGCAGGGCCGGCGCTGCAACCGTTTGCTGAGATCAGCCACCGATGGCTTCTCGAGGCGGTGCTCTCTGGCTGGTCCCCCACCCCCTCCTTTGGAGCTGAGGATCCTATGGCCTCACCTGTCAGCTGAGCACAAGGAAGGGGATTTCAGAAGATTATTACTACTGCAATCCTGAGTCCAACCCGCCCCCCCTCCTCCCCTCCCCTCCTGCCCTCCCTCAGTCAGGTTTAGCATCTTCGGACCTTCACATGGATAATAACGCTTGTGATGAGCGGTCCTGTTTTAGGCCTTCGTTTCCAGGCTTGCCTAAGCAGCTTATAAAAATGGGTTCGGCTCGGAAGGGGAGGTTGTGGCTTCCCCGGGAGACCCTGCCTGTAAGCCCTGTCCCCTCGTGGGAAGGCCTGCAGCGCTCTCCTGGCAGCTACCTTCATGGATGCTCGTCCAGCTGGCTCAGAGGAAGATGCTTCAATGCCGCGGGCTCCGCTTCCCACCAGTACCGGCAGACGTGGAAGGGAAGACCCTCGGGGGGGCTTCGATGGCGTGCGCCCTCTCTCTCTCTCTGGCTTCGCTGTGCTGCTTGCCTGCGGTGGGTCAAAGGGTGTGGAGACATTTGCCTTAGCGACGGGTCTTTTGAACACCTGCCCAGGTATTGCATGGGAGCAGAACGGGATGACCGTCAGCGCTTAGTGCCCAGGTGAGTTGGGGCTGGGGATTTGCAGACTGACCTCGCTGGGCAAGTGTCCGCCTGGCTTGCTTGGGTGTGGACAGGCTCAGAATGCCCCTCTCCAGCGTGGACAGGCCTGGGTGTGGGGAGTCGGGGGGCAGCAACAGTGGGCTGGGAGCTCTGCTGTCACACTCCAGGAGGGATTTCTCTGTGATGGGAGGGGAAGACAGGCAAGGTTAGCTTTGTGGGCCCCCTCCCAGTACATTTGCTGCTTTGATCCACGAATCAAACGCCACCCTTCAGCCAAACCTTGGGATGCACTGGTATTTGGAAAGCTGTTGGAGAGGACGAAGGCAGCCCCATCCCTGTTCGGTTGCAGACTGGGAATGTGGGGTCCAGCCGGGGTGGCGCCCTGCCCTTTGTGCCTCTCCTATTACGGTAATTTGGGGGGGGGGGAATGATCTTTGCTTGGCATAGCCATCCGTGTGTTTTTCTTCTTGCAAGGATTCAGATGTTTCCCTCTCGTTTCTGTGGTGTCATTTTTCTTTTCTTTTTCACCATTGTTTACCCCTTGTGAGGATGTGTGTATCTGCAGAGGGATTATTCACATCTTCCACCCAGCCACTGGCTTGTGGGCAGCTCCAGTGCTTCCCCCGTCCAGCAGGCTGCTCAAGTCAAGGGTGGAAGTGGGGCAGAGGCAAGCTGGGGCCTCTCCTGCTCCTCAGAGGGTGGACATTGTGCACCCATGAGAGGGACCCCTCAGCAGTCCTAATGGCTCTGCCAGTGTGTGTGTGTGTGTGTGTAGATATGACTGTGAGATGCTGCAACTGGTGATAAAAAGGAAAGTTTCTGGCCACCTGGTTATAACCCAGCAAGTGAGCTCCCCACCACCACTTTACCCTCTTTTGATAAAGCTTTGAAACTTCAAAATAAGTTTAAGCTTTCAAATGAGAATCCCAGGGGGATCTAAGAGCTAGAGAGGAGTTGTTACCCCCGTGTCTGGCCTGCTATGCTTTTTCCAAGTGGGGTTCTACTTGGGTGCCCAGGAATTGCCAATGTAGAAAAGTTTCTGTCTCGGAGTTGGTACCTCTCCCTATTTCCGTGGTCCTGGCAAACGGATCCTCCATTGTGGGGAAGGCAAAGTCAGAATGAAACGGGGAGGGAGGCTTGGAGGAATAAATAGATGAAAAAGCAGTCGGTCAGGTGGGTCAGAGCGCAGTCTGGGTGCCCAGGTAGCCCACTTGTCAACTGCCATTAGGAGTGACAACTCCCATCACTCAGGGGCACGAAGGTAAAGTGGCATGTTGTAACTGTGCCTAACTTATGTCGGTTTGTCAATTCTAGTTGCAGTTCTTTAAAATACTTATTTATTCAATTTCTATAGCTGCCCAATTTCACCCAACTTGTTGAGCAAATATCCACAGTCATTAAGCAGGTCACTCAACTGCGACTACTGACTTCCTGCTGGCTTCTCCATTGACTCTGCTTGTTGGAAGCTACCCCTGAAGGTCACAGATGATTATCGTACGATTGTGAGATGCTGCAGCCATTGTAAATGCTCCCCAGTTGCCAAGTGCTGGAATTGCAATCACCTGACTGTAGGGAGGCTGCAGCAGCATCTTTGACACAAGTCTCCTTTTGAGTCCTGTCATAACTTCTAGCAGTCACTCAATAAAGAGTAAGTAAGGACCATAATGAGTCCGCTGGCCACCCATAAGAAACTGTGGTCTTATGGACTTCAGTGAATTTTACTCTACGCAAAAAATCACCTGCCCCAAATACCATTTTATCGGTCAGTCTGTTTTTAATGGGGACTAGTTAAAGAAACTTTCTTTCAAGGAGCAGCCAGAGTGCCACTTTCTGGAAAAGTAGTGTGTGAGCATACCAGTGATCCTCCAAGGAAGGAACCTGGACCCTGACCCACCCATGCCTCACCTGGAGCGTTGCTGTCACTCGTGTGGGGGTCCCTCTCTCCAGCTCCGGACAGCCTGTCGGGGCAGAAGGAAGTCTTTGCTGTTCCCTCTGGCTTTTGCTCAGGGCTGCCATCCCCTCCCCATAACCGTCTCCTCCCCTTTCTGGTCCATTGGAGCTGATATTTGTTAAGGGCCTCCAGGGAGCCGCAGGCCCCACATCCACCCCCCCCCCCCGGCTTTGGTCCTCTGTGCAGAAACATATCCCCCACCCTAGTGTTGAGACCAGGTATGCCAGGAGAACATAGCGTTTCCTTGCTTCAACTAAGATTTGAAGTTGATGCCTTCTCGTTCCTCACCTCCTTTTCACGGACAATTTCTGTAAAACTACCCGGTAGTTTCTTGCAAAATGGACCATGCTGGTATCTGAACCTGATTCCATCTTCTGAAAAACTAGAGCAAAGTGAGTGTACGGGTTAGAAAGAGGGGTTTCAGTAAACCCAGAAGGTTACAGTGAACACCAGTTCTGCTGAGGTTGCCGGGCATTTTCAAAATCCCAGCACCAAGTATTTTCTGCCTAACCTCACAAGAGCCGGGAAGAATGCTTTTGGAGAACAACAGGGCATCTTATCGGAAGAGCTTTAAACTAAAACTGGAGGGGAAGAAAACCAAATTTGGGGACCTCATCCCAAATATAAACCCGAAGGCAATTGGCCAAGTGGCAAGAAGGCAGGGGAACTCAGGTACAAAACAGGAGCTGCAGGAAGCAAATCCAGGGCCAGTTGAAAAGGACTCGGACGCCTACACAACTAACACTTGAAGTATGAGGAACAAACAGGGCAAATTAGAAATCCAAGTACAGGAGGGCAGATACAAGATTATTGCCCTTACCAAAACTTGGTGGGATGAAACCCCACCAATGCTAGAAGCATTTATGTTGTTCAAAAGAAACCTAATAAAAGGAGGTGGATTTGTATTATATATAAAAAACAACTGCACCTGTGCAGAAACGCAAAACAAAAAACAAAGCAAACACCCCCACCCACCCAACCCTTGAGTGCATTTGGGTTAATAGAAAAAGGAACAACGTTGCCGTAGGTATACCCTACAGACCACCCAGCCAAGCAGAGGAAATGGATGAAGTCTTTGCTGATGTGTGCAGGGAACACACTGCAATAGTAATGGGGGACTTTAATTACCCTGACATCAACTGGGAGACAAACTCTGCCTCAAGTGGGAGATCAAGCAGGTTCCTGAGAAACCTAGCAGACAGCTTTGTCCCCCCCAAAGGCAGAGGAGGCAACCAGAAAGCTGTCCTGGACTAATTTGGATGAAATGACAGAGGAGTTGAAATTGTGGGAACTTTGTGGGAAGACTGACCAAGTTCTATTGGAATTAAACTTATTTGTTCATTATTTATCAAATGTATTGGCCGCCCATCTTACCACAGAGTAACTCTACAAAAATCAAAGGAGCATATTAGACTAAGAGAGCTGATTTCAACAAACACAGAGCTTCCATGAATGGAAATCGTAAAGGGAAAACCAACTCAAGAAGCTTGGGAAACTGAATAATGAGATTATAAAAGCCTGGTCTAGCGTAATACTATTGAGAAAGAAAAGAGATGCCGAATGAAACCAGAATGGTTGCATAAGAACTGCTAAACAGTCAAAAGAAGGGACACATAAGTAAAACACAATACCAGCAAATAACTCAAATCTGCAAAGATGTCAGGTTTAAGGTACAATGGTGTATCTTCAGCACATTAGTGTCTCACTCCATGCTCTGGACGGCCCCTCCCAGCAGCTCTAGGTAGATGCTGAATGGGAGGGAGAGTGGGCCTTCATAAACGAACTACCCCTTTGGACGGGGTCTGGGAGAGTGGCCTGGTCAGTGGTACTGAAGGGGCTGGGAGGTTCAGCAGAACCAGGAGAGTTCCCTTCCCTCCATCTTGGACCTGTCAGCAGGGGTGACTCATACAGTTTCTGTTCCATGCTGAGGCCTAAATCCTGACTGACCTTGCAAGGGTCTTGGTGGTCTTTTTCCTCCAGTCTTTGTAACTACAGCATAGTCCAAGAACCTTATTAAGCATTTTCCCTAGGAAGAGAACTAGGAATCTGGTTGATACTTTTCTGAAATTTGCACCTGGATGATGGTCTCTCGAGGAGAAAAAGCTCTTCCCCTCTCATTTCCAGGGTGCTCCAAAGACACCAGAAGAGCCCCTCTGTCTGCTCACCTCAAAGGGCCTTGCTGTCCACCCACCCACAAGGACCCTGTTATGGCATATTTTCATGCAAGAAGCATAGTTTTGGTTCTAGGTTTTTAAAAAAAATACTTCATTTGTTGAGATATTAGTTTTTTAAAAAAGTTATGCAGATGGGTGGACGCTGCAAATGGCAAAGACTTTTTGGGATTGTCAGGAACTCTGGCTGAATGTCCGTCCCCTGTCATGTGGTCGCGTGATCGAAGCAGAGACCAAGGGTGAGAGCTTTATGGACCTCTTAATATTCAGGAAGTTAAAAACATATTTTTTGCACCATGTTATATTTATGATAGTTTAATACCCAAAAAAATATTCCATGGAAGATGAACCCAGGTTAACAAAAGAACCAACACAGGTGCGGTTTTTAGAAAGTTAGATCCAAACTTGAAATGTAGAGGAATTTTCTGACCGTGTGTGAGCTATTGTGGAAGAGATTCCTGCAGTTGGGGGGGCGGGGAGGAGGGGGGTCGTGCTTCATCCTTGGAGGTTTTCCAGCAAAGGTTGGGCACCCCATTCATCTGAGATGATCTGAGGAGTCGTGCCGGGGCAGGGCTTGGGCCAGAAGATCCCTTCTAACCCAGGCTTCTATCATCTTTTATACACCTCATTATTTTCAATATTTTTTTGTCAATTATTGTATCATTATCCATGAACCTGTTATTGCTGTAAGGCAGGGACTGAAGTGGCATGAAAGCAGGAGACCATAACTGTGGGGGAGCCGGGTGGCATTTGGAGGGCAGCCCCAGGCGCCCACCTCCCAGGAGTCCCCTGCAGAGGGGTGTGTGTGTGTGAAACCTGCGGCTCCCTCTGGGCAAAAGGGGAGCCTCCGGGTGAGCTCAGGCAGGGCAACCGTCCCTCTTTTCCTCTCCTACCTTTGCTCAGGTGGGAGAGGTCCTCCTGTTCCAGGTTTTTAGACAGTTCTGAGCTGTAATAGTTCAGGGTGTAGCCTAAACAAAAACAATTTCAAAATTTTGCTTTGTTTTGTGAACCCCTAAATAGTCTCTTCCCCAAGGCCTGCAGAAATATGCCAGGCAAGAAGGGTTTTTATTAAAAAGTAGGGCGCTGACCAGTTAGGCAAGTGGCAAAGGTTGGGCTGTAAACATGCGCCCTACACGCACCTTGGCAGGGTTACAGGAAGAGAAGGTGCAAACTGAAGGCTGCGCTTCACTTGCGCTTTAATGCAGCAAACTCGTGTCCTGCCAACACCAATTTCCTCTGTCCTCCCCTGCCCTCTTTGTGCCCAGAAGAGACACAGGGCTGTCCTGGCAGAGCTGTCTCGGCATCGGCATGTGCCAGGCAGAGACCTTTCCTCCTGGCTTGGTTCCAAGGCCTGCTGGTTCTCTGGCTCTTCGGGAGCGTGGGGGGAAAGGGGGACAGATTGGCAGAGGATTCTCCTCCTGCTGGAGGTCACTGACCAGTGGGACCATTCAAGGGAAGGGAGGGGGGCATCTCAAAAGCTGACCGGGCCCCTTGGGAATAATTTGGGCAAAGCAAGGCGGAGGGGGAGGATTTGCTCCCAACATGTCCAATAAGCAAATGGAGGTGAAATGGGGAGTCGCAAAGCTTTGTGGGATCACAAGGTTTGGGGCAGTACCAGACACAGCTTGCAATTTTGTTTCCCTTCTGTTTTGGCCCCACAGCCAGCCAGCAAAGCGATTCTGACGGTCAGTCTCAATTTGCTTATTGTACAAGTTGGGAGCAAATCCTCCCCCTCTGAAAGGAGCTCGGAGACTTTCTGCGCTGGGCTGCAGATAAGAGTGGCTGATCTCTCTTTTTCAGCCCGGCCATTCGGGGTGGGTGGGGACGGGGACTGTGAAAGGTTGGCCTGAGCTATTTCCACAGGCTTCCTATGTCGGAGCGGGACAATCTACGGAAAGGACGATGCCAACATGGCCGCCCACTGACCCACTTCCAACATGGGCTTTGCTTGCAGCAACATGTCCACTCTGCCCTCCCCAGAGACCTCTGGCCTTTCCCCCCTGCAGCCGTTCAAAGGCTGCTTTGCCACCGGTGGGGAAGTGGTCCCGATTCAGCTCTCTCTGGGCCCGGCCCCTTCATGTCCCATCCCTGCCCTGGGACCCATTGCGCTGGCTGTCCGGCAGCCCCTCGGTTGGCCCTCTGCCCCCGCAGAAGCTCAGGGGAAAAGGACGGGGGAAGGGGCTGGGATTCAAGGGAGGGAAAAGCATTTCCTGATATTCACCCATGAACCGTGCGGCACCGTTCCTGATTTCGGTCTGGGCGTGATGGAGGAACCCCAAGGACTGGGATATGAAAATGTGGATGTTGTCATGGTTGTTCCTCATCTGCAGAGACAGAAAAGGCATAGAGATTCATTTAGACTTAGATTTTAGATTTTATTAAACTGATATACCGCAGCCCTCTCCCATAAGGGACTCGGGGCAGCGCACAGGTGAATAAAATACGGATACAAACATATATACAAGAATGGTAGAGAGGGTGACGTAACCCGTTCGGCCCTGCCCTCTCTGGGCCAGGTCTCTCCACGCCTCCTCCTCCTCCTCCTCCTCCTCCTCCTCCTGCTGCTGCACGGATTCTCTGAGCTCCTCTGGGCTCTGGCTGGTGTCAGCTGTGATGGCCTGCAAGCGCCTTGTTCTTTGATGGCCTGGTTTCCTTTTACCACTAACTCTTCCGAGCATCATTGCTCTCTCCAAACGGTCAAGATATAATTAAAAGTAGTTCTCATCTGACTTAAGACCATTTTTCACACAACTCCATAGCAGCATCTCCATGGTCACATGATCAAAATTTGGACGATTGGCACCTGATTCATATTTATGGCGGCTGCAGTGTCCTGGGGTCTTGTGATCCCTTTTGCAACCTTCTGATAAGCAAAGTCAACCGGGAAACCAGATTCACTTAACAACCATACTAACTTAACAACTGTAGTGATTCACTTAACAACTGTTAAGTGATATACTTAAGGTCATAAAATGGAGCAAAATTCACTTAACAAATGTTTCACTTAGCAACAGAAATGTTGGCTCAGTTGTGGCCATAAGTAATTATTTGGCCAGACCTTGTGCTTCTATTTCTCCTTTTTCTGATATCGCTCAAGCCATGTGTGTGTGGGGGTGGGGGGTGGGGGGGGGCATTTTCCTAAAGCAGGAAGGCCCAGCAGCCTGGCTTGGGACCTCCGCGGGAAGCCTTGGAGGGAAATGAACGCGACCTGCTCCGCCTGTCTTGCCATCCTCAGGCCGAGAGCTGGGCGCATCAGTGTGTGACAATGGAAGTCTCCATGCGAGACGTTCCTCTCTTCATGGATGACAGACTTGGCTTTTGTCTCCTTTTATGTTTTGCTCAGCTCTTTGGCTACTAAGCCTCTTCCACAGTCAGTGTGGCTTGGAAGGAAACCTTTCCTGCAATTCAGGCACAGAGGCCACGGCCAACAAGGGAGCCGTGAGGCTGACACAGAATTCATCTCCACTCCCTCTCCAATTCAACCCAGCCTCACCCCGCATTGAGCTGTGTGTACAGGTAGTCCTTGCTTAATATTGTTCTAAGAGAAATTGCTGTGGCCTAGAAGTAGAGCTCTTGCCTCACAAGCAGGAGGTTGTGAGTTCGATCCTAGGTAGAGGCACATGTAGGGTCTCCTGCTTGGGCAGGGGGTTGGACTAGATGACCTGCAAGGTCCCTTCCAACTCTGTTAATCTGTTAAAGCCATAACGCTTAGATTTGTATATTGCTTCCCGGTGCTTTGCAGCCCTCTTTGAGCGGTTTACAGAATCAGCATCTTTCCCCCAACCATGATCCTCATTTTACTGACCTCGGAAGGTTGGAAGGTTGAGTCAACCCGCAAACGTGGACGGAGGCAAATATCAGTTTGATCCCTAAAGATGACCCCCCCCCCTTCGAAACACATTAAGAACTATAGGCCAATCTCCCTCCTTAATTCAGACTATAAAATATTCACGGCAATAATTGCAAATAGATTAAAAATATATTTAAATAACTTTATACATACTGATCAGAATGGTTTCCTCCCTACTAGACAAATAAAAGACAACCTCAGAGTTATACTAAATGTTCTGGAGTATTATGAAAGTCGGCCCGACAAACAATTAGCCTTAATATTTATCAATACTCAAAAGGCATTTGATAGAGTAAATTGGGACTTTCTGATGTGCCAATTAAAATATATGGAGTTTGGAGATAAATTTTGTAATATAATTAGAGCACTTTATACCAAGCAGACAGCGAGACTCTTGGTAAATGGAAACCTAACCAAAAAATTTGATATTTGTAAGGGTACAAGACAGGGCTGCCCTCTTTCCCCTCTTTTATTTATTCTAACTTTGGAACCACTATTGAGATCTATAAGGAGCGATGAGAAGATTAATGGACTTCGGATAAGAGACCAAACTTATAAACTCCAGGCGTTTGCGGACGATATGATCTTTATTCTGGAAAACCCTCTGGAATCCACTGTGAATCTATTAAGAAGACTTGAGGAATTTGGAGAGGTAGCCGGTTTATATGTTAATAAGGATAAGACAAACATAATAACAAAAAGCATGTCAAATAGGAATATACAAATACTAGGAGAAGTTATAGGATTTAAAATTGTAAAGAAGGTGAAATACCTAGGAATCTGGCTTACGGGTAGATGCTCAAGCATTAGGGAAGATAATTAAATTATTGACACAAACCAAAAAGGACTTGGAAAGATGGCGTGGAATACAACTATCATTGCTAGGAAGGGTGGCCACGGTAAAATCCCATATCCTACCTAAATGGGTGTTTCTCTTCCAGGCTGCACCTATTAAATTGTCGGCGAAGTTCTTGAAAGAGTTAGAAGGGGCAGTTTCTAGAGTCATTTGGCAAGGGAAAAGGCCTAGGAGCCAGAGGAGAATGACGCAGGAAAGTAGGGAAAGAGGAGGTTTTGCCCTACCAAACTGGGAACTATACTATCAGGCCGCTATTCTAGTCTGGGGCGTAGAATGGATAACCCTGAGAAATAATCGATTACTAAACCTTGAAGGGTTTGATTTACAGCAAGGATGGCATGCTACTATTTGGAGCTCCCCCAAGCAAACTATTTACTCGGCATGATATAAGAGATATAGTGGTTCGAGTTTGGGATAAGATAAGAGCCAAACACTATGTGCAGGTTTCATGCTGGTTATCAACTCTAGAAGCATCGACCTATCCAACTCTACTCAAGGAGGAGAAGAGACTAACATATCAAGAGCTCCTGAATAGCAGAGATGAACTTAGAACTGGCGCTGCAGGGAACCCAGCTGGATTGGTGGGCCTACCTGCAGACCCAGTCAAGGTACAAGAAAGATCAGGAAGGAAGAGGCGTCTCTTTGAATTCTCAGGAGCCAGAGAAGATCTTGTTAGGCCTGGACAGAGGGATGATATCTAAGTGCTATAAACCTCTGACATCTAGGGTCGTAGGAGAAGAAGTGGTAAAAGACACGATGATTGCCTGGGGGAAAATCTTTGGGTATGCACTCTCACTTGCAAAATGGGAAGAGTTATGGTGGGGGAATATGAGGCTAGTAGTTTCTACATCATTCAAGGAAAATATTTATAAAATGCTTTATAGATGGCACCTCCCCCCGCTAGGCTTGCCAAAATGTTTCCTGGAACCTCACTCGAGTGTTGGAAATGTGAGAAAAGGATTGGTACATATTATCACCTATGATGGACATGTCCAGAAGCAGTTAGATATTGGAAAAAGATCCAAAATGGGTTGAAGAAATTGTAGGACGTGTAATTGAATTTAAACCAGAAACCTCCGCCTCTTCCGCCAGTGTTTAAAGACGCATTTGTTCCATTTAGCCGGCCTAGCGTAACCTCCATAAATGACTATTTTAGACAGTTTTAAATTTGGGGATTTTAATTTGTTTTTAGCGCAGGATGGGTATCAAATAAGTTTTTTAAATTTTTACTTGATTTTGTATTGTATTTTAAATTCCTGTGCGTCGCCCTGGGTCCTTTTGGAGAAGGGCGGGGTATAAATTTAATAAAATAAAATAAATTTTAAAAAAACATACCTGCTCGGCTCCAGGCCTGAAAACATTATTAAGAAAACATGGTACTTGGCCCTACATATTTTAACGGCAGCAAGGTTGGGGTACGCTCCATTCTGGAAGGCTAACCATACCCCATTGGACGAAGTTATAATTAAAAAGATATTAGATTGCTCAGAAGCAGATAAACTGACTAAGAAGCTGAAGGGTAAGGAAGAGATGTCAGCATTTCTATCTTGGAATAATTGGTATATTTGGATGGATAAAAGAATAAAGAAATGAATATGGTTTGGAGATTAGTCAGGAAAAATCTGTAACATTTTCCTAATGCCTTTATATACAGTATGAATACGTTACGGTGTTGAACAGTTAAAAGAGACTTATAGAGTGGAATATAACGTTAGACTTTATGAATTGTTTTTCTCTTTTTTGGAAGTGTATGTGTTTTTGTATGTCATGTTTTGTTTTTCTTTTCTTTTTTATGTGAATAAAGACTATTTTGTAAAAAAAAAAAAAAAAAGAAGGTTGAGTCAATCTTGAGCCAGTCAGGATCGAACTCCTGGTATGTGGACAGAGTTGGCCTGCAATCCTGCACTCTGAGCCACCAGAGCTCTTAGTTGCAACATACTCAACAAAATAAGACTTCTGACCCACCCTCAAAGTCTCAACTGCTGCACAGAAATGATGGTGTTAATGGGATATTGATATACTAAGAGAAACTTATATTGTGTCTGCTGGGAGGCGAGGGGGTATAATATCTGAATGAGAAACTTATTTTAAGATGGGGTGAGGGGGGGTATAGTATTTGTATGTGATTTATATTATATGTCGGGGGGGGGGTAAAAAGGGGGAAAATCTGTGTGAATAAAACTTTTTCAATAAAAAAAAAAAAAAAAAAAGAAATGATGGCCTTTGGGGCGCTTGGCAACAACAGGCCTCCCTTTGCAGTAGCTGCAGCATCCGGCGCTCGCATTTCTGGCAAAAATGCCCATTAGATATGCTGGATACGCTTAATGACATATGGTTTGCTTAATGACCACAATGACTCACATTATATCCATTATGAGAAATATTGTAAAATCGAATTAGGTCATGTGGTGACTCTCTTAGCAACTGCCCTGATTTACAATCCAAATATTGGGCCCTTTTGTGGTCATAAATTGAGGAGTAGCTTTAACGGCAATCCTATCGGTACAATACAAATATAAATCACATAATCAAATAATTATTCTGCTTTTTCTCTAGGAATTCAAGATGACATTTTTTCTGCCATTTCATTCCTGCCCTTCTCAGGTTGTTGAGTTGTGGGAGGGAGGACAATGGAAAAGAGCAAAAAAAGTCACTAATTGTGCAAGTGGGCCTGGGGGACGCTGCAACCATTTGTAAATGCAAGCTATTGGCTGCGCACTGCAAACTTGGCCCCCTGACCAAGGGGGTCTGTGTGAAGTTTTACGACAATTGATGGTTCCAAGGCTGTTGTAACATCAAACTGTCATTAAACAGCTGGTTATTAAACAAGGACTGCCTATACTAACTTTGTAAATGGCTTCCATTTAAGAGGGGGAAAAACAGCTGCCAAGCAACCCTTCACTGACCAAGTATTTCCAAGCATTCACCAGGCAGCTCCGGAGATCATCCCAAGCTAGACTGCGGAACATCAGCTTCAGGTGGGCCCACCCAAGGAAGACTCCGCAGTGCAAGAGAGTCAGCTTGCAGCTCTGCAACCAGGAAGAAAGGGGCGGCAGGTGGGTGAGTTGCCCCCTACAGAAGAGAACATCTTCAGACCCCCAAAGCCATCTCAGCCTAAGAGAGAACAGCCTTTGGCACCGATGAAGCCACCAAGCTCACCGACATCCCACCCCTTAAACGACAGAAGCCGGCGCTCTTTTCTAAACCTTGAATGCCTGTTAGAGTCCTTGCTCTTCCTAGTGGTGGGACATATCCACGAGGCAGAAGGACGGGGACCAATGACCTGCGTCCAAACTCTCAGGTCTGCTCTTCCAGGGCTGCTGGACTTCCCTCCTCAGTTATTGTGTAACTGAAGCCAGGGGTTCCGTCGCAAGTTTGACAATGGACACCACCATCTGCAAACCACGGCTGTTGAGTTTTACTGTGCCCCTTTCGAATCCTCTAATCCTACACTAATGTTGGTGCTACTGAACCCAGTTCAATCTTCACCCTCTCAGAAGGGTGCCCCCAATGGAGGTTTGATTTGTTCATAGACTCAAGGCTGTACAAGCAAGACTTTAGGACTTGAGGTCCTTTCTGTTTGCACTGATGATAGTCAGTGTTTTAGAAGGGATCCTTCCCAGGCCAAGCTGGAGGTACCAGCTAGGATTGAAGCTCGGTGCCTTCCACTAGAGCGGTGGTGGGCAAACTCATTAGTCAACAGAGCCAAATATCAACAATACAATGATTGAAATTTATTTTGAGAGCCAGAAGGTGTGGCCTATTTTGTGGGAGTGACTCAGTGGTCATGTGACCGGGTGGGCGTGGCCAACTTGGACAATGTGGTGAAACTCACTTAAGAACGGTCTTGCTTAGGAACCAAAATTTTGGGCTCAATTGTGGTCATAGGTTATCTTTCTTTCATCTCTCTCCCACTTTCTTTTTCTTTCTTTTCTTTCTTCCCTTCTTTCTCTTTCTCTCTCTTTCTGTTTCTCTCTGTCTCTCTCTCTCTGTCTCTCTGTCTCTGTCTCTGTCTCTCTCTTTGTGGCTCTTTATCTCTCTCTCCCTCCCTCCCTCTCTATCTCTGTCTCTCCCCTCCCTTCCTCTTTGTCTGTCTGTCTGCCTGTCTTGCACTCACTCACTTAATCACTCTCTCTCTATCTCTGTGTCTCTCTCCCCTCCCTCCCTCTCTATCTCTGTCTTTTCCTTCCCTTCCTCTTTGTCTGTCTGTCTGTCTGTCTTGCACTCACTCACTTAATCACTCTCTCTCTTTCTGTGTCTCTGTCTCTGTCTCTCTCTTTGTGGCTCTTTATCTCTCTCTCCCTCCCTCCCTCTCTGTCTCTTTCTGTCATTCTCTCTCTGTGTCTGTCTCTCTGTCTCTCTCTCTCCTCCCTCCATCTCTATCTCTGTGTCTCTCTCCCCTCCCTCCCTCTCTATCTCTGTCTCTCCCCTCCCTTCCTCTTTGTCTGCCTGTCTGTCTGTCTTGCACTCACTCACTTAATCACTCTCTCTCTTTCTGTGTCTCTGTCTCTGTCTCTCTCTTTGTGGCTCTTTATCTCTCTCTCCCTCCCTCCCTCTCTGTCTCTTTCTGTCATTCTCTCTCTGTGTCTGTCTCTCTGTCTCTCTCTCTCCTCCCTCCATCTCTATCTCTGTGTCTCTCTCCCCTCCCTCCCTCTCTATCTCTGTCTCTCCCCTCCCTTCCTCTTTGTCTGCCTGTCTGTCTGTCTTGCACTCACTCACTTAATCACTCTCTCTCTTTCTGTGTCTCTGTCTCTGTCTCTCTCTTTGTGGCTCTTTATCTCTCTCTCCCTCCCTCCCTCTCTGTCTCTTTCTGTCATTCTCTCTCTGTGTCTGTCTCTCTGTCTCTCTCTCTCCTCCCTCCATCTCTATCTCTGTGTCTCTCTCCCCTCCCTCCCTCTCTATCTCTGTCTCTCCCCTCCCTTCCTCTTTGTCTGGGTGTCTGCCTGTCTTGCACTCACCCACTTAATCACTCTCTCTCTTTCTGTGTCTCTGTCTCTGTCTCTCTCTTTGTGGCTCTTTATCTCTCTCTCTCTCTCTCTCCCTCCCTCCCTCTCTGTCTCTTTCTGTCATTCTCTCTCTGTGTCTGTCTCTCTGTCTCTCTCTCTCCTCCCTCCATCTCTATCTCTGTGTCTCTCTCCCCTCCCTCCCTCTCTATCTCTGTCTCTTCCTTCCCTTCCTCTTTGTCTGTCTGTCTGTCTGTCTGTCTTGCACTCACTCACTTAATCACTCTCTCTCTTTCTGCGTCTCTGTGTGTGTGTGTCTGTGTGTCTCCCCCTCCCAACCCGCAGAGGGGCTCCAGGCCAGCGGAGCCTCATCCTTCTTTTTAACCAGGCGGCTATCAAAGGAGAAGAAGGCAGAGCGTGCCCGAGGGCTTGTGCAGCAGCCGAAGATCGCCTGGTTAAAGATCGCCTGGCTAAAAAGAAGGACGAGGCTCCGCAGGTCCGGAGCCCATCCGCGCGGGGGGGGGGAATCCCCCTCGCGTTCCTCTTCTTCTCAGAAAACATAGCCGCGTGTGCACACCTACAGCCTGCAGAAGTTTCCTTCCAAAGCCCTCTGAGCAAGGAAGAGCCTGTTGGGAGAGGGGCTTTGCTCCTGCTCTGGACTGTACTTGTACGGCGCGCCCCTGTGTTTTCCACGGAGTGGGGCCGCGGCCGGAAGATAAGGAACGTGAGGTGGCGCAGCGAAAGAGCCACACTCAAGGGGCCAAAGAGCCACGTGTGGCTCACGAGCCGCGGTTTGCCGACCACTACGCTAGAGTAACAAGATATTCTACCCCTGAACTTTCACCCTTCCAACGGTGCAAAGGAGAGCCACCTCTGCAGGTGTCTGAACTTGCCATGGCCACCGTGGTCTCCCGGTCTTTCAAATGGAGCAGCAAAGGGAGGAGGCTGTAGACCACTTCTTTCTTGAGGAGGGCCTTCTCCGTTTCCTTGGACTTCATCACCAGCTGCCCAAACAAGGAGATGGCGGTTGCCCGGACGTCCGCTCTTTCCTGATGGAGACACACAAAGCAAGAAGCTTGTATGAAGTGCCCCTTTTCTGTGATGGCAGTTCAGCTTTGGCGCTTTTGAGAACACCAAGGTTCCTGCCTACGCAGGGGGTTGGACTAGAAGACCTACAAGGTCCCTTCCAACTCTGCTGTTGTATTGTATTGTATTGCAAATAATTTCACCCGACAGCAAAAGAGTAGAGAGATTAACTGGGGATTGTTCAAGTTCTTTCAACATCCCTCCCCCCAAAAAACATTCTTCCAATTCAAAATGGAGATTTAGAAAATTGCCTTTACTTGTTTCAAAACTCCCTCCACTTTCAAGGTGACCATTTCAGAAATCCAAGTGGGGTTTTTCTCTCTCTGAATTTACTATCTTTCAAGGGCTTGATACCCCTGGGGTGATTCAGCAGGTGTTCATATGCTTTTATGTTCCAACCCCAGTTCTTCAAAACTTACATCCTCAAAAAATGAGCGGACATTCAGAGCAAGGTCAACAGAGATGAGCCCAATTCCCTGGCCATCCATTTCATACAGTGTGGTCATTATGTCATTCAGCCCCTCCAGAACGTCTTCACATCCACTGAAAATAGAGTTGATCATTGTGGGAAGCTGGTCTCGTAGGGACTTAACCTGAGCAGACAAGAGGGAGGCAAACACATGTTTGAGAGGGAAGTTTGCTGTGGGTCTCAAATGGGGAACTGCAACCTCTGTCTACGGGGACCAGGATGGGACCTTCCCTGCCTCTTCTTGCCTCCTTCTTTGAAAAGGAAGAGCACGGAATGGGGCTCTGCAAACCCTCTGGTTTCCAAGTCTGACCATTTGCATCTAGATGGCAGTGCTATTGCCTGCCCAAGACGGCTGCCTCCTCCTCGTCTTCAGAGTTAGGGATGGCCGTTTTTGTGGGTGGCCATGGGGCGAGCCCTGTGAGGTGAGCAGGACCATGAAGACTTTGAGGGGAGCGGGCGGTGGCTCCTTTCCAGGGAGCGAACTCAGGGGGAGGGAACAACCTGGCAGGGGGGAGTGGTTGGACAAAAGAGGGGAGACACAGATCCTAGCCCACCCTGGTCTCTCTGGGAGTCCCTCAGCTGGTGATCCTCTCAGGCCAAACTGTCACAAAGGAACCGCTCCGTAGGCCCCTCGCGTATAAATCAGATCACCCCCTCCACAATAGGGACCGTGGCTTCCCCCTCCTGCCCCCCCCCTTTCTACCGCGGTCAGAGGGGGGCGTGGTGGAAGCCTTCCAGGAAGAGCAGTGACGGCTAGGAAATGCAGCCCAGAAGGAGCAGGGAGGCTTCTTAGAGAGCAAACCCCCAACCTTCTTGGCTGGGCCTTGTGTTGGAGTCCCCTCTGGACCGTTGAGGGGTGGAGAAAATGTCCTCCTTTCTGAATGGGGAAGAGGTGTTCTCAGCTTTTGTACACCTTGGCTTTTTAAAAATATAGTTCTTATTAAGAATTAAAAACAGGGGGGGAAATGAACAAACCTAATGCAAAAAAGAAAAGGAGAAGAAAGAAAGAAAATCAAAAGTGGTAAAAGAAAAGAAGTTGTGTTCAACTTCTCTTAGGGCAAGTATAATTACAAATACAAAATTCCCCCTTACTTAACGGTTACAGATATAAACTCTCTCTTTTGTATTATCTGTTTTTTTCTAATCCTAAAAACTGTAAGTCATGTTCATTTTTTCCTGTTTCACATAAAAGCCAAAAAGGACTATAATAAACACAGGAATGGCCTTTTGTCTAATTAAATTGCAGAATCAAATCAACTTGGCCATCATCTCAGTGAGTTCCATCATCTTCGCCAAATATTCTCCCATTGTAGGTAATGTCTTTTACGCATACCATAATTTTGCTGTGGTTGTCATATCTCTCTGCTTTGGTTCTCAAAGCGGAAATTAAGGGGGGTTTTAATTAAATTTCTAATCCAGGTCTTAAGGGGCTCCAGGGAGGGGGAGGGTAAACCAAAATTAGGGTGGTGGGTGAGGGGGGAAACCCACCGGGGAATGTCTCCAGGCCGGTTAGCGGTCCCGACGGGGAGGGCGTAGTGTCTAGAATTGGGGAGGGGGTGAGGGTCTGTCCAACAGAGGGCTATTCCATCAAGACTGTGTGTGGGAGGGGCAGGTATGGTGGGAGCCGAGGGCCATATCATATAAAGGGAGGGCGCACCGGCTGTTTGCGAGCGGTGCCGTACTCCGGCCTTCATGGCTCCGCTTGCGACCCAGGGGGTTCAGGATCTCAGGGCCTGGGCCTTTGGCTGATGTTATGTAACGCCAGGTCTGTGGTTAATAAAGCCCCCCTCATTCACGATCTGGTTTTGGAGGGGGGGGCGGACCTGGCGGGTATTTCGGAGACTGGCTGGGCCAAGAGGGGGGGTGCCCCTCATTGAAATGTGCCCACCGGGGCTTCTCTTTGTCCCTGCCTAACTATTTCAACTAAGGAAAATTTCCAGCGTCTCTTTGAAAGCAGGACTCTCTCTGGATTTTTGAAAAAAAAAATTTCTTTTGATGGATTTGTGACTTCTTCTCTGGAATACCTTCGTTATTACTATTTGTTGATTTGGGAAATTGTGTCTCTTTTGGTTTCTGAATTGTTTGCAACTCCACAGCCCTGAATTGAACTGAGCTCCTGATCTGCCCCACCAGCCCCACCCGGAAAACGCCATCTTGGTGGCAGTGACTTTAACTTTTAACCATGGCACAAGAAGCAGCACTTGTAAATTTGGAACAAAGAATGGCTTCTCTTGAAACCTCTATGCAAACTTTGATATCAGAAATAAAGGCCCAGAGGGCTGAAAATAGTACTTTTAAAAAGGAACTATTGGATACCCGGAAGCAAGTGTTGGAGAATACACAGAAGAATGAAGAATTGGAAGGAGGGTTGGAGGGGGCTAAGGGAGAGATTAAAAATGTTTCTAATGAGGTGGGGGAAATAAATGGGCATGTGTCTAGGATAGATATGGAAAGAATGACATATTTTTTGAGATTTCAGAATGTTCTTGAGGAATCTGGTGAATGCCTACCTGATCTTATGAGTACAATTTTAGCAGACTATTTACAAAAACCTAAGGATGAGATCAGGCGGGACATTGACCTAGCCTACAGAATTAACTCAGCATATGCCAGGATAAATGAAGTGCCTAGAGAGATACATGTGAAATTTGTTAGAAGGTCAACCAGAGAGGAAATCCTGAAAGCCCAGAGAGAGAAACCCTTAACTTATCAACGAGAAACGGTCACTATCTTGAAGCAGATCCCTAGAAAAATTAGAGATTCAAGAAAGAAATTTTCTTTCTTGTCTAAAACCTTGTTTGATCACGGGATTTGGTTCAAGTGGATGACACCTGAAGGGATGCTGGTGTTCTGGGAAGGAGGAAGAGTGAGGATTAAAACAGTTGCTGAGGCGGAAGCCTTTCTTAAAAAACATTCCTCTGCCCTGGGGGAAGATCCAGGGGGGACGGAGGGGGTCACGGCCCCGCCCACGGGGGGCCAGGGAGGAGAGAAAGAAGATACAATAGCCAAAAGACTTAGATCAAAAAAATAACTTTGCCTTGATTTTTCTTGAACAATTTTGTATAATATTTCTATCCGGACTTTTTGTAAATGTCTGACAGCATGAAAGGGAGAATTTAGGTAAATGTACTTGCTTTCATCTTGTAGTGGTATGGAAAATGTTTTCTATGTTAACTTTTTTAATGTGTATTTTGAGGTCTCGGAAGGCCCGACGACTCTGACGTGAATGCTCTCAAAATTTCTTTGTAACCATTACCCTATCCTGTTAAAAAATGTAAAACCAATAAAACTTTTTCAATATAAAAAAAAAAAAGAAATGTGCCCACCGGGTTACCGTGCATTTCATCAGCCACGAGCCCAGGGTTGGGGTGGGGGGGTGGCGGTTGTCATAAAGGAGGGTCTGGACGTGGGGTCATGGGAGGCAGTTGGGCTTGCTGATTGTGTACCTGGCTCCTCGCTACGTAGCAGCAGCCCTATCCGAGCTTCTCAATGTGATAGCCGAGATGGCGGTTGATACCCCCAGGCTGTTAGTCATGGGGGATTTCAACCTGCCATCGATAGGCAAGGCATCTGCGACGGCACGGGAGTTCATGGCCTCCATGATGGCCATGGACCTGACCCAGTTAGTTCATGACCCCACCCATGACCCCATGACACTGGAGGACACACGCTGGACCTAGTTTTTCTCTCCAGCCGTTGAACCGCTGTCATGGTCAGATCACTCTCTCCTTCGGCTGGGCTTTCCAACCGCTGCATCCCACCGCGGGGAGGCGGAACCAGAAGTGTCGAGATGGTTCCACCCCAGGTGCCTGATGGACCCTGAGAGGTTCCAGATGGAGCTTGGGCCAATACCTGAGACCCTGACCCACGACTCGACTGAGGACCTAGTGGCCGCTTGGAATAGGGGGCCCTGGACTGGGTCGTGCCTTTGCGGCCTCTCACCCGGTGCCAAACCACCTTGGCTCCCTGGTTTTCTGAGGAGCTGAGGGTGATGAAGCGTCGGAAGAGATGCCTAGAGAGTGGTTGGAGGGCCACCCGGTCCGAGTCTGACTGGACACTGGTAAGGTCGCACTTGAAGACCTACCTAGTGGCGATAGGAGCGGTGAAGCGTAATTATTTCTCCGCTCTTATCACGTCTGCAGATAACCGGCCTGCCGCCCTGTTTAGGGTGACCCGCTCCCTTCTTCACCAGAGGGCGTGGGATGCCCCCTTGCAGGGTTGTGCGGAGGAATTTGGGTATTATCTGCATGATAAAATCGATCAGATCCGGTACGGGTTGATCTCCGATTGGACTAGTTCAGACGGGCCAATGGAGGCAGGTCTTGAGTCTGCTATCTGGGAAGAGTTCGATCCTGTGACTCCTGAGGACATGGACAGGATGCTGGGGTGGCTAAACGCCACCACATGTTTATTGGACCCGTGTCCCTCCTGTTTGGTACTGGCCTCCCGGGAGGTTACACGAGGCTGGCTCCAGGGAATTGTCAACGCTTCTTTGAGTGAGGGGTTTCTGCCGGCCGCCTTGAAAGAGGCGGTGCTGAGGCCCCTCCTCAAGAAGCCCTCCCTGGACCCGGCTGTGTTGGCCAACTACCGTCCTGTCTCCAACCTCCGATTTCTTGCAAAGGTTGTTGAGTGTGTGGTGGCGCGGCAGCTCCCTCAGCACCTGGAGGAAACTGTCTATCTGGACTCGCGCCAGTCCGGCTTCCGGCCTGGGTACAGCACAGAGACGGTATTGGTCGCGTTGGTGGATGATCTCTGGAGGGCTCGGGATAGGGGTTGTTCCTCTATCCTGGTCCTATTAGATCTCTCAGCGGCTTTTGATACCATCGACCATGGTATCATGCTGCGCCGGCTGGAGGGGCTGGGGGTGGGGGGGGCACCGTTTTACAGTGGTTCTCCTCCTACCTCTCCGACCCGTCTCAATTTGTTTTGGCAGGGGGGCAGAGGTTGACGTCGAGGTGCCTCACTTGTGGGGTACCACAGGGGTCAGTCCTCTCACCTCTCCTGTTCAACATTTATATGAAGCCGTTGGGTGAGATCATCCATGGTTTCGGGGTAGAGTTCCATCAGTACGCTGACGATACTCAGCTGTACATCTCTATCCCGGACCACCCCAACGATGCCGTAGAAGTGATGTCCCGGTGTCTTGAGGCCGTGCGAGTCTGGATGGGGAGAAACAGGCTCCGACGCAACCTGTCCAAGACTGAGTGGCTGTGGGTTCTGGCGTCACGATATTTTATTTATTAAATTTATTTATTTATTTATTAAATTTATACCCCGCCCTTCTCCAAATGGACCCAGGGCGGCGCACAGGGATGTTAAAATAGATACAAAATATATAAAATATATCAAAATTTAAAATACTTATTCTAATAAATAAACCCTGCGCTAAAAACCGAATTAAAATAATATAATAATAATAGTTTAATTTCTTGACCGCTCCTCTCCCCGTAGGGACTCGGAGCGGTGCACAGGGAAACTAAAAACCATAAATATACAATCAAGAACATCTTAAAAACAAATTAAATAGTACCTGTGCTAAAATACCCAATCTAAACTAAAATTCCCACTATACACTAAAACCCCATAGAGAGAGACTATCCCAGACCGGCCAAGCAGAAAAAATATGTTTTTAATTTCAGACGGAAGGAGCGGAGGTCCGTGGTCGTTCTAATGTCGGGGGGAAGGTCATTCCAGAGGGCAGGGCCCGCCACAGAGAGAGCCCTTCCCCTGGGCGTCGCCCGCTGACAAAGTCTAGTGGACGGCACCCGGAGAAGTCCCTCTCTGTGGGAGCGAATCGGCCGTGAGGAAGTATGGGGCAGGATCCGATCCCGCAAGTAGCTAGGTCCCGAGCCATGGAGCGCTTTAAAGATGATAATTAGTACCTTGAAGCGCACCCGGAAGACGACAGGCAGCCAGTGCAGCTCGCGCAGGAGAGGTGTTACATGGGTAAACCTAGAGGTACCCAGGATTGCCCGCGCGGCTGCGTTCTGGACCATCTGCAGTCTCCGGGTGCACCTCAAGGGAAGCCCCATGTAGAGAGAGTTACAATAGTCCAGTCGAGATGTCACGAGAGCATGAGTGACTGTGCGAAGGGCGTCCCGATCCAATAGGGGGCGCAACTGGCGCACCAGGCGAACCTGGTAAAACGCCCTCCTAGCCACGGCTGTCACTTGATCTTCCATGGACAGCCGGGCATCTAGGAGGACACCCAAGTTGCGCGCCCCATCCACAGGGGCAAGATGTTCGCCCCCTATGGCCAGCGATGGAGTTAGCTGGTTGAATCGGGCAGCCGGAAACCACAGCCACTCGGTCTTGGTCGGGTTGAGTCTGAGTCCGTTACTTCCCATCCAGATCCGTACGGCTTCCAGGCACTGGCACATCACCGCTACGGCATCGTTGGGGTGGTTTGGGGTAGATATATACAGCTGCGTATCATCAGCGTAGAGATGATACTCTACCCCAAAACCACGGATGATCTCGCCCAGCGGCTTCATGTATGTGTTGAACAGGAGAGGCGAGAGGACCGACCCCTGAGGAACCCCACATGTGAGGGGTCTCGAGGTCGACCTCTGCTCTCCTGCCAACACAAATTGCGATCGGCCAGAGAGGTAGGAGGAGAACCACCGTAAAACGGTGCCTCCCACCCCCAACCCCCCCAACCGATGCAATAGGATACCATGGTCGATGGTATCGAAAGCCGCTGAGAGGTCTAATAGGACCAGGATGGAGGAACAACCCCCATCCTTGGCCCTCCAGAGATCATCGACCAACGCGACCAATGCCGTCTCGGTGCTATGCCCGGGCCGAAAGCCGGACTGGCGCGGATCTAGATACTCAACTTCCTCCAGGTGACGGGGAAACTGTTGTGCCACCACACTCTCAACAACCTTCGCCAAAAAGGGAAGGTTGGAGACTGGACGATAGTTGTTCAAAAGAGCTGGATCCAAAGAGGGCTTCTTGAGGAGGGGCCTCACCATAGCCTCTTTTAGGGAGGCAGGCAAGGAACCCTCACTCAAGGATGCGTTGATAACCTCTTGGAGCCAGCCTCGTGTCACCTCCCAGGATGCCAGTACAAGCCAGGAGGGACACGGGTCCAATAAACATGTGGTGGCTCGCAGTCGCCCACGTAACCTGTCCATATCCTCGGAAGTAACGGAGTCAAACTCCTCCCAAACAAGATCTGTCTCGTGGCATCTCACTGGGCCATCAATGGAGGGTAGCCCGTTCTGTATCTGAGCGATTTTCTCCTGCAGAAAAATCACAAATTCCTCTGCTCTACCCTGTAGCGGGGCTTCCCGCACCCTCTGTTGAAGGAGGGAGCGGGTCACCCTAAACAGGGCGGCAGGGCGGTTTTCTGCGGATGCTATGAGGGTGGCACAATGATGACGTTTGGCCACTCTCAGCGCCACAATGTAAGTCCGTAAATGGGCTCTTACCTGTGTTCGGTCAGATTCAGAACGGGTATTCCTCCATCTTCTCTCTAGGCATCTCTTGCGGCGTTTCATCACCCTCAGCTCCTCGGTAAACCAGGGAGCCGTGGTGACTCGCGGCCGCAAGAGAGGCCGCAAGGGCGCGACCCGATCCAAGGCTCCCGTGGTCACAATATTCCATGCGACCACAAGGTCCTCGATCGGGGCGCGGGTCGGGGGTACAGGAAATGGCCCAAGCGCCGTCTGGAACCCATCCGGGTCCATCAAGCGCCTGGGGCGGAACCAAATTGGAGACCCGGGTTCCGCCTCCCCGCGGAGGGGGGTGGCGGTTGGAAAGTCGAGCCGGAGAAGTGAGTGGTCTGACCATGACAAGGGCGTGATGACTATGTCCCCTAAACCCAGATCACTCTTCCACTGGCCAGAGACAAAGATAAGATCCGGTGTATGTCCACCCTCGTGGGTGGGGCCTAAAATTAGTTGGGTCAGGTCCATGGCCGTCATGGAAGCCATGAACTCCCGAGCTACCCCGGATGATTCGCCCACCGATGGCAGATTAAAGTCCCCCATGACTAAAAGTCTGGGGGTCTCCACTGCCACCGTAGCGATCACCTCAAGGAGCTCGGGCAGGGCTGCTGCTACATAGCGGGGAGCCAGGTATATAACCAGCACGCCCAACTGCCTCCCTAGGCCCCGCTTCACGCAGAGGGACTCACAACCGGTAGTCTGTGGCACAGTGGTCTCTCTCGGCTCAAGACTTTCCTTTACAATAACCGCTACCCCACCGCCCCTGCCAAGGGCCCGAGGCTGATGAAAAGCACGGTAGCCTGGTGGGCACATTTCAACGAGGGGGAGTCCACCCTCGTGGCCCAACCAGGTTTCCGCTATTCCTGCCAGGTCCGGCCCCTCCTCTGACACAAGGTCATGTACGAGGGGGGCTTTGTTGACCACGGACCTGGCATTGCAAAACATCAGCCTCAAGTCCTGGCTCTGTACTTCCCGACCACCTAGCAAGCGGGGGTTGTGGCACTTCACCGTATATAACCAACGGTTCTGTGCCCTCAACCGGGAGGATAGAGATTGTCTCCCCTCGGACCTGCGTCTCCCCACGACCATCTGGATGGAATTGCCCTCTAACGGGATGACTCGTGTTTCCCCCCTGCTCACGGCTCCCTCCGCCACCCTCCGTCGTCTGCTGGCCTGGCCCTCTCTCTCCGTCTCCATCTCTATGCATCTATACCCTCCCCCCTCCCTGGTACCCCCTAAAACTGACAATAACCTAACAACTAAAAAACCCCTTAGACCACGCTTCTTCCACCTCTCCGGATTAATAAACCCCTCATCAAGGCGGGCCCTCGTTAGAGTGGAGGGCCAAACCTGCGAGAGCGGGGACTCTCGCAGTAGCAACAGGTCAGCTCTTAAGTACATGATAAAATTGATATAGATAAATATAAATAGATAAAATTTAAAAATATAAATAGGTCGCAATACATGATTTAAAAGGCACAATGGCAGCTAAAACGTTTAAGATGTTAGATATAAAATGCATAATTAATTCCAGGAGTGCATGGCATGATAGTAAAAGGCGATAAGAGGCGCAGAGATCTTGATGTAATAATTCATATAGTTCTCATAATTATAGTTCAAATCAGGAAGTTCATGATGATAAAAGTTAATAGTTCTTATAGTTCTTATAGTTCAGGCAGAAGGTCAATGATGGTAAAAGTTAAAGTTAAGGTTAAGGTGGGCCATGGGGTAAGATCTAGGAAGCAGGCCTCAGCTGCAGGCCTCAGCTGCAGGCCTCAGCTGCAGGTCTTTCAATTCCCTCATGGCCCTTCGGCTTCATCCCGGCAGCCAGGCCTCCATATCAAGCCTCCACGCCGTCCGTCGTTCGCCCCCACTGCTCGCCATTCATACTGTCCGGCTCTCTCACAGCCTTCTGGCCCTCTCACGGCCTCTGAATGGCGCCTCGTGTACGGCGTCCGGCGTCCGGCTCGACTGCCAGGTGGCCAGGCCTTCATGCCGCCCTGCCGCTCGCCCCCGCCTCTCCCCGCTCACCGCTCGGTCGTCACAGTCGTTTCGGCTCTCCTTACCGGCTCTCTCACAGCCTCTCTCTTCGCCGGCGACTCGTTCCTCCTCGTTCTTCCTTCCAGCTGGAGGCTCTCTCACAGCCTCCAACCTCCAGCCCGGGGCGGCGCTCGGCGGAAAGCGCCCGGCGTCCGCCTCGGCGCCCGGCCCAGCGTTCCATTCTTCGCCGGCAACTCGTTCCTCCTCGTTCTTCCTTCCAGCCGGAGGCTCTCTCACAGCCTCCAGCCTCCAACCTCCAGCCCGGGGCGGCGCTCGGCGGAAGCGCCCGGCGTCCGGCTCGGCGCCCGGCCCAGCGCTCCATCAGCCGGCCTCCTCCTGCCTCCAACCTCCGTCATTCTCCAGCCTCACCACTCGATCCTCCGACCACCCTGAGAGACCCGCCTGGTCTCAAAACGCTCCTCAGGTGGTCCACTCACTGGGTCCGGCCTCCTCGTTCGTCTCCGGGCCGGACATACCCGTTTTTGCTGGCCATTGAGCCTCCGCGACCCGCACGGGACTCAAGAGCCGACCGCCATCTTGCGCATTATGTAAATATTTCAAATCCCAAATTTAAAACTATCTAATAATCAGTATGGAGGTTACGCTAGGCCGGCTAGATGGAATAGGTGTGTCTTCAGACACTTGCGGAAGAGGCGGAGGTCGGAGATGGTGCGGAGTTCAGGGGGTAGGTCGTTCCAAAGGGCAGGGCCCGCCACAGAGAAGGCTCTTCCCCTGGGTGTCGCCAGTCGGCATTGTCCAGCCGACGGCACCCTGAGGAGGCCCTCTCTGTGGGAGCGTATCGGTCTGAGGGATGTATGGGGCAGGAGGCGGTCTCGCATATAACTAGGCCCCGAGCCATGGAGCGCTTTAAAGATGGTCGTCAAGACCTTGAAGCGCACCCGAAAGACCACAGGAAGCCAGTGCAGCTCGCGCAGGATCGGTGTTATGTGGGAGCATCTGGGGGCTCCCGTAATCACCCGCGCGGCTGCGTTCTGGACTAGCTGCAGCTTTCGGGTGCACCTCAAGGGGAGCCCCATGTAGAGAGCATTACAGTAGTCGAGTCGAGAGGTGACGAGTGCTTGAGTGACTGTGCGTAAGGCACCCCGGTCCAGTAAGGGGCGCAATTGGCGCATCAGGCGTACCTGATGAAACGCCCCCCTGGCCACGGCTGCCACATGATCTTCCATAGACAGCCGGGAATCCAGGAGGACACCCAAATTGCGCGCCCTCTCCACGGGGGCCGGTGTTTCGCCCCCAATGGCCAGAGTTGGAGTAATCTGGCTGAACCGGGGTGCCGGAAGCCACAGCCACTCAGTCTTGGACGGGTTGAGCTTGAGTTTGTTACCACCCATCCAGATCCGTACGGCTTCCAAGCACCGGGACATAACCTCGACGGCATCGTTGGGGTGGTCTGGGGTGGATATGTACAACTGAGTATCATCAGCGTACAGATGATATCCCACCCCAAAACCACGGATGATCTCACCCAGCGGCTTCATATATGTGTTGAACAGTAGGGGCGAGAGGACCGACCCCTGAGGAACCCCACATATGAGGGGTCTCGAGGCCGACCTCTGCCCCCCTGCCAACACATATTGCGACCGACCAGAGAGGTAGGATGAGAACCACCGCAAAACGGTGCCTCCCAGCCCCAACCCCCCCAGTCGGCGCAATAGGATACCATGGTCGATGGTATCAAAAGCCGCTGAGAGGTCTAATAGGACTAGGATAGAGGAATATCCTCTATCCCGCGCCCTCCAGAGATCATCAACCAACGCGACCAATGCCGTCTCGGTGCTGTGCCCGGGTCGGAAGCCGGACTGGTGCGGGTCTAGATAATCAACTTCCTCCAAGTGTCGCGGAAACTGTTGAGCCACCACACTCTCAACAACCTTCACTAGAAAGTGGAGGTTGGAGACAGGACGATAGTTCTCTAATAATGCTGGATCCAGGGACGGCTTCTTGAGGAGGGGCCTTACTACCGCCTCTTTCAAGACGGCAGGCAAGGACCCCTCACTCAAAGATGCGTTGACAATGCCCTGGAGCCAGCCTCGTGTCGTCTCCCAGGATGCCAGTACAAGCCAGGAGGGACACGGGTCCAATAAACATGTGGTAGCCCTAAGTCTCTTTGACAACTTGTCCATATCCTCGGTGGTAACAAAATCAAACTCCTCCCAAGATGGTATCACAAGAGCAGCCTCGGCCCTCTCGACGACCACTGTCGATGGAGGGTAGCTCGCTCCGAATCCGAGTGATTTTCTCCTGCAGATAAGTCCCAAATTCCTCTGCTCGACCCTGTAACGGGGCTTCCCGCGGCCTCTGTTGAAGGAGGGAGCGGGTCACCCCAAACAGAGCGGCAGGGCGGTTATCTGCGGATGCAATAAGAGTGGCACAATACTCACGTTTGGCCACTCTTATCGCCACTAAGTAAGTCCTAATATGGTCTCTCACTAGTGTTCGGTCGGCTTCGGAGCGAGAGGATCTCCATCTGCTCTCTAGGCGTCTCTTGTGGCGCTTCATCCCCCTAAGCCCCTCGGTAAACCAAGGCGCCCAGGTGGTTCGTCGCCGCAAGAGAGGCCGCAAGGGCGCGACTCGGTCCAAGGCCCCCGTGGCCGCACTTAACCATGCGGCCACTAGGTCCTCAGTCGAGTCGCGGGGCAAGTCCACAGGAATTGGCCCAAGCTCCCTTTGGAACCTTATCGGGTCCATCAGGAGCCTGGGGCGGAACCATATAGGAATGTCCGGTTCCGCCTCCCCGCAGTGAGGTGCGGCGATCGGAAAGTCGAGCCGAAGGAGAGCGTGATCTGTCCATGACAGGGGTGTGATGACTAGATCCCCTATTCCCAGATCACGACTCCACTGTCCCGAGACGAAGATTAGATCCAGGGTGCGTCCGCCCTCGTGGGTAGGGCCTACAACTACTTGGGTCAGGTCCATGGCTGTCATGGAAGCCATGAACTCCCGAGCTAACCCAGAGGTTTCGCCTGCTGACGGCCAGTTGGTTCCATCTCTGGCTATTGGGGGCGAGTCATTGGCCCCTAAAGAGAGGGCTCGCAACTTGGGTGTCCTCCTGGACTCTCGGCTGTCTCTAGAAGACCATATGACAGCCGTGGCCAGGGGGGATTTTTATCAGGTTCGCCTGATACACCAGTTGTGCCCCTTTCTGGATCGTGATGCTTTACGCACGGTAACTCAAGCCCTCGTCACTTCCCGTCTGGACTACTGCAACGCTCTCTACATGGGGCTCCCCTTGAGGTGCACCCGGAGGCTCCAGTTAGTTCAGAATGTGGCTGCGCGGGGGATTCTGGGAGCGTCTAGATGCTCCCATGTGACACCTCTCCTGTGTGAGCTGCACTGGCTGCCTGTGGCTTTCCGGGTGCGCTTCAAGGTACTAGTAACCACCTTTAAAGCGCTCCATGGCAAGGGACCTGGTTACCTGCAAGACTGCCTTCTGCTACCAAACACCTCCCACCGACCAGTGCGCTCCCACAGAGAGGGCCTCCTCAGGGTGCCGTCGGCCAGGCAATGCCGGCTGGCGACCCCTAGGGGGAGAGCCTTCTCTGTGGCAGCTCCTGCCCTCTGGAACGACCTAACCACCGACCTACACACGACCACGGAGCTGCGTCTTTTCCGTCGGGCCTCGAAGACCTATTTATTTCTTGTGGACGGCCTGGCGTAGTTTTAATTGTTTTTAGTAGCAGTTTTAGTAGGGTTTTAGGACAGGCTAATCATTTAATATATTTTTAACGTATTTTATGTTTTATACTATTGATTTTTATTATTGCCTGTACACCGCCCTGAGTCCCGAAAGGTAGAAGGGCGGTATAAAAATCTAATAAATGATAATGATAATATACATACATACATATATATATATGACAACCACATACATGTATGTACGTATGTATGTATGCATGCATGCATGCATGTATGCTGTATATGTATAAATGTCTGAGTGTGTGCGCGTGTGTTCCCTGATTAGGCCAGTGCAGCAGTAGCCCCTTGAGGGGATCCTGAGCAGGCCTTGGATGGAGGGTGCCGTGGCCTAAGCAGATCTCCCACCCCCACCTCACTGCAGCCGCCTGATCCTGCAGGAAGCAGCTTCGGCCTGTGTTCCCAGGATCCTCCTTTGCCCCAACTCAGGCCTAGGCCTCCCCCCCCCCCCCACACACACAGTAGGCCTAGGAAGCGCCAGGACCGTAGGCAGGGCGGGAAAAAGAGGAGCGCGTGGGAGGGGGAAGGGAGGGGGCAGGGAGGATGGGCATGGGAGTAGGGGGAAGAAAGGCCCCTCTCAATGGCCCCCTGTCAGACAAGCGCTTCAGGCGTTTATAAATACCCAGTGAACGCCAGGTCATCAGCTCGTATTTTCATTGGCTATGCAAGCAAGTCTGCTTTTGGTATATTTGCCATTGGTGCCTTGTGGATACAGAGGATTTCTGGCCTTCTCAGCCCCCCCCCCCCCACAGTCCGGGTCCTTTGCATCTTCTCTCATCAGCTGTCATCCATTGTTCCTCTTATCAACGCGATGACCCTACTACCACCAAAGGCAGCTACTGTGCTGATTGGGTTGCCAAGAGGGCCGATCAACAACCTTTCTCTTTTTCAGTATTTGCATCTGCATTTCATGTTCAAATTTGTCTCAGGAGTTGGGCCCGCTTCCAATCAACGGCTCCATGGTGCCTCTCGGAAAGGTTCCTCTTCCAGACGGTTTCCGATGGATGAGCAATTGTTCCACAGACTCTTCTTGTCTTGTCTGGCTCAGGAACGATATGCAGAAGGACACTGTGGCCCCCAAACTGTTGTAGATGCCATTCAAAGAGACTGATTCGCTCTTGGCATCTAGCTAGAAGCCTCTGAAATGCCTTATATGCCAAGCTTCTAGTGCTTCTTCTCAGCCAAGGACTCAGAAAGGGGGTGCATTCACCTTCTTTTCTCATATTTACAAAGTGATTTCATTTCTTTGGCTAGCACACATGGGTACAAGTTGCACCTGGGGGCAGGACAAGGAGCAATGGGTGGAAACTAACCAAGGAGAGAAGCAACTTAGAACTAAGGAGAAATTTCCTAACAGTAAGAACAATTAACCTCTGGAACAGCTTGCCTCCAGCAGTTGTGAATGCCCCAACCCTGGAAGTCTTTAAAAAGATGTTAGACAGCTATTTGTCTGAAATGGTATAAGGTTCCTGCCCATGCAGGGGGTTGGACTAGAAGACCTACAAGGTCCCTTCCAACTCTGCTATTGTATTGTATTGTAAGTTTTTTAGGTGATTCCTGGCCCACTCACCGGCTCGAGGACCCCTTATGACTCATGCCCGTAGCAGTGGTCCGTGTGGGGGAATGGAGAGCCAACTGGTTTGGAGGCTCATTCCTTGGCCTTCATTACAGGAAATTACTTTTTGAATCCATGTATTTTATCTCTGAGCAGCCAGCCGGGCTTCTTGTGAAAAAGAGAACCCCCCACTTTTGGATCGTGAACTGTGTCCATATCGATCAGGAGGCCTGGGTTAGAGCTGTTCTTTCTGGAAGACCACATCATGGCAGCCCAGCTGAGGTGGGCCCTCCCAAGCCCCGTGAACCACCTGTGCCTTTGGGAAGGTGGATGAAGGACCATGTGGTCTGTCACACCTACCCGAAGCCGCTTTGGCCGGTCTTGATTGCAGTCTGAGCAAACCTCCAGTACAAATGACTGGATCTCAGCCTGCCTGATTTTGGCAACTTTGCCCTTTAGAAATGACTTTATGAACTTTGGTCAAATGGTAGCATTGGCTTGTCTGGTAGCCCTTTTGTTTGTAATTTTGTGGATTTTGTCACTTTCAGTGTGTAGGTGATTTATCTATTGTATGTTCCAAGATTAACCGCATCGTTCAGTTGGCTGTGCTTAAGCACATGGAAATTCAGGAAATTAAGCAGATAAATGTAGGTGAAAGAGGTGCCTTTAAAAGGAATTTCCTGGGAAGTAATTATCAGAAGGCTTCTAATGCCATTTTAGAAGGGAGGCTAATGCCCAAGGGAGAGGGCCACCTGGGCAGTAAGAAAGGAACGAGAAGGAACCATGATGCTCTAGGAGCCAGACTGTGCCTGGCAGGAAAAGTAAAACTTAAGGATTTTAGAGCTAAACGTGTGCAAACTTAATACCCGAGTATAAAGGGGGTTGCACCTGGCCTGGATCACCCTCAGCGCTCTTGGCCTCTCTTGCCCTTTGGAGCTCCGATCTGTGGCGCCTGGTGTTTGACCTGAGCAGGACAGGAATCAATTTCTCTGGGCAGCTCTTACCTTCCCTTGCTGGAAAACGAAGCTGTTCAGCCCTTTCAGGCAGAGGTCTTGCACCGCGGGATTGGGTGCTGCCAGGCCCTCCTCCAGGTGCTCCCGGAGGCTGAATCTGTTCATCATCTTGATGGCGGAGGGACTCTTGAGAAACTGAGGAGGGAAAAGGGCCTTTGCTTTATTCGCCTAATGATCGTGCTAGAGGACCTTTAGAAAGGCTAAAGGTCATATGGAATACGGCCCTGGGATATGGGAGGACTCTGTGTGTGTGTGTGTGTGTGTGAACAAGCTCGGCTGGCGGGAGTAGCAGCATCCACAAAGCTCTGCCTTGCTTGGTGGCTTGAGGACCAGAGACCCACCACCACCACCACCACCACCACCTCCTCTCTGAGGCCTCACCTCGATCACGAGCGCCAAGGCCGTCATCTTCTTCAGCTCATCCTCCTCACTGCTGAGAATGAGAGCAGCCTCCCCAAAGATTCCCGGGATCTGGGCACTGTTGCACTCAGTCATGGCCCTGCATGATGGGACAGCAGAGTCAGGAGTGATGACCGTGGTGTGAGAGGCAGGGGCCAGTAGGGGGCAGCCAAGGTAACCGCTTGGCTCCCCCCACCCCACCGCACTCACTTCCCCACTGCCCTTTCAGGGGCAAAGCCCCCTTGAGAGCCTCATCTGGCATCAGAGGGCTTTGCTTGATGCTGCTGCCTTTGGGGGAGAGGGGGAGAGCAATGACGATTGTCCTGTTGTAGCAGGGCAACCAGGAGGACCCCAAGAAGAGTCCCACGTAGCCTATCCCCCACCAGTTTCCCAGTTGCTTGGAAGGACAGGGAGACGATGCCCTCCAACCTGTCACGCTCTTCCACACTGGGCCGATTGAAACCGATCCTTTCCCCCACTCCAGTCCGGGGGGGGGAGGGGGCTGCTGCAGAGAGAAAGGAACGCTCCCCACCCCCAAATCCTGGGCAAGGGGTCTGAGCCCAGAGGCCACGTGCCTGGGAGACACGGAGGACCCCTGGACGGAGGGAGGGAAGCCACAGGAGGAGGAGGAGGTGGGGGGGGCAGTGCAGGGCTCAGTCGTCCTTGGGGGAGGGGGGGCACTTACAGCCAGGCCCTCTTACCGTGCCAGCAGACGTGTGCCCTGCAAGAAGTGCTGGGGGTTTCTGAGCACCACCCAGCCTTGCTGGAACTCGATGCAGGCATAGACTGCCCAGTCCCCGGCCACAGAGAAGAGGCTCTTCACAATCTCCACTGAGGTGCTGCAGACGGAAGACTAGGCGTCACTGGCGCTGGTCTCCCTCCCTCCCTCCCTCCCTCCCTCCCTCCCTCCCTCCCCTCCTCTCTCTGCGTGGCCAGGGAGGGTTCCTCCGTGGCCATTCAGGTGGGGGATGCCGGGAAGTGGGCCTCTGGGGCAAAAAGCGGGGCACCTCGTTCCTTTGCCGTTGCCTCAGCCCTTTGATAGCATGGGCACACCCCCTCCCCGCAGGAGGCCCACAGTTGGGGTTGATCTCAGGATGGCCCGGAAAGGCTGGGCAGGGGGCTGCTGAGGAGGGGCTCTCCTTGGGCAAACAGAACGGCACAGGGGCCCAGACTTTCCACGGTGGCTTCAGTGAATCCGGCCGGTTGGACCTTGACAGAAGTCCCAAGGGGGCTCAGGAGGGTTCCCTGCTCTTTCGTTTCATTGGCCAGCCTGCGGGTGCCCCTAACCAATGTCCTGACCTGGAGCTCAGATTCCGTGCAGACCCCGGGTGCTGAAACTCCCTCGGGTCTGAAGGAGAGCCAAGGGGAGCCAGAGAAGATGGGTGAGGGCAACGTTAATTGTGCGTTTCAACCCGTGAGACCTTTTGAAAGGGGGATCCGACATTCTGTCCTACCTGGCAGGGCTGCAAGCGGAGGGCAAAGGCCGGCCCTTTCCTTGGTCTTTCTTCAGTGCAGTGAACCGAAGGTGGCCCTGACTTTCATTCTCACTCCCTGAATTGCCTTTTTGGACTAGGATTTCCTAATGACCCTAACGTTTGGCTTTAATGACTAGATGTCTTAGTATCGATGGTATTATTAATCCCCATCCATAGCTTTAGCTTTTTATATTCTGCCAAAGGTGTTTTCCAAAAGCACCTGGGCTTTTCTGGGTTCCTTGAAATCTTCTCCTTTTCTCCATACAGGCCCCCGATAGAGGAGTCCTGGACTAGGCCCAGCAAGGAGGTTTCCCTGAAGTTCAAAGCCCCACCTGCCCTTCTGGGCCCTGCTCTGTCCAGGGGTGGGGGGTGGGGTGCACTAGGGGGTGTGGCCCTCTTCCTTTGGGTACCTGTGGAAGGTGAGTGCCGTGGGGTTTTCCCTCAGAATGAGGTCCTGCCTGGTTCTCAAGGCCTCTGGCAAGTCCAGCTGCATCACGTAGAGGACCTGCTTCAGCAGAGGGATGAAGAGCTGGAGGTGCATCTCACCCAGGGCTGCCCGATAGCCGGGGATGTGGAAGGTCTCGTAGATGACGTTCATGGCCTGGCAGGAAGACATGGGGAGACGCCACCCTCAGAGAAGGAGGCCCCTGGGCAGCGGCTCCCTTTTATCCGTAGCGGTGATGTGCCAGTGCCTGGAAGCCGTGCGGATCTGGATGGGAAGTAACGGACTCAGGCTCAACCCGACCAAGACCGAGTGGCTGTGGTTTCCGGCTGCCCGATTCAACCAGCTCACTCCATCGCTGGCCATAGGGGGCGAACATCTTGCCCCTGTGGATGGGGCGCGCAATTTGGGTGTCCTCCTGGATGCCCGGCTGTCCATGGAAGATCAGGTGACAGCCGTGGCCAGGAGGGCGTTTTACCAGGTTCGCCTGGTACGCCAGTTGCGCCCCCTATTGGATCGGGACGCCCTTCGCACAGTCACTCATGCGCTCGTGACATCCCGACTGGACTATTGTAACTCTCTCTACATGGGGCTCCCCTTGAGGTGCACCCGGAGACTTCAGGTAGTCCAGAACGCAGCCGCGCGAGCAATTATGGGAACCGCTAGGTTTACCCATGTAACACCGCTCTTGCGCGAGCTGCACTGGCTGCCTGTCGTCTTCCGGGTGCGCTTCAAGGTGTTAATTATCATCTTTAAAGCTCTCCATGGCTCGGGACCTAGCTACCTGCGGGATCGGATCCTGCCTCATACATCCTCACGGCCGATTCGCTCCCACAGAGAGGGACTTCTCCGGGTGCCGTCCACTAGACTGTGTCAGCGGGCGACGCCCAGGGGAAGGGCTCTCTCTGTGGCGGGCCCGGCCCTCTGGAACGACCTTCCCCCCGATATTAGAACGACTACGGACCTCCGCTCCTTCCGTCAGAAATTAAAAACACACTTTTTCCGCTTGGCCGGCCTAGGCTAGTCTCTCTTTCTATGGGGTTTTAAACTTATTTATAGCTGCTGGGTATTTTAGTTTAACGGGTTTTAGCACAGGAATAGATTTAATCTGTTTTTATATTATGTATTTATATTTATTGTTTTTACTTTCCCTGTGCACCGCCCCGAGTCCCTGTGGGGAGAGGGAGCGGTTCTACAAATTAAATTTGAATTTGAATTTTGAATTTATCCTTGTCCCCCCCTCCTCCGAGAGACAGGGGGAAGGCCATTACAGCTGGTCCTTGACTCACAACCAGAATGGATGCCAACATTTCTGTTGCTAAGCAAGACAGTTGGGAGTACATTTTGCCTTTGCACTTTGTGGCCTTCCTCACCACAGCTGTTATTTATTTAGAAGAGTTTCATGGCTGCCCATTGTTCTCAGTGACTCAAGTTGGTTTAAAAACAATAAAGAACCCAATATAAAAAGAATAAAAACAGCAAGCATTCACAGGAGCTCCTGGATGGGCTCCATCCCACTCTGGGTCCCCCAGGCCCCTTGCAGAGCCAGTCCTTTGGGGAAAGAGGGTCAAAGTGGGAGCCAGTCTAATCGCTGCAGGGCTGAGGTTCCACAGGGAGGGAGCCCCCATGGAGACAGCCCTTCTCCTGGCTCCCACTAGATGGACCCCTTAAGGGAAGGCCCCCCTGATGTCTCCAGCACAAGAGAGGGTGTGGTGGATGCCATTGGGAAGAGACGGTTAATTGAACCATGGCTGTTCTTAAATTAATAACACGGTTGTTAAAGTGACTTTGCTTGCCAGAAGGTTGCAAGAAGCGATCGCGTGACCCTGCGACACTGCAACCATCATAAATACATTTATTTTATTTATTTTATTTTATTAAATTTATACCCCGCCCTTCTCCAAAAGGACCCAGGGCGGCGCACAGGAATTTAAAAATACATACAAAATGCTAGTTGCCAAGTGTCTGAATTTTGATCACGTGACCAGGGGGATGCAGCAGTGGTTTTAAGTATGAAATAGTCATGTCATTTTTTTTGCAGTGCTGTTGTAACTTTGCAGTGCCGTTGGGTGTAAGTCAAGGTCTGCCTATATCAAGATCAGAGGGCCTTGCACCTTGGGGAAACTTGGGGAAATGTTTCTGACAAGCCCCACCTGAGTCATCCAGAGACAAAGTGGGAGCGGGGTGGGTACTTGGGGGGGGGCAAGCACAGTTGCAGTGACAGGAACCTGTTGCTGTGGCTGTCCCAGCAGAAACAGCCCTGGTGTCGCTTTGTTAGTCTGGCCTAGTTGACGCTGACCTTGAAGTCCCCCCACACAGAATCAGGATCCAAAGGCGTTTTCAGTAGGAACACGCTGCTTCACCTGGAACGGGAGTGGCTTCCAGTGCCAGAAAGATGTTGGCTTTGGATGGGGAAGAATTGGCTGTGGCTCAACCCTGGCAAAGCTGAAGGGCGGTGGGCTCTCTGTGTTCTGCCTTCTGTAACTGGAAGATTAGTCATCTGGGACGTCTCCTGGCATCTTGTTGGCACAGCGAGTGGCGGCCCCGCCCAGGAGACCTTGGCACAGATTCCAAGGCCTGCTGCTTACCATCACGCCTGGTTTACTGTTTTCAGTGGTTGTTTTTACTATATTGTTTGCTTTCTTTGCTACTCAAGCTATAATAATAATCATATTTTAACATACATAATAGACTTATGGGGAAATCCTTTAATGTTAATGCTAAATTACTTTCCAAAACCTTTGAGTTTGACTACTATTATTTTTTAAACAATTTTTATTTATGTTTGAACAAAGACAAACAAACAAAACCCATTGGCCGGCATGAACAGCTAGGGTCCCAACAGAGGCGAGATCCCAGAGGTTAATGGCTGGGGGCGGAAACCCGGGGGCGAAAGAGGCACGGTTAAGGGCAGGAGGAGAACGGTCCCATTCCGGTTCAGAAGGGAGAGGGCAATGAACCCATGGCTGCACCCGGCTGCACCAGCTTGCAAGTCATGGTGCTGTATAAGGGCCGGGAGCCACGACCTGGAGGGCAGGCAAGGCCGTTGTCCCAATCGGGACAAGTGCGAGTGATCTTCATTGTCATCAGGGCTTTGTGTAGCCGGGAGGGAAACCGCTGAGCCCTGGAGAAGTTTTGAGAGGGCAAAAGGCAACTTTCTGCTGACCCTGGGTGAGGGGAGCCCTTGAATGGCTCTTGGAGGAAAGGCCTGGAGGAGCCCCTCCCACCCGGGGCACCTTTGCCCAGATCCTGGAGCCTCCCCTGCACATGCCTATCTAAGCGAGAAGCAAGCGGCACCATCTGCAATGTAAAATGTTCTTATTCACTGGCCACATTTATTGCATGTTAAGGATGAGATTTAGTTAGGAGCTCAAGTGAGATGGGAGTCTGGGCAGGTTCAGAACAAAGGGAAATGCTAAAACAATTGTTGCCTTCCCCCCATGAGAAAGGCAATAAGAGAGAGAGGGAGGGAGGGAGGGAGGGAGGGAAGCAGAGAGAGGGGAGAGAGGGAGAGAGGAAGAGAGAGGGAAGCTCAGAAGAAGGACTAGGACCTGTGGCTCTGGGTGGGATGTCACCTACCGCCAGCGACGTGGTTGTGCTGTCTTCTCTGTGCCCAGAAGGGTCCTTCACCTGCAGATTCTTCAGTAAGAGGTGCAGGATTTGCACAGCCACCTTGGGGCCAAAAGCCATGGCTGTCCAGAGCTCAATGGCCTGCCTGGAAAATCAGCAACACAAAAGCGGAAGTTTAGTTTAGTTTTAGTTTTATTTGATTTATATCCCGCACCTATCTCCTACAAAAGGACCCAGGGCGGCGCACAGGAAATTAAAAACCATATAAATATACAAATACATAACATCCTAAAACCACAATTAAACTTAAGAACCCTGTGCTAAAACCACGCATTAAAATCCCTCTAATTAAAAATTTGTAGACTAAAACTCAGTCGTGAACGGGTGGTCACGCTAGGCCGGCTTGATGGAACAGATGCGTCTTCAGGCGCTGGCGGAAAAGGCGGCGGTCCGAGGTGGTGCGGAGTTCGGGAGGCAGGTCATTCAGAGGGTAGGGCCCGCCACACAGAAGGCCCTTCCCCTGGGCGTCGCCAACCGGCATTGCCTGGCCGACGGCACCCAGAGAAGACCCTCCCTATGGGAGCGGATCGGTCGAAGGGATGTGTGGGGCAGGAGACGGTCTCGCACATAACTAGGCCCCATGCCATGGAGCGCTTTAAAAATGGTAATCAGCACCTTGAAGCACACCCGGAAGGCCACAGGTAGCCAGTGCAGCTCGTGCAGGAGAGGTGTTATATGGGACTGCCTTGAGGCTCCCTTGATCACCCGCGCGGCTGCATTCTGAACTAACTGTAACCTTTGAGTGCATCTCAAGGGGAGCCCCATGTAGAGAGCGTTACAGTAGTCTAGACGGGATATCACAAGTGCTTGAGTGACTGTGCGAAGGGCGTCCCAGTTCAGTAAGGGGCGCAATTGGCGGACCAGGCGCACCTGGTAAAACGCCCTCCTGACCACGGCTGTCACATGGTCCTCCATGGTCAGCCGGGAATCCAGGAGGACACCTAAATTGCGCGCCCTCCCCACAGGGGCCAATAGTTTGCCCCCTATGGCCAGTGTTGGACTTACCTGGCTAAACCGGGTTGCCAGAAATCACAGCCACTCGGTTTTCGACGGGTTGAGTTTGAGTTTGTTACTCCCCATCCAAACCCGTACGGCCGTCGAGGTGATGTCCCGGTGTTTGGAGGCCGTACGGGACTACTGGGACATCACCTCGACGGCATTGTTGGGGTGGTTTGGGGTAGATATGTATAGCTGAGTGTCGTCAGCGTACAGATGGTACTCTACCCCAAAACCGCGGATGATCTCGCCCAGCGGCTTCATATATGTGTTGAACAGGAGAGGCGAGAGGACCGATCCCTGAGGTACCCCACATATGAGGGGTCTCGAGGTCGACCTCTGCCCTCCTGCCAACACGAATTGCGACCGACCGGAGAGGTAGGAAGAAAACCACTGTAGCACGGTGCCTCCCACCCCCAAATGGGGAGGGGTCTCACAGGGGAGCTGGAGCCTGTGAGGGGACGTAGGGGTCCTACCTGTTGAGGGGTATGGAATAGGATAAGCAGCTCTGGATGACTTCCTCCAGGCGACATGGGATCATCAAGGTTAGAGCCCTCAGCACTACCTTCCGGGTCCAGCAGGAAGCATGGCCTGGCTGCAAGCACATGTAGATACCTGCAACCACATCGTTCACCTGCAGCCATAGAAGAAACGTTGAGCTTAGCTCCCCCCCTCAAAAAAAAAAGAGCTTATAGATCCCTGGGTTGGCTGCAAGGATCGCGACATTCGGCCTCCCTGGGCCTGGGGGTTGGCTGCCCAACCCATTTCAGCCATCTTTTCATGGCCAGGTTGGTTGAGGATGGACATTATCTCATGCTGCATGGGACCCAGGCTCGCTGGGACTCTCTGTTGACCTTTGGTCAGTCCTGCAGCCTTTGGTGTCCCGCTCTACTTCAGGGGGCACCAGGCGGTTTACCACATTTGCAAACAAGATGAAAACGAGTGCAATGAAGAGAATAAACAGGACCCAGGAGCACAGCAAGCAAGGCTGCTTCAGTTTTCCAGGCAGGGCGAGGATGGAGTGACCACAAAAAATACCAATATCTCCTTTATTGAGGGAGGGGCTTATAGGACATCCTTGAAAGGTTGGCAGGACTTCTCTTTTTCCTCCCTTTGGTACCCAAGAAGATCAAGGGAGCCTCTCAGGCTGCTTCCTTCCCCCACCCATCTTTCCAGGCTAAGCTGACGCTTTTGCCATATTTTCTTCCAGACTCCCCCTGAATGCAGCTGCTTAGATCACAGCCAGAGGCGCCAGCTTCTGTTCGGTTCCAGGTGCAAAGTGTGGGCAATTCTCCCACCTGCTTCTTCACCAGTGGCCAAAGGGCTGTCCTGCAAGGGGATTGGGCTGCGTGTTAACAGGGTGCCTACCCAAAGGCCGTTCGCTGCCATGGCTGCCTTGCCTGCCCACCTGCTGGGAATGTGCCACCAGAGGCACTTGAGAACAAGGACAGGGTAGAGGTGAGGGAGCGGTATAAGGAGGCCTCAGTCCTGGCAACTCACAGAGTGACTTGGTCCAGTCTCTTTCTGCCCTCCCCCCAATGCGCCCCCCCCACCCCCCTTTACAGGTCCTATGCTACGGCAGCCCAGGTGAGCTTCTTTCTGGAGGAAAGGCAGGGCGTCGGCAAATAAATAACAGACAGGATCCTGCCGTAGCATAGGCAGGACCTGAATCTGTTACAGGTGAGTGGAGCCCAGGGCTGCTCAGAGTAGAAGAGACCAGAAAGACAGGGGGTTGTCTTGTTCTCCCAGGTGGTGGGAACAGCTCAGGCCTGCTTGGAGTCAGTCACGGTCAGAGACGACTCTAAGCTCAGAGGAAGCAACCAAGAAACAAAGGCTGCATTTTAAGTGACAGGAAAATTCTGAGAGAGGGGATGGGCGCTACAGTTGAAACCCCTCACCCGTTCCACCTTCATGGCATGGTTCTGCAGGACTGCACTGAGGACCTCTTCTGCTGCCACCAGGACTTCTGGACTGGAGCCTCTCAAGTAGTCCAGAACGGAGAGCAGGAGGTTGGTCAACTGAACGGAGAAGAGCTGGTCACCGCAATGCTACAAAGAGGAGCACAAGATTTGGCAGGCGTCCATCGTCTCCTTTCCCCCAAACAGACGGGGCCAGAGAGCCCCCAAGCAGCCCCGAGCCCCTTCCTGGAGAGTTTCTTCCCTGAGAGATTCAGAAGGCCAGGCAGGAGAGGATAGGGAAGAGCCTACAGGCTAAACGAGACTTGGGACGGGTAAATCCAGCCCTGACAAAATGGAGTGGCATTTACAACTGGTTGTAGTGTCCTGCGGTCACACGACTGCAATTTGGGACCGTTTCTGCCTATTTCCAGCAACAGAACGCCCATTGGGGAAACTGCTTTGCTTAATGAATGTGGTGATTCACTTAATGGCTGCTGTACTAAGTGTCATAAAATTGGGCCTGACTCATATTATGACTGCAATGGATGGAAAATCTGGTCCCAATTGCGGTCATAAGTGGAGGGCTAGTTAGCACTTCGCACCCACCCCCTCAAAGGCAGCCACGGTACCGTTGCTATCTGCCAACCGCCGCCCGGTGCTTGACCAGCCAGGCTGTCTTCTTCCTGGCATTTCACGCTCCTCTTCCTCGGCCACTTCCGCTTCTTCTGCTTGCTTGTCCTCAGACCTAGAGCAGAAGAGGAGCAGCTGTCGTTCAGGACCGGCTGGTTTGGTTCTTGGTGCTCCCTGAGCTTGGCTCTGTCCTCCCGGAGCCCCCAAAGTCCGGCTGCGGACTCTGCCCCAGGCAGGTTCCCTCTGAGCAGCGGCAGAGGAAGAGGTGGCCAGTACGACAAGCCTCACCTTTACGGTGCAGTAAGATCTCATAGAGACAGCTGACTCCTTGCACGGCAAAAGAACTAATGCAGGGCCTCCGGTCATTGCACAGGCCAATCAAAAGGGCTGTCAGGTGGGCCAACCTGTTAAATTCCCGAGAGAGCTAAGGAAACAAGAGGGAGGCGTGGGAATCATTGAGACCGAAGGGGGTTCTAGATGCTGGGAGAGGCCGATTCTTGCTCTTCGTCAGGCAGACCCAGAACCTTCCGGAAGGGCATCCTGCACACCCGCCATGGGCCATACTGTAAGCCTTCAGCTGTTGGGTTGGCAGGAGAAAAGCCCACAGGAGGGCCTGGAGGGGAAGACCGGCACGGGAGCCTTCCTGAGCACTTTGCCTTCTCAATGGCACCACCTGGCAAGCATTCTAGGGGCACAACAGAGAAGCAACAGGACGCGTAGGATGGCGCGAGTAACATCACTGCTCCGCCACCTGCATCGGTTATCAGTCTGCTTCCGAATCCGAGGTGCTGGGGATCCCCTTTGGAGCCCTTCACGGCATGGGTCCAGGTTACTTAAGGGGCTGTCTCACCCCTCTGGGATCGGCTGGTCCCACTCGGGCTAGCAGAGAAGGCATGCTGCGGGTCCCACCTGCCTGATTGTTCTGGCTGGCAGGGTCCAAGGAGGAGGGCCTTCTCTGCAGTGGCTCCTGCCCTCTGGAAGGTCTTGCTCCCCGATGTGAGGTTGGCCCCAACCCTCTTTTCCTAAGGGCCCAAAGACATGGCTCTGCCCGTTGGCCTGGGGCCCCAGAGAGGGAAGAGTGCAACTAGTAAGGACAAGTCCCACTTCCTTCTCCCACCTGACCTTGATTTGAATCTTGGTTTTAATTAATTCATGATTTAACGTAGACGCCTTTTTCATGTCTGTAAAATGGGCGGCCAAAAAATTGTATAATAAATAAACTCTTGCTGGGCTGGCTTGTCTTTGTTTATAGGTCTGCCTTCAGGCTGCTCATGATCCCCACCCCCCCACCCCCTCCGGCGTGTGTGTGTGTGTGTGAGTGTGTGTGTGTGTTCTTTCCTTCCTTTGTAAATGGCAAGCTGCCCTGAGTCACTGGGAATTGAGCAACCTGTAAATTGTATGCAGGTGTGCATGTGTGGTACATTTTATGCAGGCCAGACTTGGGCCTTCGGGGGCCCCTTCCTCCTCCTGTGACATACCAAGCCCTGTTTCATTTGGCCTAATGGCTTCAGCCCCCAAACTCCCGCGAACCAGATGGGCCTTTTTGCACATTGTTTTGATTTATAACCCTGCTTTTAAATTGTTTTGCAGTCTGTGAGATAGAATCTTAATCACAAATTAATAAACTGGAGGTGGTTTGAGTTTCATGAAACAGGAACCTCGTAAAACTGAAATTGGTCTGTTATTTCTTTTTCATTTATGAGCTCTACAAAAACCAACTGGAACCCTGGTTTTGAATATAGTAGTTATCCGTCCAAATGTCGACCAGGCCTGATCCAGCTTAGTTTCTGACGCCAGACAAGGGGGGGGTCCGGTGCTCGTCTGCAGGGCAGATGGTGGGTGGGGGGCTGGGAAATGGGTCCAGACTGGAATGGCAGCTGATCTGCCTTCTCTCGAGAGAGAGACAGGGTCCCTGCTGCTCTTCGAAGGAGTGTGCCCTGCTGCTCGGAGCCAGGACCCACCCGAATGGCCCCTGAAGGAGAGGAAGCTCCAGGTAGGAAGGGGAGTGGCTACATTTATGGATACTCACATCGAGGTGGAAGCGGTCAGCTACAAACTTCAAGAGCTTCATCGCTGTCTCCACGGCTCTTTCGCGCACGTGATCTAACTTTGATACCATCCATGGTTCTATGAGCTATGGAAGGAAAGGCAGGCAGGAAAATGTGGCTGTTATGTGAAGCGTGCAGGGCCAGCTCAGGGAAGAACAGGCCTCGGCTTAGAGGCACCCGTGTGGGGGAGGGGGGGTGGGTGTGTGTGTGGAAAAATTGAAAAAAAGCTCCCATAAAACAATAAAACCATTTCCATTTTTATTGCTTTAGAAATATTTAACTTTTATAATTTTAATGCTGTAAGCTGCCCAGATTTGCTTCAAAACAAGATGGGCAGCAAATAAATGTAACAAATAAATAAAATTTTTAAAACCAGAAAAGCACCCACAGTGGGATGTTTACTTGAGCGCTGAATGTAATTTTGCAGTGTAAATAAGGAGAACACTCCAAGAAAAAAAAAATGGTCCTGGGCTGAAAATCTTAAGTATAAAGCTAAAAAACCTGAAGAAAAAAAAAGAAATAAGAGGATGTCTTTTTGAAATTGGCAACAAAACCAGAAGGTGCCAGAATAGGGCTGTGCTTTGGGTCCAACCTGCCTAGAGCAGGCCTTGGGATGCGCCTTGAATCTATGGGACTGCTAAGGTAACGAGTGCCCAAAATACGCCTCCCCCCCCCCCGCAAGGGTTCTGGAGCGTGTCTATCTTGGTGAGGCTATTCCGATGCAGGTACTAGACTCTCGAAGGCATTCTGCAAGGGACAGGGACCCCTCCCCTCCTTCATACCCAACTCCTTGCCAGGGGCATCCACTCAAAGTGGACACTGGACTGCTGGGATGCCTGCCTCCACACCTGGCCAGCTGCTTGACACCTGCTCTTTGGCTCGAGGGGAGCACCCTGACCTCCTTGATGACAGTAAATAGCTGATACGAGAGGGGCGATTTCCTCAGAATGCCCTAAGAAGCATAGAGCTAAACCTGATCTCACAGATTGTATAGGCCCAATCTGGTTTTCTCTGGAGTGCCTATTGGTCAGAAAACCCAGAGAAACGCCTCTATCCTAATACCTCAGGACCCATTTGGGTCATCGGGTGGGGTGACCAGTGTCAGGAGGGGCAGAGGCAGCAGCCCCTCTATTCTACATGGCTTTCAAAGGGACCCATAACTCTGTGCCGGCAGCAGTTGTTCCCACTGCCTGTGAGATTGGTGGATGGATTGACCGGCATCAATTTATGCAGCTGCCCATTTCACTAAAAAGACTAACAGAGATGGAAAAAATACAGTCTAGCAATACAGACCCAGTGCAAAGCAAGGGACTCCCAAAGAAACCTCCCCACACCCGAGTCCCTTCGGGGAGAGGGGGCGGTCTAGAAGTCCAATAAATAAATAATAATAATGCCAGGGATTCTCCTAAGGTGCTCTGCCCCCCCCCCCCGAGAGCCACGCTTCAGGTGCCAGCTTTTCCCTCTGCCTACCTCCATCATGTGCTTGAGCTCGCTGGGGTGTGGGTTCTCCAAGAACAGAGCCTGCAGCATCTCCTCGAAGCAGCTGATCGTCTGCTGGTAGAAGGCCTGAGGCAAAAGCAGGCCAGTGAGACTAAGGCCACCTGGGAGCTTCCCCCGGGTGGGCAAACAAGACGGACCGTGTGCGGGGGTACAACCCCAGGAAGCAGAACCTTTAGGGCAGAACCGGCGGCACCTGCACCCCCCTTTCCCCTACATGTGAACAAACGCTTTGCATTCAGCCTCCCCTCCCTGTCAGGCCAATTCATTTATTCAGCAGAGACAAGGACTTTCTGCCTTTTTCATCAGTGAAGCGGCTCCCCATAATAGCAGGGAATAATTCGGACACTGAGATGTTCAGACTGGGGCCAAACAGCAGCCAGCAAGTCCACAGGTCCTTGGGGAAAGACAGAGGACACTCGTCTCCCACATCCCAGAGGTCATCGCTCTCTCGTGCAGTATTCAGCCCAAGGCATCTCCATAACCAACTGGTTCCCCCCCCCCCTTTTTCCTGCTCCTCTGTACTTTTTGAAATAATTCTACGTAAAGTTGGAAAATAAATTTGCATAGATTTGCATCTTGTTAGGCCAGATAACCAAAGCAGAGTCATAACTCCTGTGATAACTATCGTCCAGGAATAAAAAAAACCTCTGGGAAATAAGGAGGGCTTGGATAAGATACTCAAAGTGTTCACCTTTATATCCGATGTCTTCTCGTCTGCGTAAGACTCTCCTTCCAGGATCTCCATTGGGGCCAGGCAAAAGACACTTTTGAAAGAAGCATGAAGGAGGCTGGATTTCTTCTCTGGCTCAAGAAGAGGCTTCAGGTGGCTGATGAAACGGAAACACACCTGAGATTTAGCTGCCACAAAACACGTGACTTTGCCCAATTTGATTTTATTGGATTTATATACCGCAGCCTCTCTCCCCGAAGGGACTCAGGGCGGTGAGGGAGGACAGCCTCGCTTTCAACTTCAAAATGAACAGAAAGACATTTGTTTGAATCCTGGGTGTGCAAAAGAGCCCCACTCTTTGCTCTGGAAACCCAGAATTCTTCACAGATGGGATTCTACCCTTTTGTCCTCAGCAGGTTCTGGGAACGCATCGAGCCTCCCAGCACGGGCTACTCCCCAGGAAGGGCTCCCCCCCCCCCCGAGAGTCTGAAGACAGGATGACGAGAAGGAGAAAGATGGAGCAGCCTCTCGCCTGGACTCCACACTACTACTCCTTGGCCTCATTTCGGTCACGTCCCTGTCTGGTGACGCCCTCATTTCCTCAGGTCTATTGGAAAATAATTTGAAGTACTTTGGACTCTCCTTGCCCAGGAGATTGAGAACAGTTTTTACCTGTGAGCTGCCAGCCTCCTGAATGCGAAACAACATCATAACTACATCAGTGATGGGTCCCTACCGGTTCGGACAGGTTCGGATGAACTGGTAGTGGTTTGGCAGCCTGGGTCGCTGGAACCGACAGCAACCCAGGCCTGCCATGTCCCCAAACTGGTTCTCTGGGCGGCACCGTAAGGGCTGCCACTTTGTTTGTTGCTTCTGCACATGCACAGAGCAATTTTTTTATTGCACTGTGCATGCATGTGCAGAGTACATCAAGTGCGCTAATGCACGCGAAGAGCATGTGCGCACAGTGCACCCACGAGCGAACTGGCAGTAGTGACTACGGAACCCATCCCTGAACTACACAGTACGATGGACTTAATATGCTCACACTGGCGCAATAGGACTGAGTGTTTGTTAATAGGATTTATTGGGTTAGGATTTATTGGGTTTATTGGGTTGTCTTCACTGTGACTTGTGTTGGAGGGGTTGCACTGAGGGAGCTCAACCAATCTCATTGTACATATGTTTTGCACTAACAAATTATTATTATTATTGTTGTTGTTGTTGTTGTTGTTGGTGTTATTATTTTTATTATTTTTATTATTTTTTAATTTAATTTTTTATATCAACCTACTCCCGAAGGACTCAGGGTGGTGTACAGCCAAAATAAAACACAGATATACAAAAGTTAAACCAATTTAAAAACATATTAAATAATTTGGCCCATAATAAGATTAAAACCCAACAAACCCAATTAAGATTAATAAATAATAAAATTTGTGTTTACGCCAGCCCGGCTTGTTGAAAAAGAAAAGTTTTAAGAGCACGGCGGAAGGTGCGTAGGTCAGGGATAATTTGTAACTCTGGGGGCCATTCGTTCCAGAGGACAGGTGCTCCCATGGAGAAGGCTCTCTCCCTGGGTGTCACCAGTCGACATTGTTCAGCTGACGGCACCATGAGGAGACCCTCTCTATGGGAGCGTACGGGCCGGTGGGAGGCTCTCGGTGGCAGAAGGTGATCTCGTAGGTACCCAGGTCCTAAGCCATGGAGCGCTTTAAAGATAGTAATCAACACCTTGAATCGTACCTGGAAGACCACCGGAAGCCAGTGTAGCTCGCGCAGGAGGGGTGTTACATGGGAGCGTCACGTCGCCCCCATAATTACCCCTGCGGCCGCATTCTGGACCAGTTGGAGCCTCCGGGTGCTCTTCAAGGTGAGCCCCATGTAGAGAGCATTGCAGTAGTCCAGACAGGAAGTTGTTGTTGTTGGTGTTATTATTTTTATATACTTTATTCATTAAACATGAAACTCAGTAAACTAAACATTCAAAAATGCATCACAAATACCATTGACTTGTGCTAATAGTTGATACGGGTTGCTGCCATCGTTCTAGGTATCAACCAAGTACCATTATTATTATTATTATTATTATTATTATTATTATTATTATTATTATTATTATTATTATTATTATTATTATTATTATTTCTTATTCATTAAGCATGAAACTCAGTCAACTAAACATTCAAAAATGCATCACAAATCCCATTGACTGATGTTAATGGTTGATACGGGTTGCTGCCGTCGCCCTAGGTATCAACCACCCGCTCTTAAGATGTACGATGCTCCGAGTAGTGCAGTTTTTTTGCAGTTCCACTAGCGTTAATGCAGGAAGCTGCAATTTCTTGATGTATTTTATACAATTATTATTAAAATGGGGTCCACACACTTCAAACTGCACCGGGGTTCACTTAGCAGGCACGCTGGACAGAAGAACTTCCTGCTCCTCCTCAATTCATGGACGATTTACTAGTTATGGGAGGTCATCAATCTTGCATTGCCTTTGCTCTAATCAATTCATGTCTTATACTTCGATGATTATGAAAGAAATGGATCAATTTATAATTTCACCATTTTTCTCTGGCTTATTGCCAGCTGGTCTGTTGCCCATGGAGATGCTCAGCCGTCCCAGTTTCAGTGCTCTTGAAAAAGCACCTTTGAGGCAGCTTGTCCATTGTTGCAATGAACTCTAAATTGATTTTTCTTTTTTTTCTACAGTTTTGCTGGAGCAATTCAGGATAAAGGACATAAAAATGTTGTTTCTCACCCTCCCATCCTAGGTGAGGTGCTAAAGTATATTTAGTCTCCTGAAAAGAAGCCATCGTGTCATTATGCAGGGCACTCTTGAATGTACAGAATGGGCAAAACCGCTCCCCACCATCCCGCCCCTCCTCACAGGAAGTGAGTACCCTGCTCCACTACCTGAGTTCTTTAGCGATATACATCGCATCTTGACGCACTGTGCTGCCCAGAACGTGGATGGGCTCCCTTTCTATCAGCACCTGCCAGCCAGTGTGGGAGAGACAGAACGAGAGAGTGAGGGTCAATCGGAGACGCCCACTCACCTGGGTGGCCTCCATGGACCTGGAGACAGGCAGGGGACATGGCCTCACTGGAAACTGAATTGCTCTGAAGAACAACTGCTTCGTATTCCGGAGAGTGGGCACTTAGGGCCAAGGCCTTCGCCAGGTGGGAGGTGCCCTTCTCTGCTGTCTCCCATCCGGCCACACACCTGTCATCAGTATGCATTCCTTGCCCAGGGGAAAACATACATGAGGCTCCTGGTCTCTGCTTTGGTTCCCGGTTGCCTCTGATTGCACAACCCCATTTCCCCCCCACTTCCCCCAGGCTAAAAATCCTGGGCTGAAAAAAGTCAATGCCTCCCCCATTTGTGATGCTGAGATTCTCCTGGTCCCTGAACAGCAGCTGCTTGAGCCCCCCCCCCCCTCCTTCAGTCTCCCAATGTCCAGAAGCTCATAAGGGACACACAGTTTTTAAGCAGAAAGACCTCACTGGCAGAGGTTCGTTCCAGAAAGAAAGGTATCTTCCAGAGCTTCATCTTTGCACAACAGTTTTGTAGTGGGGGACCCTATAGAATAATATTATTAAATCTTAAAAGTTACTATCTAAGTAAGGTATCCATAAAATATAAAAATTAAGAATTGGATCAAGCCCAAATGAGAAAGAATGTTGTTATAATGCACTCTAATGACCAAAGAAATAGAAAGGTCTTCCTTCTCTCCCGTCTTCTGCACATAAATAGGTGAGCAATATAATTTTAAACTAGACTGGCAGATTCCTCAGAAATTTACAGCCAATGTACACCTGCAGGCTGGCGCTAGGCTCCAAAGTACACCTGCCTGACCAGACAGGCTAACCCACCACCTCTGTAAGCCATGTTAGACTTAAAATTGCATCTCTATACTACTCTTTTCTTTGTCTGTGTGTATCCTTTAAGTAGGCGAAACAATGCATTACAGAACAACCATTTCTAAACCAAAATACCTCAAATGGGCTAACTGACAGAATGTGTCCAAAGTCCTGGGAGCATGAACACTGTGGAATTCAAATTTTGCAAATTTTCTAAAACATTTTATTAAAATTATCATAAAACACTTTATGACATAATGCAAACTTCATTTCATGTTGTCAACTCCTGATGCTTGACTGTGCTATACATTTCAATATGGATTACTTGCAACAACAACAAAAGACTCACAATAGCAAAGAAACTTTCTTTCAACATATAAATAACAAGAAAAAATCAAGAGAGAAGTTGGCAAGCAAGTAATAGGTAGTAGAGAGAAAACACAGCTCCTTAACTCATTCTTTGCATCAGTCTTAACACAAAAAGAAATTATAGGCCAACCTACCAAAAACATAACTGTAAAAGACAGACTACAAATAAAAATTAAAATAAGCAAGAAAATGGTAAGAGAATATCTATCTGACCTTGATGAGTATAAATCACTGGGACCTGATGGATTACATCCCAGAGTTCTGAAGGAAGTGGCAGAGGTTATCTCAGAACCATTGTATTGCTTATTTAAAAAATCTTGGAGCATTGGGGAATTACCAGAGACTTGGAAAAGAGCTGATGTGGTTTCCATCTTCAAAAAAGGGAAAAAAAACAAAACAAAACAGAGCCAGGATGCCATAGACCAATCAGTCTAACATACCTGGGAAGATACTGGAAAAAATAATTAAAAAAACAGGTCTGTGGACATGTAAAAACAAGTAAAGTTATAACTAGTAGCCAGTACAGGTTTGTTAAAAATAAATTATGCCAAACCTATCTTATTTCATTCTTTGACAAAGTGACCAACTTAGTAGACCAGGAAAATGCTGTAGATATAGTATATTTAAATGCAAGGCATTTGATAAAGTAGAAACAAACCTACTTCTTGGGAAGCCAGATAGACAATCCATCACCACCAGATGGATAAGCAACTGGCTGACAAACCATACTCAACGAGTAGTCCTTAATAGTAATATATCTACATGTTGGGAAGTAAGCAGTGGGGTACCACAAGGTTCCGTCTTGGGCCCAGTATCTTCATAAATGACTTATTGAGAGAATAGAAGGGGAACTTGTCAAATTTGCAGATGACACTAAGGTGTCAGACATAGCCAACACCCCAGAAGAGAAGCTCAGGATCCAAAAGAATCTTGACAGACTTGAACAATGGACTCTATCTAATGAAATGAAATTGAATGTGGAGAAAAGCAAGGTTTTACACCTGGGAAGAAAAAATCTGTGAGAGGGACCTTGGGTCCTAGTGGACGATCACTTAAATATGAGCCAGTGGTGTCTGGCGGCAGCCAAAAAAGCTAATACAATCCTTGGTTGCATAAACAGAATCAAAATCTTTAAAAAAAAAACCCTCGGATTTAAGCGGCACGCTAAGATGGCTTCTCTGCAAAGAGAAAGCGGAAACTTTCACTCCGGACGGTCTTTAACAAGGGAAAGTGGATTGTGACTTTCTGCAACATTGTTTCTAGGTCTGGCTGAGCTTAAAAAAATTTCTTTTTTTTGCTACTCTCTCCCTCTGGCTAGATGGGCGGTGGAAGTGGCTTCTCTTTGTCCCTGCCTGACTATTTTAACTAAGGAAAATTTCCAGCGTCTCTTTGAAAGCAGGACTCTCTCTGGATTTTTGAAAAAAAAAATTTTTTGATGGATTTGTGACTTCTTCTCTGGAATACCTTCGTTATTACTATTTGCTGATTTGGGAAATTGTGTCTCTTTTGGTTTCTGAATTGTTTGCAACTTCACAGCCCTGAATTGAACTGAGCTCCTGATCTGCCCCACCAGCCCCACCCGGAAAACGCCATCTTGGTGGCAGTGACTCTAACTTTTAACCATGGCACAAGAAGCAGCACTTGTAAATTTGGAACAAAGGATGGCTTCTCTTGAAACCTCTATGCAAACTTTGATATCAGAAATAAAGGCCCAGAGGGCTGAAAATAGTACTTTTAAAAAGGAACTATTGGATACCCGGAAGCAAGTGTTGGAGAATACACAGAAGACCGAGGAATTGGAGGGGGGGCTGGAGGGGGCTAAGGGAGAGATTAAAAATGTTTCTAATGAGGTGGGGGAAATAAATGGGCATGTGTCTAGGATAGATATGGAAAGAATGACATATTTTTTGAGATTTCAGAATGTTCTTGAGGAATCTGGTGAATGCCTACCTGATCTTATGAGTACAATTTTAGCAGACTATTTACAAAAACCCAAAGATGAGATCAGGGGGGACATTGACCTAGCCTATAGAATTAATTCTGCATATGCCAAGATGAATGAAGTGCCTAGAGAGATACGTGTGAAATTTGTTAGAAGGTCAACAAGAGAGGAAATCCTGAAAGCGCAGAGAGAGAAACCTTTAATTTATCAACGAGAAATGGTCACTATCTTGAAGCAGATCCCTAGAAAAATTAGAGATTCAAGAAGGAAATTTTCCTTCTTGTCTAAAACCTTGTTTGATCACGGGATTTGGTTCAAGTGGATGACACCTGAAGGGATGCTGGTGTTCTGGGAAGGAGGAAGAGTGAGGATTAAAACAGTTGCTGAGGCGGAAGCCTTTCTTAAAAAATATTCCTCTGCCCTGGGGGAAGATCCAGGGGGGACGGAGGGGGTCACGGCCCCGCCCGCGGGGGGCCAGGGAGGAGAGAAAGAAGATACAATAGCCAAAAGACTTAGATCAAAAAAATAACTTTGCCTTGATTTTTCTTGAACAATTTTGTATAATATTTCTATCCGGACTTTTTGTAAATGTCTGACAGCATGGAAGGGAGAATTTAGGTAAATGTACTTGCTTCCATCTTGTAGTGGTATGGAAAATGTTTTCTATGTTAACTTTTTTAATGTGTATTTTGAGGTCTCGGAAGGTCCGACGACTCTGACGTGAATGCTCTCAAAATTTCTTTGTAACCATTACCCTATCCTGTTAAAAAATGTAAAACCAATAAAACTTTTTCAATTAAAAAAAAAAAAAAAACAGAATCAAAATCATGTGAAGTATTAGCACCACTCTATAACGCCTTAGTAAGACCCCACCTGGAATACTGTATCCAGTTTTGGTCACCACGTTACAAAAAAGATGCTGTAACTTTGGAAAAAGTGCAAAGAAGAGCAAATAAGATGATTAAAAGCCTGGAGACTAAAATATAAGAAGAACAGTTGCAAGATTTGTGTTTGGCTAGTCTAGATAAAAGAAGGACTAGAGGGGAAATGATAGCAGTATTCCAGTATTTGAGAGGTTGCCGCAAAGAGGAGGGGGTCGTTATTTTACAAAGCATCAAAGGCCAGGACAAGAAACAATGGATGGAAATGAATCAAGGAGAGAAGCAACCTGGAATTAAGGAGAAACGTCCTAACAATGAGGACAATTAAGAGTTTGCATTCAAAAGTTGTGAGTGCTTCATCCCTGGAGGGTTTTAAGAAGAGATTGGACAGCCACTTGTTTGAAATGGTGTAGGGTCTCCTGCTGGACTAGAAGACCTCTAATGCCCCTTCCAACTCTATTCCGATTGACTTTCCAGATAGATGTGTCTCTGAACACCTCCCTGAATTTTTAGGAGCTTTAAGAGCAGTACATTAGAAGCTCTGTCATTATTGAAAGCATTGAGAATTTGGTACAGAAATAGCTGTGAAACAATGACCCAGCAGGTCATGGGTTGTCTGGTCTCTACGTTGTGCCTCCAGAAGTGTCACCAACCATTCCAAACTGAGTCAACCTTAAGTCCCATCGGGATCAAACTCCATACTGTGGGCAGAGTCAGCCTGCAATACTGCATCCTAATCGCTGCGCCACCATTAACCTGTTTAGGGCAAATCCTGGGATTTTTTGGCAGGAAGTCAAGGCAGCCTACTTACTATTAGGCACTCCACTAGGCTTGCTTTTGGGTGCAGCCTTATTGCTCCGGCTTTGCCTGTGGCTGTGATGGCTTCAAGGAGCATGAGCACAGCAATCAGAAAGCTCTTCTTCAGATTCAGGTCCTACAGCGGAGAGCGGAAAATGGCTCAGGCGTCATTATGAAAAAGCCTGCTCAGGAAACTACAGCAGGCGCAAACAGAAACTCAGCCAGGTCCAGGATCTTCCAACTTGGCACCCTTCAAAAATGCAAGTGACTTCCCAGAAAGGGTCCTGCTGGCTGGGGAATCCTGGAAGGCTAAACCACGTGGTAAAAAGTGTTGGTTTTTCCCTCTTACTGCACAGGAGTCTTGTGGGTCTGAGGAGGAGACTGTGTTGGGGGAGTCACACCCCCACCCCCCCAGCTCTGCATGGCTGTTTCATCAGGCTGACAAGAGGGAGGAGGAGGAGGATTAATAGTAGGAGGTGGTGCTAGGTGTCTGCACTGCTCTCTTAGGCTTGTTCCCCCCATTTTATTTCACTGTTCTGGCCCCCAGGAAATGGGGGTACCAAGTGGTTTTTTTCCTCCCAAGGCCATGCCACAACTGGAGGCTTCTGATGAAGCAGACTGAAATCCCAGACATTATAAACATTATGAACTTTTCCCAGAACAAGAAAACAGACGAAGCCAAAGTCCAGAAACCACTGTCCTACCCGCCAAATGATTGTGATGTGCACCATCACAGCCCCACACAGCTCCTCCGGAACCTCTCGCTTGCCCCAGCTGAGCTGGGCTGCTTTCTCCCCTGGCCAGCTCCCTTTCCCCACTGCCTTTCAGCCAAGGAGAAAGGTTGGGTGACCAGAGCGGTTCCCTGGTTCAAAGCCTGGAAATGTACCGAGGGGTCGATAAGGAAGTACTCGATCAGCTTGGCGATGATGAGCTCCACTCGTGGCAGGACTTCCTCCTTGATCCCCAGAGCCACCCGACCGTAGCAGAGCAGAAGCGTGTTCCGTTGGCAGAGCTGTAGGGAAGAAGGCCCAGCCCTCCATCAGCTCCCACCCTTCTTGTCAAGGGCAGCAGCCCAGTGGCTGTGAGGGCAAGAGAAGCGGTCCGGCCCAAGGGAACGGCAGATGCAGGGAGGGCAAAAGCCGCAAAGTCCCAGGAACGAGCTCACCTTACAAAACAAGGCTTCCATGCCTCCGTTTGTATCCCCCAACAGGTGCCGTCAAAACAAGAGGATTAACTTGATGCTGCCTAACATTACCTGGTTGGTTTGGGACACGGGGATCTCTGCGGTGGAAAGAGTTCTGCCGAAACTGTCCAGCGCCTTAAAAACTTCATCCATGTGGCGAGAGGCAGCCAAGCCACAAGCAGCAGCGATGCCCTACGGAGGAAGAGCAGGATGAGGGGGGAGAAGCAGCAGTTAGGAAGTGCTAAGCAGGAGCTCCGCTTTGCTCTCCCAAGGGACAGGGCAGGCCGGGATGCGCTGCTCTGCTTCCAGCTCATCAACTCTGCTGGAACCCAACAGCAATGCGGAGGTGGGGTCCCGGGGCTTGTTCCAACCAGGACAGGGCAACGAATCTGCACTACCCTCACAGTCGTTAGCAGATGGTGCCACGGGGCCCTGGGTTCTCTGGTTATACCGTCCACCCGAACACCTGCCAAGCTGCTAACTGCTAATGAACTACTCAAGGAAACATGTAGAAATCTCTTTTGTTTTTTATGCATCGTGTTCCAGGAAATAATTATTCTGAAGAAAATATCTTGCTTGATAAGACTGGAAAACCCCAAGATCTGCATAGCCCTAACCCTGCTATATATATTTTTAGGAAAGCTTTTATTTATTTACTTATTTACTTAGCAGTTTAATTCACTTTCATGACTCCAGGAAGCTTACAATAAAATAAATACATAAAATACACAATAAAAAAATAAAATATAGCAGCTGGGCATCATCCAACCAAATGTTTATTTACTGTTTTTTAAAAAAATACAAGCTGGTTTTTCCAGTAGACCCTGGGCTGGGGTAATTTGTGAACTTAGATAACAGATATGATTTAAACATACTCTTTATATTTCCTGGAGGGATATGTTTTATTGATTTCATTCTTGCTTTTTTTAATGACATTTTTAAAATCACATAGTCTTGAATAGTTTATGATTTGGTATAGATAGCTTATAAATCAAATAAAATCAATCAAAGCAAGGTGGTACCTTGCTCAATAGCAGTAACTGTGAAAAGGATCTTGGAGTCCTAGTAGACAACCATTTAAATATGAGCCAGCAGTGTGCAACAGCTGCCAAAAAAGCCAACACAGTTCTAGGCTACATAAACAAAGGGATAGACTCAAGATCACGTGAAGTGTTAATACCACTTTATAATGCCTTGGTAAGGCCACACTTGGAATACTGCATACAGTTTTGGTCACCACGATGTAGAAAAGATGTGGAGACTCTAGAAAGAGTGCAGAGAAGAGCAACAAAGATGATTAGGGGACTGGAGACTAAGACATATGAAGAACGGTTGCAGGAACTCAGTATGTCTAGTTTAATAAAAAGAAGGACTAGGGGAGACATGATAGCAGTGTTCCAATATCTCAGGGGTTGCCACAAAGTGGAGGGAGTCAAACTATTCTCCAAAGCACCTGAGGGCAGAACAAGAAGCAATGGGTGGAAACTAATTAAGGAGAGAAGCAACTTAGAAGTGAGGAGAAATTTCCTGACAGTTAGAACAATTAATCCGTGGAACAGAAGTTGCCTCCAGAAGTTGTGAATGTCCCAACACTGGAAGTCTTCAAGAAGATGTTGGATAGCCATTTGTCTGAAATGGTATAGGGCTTCCTGCCTAGGCAGGGGGTTGGACTAGATGACCTCCAAGGTCCCTTCCAACTCTGCTATTGTATTATTGTATTATTGTAAATCAGATCATAATAATTCAAGCTAAAATGACCAGCTAAACAAGGAAGGATAGTATGATAATACCTATGAGTTTAGAAATGAATATTGTTTCAAGAGACACAAGACAGAGAGAGAAAGAGGGAGAGAGACTGAGAGCAATGGTTATTGTTAGATCAGCGCGAATGCAGCAGGCAAGAGTTGCTAATGATTTCAGCACTTTTCATTTCCAGCAAAATGTGACTTGCCCTTTAAGGAGCTCCAGGCAGACCAGCCAGCCAATGACAGCAGTTTAAATTTCCCGCGGTTGGGACAGCCAATCTGCGGCAAGCATGAAAACTTATGTAGATTCTAACCAATCCGCAATGAGCATGAATACTGATGTAGATTTCTGATGTACTCCATATGTAACATCCCTCCCCTCCTAGAATGAACAGTGTCCAATCCCCTGCCTACGTATGTGACATAGTCCTCCAGGTAGGCAGAGCGTGCTAGCTTCCTACTGGACCTGCACAGTTCACTTGTCCCTGGGATCTTGGTTGCAGCAGTCAAGTCTGCTGTTCCTCCGGCTGCCTGGGAAGGAACCTTCTGGATCTCCTCGTCCCACGAGTCAACTTCCAGTCTGGTTCCTTCAGCTTCTGAGACTGTTGCTCCCTGCTGGATGCTCTCAATCCCAGATAAATGGTTGCGGTTCGTGTTGGTGTGTAGTTCCCCTGTTGGGCCACTGGGTAGGCCTGGTTCCTACTCATCTGCTTCCCGGCTGGCAGTTGAGCATGCTCCTCAGGGCGGAGACCTCAGGTTCTGCGAGGGTTGCTATGGCCCTCCGGTCACGGTCCAGTCAGTTCAGTGTCCCCCAGGCGGTGTCTGAGTTGGTCGATATGCCTCCTTCAGATTCGCCCATCCTCCAGCTCGATGTGGTATGACTTGGGGCCGGTGACAGCCATGACTCGGCCTGCCAGCCAGGTTGGGTATCCTGCATAGTTGTGTGTGAATGCCTGGCCCTGTATGTTGAATGCCTGTGTGGGCCGTGTGAAGTCCAGGGGGGTCTTAGGAAGGTATAGGTGAAGTCATGACCTCAGCCTTCTTCCCAACTTCTCTGGGCTCTTGTTGGTGGTCGCATGGGGGTGATGTGTTGAGCGAGGAGGAACTGGTCGACTTTTTCCTGCCAATTCTCTGGGCCCATTCGGGTGAGGGTTTCCTTGGTTAGTCTCATCATCCGCTCGGGCTGCCCATTGCTTGCTGGGTGGAAAGGTGAGATGAGTACGTGCAGGATCCCTTGCTCTGCGAGGAATGCCTCCATGGTCTTGATTGTCAGTTGTGGGCCATTATTTATTTATTTATTTTATTAAATTTATACCCCGCCCTTCTCCTAAAAAAGGACCCAGGGCGGCAAAAAGGACCCATTATCGGAAACCAGGACATCGGGTAGACCATGGGTGGCAAAGAGTCATCGAAGGGCTCGGATGGTGGCTTCTGCTGTGGTTGTCTGCATGATGATTACTTCTAACCATTTAGAGTATGCGTCCACAGCAATCAGGAACGTTTATCCTTCTACTGGCCCTGCAAAGTCAATATGTATGTGGGGCAGGGTCCCTTGGCCCCTTCCCATTCATGAGTGGGTGCCTGTGGTGGCGCTGGTCGCATCTCATAGCAGGGTTTGCATGTGGCCACCCACTTGGTAATGCCCTTGTCCATCTGGAGCCACCAGATGTAGTTCTGGGCTAATGCCTTCATTCTCACAATCCCGGGGTGCCCCACGTGTAACATGTCCATGGCTCCCCATAGTACACAGCCCTTTATGGTTGACAGTTTGGTTTGCTTGCTGTGGTAACTTTGGACCTCCTTCCCCAGTCTCTCCTGTGGCCACCCCCTCAACAACCAGTTCAGAACTTTCCGTAATATTTTGCTTTTTTGGGTGTGTTCAGCAATGCCTCTGGCGGTTACTGGGCTGGCTGGGTCGATGTCAATCAGCAATACTTGGGCAGTGGGTGCGGGGTCTTCCACTAGTTCTGGCAGGGGGCAACGGCTGAGAGTGCCGACGTAGCTGATGTCTTTGCCGGGTTGGTGGATCAGCTCATAGTCGTACGCAGTGAGGAAAATTGCCCATCTGGTCATTCTCGGGGACATGTATGGAGGGGTCTGTTGGTTTCCGGCAAGGAGTCCTAATAGGGGCTTATGGTCGGTGACCAGCTCAAAATGTCTTCCGTATACGTAGTCATGGAACTGCTTGATTCCTGCCACCATGGCCAAGGCCTCTTTATCAATTTGGCTGTAGTTGCGCTCAGCCAGTGACAGTCTTTGAATAATATGCTATCGGTGCTTCCGTTCTGTCTGGTAGGCGGTGGCTGAGGATTGCCCCAACTCCGAAGGGGGAAGCATCACAGGTGATCTGGGCCAGCAATGTGTGGTTGTATTTAATTAGGACGTTGTTGATTTGATTGATTTATTTGATTTGCACCCTCTCCCCGAAGGGACTCGGGGTGGAACGAGAGGAGGTCTTTAACTGCTGCAAATGCTTGGTCTTGCCTCTGTCCCCAGGTCCACAGCGTTGTCTTCCCCAGAAGGTTGTGGAGCGGCTCAGCAACGGTGGCCTTCTGTTGTAAAAAAATGCTGTAGAAATTTAACAGTCCCAAAAAGGTTTGCAGTTCTGCCTTATTCTTCGGGGGTGGCGGTGTTCTTAATGGCTTTCACCTTGCTGTCAGTCGGGTGGATGCCCAACCCATCTGTTAGGTAGCCCAGGAACTCTACCTGCCTTACGTCAATTTTGCATTCATTAGGGTTCACTTTGAGTCCTTTTCCCTGGGACCTCTCCAAGATCTCAAACTGGAAGCATTTTTATTAGGATTGCTGGACCAGAAAATAGACAAACAATCTCAATATATAATCATACACATACTCACTGCAGCCAGGATTGCAGCACACAAAATTGCAAAAAAATTAATACACCCTTAGATGAAACTACAATCAGGAAAATACTTGAATGAGCAGAAATGGATAAAATGACTATAGAACTAAAAGAAAGAGAAGAATCAGATTTCTATAAAGTATGGAAAAAAATGTACAAGTGGCTAGAAATCAGAAGCCAAAACAGAAAATAGAGAATATGGTGATACAAATAATGAATATTATTATAAGTGTTAATATTATGTTTGCTACATTATAGGATAAGGGTATAGTAATAGGAAGGTAGTGCAGAAGGGAGAACTATAAAAGTTAAGCAGGAAAGCCGGTATAGAAAGCTGTAAAATTATTGTATACTGTTATATATGTTTTGTGTTTTGTGTTGTTTTGCTCTTTTGATTTTTTTTATAGTAATGTCTTCTCATTGTTTTTAAAGATTAAAACATTTAATAAAAATTATTTATAAATCAGAGACAGCCAGTCCGTGGTGAGCGTTCTGATGTACGCACGTATGCAACAGATGTAGCTTCTATTCGTATTTTAAACAATCTGACAATCATTCCAATCTGCAGATTTCATAGGGAACTGGAGACTTTCATTTTCTGACTTTAAATGTAGCAGTTTGTCAATTTGTCTAATGTGGTGGCATTTGGGCAAGTAATGGCAAACCGAAAGTGGAGTCAGCCAGCCATCCTGGTGGAATCAAGAGTGCTGTTAGGATAATTATCCTGATGTTGGGTTGACAATATATATAAGCCAGGATTCTTAAAGAGTATATGTAACTTTAAGGACTATGTTGAATCTGATTGGCTGTGCTTCCCAGCATAATCATAAAAAGGAAGCTGGGAACACAGTTCATTCCCTTTTGCTTTCCTTTGCTTCCTGATTGCCACTGGGGAAGGAGCTGTACATGAAGACGGAAGAAGTATCATTGTTCTTGCATTACTGTAAGATAACTGTGGTTTTGATGAAGGACTGTTTATTAGTGGAAGAGTTAGTATCACTGTTTGGAAGAAGTATTTTAGTTACTGCAAAAGTAAAGACTATTTTTTCTACTATCAGTGTTTGATAGTTATTGTGTGCTAAAAGCAACGTATCTCTTGCTGTCCGGTATATTGCACTATTCCGCTTTTATTTTCCAACTGGGGTATTTTTTACCCCTAACAAGTGATGGGTAAACTGGCTGCTCATAACTCCTCTCCAGAGAAAGAGGGTGCTTGAGATCACCCACGGGTGTTCCAGGTAGCCACTCTCCATGAAGGGAGAACAAGACGGTGATCTCCTACAGGTGTCCATCTTACTCAAACAGTGATCGGCATGTTTAAAAGGACCCTGGGTTCATAAACTACCTTTTCTAATTATGAAATTTTGAAAATTTATTAACTGCTTTTCAGTTCTTAGGAACTTTTGGGTTAACAGATTTTACAGCACCAGGTAAGTTTCATTCAATCCTCAGTGAAATAAATTTAAGTACAAGTCTAAGAACTCTTTTTTCTGGAGTAAACAACAATATGGTGACTGAGTTTAGAAAGTTACAAATGGATTAAGGGTCCAGATAAATTTGAAATAATACTTTGGAATTAATTACAAAGAAGCCTTCCTATAGGAAAATGCTAATTGTTTCGAATTCTTTAAAAAATAATAAGATTTTACAAATTGAACAGGGAGAACCAGAAAGAACTAAGGATTACAACGAAAGGAGAATGGTCAAACTTGACATACTAATACAAAATGAAGCAAAATATTTTAACGTTTGATGTACTGTAGGATATTTTTGAACAGAAGTTAATTTTAAGGATGTCTGCCTAAATAGATAGATTGAGGTTACATAGATAAATAGACAGATCCTCTGCGATAACCTCCTGAACTGTTTTCCTTCTCTCCGGCTTAGAGACGGAAGAAGACGGAGGGCGGTCATTGGACTACACCCCAAGGAGTTGCCCTCTCACCTTTGCCTCCAAGGCTCCTCGCTGGCACATGGCCAAGAGGGTAAAGAGTTGGACCTGGATTAGCTGAGGGTCATCTGAGGCACGCAGGATGGCTCCACAGTACTGATACAGGAAGATCTGCATAAAGAAGAAATAGCTGTAGCTCTCCAAAACAACTGGAACAAATTTCACTCTGTGTGTGTGTGTGTGTGTGTGTGTGTGTGTGTTTGGGAATATGGCGCCCCATATTATTCTAAATTCTGTTTGTGCTGTCATCTTCATTTATTTGTGAAATAATGTTCCACACAAGCTTTTTCTTCTGTATCCAAAATTTTGGAGAGGCATTCAGACCAATGCAGAGGAAAGAAGAATTATGATTTCCTTTGACCTCACACCATTGTTGCTGCAGCCATTCCGCTTTCCCCCTTTCCTTCCTAGCCCCATCCCATTGGTCTTTCCTAAATCCTTTTGGCATGTACTCCTGCCACATAGGTGATTCCCCCACAATTTATGCTTTTGGTTTTTCCTACTGAAATGTAGGACCATGTTGAAAAAAACTCTCGCAGCTTTCTCTGTATTGTAGCATTTTTGTCAAACCCCTTTTTGAATCTCCATACCACTATCTAAAGTGTTTACTACACCCCTGCTCGTTTGTGCTGTGTTGTATATGATTAGGTAATCATATTTTCTAGCCTCCCCTGGGAACCTTTTATCACATAGCACTTGAGCCAGTCCTTCAGTTTGTGACTTACCACTGACCTACACCAATTGAGATGTTAGTTCAGCCATACCTACTTTCAGGCAATGGTGGCATAGTTCAGCCCACATTTTGACTTCTCCTCTACTAGAACCACACGCAAGTCCTTATCAAGTCAACCTACACAATCTCTGTCAACTTTCCCTGGTCAAATAAGATGCTCGTTGTCCAGCAATATCAGGCTGGTTTAGTCTGATTTCTTTATGCTGAGCTTTTTCTGGCTCCTGGCAAAGAAGCATCCTTTTCTACTGGCTCACAGGCTTCCAGCATAATAATGAACCTGCATAGCAGCAGATATTTAAATAAGGTGGTGGTGAGGCCAGGTTGGAGAGGTGTTAATAATAATAATATTTAATTTTGTATACCGTGTCCTCTCCCCAAGGGGACTCGGAGCGGTGCACAGGGAAATTAAAACATATAAAAATATATACAAACAATAAATACAATAAATAAAAGCAGATTAAATTGATCGTCCCTGCGCTAAAAACCCCATTAAAACTAAATTCCCTAAACACCCCAGAGGTAGAGACTAACCAAGGCCGGCCAGACAGAAAAAGTGTGTTTTCAGTTTTCGACGGAAGGAGCGGAGGTCCGTAGTTGTTCTAATGTCGGGGGGGAGGTCGTTCCAGAAAGCTGGGCCCGCCACAGAGAAGGCCCTTCCCCTGGGCGTCGCCCGCTGACACAGTCTAGTGGACGGCACCCGGAGAAGTCCCTCTCTGTGGGAGCGGATCGGCCGTGAGGATGTATGGGGCAGGATCCGATCCCGCAGATAGCTAGGTCCCGAGCCATGGAGCGCTTTAAAGATGACAACCAGCACCTTGAAGCGCACCCGAAAGACGACAGGCAGCCAGTGCAGCTCGCGCAAGAGCGGTGTTATATGGGCGTACCTTGCGGTCCCCATTATTGCTCGCGCGGCTGCATTCTGGACCAGCTGAAGTCTTCGGGTGCACCTCAAGGGGAGCCCCATGTAGAGAGAGTTACAATAGTTCAGTCGGGATGTCACAAGAGCATGAGTGACTGTGCAAAGGGCATCCCGATCCAATAGGGGGCGCAACTGGCGAACCAGGCGAACCTGGTAAAACGCCCTCCTAGCCACGGCTGTCACTTGATCTTCCATGGACAGCCGGGCATCCAGGAGGACACCCAAATTGCGCGCCCCATCCACAGGGGCAAGATGTTCGCCCCCTATGGCCAGCGATGGAGTGAGCTGGTTGAATCGGGCGGCCGGAAACCACAGCCACTCGGTCTTGGTCGGGTTGAGCCTGAGTCCGTTACTTCCCATCCAGATCCGCACGGCTTCCAGGCACTGGCACATCACCGCTACGGCATCGTTGGGGTGGTTTGGGGTAGATATATACAGCTGAGTGTCATCAGCGTAGAGATGGTACTCTACCCCAAAACCACGGATGATCTCACCCAGCGGCTTCATATCTGTGTTGAACAGGAGAGGCGAGAGGACCGACCCCTGAGGCACCCCACAAGTGAGGGGTCTCGAGGTCGACCTCTGCTCTCCTGCCAACACAAATTGCGATCGGCCAGAGAGGTAGGAGGAGAACCACCGTAAAACGGTGCCTCCCACCCCCAACCCCCCCAGCCGATGCAATAGGATACCATGGTCGATGGTATCGAAAGCCGCCGAGAGGTCTAATAGGACCAGGATGGAGGAACAACCCCCATCTCTGGCCCTCCAGAGATCATCGACCAACGCGACCAATGCCGTCTCGGTGCTATGCCCGGGCCGAAAGCCGGACTGGCGCGGGTCTAGATAATCAACTTCCTCCAGATGACGGGGAAATTGTTGTGTTATCAGCTGAGGGCTCCCACGGGGAGAGAGAGCCAAACCACCCACTAAAGAGGTTGGCTTCTAACTCTGGGTGGGCAGGAGGGCGGCTGAGTGATATAAAAGGAAGGAGGGGACCCTACTCAGGGCAGCCAAGGGGCTGGGGTTGGGGTGGATCCATGCTCTGGGGAGCTCAGGACGGGTCAGTACCAAGGGGAGCAATCCGGGCAAGAAACGATGGGTTGAAGTGGCAAAGGAGCTGATCTTGGTGGGTCACGAGAAAGAACTTCTGAAGAGAAGCGTTCTGCACCACCATCGCCAGCCTCAGAGACGGGAGAAAGAAGTTGCGTGGGCCATCCTGGGGGCTGTGAGAGGCTGGCTGGGTGACCGATAGCCCACGTGGTGGCCTTCCTCTCTCACCTCCGTTCTGTGGTTTTGGGGTGGGAAACAAAAGAAGCCGCCCCGCTCACCCTGTCAGGGCTTTGGGTGCTGCATTTCTGGTCCACTTTCCTCAGCTCTTGGTTGAGCTCATCAAAGCAAGCTTTGTCGGTGACGTCAATTAAAAGTCGCTCTGCAAACTGTCAGCGGCACATGGAAGAAGCAGAGAGAGGGACGTTCAGCTCAGCAGCCGGAGAGAAAGAGTCCAACATTTCTAGAGAGACAGAGAGGCGCCAGGGAAGCCGGAGGACAGAGGGGCACCCTATGCCATTGCCCCTCGCCCCTCGCCCCCCCCTGCGGCACTGCAGTCGCTTGACCCTGCTAAGGTAACAGAGTGGGACGGAATGCTACAATAAAATCACGGGTTTCGCTTTGCTTTGATACACAATCGCCAAAGCGCATTTTGTTAGAATCTAACCTCCTCTGCCCCCCCACCCCCACCCTCCCGGTCTCCCCGGAGCTCTTTCCCTGCCTTCCCTCTTCGGGCCTTTCCTACGTTTTTGTAAGTACCTAACAGGATGTTAGTTGACCACAAGAAGCTAACGCAGGAAGCAAGCGTCTGACCACAACTGGCCACTGGGGCAAATACTTGTGCAAGTGGGGAAGAGGAGCTTTAAAAGAAAGAGAGAGGAGGGAGGGAGCTTTAGGAAGAAGTGGGCAAAGACCCAACGAAAAGAGAGAACCAAGATGTGGCACAATCTCTCTCAGCCATGGCACAGACACACACAAACACGCATCCTTTAGGTTTTCCCTGAAAGTAGATCAGCCCCTCCCTTTTGACGCTCCAGAAGCCCCTCGAGACCTGGCTCTGTTCTCAGCCTCCCCCCACCACCACCTCCCCTCCCGCTGCAGCCCCAGGCAACAGGAGGCTGGCTGAGAGGTGGCCACTTTTATCCTCTCTTTGTCTTGGGTTTGTATGCCTATATTATAATATTTATTTTACATCTGAATTATAATATTGACCGTTATTATATCTTCTTGATGTAAGCCTCCCAATGTTACTTTTGGGGAGATGGGCAGCTGTTTAAATTTGGTTAATTAATAATAGCAAGCTTTAGCCAAAGAAACGTGGTATAAGTTTTAATTGTTACGGGCACAACTTCCTTCAAGAGCAGGAAAGGTATTACTGGAGTGGAGTGATTAAGAGACACCCTTAACCTACTTTGGACCCTGGTGCGACAGAGGTTCTCCCGCTGAGGGATAAGACAGGTGAAGGGCCTCGAGATCTACCCTGGCGGAGTCGTTCCTGGTAGAGAAATTCTCTGGGGCCAATTTGATACGATCCTGAAGTTCAGCATCCGCCAAAGACGGGAAAACCAGAGCGGCCTTCCTGGGCTTTGGGCTAAGTGAGGAGCCCAGGGCACGGCTGAGGTCCCAGGGAGTTATGTCAGCCGAGAAAAAGGAGAAGGCTGAGTGGGCGGCCACAGCCACTGGAACAAAGGCGGACCAGGACTTTTTACTCCAGAGGAAGGGAGGGAGAACCAGGTCAATTTAAGGATCTTTTTGCTGGGTTTTTCTTCTTTTGCTTACTGTCTTTGTGGTCAGCCTGAGAATTTAGGGGAAAGCACAATACTGATCATCTGCTTGAGCAGAGGGTTGGACTAGAAGACCCCTAAGCTCCCTTCCAACTCTGTTATAGCTGTTATATCTGCTAATCGCCAAATATAAGTTTCCAATGTCACTTTCATTACTTTGCTGGGAAAACTCTCCAGCAGAATGTTTACTGCATCCTGTTTCTAGGTATTATGTTTCCTGCTCCCCTCTCCTCCGTGCAGCTGTACCTGAAGACTGGCTTTTAAAGGTTCAGCCCTGTAGCTGAAATGCCTAGACCTTCTAAACAGACCAGGTGTCAAGGTAGAAGAGTTCTCACCTTACCTCCACCAGCTTTCTTTCCCATACGTCAATCTTCAAGGTGTCACTCTCTGTGAAAGCTGCGCGCAAGGGAGAAGGAATCACTGAGGAGGGGGACCTGAGACCGGAGCCCCCCGAGCACCGGCCGGGCACTGAGGAGGCGGCAGGCAGGCATCATGAAGACAAGACTCCGGGCGGAAGCTTTGAGCATTAAAGCTCTGGTCCTGTGGGGCAGCGGTCATTTTCTGGACTCTGGACACGGGGTTGGGCCTTGCCTGTTATCAACAGGGCCAGTCCCACTCTGGTCCCAGCTTGGGAAAGTGAGGAATGAGGACTGGGCTGACAGCCACAGGCCAAGGCAGGTGCGGCGGGGGTGGGGGTGGGGGGTGGGATCAGGTGCAACTGGAGTTAATTGCCCCTTTCAAGTAACAAATGGGGGCGGGGGGAAGATCTTGCCACTTGATTTGGTGAGGGCAAAAGGTCTGTTCTTATTTTCCCTTGGATGCCTGGATGAAAATGGGGTGGCTGGGGAAAGTGTGGGTGGGGCTTAAACATGGAGTGGGTGGAGGCTCTGTCCCCCATGTTATAGATGCTGAATGTTAGGCAGAAGCACCCAAGTGGTAGGTTTCATTCGTTATATCTTGTTTCACGGCATTAAAAACGTTGTGTTAGGGTCCTTTGATACGGGAATGGATCTTCACAGACAGGAACCCTGGGTCCTATCTACAAAATGAAATTCAATGTAACAAAAATAGAGTCCTACGCTTAGATAAGAAAAACCCAAAGTACACATATAAACTGGGTGAAACCAGGCTTAATAGCAGTGACCGTGAGAGGGACCTTGGAGTCTTAGTGGACACCCAGCTAAATAGGAGCCAGCCGTGTGCAGCAGCAACCAAAAAAGCCAGTGCAATCCTAAATTGCATTAACAGAGGGATACACTCAAGATCAAGTGAGGTACTAATACCACTCTATAAAGCCCTAGTAAGACCACACCTAGAATCCTGGAAGAGAAGTTGCCTTCGGAAGTTGTGTGGGCTTCATCACTTGAGACTTTCAAGAAGAGATTGGACTGCCATTTGTCAGAAATGGTGTGGGGTTTCCTGCTTGATTGTGGGGTTGGACTAGATGATCTATTCTATGTTCTCTTACAGCTCTGTTAATCTATTCATGTGCTGACGGTCATTCTTGCCTCAGTCACTTCCCTGTTGGATCATTGCAATGTGTTGTACTTAGGACTGCACCCAAAAAGCGTTTGGAAGCTTCAGCTTACAATACAATACAATACAATAGCAGAGTTGGAAGGGACCTTGTAGGTCTTCTAGTCCAACCCCCTGCGTGGGCAGGAACCTTATACCATTTCAGACAAATGGCTGTCTAACATCTTTTTAAAGACTTCCAGGGTTGGGGCATTCACAACTGCTGGAGGCAAGCTGTTCCAGAGGTTAATTGTTCTGACTGTTAGGAAATTTCTCCTCAGTTCTAAGTTGCTTCTCTCCTTGGTTAGTTTCCACCCATTGCTCCTTGTCCTGCCCCCAGGTGCCTTGGAGAAAAGCTAGTGCAGAGTGCAGCAGCATGTGTAATATTGCAGCACCAAAGTTTGCCTAGATTGCACCGTTGTTGCATGAACAGCATTGGCTCAGCATGCTGGTCCCATATGCTTCCAGGCGCATTTTAAGGTGCCACCTGTCACCCTTAAAAGCCACGGTGGCACAGTGGTGAGAGTGCAATACTTCAGCTAATCCTGCTGACGACCAGTTGCCAGCAGTTTGGCCGTTGGATTCTCAAGGTTGACTCAGCCTTCCATCTTTCCGAGGTCGGAAAAATGAGGATCCAGATGGCTGACTCTGTAAACCACTTAGAGAGGGCTGTAAAGCTCCGTGAAGTGGCATGTAAGTGTTATTGCTAGTAAGCCCTTGTACAACACAGGGCCAGGTTACCCTGCAGGACCTCTTGTCTCTGTCCCTTCCACTGCGTGTTTTGGGGGGCCAGGGGTGTGTGCCTTCTCTCCTGTTGTGCCAGCCCTAGTAGACAGTCTTTCTCCTTCACCCCGGAGATCTGCACGGCCACAGCCCTTCTTGACCTCTGGAAGGGTGCCTTTTCCACCAGGCGTTAGGGTCAGAATATTAGCGGACCCAGATATGTGTGCTTTTGTGCACTGAGTTGGTTGTGTGGTGCTTCAAATTATTTTATCATCATTATTGTTTTTTCATTGTACTTTTGCTTTTTGTTGCTTATGGGGGATTTGTAATAGTGGGGCATGTTTGGGGGAGATGTACAATATTGGTTGTTAGCTACCCAGAGTTATTTGGTAAGATAGGTGGCCGCATATATATTTTCTAAATGAGCAAAACAGATAAGCAGCTCTGTTGGGCTGCATTAGAGTTAGGGTCTCTCACTATGTTTTGTGAAACCTTCCCTCCCTCTGCTTTTGGGGCCCAGAGTTGTTCCCGGAGAGGTTCTGAATTCAGACTGTCTCAATTTTTCTTTACTCCACAACATAGGAACACTTTTTGGATCAAGGCCAACTTCCTTTCAATGATTCAGAAATAAATTTGAAAAGCCTGTTGGAGAAAAGAGAGACGATACCTTTGTTTGCCAGTTTCCCCAACACACAGAGGATGCTGCGATAGGGAATCAGCCTCCCTTGGAAACCCTCCAGGAGCTTGGTGAGGACCTCGGCTGGGAAATGGCTCCAGAGGGCCACCAGGATGTCACCCGCTGCATCCTGATACAAGTCCTGAAGATCCTGCAGCAGGAAAAGGGGCCGGAAATGAGGGTCTTCTCCTCTCTCTCTCCCCCCCCTCCCTCCCCTCTCTCACACACATACAAAAAATTCACACACAGATTTCCTATTGCGTTATTCTTCAAATAGCAACCACACAGACTTATATACTACTTCATAGTGCTTTTACAGCCCTCTCTAAGCGGTTTACAGAGTCAACATACTGTCGCCAACAATCTGGGTCCTCATTTGACCAACTTCGGACGGATGGAAGGCTGAGTCAGCCTTGAGTCTGGTGAGATGCGAACTGCTGGCAATTGGCAGAATTAGCCTGCAATGCTGCATGTAACCACAGTGCCACCGTCCTTTTTTTAAAAGAGTGACGGACGTTTTCTGACTTTCCTCCAAAGGAAGGACAGGAGACTGTCCAATAATGAAAAGTTCTCAAGCTTGCAATATAACTTGACACCATCAAAGGTGAAAATAAGATAATTCAAATTAAGAGGCAACACAGTATAAAAGCAGAATTGTATTTAAAGAAAACCGAGAGCCAGTGCAGCTCACGCAACAATGCTGGACAAGGGCAAATAGAAGGATGCATAAGCTGCAGCATTTTAGACCAGTGGTAACTTCTGTGTGGTGTTCAAGGGCAGCTCCAGGTACAGTGTGTTGCTGTAATCCAAACGGAAAGCAACCAAAGCGAGAGTGATTATGAGCAAGGTCTCCTGGTCCAAGAAAGGGAGCAATTGGCACGTAAGGCAAATCCACCTCCCAGCCATGGCTGCACCTGCCCTTTGAGCGTGAGTCCAGGAACCAAACAACCCAAATCATTTCATCTTGCCAGGATTGAATTGAGGAGAGTTCCTTGCCATCCAAACCTTTGCAGGCCCTAGAAGTCCAGTCAGCCACATGGCAACACCCCTGTCCAACCAGGGATGCAGATGTATAACTGGGTAAGTCAGCACACTGGTGGTATTGCCCCTCAAGCTGGCAAATTACCTCACCTCTTGGTTTCATGACAGTGTTAAAAAGGAGAAGCGTGGCACCTGAGCCCTGAGCAATCCTACATGGCAGGTAGCCCTGAGGAATCCCATGCGGCCTCTATCCTTCCCAAACACCAACTGAAATTAACCATGGAGAAAGAAGGGGCCTCCTACTCCCAATCCCCAAAGTTGGTTCAGAAGGTCACCCTGGTTGCTGGCAGTGAAAGCTGCTAAGAGATCCAGGAGGACATGGAATGTTGCACACATACATTCACACACCCATCCCAGTCTCTCCTCCGGTCATCCAGAAGCACAACCGATGCAGTCACATGATCAGCCAGACTAAAATTAGAGAATTGGAGGATTCATTAAAAGCCTGTAGTTCACCTCCCTAAGTGGTGCAGGATCTACTAGATCAGGGGTGTCAAACCCAAGGCCCAGGGGCCAGTTCTGGCCCACAGGGTGCTTAGACCTGGCCCATGGGACTGCTCTGCAAATAGCAAAGGACTGGCCCACGGTGCCTCTGCCAGCGAAAACAGGGCTCGGGAGGGCTGCACACGGCCTTCCCAAGCTCCATTTTCACTGTTAGAGGGTTGCAGGAGGCCATTGCAGCCAAAAACAGAACTCGCAAGGACCACACGTGGCTCTCCTGACCTCCGTTTTCACTGGCAGAGGGTTGCAGAAGACCGTTGCAGCCAAAAATGGAGTACAGGAGCTTGTTTTTTCTGGTAAAGTGCTCAGAGCACCACAGGTGCCACCGACATGAGTGACGTTGAACTGGCCATGCCCACCCTGGCCACGCCCACCCTGGCTTCCTGAGGTCAAACATAACTCTGATGTGGCCTTCAATGAAATCAAGTTTGATACCCCTGTACTAGATCTTTGACAGATAACCACCCAGACCTTGTTAAAAGATCCCCAGTAATGAAGGAGCCACTAGGAGATATAACTGCCTCTCTCATTGGGTGGTAGTTTGTATAGTCAGGAAGTTCCTCTTGCATCTAGTCTGAAATACATTCTTCATACTTTTAACTCATTCCTTTTGGTTCTGCCCTCTTCTGTATGACAAACATTTTGATAAGTGATAGAATCAGTGGTTTGACTCGAAGGTCTTAATCCAAGCCCTTGCCCAGTACAGGAACGCTCCTACCATTCCGGACAAATGGCTGTCCAGTCTCGTCTTGGAAGCCTCCAGTGATGGAGCAGCCACAACTTAAGAAGGAAGGTGGTTTCGTTGCTTAATAGCAACAGGAAATTCATCAAGGCCAATGTTGGATCTGCCTTGGGAAAGCTTCCACCCACTGGTTCTTCTCTTATCCTCAGGTGGCAAGGGGAACCAATCTCCCCTTAACCTTCTCCATCTGGTTCAAAGATGGAGCTTCTGTTTCCATAGAACCAACTGTGAACTACGCTACTATGCACTGTGTTCTACCCAAAGGGAAGTGGGGAGGAAAAGGGTTCTTTGGTCGCCTTCGTCCTTACTGTGGTTCTTAGCATATCTTCAGCAGCCAGCTTGATTATCACTTTGGCTAATTTATGGTCTATGTGACTGGCAGATCTGATCACAGCCTGCAGGATTTGGTTGATACGCAGCCGGTGTTTTGGAGAGATCTGCGGAAATACAAAAGAAAAACCAATGTAGTAGTTTGAAGTCTGAAATGATGAGAAGATGAGAAACACAACTTCTTAGGAGTGTCTCCGTCATCCAGGTCTTGGTTGTCCCAAAGGTGCTTTTTCCAAAAGTTTTCCCTTTGAAAACGTTTGTAAACAGTTCTGAAGAAGCTTTTTGGACGAGAAGAGGAATGTTTTCAAAGGAAAAAAAAAAGTCTAGATGCCTTTTGGAAAAAAAGCACTTTTGGCTTGAGAAACATAATTTATTTCCAGATGAATATGCCAAATAATCTTGTATTTTCCATTTTAAACGTTATATCATATAATAAGGCCTTATTTTAATGGTGATGCTTCTAACATGAATAAAAAAAGTTATACAACTTCTCTTACCATTAAGAAGTTTCTCAGAAACACCTTTTGTTTTCCCCTAGATGATGGGGGGCTCGGGAACGGTATTGGAAAAGGAGGGATATGGCTGCTACCCTCAATTTTCTGGAACTCCTCCACCTCCTCTCTCAAGGATCCTGGCCATGACATCCCCATGGGTCTGGGTCTCCGCTACTGACACCGGACTCCAGCTTTCAGCAGAGATCCTGGCTGGGGAATTTGTGGCCGGTGCCTCAGTTTTTGAACTCAGTTTTTGAACTGAGACGCCCTGACAACACCGACTTTCAGTTCTCCGTGCTCATATTCAGAGTACTATAACGCATCCCACTAGGGCTGCCTTTGAAGATGGCCCAGGAGATCACACTGCTCTAAAAGGAGGTCGCAGTTTCAGCAGAGTTGCACCTAATTTGAGGTGTTCTGAGCACTTCGAAGAGTGCCTACCTTATGGATGCTGTGGCGATACTTGCAAATGGCCCTCAAGACTCCAGCAAGTTTAGTCTCTGCCAAGGTGCATAAATTGTTGGTGGACTCTTGTACTTGGGAAGGGCCATTTTCTTCTCGGAGATTCCTCAAGTTGCAAAAGCAGACCTGCGATTCTGGTAAACAGGAGGGGGGGGGAGGAAGAGGGGGGGTCAGCAACAGTGTTTGATAGTCTAATCCTGCACAGCTCGTCTAATACCTTTTCAAAGGGAGAGCAATTTTTACATCGTACGTTCAATGAATTCTACAGAAATGGAGAAAATATTTCTCCACACCAGGCATAATTTTGTACTCTTCTCTAATCCACTTTCTAATGCTGCTGCTTCCTCCAGCCTGGTGAATCTCTTCTGGAGGTATGTGGGCTTCAACCCTCAACCTTCTCAGTTGTTGCCATATTGGTTGGGGAATGCCAGAAGCTGAGGATGACTCTTGTTGTCACCTCTCTTGGGAAGTTCTTCACTCAACCTTGTCTGGGTTTTCTTCAGCATTATCCAATCTTTCTGACACGGTTTTCCAGTACCAGAAGTAGAGACTTACCAGTCCCACCACACCTGCCTGAGATCTAAGAATAGCACTTGCGTGTCTGTTCTCTGGACTAGAGCCAGAGACAGGAGACTAATGCTGTAAATACTAGGAAATAAGATGCTATTGTTGGGGCTACAGCAAGAATCTGACTATCTACCATTTCTGCAGCAACAGCCAATGAGTTTACACGCTGCTCGTGGTGTAGATTTCATGTCTCAGGACTTAGGAGGTCTAAGGCAAAGTTCATCACCATTTTCATTCAGCTCTTCCTCTGGGGTGTCGGCCTTTTCTTTCTGCCAGGGAGAATCTTTGCTTGCATTGCAGGCCTCCTCCCTCAAAGGGTGAGTGTGGACTCGGTTCTTCTGATGGCCCACTCTCTTGAAGACCGAGCAGATTCTAGAAGAAAGTTGAGAAATAAAACGTCTTCTCCTCCAAGCAAGGACATTGTATATCAGGTGACTCAGCATGCTTCCCTTATATTTCCACCATGGATTGCCTGGCAGGTCCTGCAGCATATATTATTATTATTATTATTATTATTATTATTATTATTATTATTATTATTATTATTATTATTATTATTATTATTATTATTATTATTATTATTATTATTACTATTATTATTATTATTATTATCTCTTTTATTCATTAAACATAAAACTCAATGAAGAAAGTATTTCTTCATATATTATTATTAGCATATATTATTATTATCATTATTATCGTTATTATCGTTATTATCATTGTTGTTGTTGTTGTTGTTATTATTATTATTATTATTATTATTATTATTATTATTATTACCTCTTTTATTCATTAAACATAAAACTCAATCAACTGAACATTTAAAAATGAATCACAAATTCCATTGGCTGGTGTTAATGGTTGATACTGGTTGCTGCCAGCACCCTAACTATAACCAAGTATCTTCTTAAAATATATGATGTTCTGAGTACATAAGAACATAAGAGCAGCCTTGCTGGAAGAGGCCACAGCCCATCCAGTCCAGCCTTCTGTCTCACACAGTGGCTCCCCATTGGCTTCAGGGTCTTCCCAAGCAGATGTCTTCACCTGCTTAGGATTCCCTGCAAATGGCATTGAGAGATATCCTGCCTATCTCTCCATCCCGGAGGGTGTCCTTAGGCATCCCTCATGATAGCCATGGATACCCTTGTTCTCCATGAACCCGTCTAATCCTTTCTTAAAGGTGTCAAGGCTGACAGCTGTCACCACTTCTTCTGGCAGGGAGTTCCATAGACTAGTGATCCTCTGGGTGAAAAAGTACTTCCTCTTATTTGTTTGAGATCTAGCTATAAAAAGTTTCATGGAGTGCCCCCTAGTTCTAGTTTATTTATTTAATTTTATTTTAATCATATTTATATCCCGCCCTTCTCCACGAAGGACCCAGTGTTGTGCGATAGGGAAAACAGTTTTTCCTTTTCTACTTTGTCCACACCGTGCATGATTTTATAGACTTCAATCAGGTCACCTCTCAGGCACCGTCGTTCTAGAGTGAAGAGGCCCAGCCGTTGCAGCCTCAGATGGTAAGGAAGGTGTTCCAGCCCCCTAATCTTTCTGGTTGCCCTCCTCTGCACCTTTTCCATTTCCATAATATCCTTCTGAAGGTATGGTGACCAGAACTGTACACAATACTCCAGATGGGGCCTCACCATAGATTTATAAAGAGGCAAAATGACACTTGCTGACTTATTTTCTATACCCTTCCTAATGATCCCTAGCAATGAGTTTGCTTTTTTCACTGCTGCGGCACACTGGGTTGACACCTTCATTGAGCTGTCCACCAGGACACCCAGGTCCCTTTCCTGGTTAGTTGCAAGGAGTTCAGACCCCATCAGTTTAGAGATATAGTTGGGTTTTTTTGCCCCAACGTGCATCACTCTGCACTTACTGTTAGATTGACAAAGGAGTCCGACTCAGGCATGGTCAATCAACAGGAACATTTATTCAGCAACTATTTACAATGCACAAGAATCACTACTGGCAAGGCTTCCCCGTCTGACAGCCCTTTATATAGGCTTTCAGACAGGAACCCTTGCAGCAAGCTAGCTGCAACATTGTATCTGTTTTCGTGACTTGCTGGCACAGTTGTAGACCTGAGGACTTAACACTCCTTCCCCCAAGGTCAGTGCACATGTGTCCAGTCTTTCTGTCCATCAACGTGTAGGCGCATGCGTACTCCTCCAAGTAGGCGGGGCGGTGTCGGGCCCGCCCCGAACGCCTCAGTTGCTGCGGAGAGCTCGGCGAGGTAAGTAGTTCCTGGGGAAGCTCCTCCCCATGGGGAGTGGAGGCCCCACCCATGTCACCGCGGCCTGCCCCCGGAGGTGGCGTCTGCGTCGCTGGAACCGGCGATAATGGTAAGTCCATGCGAGGGGGCGTGGTGGCCGGGCTTGAGGTTGTTGAAGGTTGCCGGCTGGCAGCTGGTTGGTAGGGTGGGCCTCCTAGCGGCGAGGCCCACAACTCCGTGTCGGCTTGAGTGGAGTAGTCCGGAGGGGGTCTGCAGAGTGTGTCCGATGACGAGAGGCCGGGACTGGCAACAGCCTCCGGAGTTACCTTCTGTGGCTCGGCTTGAACAGGGAACAGTGGCCCAACGGGGGCCAACGGGCAGGAATGGCCTGGTGTGGTGAAGGCCGTCTCGGGCAGGCGGCGCCTTAGTTGATCCAGGTGGCGCCGCCACTCAGATCCATCGCGTAGGCCGACCCTGTAAGAGCAGGGGCCGGTTAAGTCCAAGACGGTTGCGGGAACCCATCGTGGCTCCCCTGAGAAGTTTCTTGCCCAGACTAGGTCCCCAACTTGAAATAGGCGAGGGGAGGGAACCTGCAGGTTGCTCCTCTGCACCCCGTCGTAATCGGGGTGCAGTCTGTCCAGGGTGGTCCGCAAGCGTCGGCCCATCAAGAGCTCCGCGGGGCTTTTCCCTGTGGCCGGGCAAGGTGTGACATGCTGTCCCAAGAGGTACGCAGCCACCCTTGCCTGCCAGTCCCCTTTATCCAAACGGGCCAAGGCTTCCTTGGCCAAGCGGACTGCTCATTCCGCGCGTCCATTAGACGCCGGGTGATAAGGGGCAACCGGCGCGTGGCGGATCCCTTGGGTGGCCAGAAAGTCCAAGAAGGTGGAGGACTGAAATTGGGGTCCGTTGTCAGACACAATGACGTCCGGCAACCCGTGGGTGGCGAACAGGCGGTGCAACGCGCGCACGGTGCTCTCCGCTGTGGTGGAGGCCATGACAATCACCTCCACCCAGCGGGAGAACGCATCCACCACCACAAGGAAATTCTGGCCATGGAAGGGACCCGCAAAATCCAAGTGGAGCCTGGACCACGGGCTCCTGGGAAGGTCCCACTTCCTCGGCGGGGAGACCGGCAAGGCCGGCCAGGACGATTGGCAGGTGGAGCAGGCAGCCACCCACTCTGCCACTTCAGTGTCCATGCCAGGCCACCAGACATAGCTCCGGGCTAAAGCCTTCATACGGACTATGCCTGGGTGATTGGCATGGAGCGACTGAAGAACCATGTGTCTCAGAGGGGAAGGGACGATGACCCGATCTCCCCAACACAAGCACCCGCAATGGAGCGAGAGCTCCAGCTGGCGTGACTTGTATGGCCGAACGTCTTCGGCCACGCTGCCCGTAGGCCACCCCCTCAGCACCCAACGGCAGACCTGGGCAAGGACGGGGTCTGCGCGGGTGTGAGCGGCGACGGCGGAAGAGGACAAGGGCAAGTCCGACTCCGTGACCGTCAGAACGGGATAGGGCAGCGGCTTAGGGCATCAGCATGCCCTATCTGCTTGCCAGGACGGTATAGCAGCGTATAGTCATACGCTGCCAGGAATTCCGTCCAACGGGTCATCCTGGGCGACAGGATGGGGGGGGTCGGACGGTCACCGGCCAACAGCCCAAGGAGCGGCTTGTGGTCCGTGATGACAGAAAAGGTCCGCCCATAAAGGTAGTTGTGGAACTTCTTAATCCCGGACACTACAGCCAAAGCCTCCTTGTCGATTTGGCTGTAGTTTCTTTCCGTTTGAGACATTGTCCGGGAGTAAAAAGCAATGGGGGCTTCCGAGTCGTCTGGAAAGACGTGGCTCAGGACAGCCCCCAGGCCAAAAGGGGAGGCATCGCATGCAAGCGTCAGAGGAAGCCTGTCATGGTATTGGACTAGTACCGCGTCTGACGTGAGCATGGCTTTGACAGCCGCGAACGCATGCGCTTCACGGTTGCCCCAGTGCCAGGCCGCGGATCGGTCGAGCAACCGATGCAGCGGCTCGGCTAGCGACGCCTTGTGGGGAATAAATGGCGCGTAAAAATTCAAAAGGCCGAGGAATGCCTGCAGCTCTGTTTTGGAGGCAGGAGTGGGGGCCTTTTGGATGGCCTCGACCTTGGAGGGTGTTGGGTGAATTCCTTGGGCATCAATCATGAAGCCCAGGAATTCCACCCTCGGCGCAGCAAATGTACATTTGCTGCGCTTCAATTTTAAACCCGCGCCCCTGAAAACTCTGAGGACCTTCCGCAACGTCTTGGCGAGCTCTGATATGCTGGCAGCAGCAATCAGGACATCGTCAAAGTACGGTACAACGCCAGGGAGCCCATGGAGCAGTCGCTCCATGAGGCTCTGGAAGATCCCCGGGGCCACGGACACGCCGAATTGGAGGCGGCGACAGCGGAAAGCCCCTCGGTGGGTGACGATGGTCTGCGCCTCCGCAGCCTCGTCGTCCACCGGGAGCTGTTGGTAGGCCAGCTCCACCGGGAGCTGTTGGTAGTTTCGCGAATACTCGACCCCGCCCCAGAGAGTGGAACAGGTCCTGTACTACCGGAACCGGGTATGGGTTTGCCTGAAGCCCGAGGTTGATCGTCGACTTATAGTCAGCGCAGATCCTCACGGACCCGTCGGGCTTAATGGGGACCACAATTGGGGTCTCCCATTTCGCCTGATCGACGGGTTCGAGCACGCCCTGCGCCACTAATCGATCTAATTCCGCTTCAACCTTGGGCTTCAGTGCGAACGGCAGCCTGCGGGCCTTCAAGCGGACAGGAGCAACCTGGGGATCCAGGTTTAGGGAAACGGGAGTGCCCTTGTACGTTCCTAGGCTGCCATCAAAGACGTCGCTGAGTTCTTTGATCACTACGTCTACCGGAGAACTGGCTGGCACGCTGTGTACTCCTTGGACTGACAGTCCCAAGGCTGGAAACCACTCCAATCCGATCAAGGCAGCTAGGGAATTGGCCACTACTAGGACGGGAAGGGTCCCATGGAAAGAGCCGTAGTCTACCCTCACTCTATGCAGTCCTAGGATGGGAATTGGCGAACCCTGATAGTCTTTTAGGATCGTCGCCACAGGGCCGAGGTCTCGTTTCCGGAGATGGGGGCACAATTTAGTTAATTGTGCCCAGGAAATGAGGGATCTAGAGGACCCGGAGTCTATTTCCATCTTGACTCCCACCCCCTCTAAACAAACCACCGTGGACAGTCTCATACTCTCTGCCTGGTCGAAGTTCAGAGCTGGGGGCATCTCCGACAGCGTGAAGCAGTCAGTCGGCTGTGGCTGGTGGCGTCTCGATCGTTTCTGAGCCGCTTGTTGACCTGGTGGAGCGGTTCTGGAGGCAGCTGCTGGAGTAGTCGTTGGTGCGGCGGCACGGCACACGGCTGCCAGGTGTCCTTTCCTGCCGCATCTGCGGCACACCGATGCCTTGAAGGGGCAGTCGGGTCTTTGGTGGGCACCTCCGCAACCTAGGCAGCTCCCGAGGTTTTGCTGAGGTGTGAATGCGCGATTAGGCAAGCGCCCGGTCACCCTCATGCAGTCCCCTTGGTCTTCATCCTCTATCTCGTCTAGCGGCGCTATCACGTCCACTAGACATGCTCGCGGAGTGGGGAAAAGAGGAGTGCGAGCGCGGCCCATGTCAGACGTGGAAATCTCCGACAATTCCGCCGCACGGGCTTCTTCCACAGCTTGCTCGAGAGTCAGGACAGTTTTAGAGAGCAAGCGGCACTTTAGGCGGATGTCTTTGACGCCGCACATGAACTGCTCCAGTAGAGATTCCTCCAGGAAGCCTGCGGGGAACTCGCAAGGAATTGCGGTGGCTCTCAGTTTCTGGAGGAACTCAGCTACAGATTGCTGCGGTTGTTGCACACATTGCCTGAATGCGTAGCGATGTGCTATGCGAGATGGCACAGGCGCGTAGTGTGCTCTCAGGCGGCCCAGGAAATCGTCCCACGGCACTTCGTGTACCGTTGCGGGGGCTGCTATGGTTCGAGCGGTGGCGAATAATTCTGGACCGCCACACTGGAGGAAGAGGCTCAGCTTCCTTGCTGGTGCGAGTTCGCCGTAATCACTTGCGATCATGAAACACTCGAAGCGTGCTAAGAAGGAAGCCCATTGCTCCTTCATCGGATCGAATGGCGCGAACGGTGGCATTGTCGCCATGGTGCGGCTGTGGTGGGCGCTCTGCACTTGTATAGTTGAAGCTTCGTTCCTCGTTGAGCCTAATGACAAGGCCTGAATCCCACCTTCGGCGCCAGTGTTAGATTGACAAAGGAGTCCGACTCAGGCATGGTCAATCAACAGGAACATTTATTCAGCAACTATTTACAATGCACAAGAATCACTACTGGCAAGGCTTCCCCGTCTGACAGCCCTTTATATAGGCTTTCAGACAGGAACCCTTGCAGCAAGCTAGCTGCAACATTGCATCTGTTTTCTAGACAGTCTCCTGCCGGCTCCGTTCCGGAATGTGGTGACTCAGAGTTCACCAGACTTGCTGGCATGGTTGTAGACCTGAGGACTTAACACTTACTAATGTTGAAGCTCATTTGCCACTGGTTTGCCCACTCCCCCAGTGTCAAGAGATCCCTCTGGAGCTCCTCACACTCTCTCTCAGTTTTTACTACCCTGTATAATTTAGTGTCATCGGCGAATTTGGCTACCTTGCTGTTTATTCCTACTTCTAGATCATTTATGAAAAGGTTGAAGAGCAGGGGTCCCAGTACTGAACCTTGGGGGACCCCACTCTTTACCTCTTTCCACCTGGAGAAGTGTCCATTTAATGCTACTCTCTGTTTCCTGTCCCTTAGCCAGTTATTAATCCAGGACAAGGCCTGTCCCTTTATTCCATGACTGGCAAGTTTATTTAAGAGCCTTTGGTGCGGGACCTTGTCAAAGACCTTCTGAAAGTCCAGATAAACAATGTCAACTGGATCTCCCTTGTCCACGTGCTTGTTGACACTCTCAAAAAATTCCAGCAGATTAGTGAGGCATGATTTGCCCTTGCAAAAGCCATGTTGGCTCTCCTTCAGCAGCGCCTTCTCTTCTACGTGCCTATTAATTTTATCTTTTAAGATGGTTTCCATCACTTTACCTGGGACACTTGTCAAGCTGACCGGTCGGTAATTTCCTGGATCACCTCTGGATCCTTTTTTGAAGATAGGTGTTATATTCGCTACCTTCCAGTCATCTGGCACAAGTTCTGATTTGAGGGAAAGATTATATATTTTGGCAAGGACATCAGCAATTTCATCTTTAAGTTCCTTGAGAACTCGTGGATGGATGCCATCTGGTCCTGGTGATTTGTTAGTGTTTAGTTTAACAAGACATGCAAGGACCTCCTCCCTGGTTATTTCTATCTGAGTTAATTGCTCAGTTTCCCTCCCTACAAAGATAGGCTCTGTTTTAGGCATGTGATCTCTGTCTTCTTCAATGAATACTGAAGCAAAGAATTCATTGAGTCTCTCTGCAATCTCTGTTTCCTCCTTAATAATCCCTTGCCTTCCATTGTCATCTAATGGTCCAATGGCCTTCCCAGTTGAGTTCTTACTTCTAATGTACTTAAAGAAGTCGTTATTTCTTTGAGTGTTTTTAGCTAAACGCTCCTCAAAGTCTTGCTTTGCTTTCCTGATTGTTGCCTTGCATTTGTTCTGCCAGAATTTATGTTTCTGCCTGTTGTCCTCATTTGGAGAAGCCTTCCATCTTTTAAATGAGCTTTTCTTGCTTTTGATCACTTCCCGAACAGCTCCTGTAAGCCACATTGGAGTCCTCTTGAACCTGGCAGAGCCCTTTTTCCTTTTAGGTATACATTCCAATTGGGCCTCTGTTGTTGTTTTTGTGAGCAGCCTCCATGCCTCATGCCCCATGGACCCTGAGGAGACCCTCTCTGTGGGAGCGGACTGGTCGATGGGAGGTATGCGGCAGGAGATGGTCTTGCAAATATTCAGGTCCATTGCCATGGAGCACTTTGAAGGTTGTTACTAAGACCTTGAAGCACACCCGGAAAACCACAGGCAGCCAGTGCAGCTTGCGCAGGAGAGGTATTACATGGGAGCATCTAGAGGCCCCCAAGATCCCCCGCGCGGCAGCATTCTGTACTAGCTGGAGTCTCCGGGTGTACCTCAAGGGAAGCCCCATGTAGAGAGCATTACAGTAGTCCAGGCGGGAAATGACGAGGGCTTGAGTGACCATGGGTAGGGCGCCACGATCCAGAAAGGGGCGCAGCTGGTATATCAGGCGTACCTGATAAAAAGCCCCCCTGGCCATGGCTGTCACATGATCATCTAATGACAGCCGAGTGTCCAGGAGGATGCCCAAGTTGCGAGCCCTTTCCGCAGGGGCCAATGATTCGCCCCCGATAGCCAGCGATGGAACCAGCTGGCTATGTCGTGGCGCCGGAAACCACAGCCACTCGGTCTTGGACGGGTTGAGTCGGAGCCTATTTCGCCCCATCCAGACTCGCACGGCCTCCAGGCATCCAGGGACATCGCTTCCGTGGCATCGTTGGGGTGGCCCGGGGTGGAGATGTACAGCTGGGTGTCATCTGCGTACTGATGGAACTCCACCCCGAAGCCACGGATGATCTCACCCAGCAGCTTCATATAGATGTTGAACAGGAGAGGCGAGAGGACCAACCCCTGTGGTACCCCACAAGTGAGGCACCTTGACGTTGACCTCTGCCCTCCTGCCAACACAAATTGCGACCATTCGGAAAGGTAGGAGGAGAACCACTGTAAAATGGTGCCCCCCAACCCCTCCAGCCAGCGCAACAGGATACCATGGTCGATGGTATCGAAAGCCGCTGAGAGATCTAATAGGACCAGGATAGAGGAGCAACCTCTATCCCGAGCCCTCCAGAGATCATCCACCAACGCGACCAATGCCGTTTCTGTGCTGTGCCCAGTTCGGAAGCCGGACTGGCGCGAGTCCAGATAGACAGTTTCCTCCAGGTGCTGAGGGAGCTGTTGTGCCACCACACTCTCAACAACCTTCGCAAGAAAGCAAAGGTTGGAGACGGGATGGTAGTTGGCTAATATAGCCGGGTCCAGGGAGGGCTTCTTGAGGAGGGGGTCTCACCACCGCCTCTTTCAAGGCGGCCGGTAAGAACCCCTCACTCAGGGATGCGTTGACAATTCCCGGGAGCCAGCCTCGTGTAACCTCCTGGGAGGCCAGTATCAACCAGGAGGGACACGGGTCCAATAAACATGTGGTGGCGTTCAGTCGCCCCAGCATCCTGTCCATGTCATCGGGAGTCACGGGGTCGAACTCTTCCCAAATGACAGTCTCAAGACCTGCCTCCGTCTGGCCGTCTGGACTAACCCAATCGGAGGCTAACGCGTTCCAGATCTGAACGATTTTATTATGCAGATAACCTCCAAATTCCTCTGCATGACCCTGCAAGGGCGCATCCCGAGCCCTCTGCTGAAGGAGGGAGCGGGACACCCTGAACAAGGCAGCAGATCGGTTACCTGCAGAGCGAAGAAATAATTATGTTTCGCCGCTTTTATCACCACTAGGTAGGTCCTCAAATGGGACCTTACCAGTGTCCGATCAGATTCGGCATGCATGGTACTCCAAACGCCCTCTAGGCATCTCTTCCGATGCTTCATCACCCTCAGCTCCTCAGAGAACCAAGGAGCCGGGGTAGATCGGCATCGGGTGAGAGGCCGCAAAGGCACGACCCGGTCCAAGGCCCCCGCGGCTGCACTATTCCAGGCGGCCACTAGGTCCTCAGTCGAGTCGCGGGTCATGGACTCAGGTAGTGGCCCAAGCTCCATCTGGAACCTCTCAGGGTCCATCAGGCGCCTGGGGCGGAACCATCTAACATCTAACATCTTGTCATTTCTGGTTCCGCCTCCCCGCGGTGGGGTGTACCGGTTGGAAAGCTCAGCCGAAGGAGAGGGTGATCAGACCATGACAGGGGCTCCACAACTATTTCCCCTAAACCGAGATCACTCAGCCACTGGCCGGAGGCAAAAACTAGGTCCAGTGTGTGTCCCCCAGTGTGGGTGGGGTCATGAACTAACTGGGTCAGGTCCATGGCCGTCATGGAAGCCCTGAACTCCCGAGCCACCTCAGATGACTCGCCTACCGACGGCAAATTGAAGTGCCCCATGACTAACAGTCTGGGGGTCTCAATTGCCATCTCGGCTATCACATTGAGGAGCACGGGTAGGGCTGCTGATACGTAGCGGGGAGGGTGAAGGGTGAAGCAGATCAAAAACCACCAGGGGGCGGCAAAGATGGAGCAGCGGCACCCAGAACGCCGTATAAGCCAGGTTGGCAAGCCACCTCCCCCCCGTAAGGCCCCGCACGCCGACAACCAACGCGCCGGCAGCCCTCTCCATCTGAAGAGAACCCCACGACCAGCGCTCACGGCTCTCCTCCCAGGTTCCCTCCAGATATTCCTGGGGCTGATAATCCAGTTTGGCAGCCCCGGTGAGGGAACAAACCCTCAATTAGTTAGTTAGTAAGTTAAATTCGACCCGCAGCTCAACTCGCAGCTCCTCCATCTTGAGCACCGGAACCGGAAATGGGTCAGCCTCCGCTTTGCTGCTTGCTTCATCTGCCATTGAAATGGGGAGGGAGGGGCTTTGGTGTTTGGGAATGGTGCTGTATGGTGCAGGAGGGCGACTTGGAGAAGGGAGTATGTTCTCACAGTCTACTTCGCATACCGCCAGCTGGGGCCATGCAGTGGTCAAGGCCAACGGTCTTGCGTGCCATCCTGATGATGCTCCTGGAGATGCTACCCACATGACACCTAAGAGGATGGCGCATTGGACGATGGGGTGGGGGTTATGGGGGGGAGGGGGCAGGACGCATTTTGATATGTATGATTTCGCACTCTTGGGTCTCAGTCCTTGCTTTACCTCGCTGCTATCTTTCCATAACCAGTAAAAGTCCTCTTGATTCTGTCAAATGGAGTTGAGTGGATTCTTTCTTGGTTAATGTTAGAGGCAGGCCTGACATTATGGTTATTACAGTCATCCCTAAAAACTGTTGGGAAATTACCAGCCAAGCAAGGACGAGGGATCAAGTGGGCCTTGAGTCCTTGTGCAGCCATGAGAGCCTTAGGATTTCCCGCCCCCCAATTTCCTTGGAACCTTAGTTTGTTTACAAGAGAAAACCAACAGTCTGCATTATACAATAAAGAATACAATAAAGTATTCATCTTGAACTCTCAGGTGTAGGTCTGATTGCTTGTGCCTCGAGGAAACTGAACAGTCTACTCTATTTCTGTGAATTATCAATTTATGTGGTCTGTCTGGATATGTTAGGTTATGAGCAAGAATTAAAGTAGTTATGAAGTAGAAATGTATGATAGACCCATAAAGTTGGAAGAAATTAGATGCTTTCTAGTCTAATCCCGCTCAATTATTTGTATTTATTTTATTCATTTAATTTCTATCCCACCTTTATTATATTTTTATAAATAAGGCGGTAAACATATCCAGCCCACTTTCCTCCTCCTATTTTCCCCACAACAACCCTGTGAAGTGGGGTGGGCTGAGAGACAGAGGGCTTGTATGACTAAGGTGGGACTTGAACTCACAGCTAGAAAGCAACCACTTTCAAAAATGCCTCCAAGAAAACTGTAGGGATTTATTTAGGCAGTCAACAGGTGTCAAGGTGGACTCAAATGCAACACAGAGAGAAAGAGAGAGTGAGAGGGAGAGGGAAAGAGAGAGGGAGAGAATCAAATGGCTTCGAGTGTGGACTCCTGCAGTTTCCTTGGTGAAGTTTTGTGGAAGTGTTTGGCCCTTGCCTTCACCTTCCAAGGGCTGAGAGGGATCGGCCCAAGGCACCCAATTGGCTTTGGGCCTAAGGCAGGAATAGAGCTCACAAGACTTTTTAACCCTGACCCCAAACCATCTCTAGAGAAGAGCAACCAAGATGATTAGGTGACTGGACACCAAAACATATAAAGAACAATGGCACTAACAGGGTGTGTCTAGTTTAATGAAAAGAAGGACAAGGGGAGTACATGATAGCAGCCTTCCAATATCTCAGGGGCTGCCACAAAGAAGAGGGGGTCAAGCTATTCCCCAAAGCATCTGAAGGCAGAACAAGAAGCAGTGGGTGGAAACTAATCAAGGACAGAAACAACCTAGAAATACAGACATTCCTGACAGTGAGAGCAATGAATCCGTGGAATGACTTGTGTCCAGACGTTGTGGGTGCTCCAACATTGGAGGCTTTTAACAAGAGATTGCACAACCACTTGTCAGAAATGGCAGGATGGCAAACCTAGGGCACATGTGCCACAGGTGGCACGCGGAGCCATATTTGCTGTCAGGCGAGCCGTAATCTCAAGCGTTCATGTGTGCACTGACCAGCTGATTTTTGACCTTCTGGAAAGCTGGGGGAAGCCGTTTTCGCCCTCCCCAGGCTTTAGGAAACCCTCCAGAGTCTGGGGAGGGCAAGAAACAGGCCCAACAGGACAACCGGAAGTTCGCAAACGATCCATTTCCGGTTCTGGAGAGTCTCCGGGGGAGACTCTGCCTAAACTCACCCTCCCCAGGCTTCAGGAAAGCCCCAGGAGTCTGGGGAGGGCGAAACTCCCCCACCACGCGGGTGGGTGGTGTCGTGTGCACACGTGTGTGGGGCAGGGGGCTTGCCCACGTGCACAGGTGGACGGGCGCATTGAATTGTGAGTGCACCGTGGGCACACACACGTGCAATAGCACACACACACACACTTTTGGCACGCCTTTTCAAAAAGGCTCACCATCACTGGCATGGGGGTCTCCTATAGCAACCTATGGAGGGTTGGAGTAAAAGATCTCCAAGGTCCCCTCCGACTTTCTTGTTCCATTATGCTGTTATTCTGTCACTACACCAAACCGGATGTCGGGTGACAGCTAAGCATTTTATTGGCTGCCCATCAGACGTTCAGGCAAAACCCTGTGCTGCACCAAAACCCATCAGATACCCTAAATGAGCTGGGATGGGCCGATCTAATAGGCCCAAGCTCCCTGGGGTGGGGAGTGGAGGGAATCACCAAAAGCAATTCCAAAAGCAACCGCAGAGTGATCCAGCCATGACAGATCATGGTACCGTCCCTCAGATTACGTTGCAACTGCCCTGAGAGGAAAACCAGAGTGAAAGTGAGGTACGTGGAACGCTCTGTCAGACAAAAGGACATGTTTTTGGCAAGAGTATAGACCAGCTTGGTAGAAATCATTGATACATTTTCTTTCACATCCCAGATTCTGATTGCCTGAAAAATTGGCAGATTTCTCAGCCCTCAGAGTAAGAAGCATTACCTCAACCACGTAGATGTGAGGCTGATCTGCATGAGTTCAAATGCCTCCTGAGCTGCTGATTGACAGCAACCCTTGTCAGGGAAAGACGGGCGATTTGGGAGACAACTGGCCTCCAGGATCAGGATAGGAACCTAACTCAGACAGAGAGCTGCTCTCTTTCCTCCTGGTCCATTTTCCTTCTTCCTTCTCCTGGCTGGCTGTGCATTGCAAGACCCCCATCCACAAACAGAAGTTCCTCATCGCATAAGCCAGAAGGCAAGAGAAGAAGGGAGAAAGTTTGCTATAACAAACCCCTGGAAATCAGGGGAGGTGGAGACTGAAGCTGTGCTGTCTTTGTTTCATTGCCTGAGAAAGAAACAACTTCACAGGAGCTGACTATAACACAGGGAAAGGATTTTCTTTTCCCAAATCAACCAAGTCCTGTTTAATAACTAGAGTTACTTGCTAGCAAGGCAAACAAGATGGTAGGTAGAACCAACCTAGTAAAAGTGCATGTACATTTTGTGTTTCCCAAGAAAGACACCCTGTGATCCCAGAACAATAAAACGGCTTCCAAGCACTCTCGGTTATTGTTTGAGTGAGTCAAACTGAGGTGAAAAACCAAAACATTTCCGGTACAGAATCTTCCCTCCTTTCAAAGGAGCAAACATCCGGCATTCTGTGCCCCGGCCCTCCCAACCCACTCCTGCCTCCTCTCCTACCTTTTACAGAGAGTCATGTCCTCTGGCAAATTTTGTCATCTGCCTTAACCCAGCTGACATCTCCCAGATCTCTGAGGGCAACTCAGTTCTCCGACTCCCTCCATTGTACTCTAGGTCATATGTGACATCACAATTGCAGACTGCATTCACCCCAGGCAGGGCCAGCGATGGAAGCCTGGAAGCGGCCCAGAAGGCAGCCGCTGCAGCTGACCAATCCTGCCCACAAAACTGGTCAGAAGCCTTCCTGTCCTTCAGAAAAACCAGGGAAATTTCTATCCTTCACGCTCTCGGGCCTAATTCTTTTCATTCATTCCACACCCCAGGACACATTTCTACCACTATTGCAATCAAAGAAATGAAAGTAGCAAAAGTAGAGTCCAAATAAATTTTAGATCCTTATTCCTTACATAAATAAGGAAAATTTTCCTTCATGGGTAGAAAATTTAGCTGAAGCAGCAAAATAATTAACAGAGCTCTCTCTCTCTCTCTCTCTCTCTCTCTCTCTCTCTCTCTCTCTCTCTCTCTCTCTCTCTCTCTCTCTCTCTCTCTCTCTCACACACACACACACACACACACACACACACACACACTGTGGTAGATTGGTTCCACATCAGCTCTTTTCTAGCCCTCTGGTAGTTCCCCTGGGCTACATGAGGTTTGAAAGAAACTTGGTGCATGAAACCCATGACTAGAATATGCAGCTAGAGGGATTTAAATTGTTTAAAAGAAACAGACCTAATAAAAGAGGAGGAAGTGTTGAGTTATATATAAGAAATAACTAAATCTCTACAGAAAGACAACAGAACAATGATGAAAACCATCTTGAATGCATTTGGGTCAATATAAGAGGGGAGAATGACATTGCCATCATATATACCACAGGCCACCAATCAAACAGAGGAAATAGATACTTCTTTTGCTAGTCATTTTTTGCTAACTAATGAAGGGGCATAGTAATAAGGATACAAACTTATTGATTAGTAGAAATATTTGTTTTCTGTAACACACATATATTATGCCTTCTATTTGTAACATATAAGCAATATTGAAATTCAACAGCAGCCCTCCCCGAGCTCCTCGAGGTGATCGCTGAGGTGGCGGTTGGAACCCCCAGATTTTTAGTCATGGGGGACTTCAACATGCCATCGGTAGGCGATTCGTCCGAGGTGGCTCGGGAGTTCATGGCCTCCATGACGGCCATGGACCTGACCCAAGTAATTCAAGGCCCCACACATACAGGGGGAAACACGCTAGACCTAATTTTTGCCTCTGGCTAGTGGTTTAGTGATCTAGGAGTAGGGGAATTAGTCATCGAACCCCTGTCATGGTCAGATCACTCGCTCCTGCGGCTGGACTTTCTGACCGCTGCACCCCACCGCGGGGAGGCGGAACCCGAGATTCCTAGATGGTTCCGCCCCAGGCGCCTGATGGACCCGGAGAGGTTCCTGACGGAGCTTGGGCCTATGCCTGTAACCCTCACCCACGACTCGACCGAGGACTTAGTGGCCGCATGGAATAGTGCGGCCACGGGGGCCTTGGACCGGGTCGTGCCCTTGCGGCCTCTCACGCGGCGCCGATCCACCCTGGCTCCGCGTGAGACATGTTGCCAAGACGACTGAATGCCACCACATGTTTATTGGACCCGTGTCCCTCCTGGCTGGTACTGGCCTCCTGGGAGGTGACACGAGGCTGGCTCCAGGGAATTGTGAACGCTTCTCTTAGTGAGGGGCTCTTGCCGACCTCCCTTAAGCATTGCTGACTAACTATCGTCCGGTCTCCAACCTTCGCTTTTTGGCGAAGGTTGTAGAGAGTGTGGTGGTACAGCAGTTCTCTCGACACCTGAAGGAAACTGTTTATCTAGACCCGTGCCAGTCCGGCTTCCGACCTGGGCACAGCACCGAGACGGCATTGGTCGCGTTGGTGGATGATCTCTGGAGGGCCAGAGATAGGGGTTTCTCTTCTATCCTGGTCCTATTAGATCTCTCAGCGGCTTTCGATACCATCGACCATGGTATCCTATTGCACCGACTGGAGAGGTTGGGATTGAGGGGCACTGTCCTACAGTGGTTCTCCTCCTACCTCTCCGGCCGGTCGCAATTTGTATTGGCAGGAGGGCAGAGGTCGACCTCGAGACCACTCACTTATGGGGTACCTCAGGGGTCGATCCTCTCACCTCTCCTGTTTAACATCTACATGAAGCCGCTGGGTGAGATCATCCATGGTTGTGGGGTAGAGTACCATCTGTACGCTGATGATACTCAGCTGTACATATCTACCCCCAACCACCCCAACGATGCCGTCGAAGTGATGTCCCGGTGCCTGGAAGCCGTGTGGCTTTGGATGGGAAGTAACAAACTCCGACTCAACCCGTCCAAGACCGAGTGGCTGTGGTTTCTGGCGTCTCGGCATAGCCAGCTTATTCCATCGCTGGTTATTGGGGGCGAGTTATTGGCCCCCGCGGAAAGGGTTCGCAACTTGGGCGTCCTCCTGGATTCCCGGCTGTCCCTAGACGATCATGTGACGGCCGTGACCAGGGGGGCATTCTACCAGGTTCGCCTGGTATGCCAGTTGCATCCCTTTCTGGACCGAGACGCCCTCCGCACTGTCACTCAGGCACTCGGGATGTCTCGCCTAGACTATTGCAATGCTCTCTACATGGGGCTTCCCCTTGAGGTGCACCTGGAGGCTCCAGTTGGTTCAGAATGCGGCCGCGCGGGGGATTCTGGGAGCTTCTCGCTACTCCCACGTAACACCTCTCCTGCGCGAGCTGCACTGGCTACCGGTGGCCTTCCGGGTGCGCTTCAAGGTGCTTGTTACCATCTTCAAATCGCTCCATGGCTCGGGGCCTAGTTACTTACGGGACCGTCTCCTGCCACATACCTCCCTACGTCCGATACGCTCCCACAGAGTGGGCCTACTGAGGGTACCAACCGCTGGGCAATGCCGGCTAGCGGTGCCCAGGGGTAGGGCCTTCTCTGTGGCTGGGCCGGCCCTCTGGAACAACCTACCCCCCGAACTTCGCACAATCACGGACCTTCCCCTCTTCCGCCGCTCACTTAAAACATATTTATTTCAACAAGCTGGTCTTGTGTAAATGGTATTGATTTTATAACACAACTTCTGTCAAGGACATAAATGGATTTTAGATTTAGGGAATTTTAGCTTAGGAGTGTTCCTATTTTAATATTTTTAAATTCTAGTACAGGTAATTTAATTCGTTTTTAGCTTTGTTATATATTGTCTGTTTATATGGTTTTTAATTCCCCCCCCCCCCTGTACACCGCCCCGAGTCCCTTTGGGGAGAGGGGGCGGTTTATAAGTCTAATATTAAATTAAAATTAAAAATAAATTAAACATTATACAAGTACAAGAAATAGATCCCTTTCTGGATCGTGACGCTCTACGCACGGTCACTCACACCCTCGTCACTTCCTGCCTGGACTACTGCAATGCTCTCTACATGGGGCTGCCCTTGAGGTCCACCTGGAGGCCCCAGTTAGTACAGACAGCGGCCCCGCCGGGGATTCTGGGAGCCTCAAGGTGCTCCCACGTGACACCTCTCCTGCGCGAGCTGCACTGGCTACCTGTGGCTTTCCGGGTGCACTTCAAGGTGCTTGTAACCATCTTCAAAGTGCTCCATGGCACGGGGCCTGGTTACTTGCAAGACCGCCTCCTGCTACCAAATACCTCCCACCGACCAGTTCGCTCCCACAGATTAGGCCTCCTCAGGGTGCCATTGGCCAAACAATGCCGCCTGGCAACCCCCAGGGGGAGAGCCTTCTCTGTGGCAGCCCCTGCCCTCAGGAACGACCTACCCCCCGACCTACATACGATCACCTACCTGTGCCTCTTCCGTCGGGCTCTGAAAACGCACTTATTCCGTGTGGCCGGCTTGGTTTAGTAGCTTTTAATTGGTTATTTTAAATTGGTTTTATTCAACTTGGATTTTAGAACTGGCCCTAATTTAATTTAATATTATTCTAAAGTATGTTATTTATTGATGTTCTTATATGTTTTTATTGATTATTATTATTTTCGAATTTATAAGCCGCACCCATCTCACCACATAGTGGTGAGATGGGTAGATTCTAGTTTGCGCATGCGCGAGTAATGGAGGCTCCATGCTGAGCGCGGCTGGGCCTGAGGGGTCTTTTGGCCCTGGGGGGTCGTCGCCAGCCCTCTTTTTCCAGCTTTGAGGGCTGGCCTTGCAAGTTGGTCCACCTGCCGACCTGCCGAGGGATTTTCGGCCCGCGGAGAGCGCGGACGGCGCGGCGGGCGAGGCGAGCGAGTGGGGTAAGCGTCGGGCGGCGAGGCGAACGCCGCGCGGCGTCGGGCGGCGAGGCGAACGCCGCGCGGCGCGGAGAGGAGAACGAAGAACGAAGGAGAACGAAGAGCGCTGGGCGGAGAACGGAGAGGCGCCTGGCGGAGAGGCGAGCGCCGGCGGCATGGCGAGTGCTGGGTGGCGAGCTCCGAATGTCCCGGAGCGTCGGAACGGCCCTGGTGTCCCTGGCGTCCTTTGTTGTGGCCCTAGGTCGCCCGAAGAGGAGGTAGGCCGGGCGACCTGGGTGAAGAACGAGTGGAGGCCGGGCCGGCTATGAGCTGAAGATCAGGCCGCGCGGAAATGGCAACAGGCCGCGCGGCCTTCAACCGGCCTGTGCAGCCCCAGCGGCCTTGATACAGCCCTGGGACGCCCAGAGAAGAGGTAGGCCGGGCGACCAGGGCGAAGATGGAGGAGGCCGGGCCGGGTGTGGGTTGAAGATCAGGCCGCGCGGTAATGACAGCAAGCCGCGCGGCCTCCACCCGGCCTGTGCAGTCCCTGCCCAATCCATCTTGATTTGGGCCGGTTTGGGAGCTAGGGACGAGGCAAGGATGGACTGATGATCAAATGGGCCGAGGAGTGGAAAGGCGGGATGAGAGAACTATCTGGGGGAAGACTATTTCTGCCATCTACTACCCCCCCCACCCCCGCTGGAGATACTTTTTCCACCCCACCTGGACTACCTGCCGCACTTTATCATCTAGGCGGGATGAGAGGACTATCTGGGGGAAGACTATTTCTGCCATCTACTACCCCCCCACCCCCCACGCTGGAGTGACTTTTCCACCCCACCTGGACTACCTGCCGCACTTTTTCATCCACCTTACCTTACGCTTTTAAGTTTTAGCTTGCTGTATTAATTCCGACTTGCATTGTAACATCGTAGACGATTTCCCCCCCCCTTTCTTAGAACCAGTGCCGTTACTATGCTATTGTCGTACTCCAGAACAGAGCTCCTTGGCTTGCGAGAGTTTCCCCTCTCGCAGGTCTGGCCCCCTCATCTAACACGGGCCCACCTCGAGGATGGATTGATAGATCCTGAGAGGTGGGCGAGGCGCAAACTAAGGGGGTTTTTATGCAAATTTTTAATTCGGTTTTTAAGGGGTCCTGGGGTGGGGGGAGGGTTTATGCAGTCAGAGGGGGGTCAAGTTATAGGGCCGGCTGGCGGAAGTGGGATAAAGGAGGAGTCCATTAGGGAGGGGGGATCAGGGGTCGTCTCTGTTGAGGGCCGTCCCATTCGGTTGGTCTTAGGGAGGGGCAGGGGCGGTGGGAGACAGGATGTCCATCATGGGTTGGGGGCTCGTGGTCGCTGGTTACGAGTGATCGCTTGCCCCAACCCCCTGTGCTCCACTCGTAGGCTAGGCGGTCAGGGATTACAGAGCCGGGGCCCTAGGTTGATGTTCTGCAACGCCAGGTCCATGGTGAACAAAGCTCCCCTCATAAATGACCTTGTGTCAGAGGGGGACCCGGACCTGGTGGGAATTACGGAGACCTGGCTGGGCCCCGAGGGGGGTCTACCCCTCGTGGAAATGTGCCCACCAGGTTACCGTGCATTTCATCAACCTAGGGCCCTAGGCAGGGGTGGGGGGGTGGCGGTTATCGTTAAGGAAAGTCTGGAGCCGAAGGAGACCACTGTGCCTCAGACGACCGGCTGTGAGTCCCTCTTCGTGAAGTGGGGCCTAGGGAGGCAGTTGGGCTTGCTGGTTGTATACCTGGCTCCCCGCTATGTAACAGCAGCCCTGCTCGAGCTACTCGAGGTGATCGCCGCGATGGCGGTGGAGACCCCCAGACTTATGGTCATGGGGGACTTTAACCTGCCATCGGCGGGCGAGACATCCGAGGCAGCTCGGGAGTTCATGGCTTCCATGACGGCCATGGACCTGACCCAAGTAGTTCAGGGCCCCACGCACGAGGGAGGACACACGCTGGATCTGATTTTTGTCTCTGGACACTGGATTAGTGATCTTGGAACAGGGGATTTAGTCATCTTACCCTTGTCATGGACAGATCACTCTCTCCTTCGGATAGACTTTCCAACCGTCACACCCCACCGCGGGGAGGCGGAACCGGAGACACCGAGTTGGTTCCGCCCCAGGCGCCTGATGGACCCGGAAAGGTTCCAGAGGGAGCTTGGGCCAGTACCTGTGTCCCTGTCCCACGGCTCGACTGAGGATCTAGTGGCCGCATGGTATAGTGCGGCCACGGGGGCCTTGGACCGAGTCGCGCCCTTGCGGCCTCTCATGCGGCGTCGAGTCACCCAGGCTCCTTGGTTTACCGAGGAGCTTCGGGAGATGAAACGCTGTAAGAGACGCCTACAGAGTAGGTGGAGATCTTCTCGATCCGAATCTGACCGAACACTAGTGAGAGACCATATTAGGACTTATTTAGTGGCGCTAAGAGTGGCCAAACGTGAGTATTGTGCCACCCTTATCGCGTCCGCGGAAAACCGCCCTGCCGCCCTGTTTGGGGTGACCCGCTCCCTCTTGCATTTGAGGCCGCGGGAAGCCCCTCTGCAGGGTCGAGCAGAGGAATTTGGAGTTTTTCTGCAGGACAAAATCACTCAGATTCGGAACGAGCTGCCCTCCACTAGTGATCCGGTCGAGGTGCCCGGTGCTGGTCTTGAGATAACATCTTGGGAGGAGTTTGACTTTGTTACTACCGAGGATATGGACAGGTTGCGGAGGAACCTTAGAGCCACCACATGTTTATTGGACCCGTGCCCCTCCTGGCTTGTACTGGCATCCTGGGAGGTGACACGAGGCTGGCTCCAGGGTATTGTGAATTCATCTCTGAGTGAGGGGTCCTTGCCCCCCGTCTTGAAAGAGGCGGTGGTGAGGCCCCTCCTCAAGAAGCCATCCCTGGACCCAGCTTTATTAGAGAACTATCGTCCCGTCTCCAACCTTCACTTTTTAGTGAAGGTTGTTGAGAGTGTGGTGGCTCAACAGTTTCCCCGACATCTGGAGGAAGTTGATTATCTAGACCCGCGCCAGTCCGGCTTCCGGCCCGGTCACAGTACCGAGACGGCATTGGTCGCGTTGGTGGATGATCTCTGGAGGGCACGGGATAGAGGTTGTTCCTCTATCCTTGTCCTATTAGATCTCTCAGCGGCTTTTGATACCATCGACCATGGTATCTTATTGCACCGATTGGGGGGGCTGGGGTTGAGAGGCACCGTTTTACGGTGGTTCTCATCCTACCTCTCTGGTCGGTCGCAATGGGTGTTGGCAGGAGGGCAGAAGTCGTCCCCGAGGCCCCTCACATGTGGGGTTCCTCAGGGGTCGGTCCTCTCGCCACTCCTGTTCAACACCTACATGAAGCCGCTGGGTGAGATCATCCGTGGTTTTGGGGTGGAATACCATCTGTACGCTGATGACACTCAGTTGTACATATCCACCCCAAACCACCCCAACGATGCCGTCGAGGTGCTGTCCCGGTGTCTGGAGGCCGTACGGATCTGGATGGGTAGTAACAAACTCAAGCTCAACCCGGCCAAGACCGAGTGGCTGTGGTTTCCGGCACCCCGGTTCAGCCAGATAAGTCCAACACTGGCCATTGGGGGCGAACAACTGGCCCCCGTGGAGAGGGCGCGCAACTTGGGCGTCCTCCTGGATTCCCGGCTGTCCATGGAGGACCATGTGGCGGCCGTGGCCAGGGGGGCATTCTATCAGGTACGCCTGATACGCCAGTTGCGCCCCTTACTGGACCGGGGAGCCCTTCGCACAGTCACTCAAGCGCTCGTGACATCCCGGCTGGATTAAATAAATAAATAATAATAAATAATAAACTGAATTTATTAACCGCTCCCTCTCCCCACAGGGACTCGGGGCGGTGCACAGGGAGAATAAAAACCATAAATATACAAAAATACATACAATTTAAAAACAGATTAAACAAACACCTGTGCTAAAATCCCTGTATTACTGTATTACAGAATGCGGCCGCGCGGGTGATTATGGGTGCCACAAGGCAAACCCACGTAACACCTCTCCTGCGCGAGCTGCACTGGCTGCCTGTGGCCTTTCGAGTGCGCTTCAAGGTGCTGATGATCATCTTTAAATCGCTCCATGGCTCGGGGCCTAGCTATATACGAGACCGCCTCCTGCCCCATACATCCCTTCGTCCGATCCGCTCCCACAGAGAGGGTCTTCTTCGGGTGCCGTCGACGGGGCAATGCCGGTTGGCGACACCCAGGGGAAGGGCCTTCTCTGTGGCGGGCCCGGCCCTCTGGAACGACCTACCCCCCGACCTCCGTACTATCTCGGACCTCCGCCTCTTCCGCCAACGTCTTAAGACGTATTTATTCCAACAAGCCGGCCTAGGATAGCCCCCATTTCTGACTTTTTAAGGAAATAATTTATAATTGGCAAGGGTTTTAATATTGGGTTTTAGCACGGGTTTATTAATTTAATACATTTTAATAGATATTTATTGTATTTTGTGTTCTTAAATAATGCCTGTGCGCCGCCCTGGGTCCTAACAAGGAGAAGGGCGGGGTATAAATTTAATAAAATAAAATAAAATAAATAGGGACTCGGGGTGGCGATGATGCCAGTTCACCGCCCTGAGTCCCGCAAGGGAGAAGGGCGGTATACAAATTTAATAAACCATAAACCATAACCATAACAAAGACAAACTACAGTCTCAAACTTTAAAAGAGCTGATTTCAATAAACCTAGAGAAAGCTTTGGAGGGATCCCATGGATGAGACTCCTCAAGGAGAAAACACTCCAAGATTGTTTAGATTGATAAATCAAAAGATAAAAAGGACAAGTATAAAAAGTGGAAAGAGGGACACATAATTAAGACAGAAAACAGCAAATAGTCCAGGCCTGCAAAGATGAAGTCAGGAAAACTAAGGCTCAAAATGAACTAAAGTGACAAAAGTCAGAAATAACAAATAAAGACGTTTATAAATCAAGGGCATTTGCCGATGATCTGGTTATATTTCCGCAAGATCCAAAAAATAACATAGAACATTTGTTGTGGAAATTAAAAGAGTTTGGGACTTCAGCGGCTTTGAAAATAAACAAATAGAAAAAAAAATGTCGATTAAGAATATGTCATCTCAGGATGGCAATGCATTGACTAAAAAGTAGGGTTTTAAGGTCAAGAAAAAGGTAAAATACTTGGGGGTTATGTTAACAAACACAAATATAAAATTGTTTCAAAATAATTACATGCCTCTTTGGAATGATATTAAAAAAGACAAAGATCAGACAAATTGCATTTATCACGATTAGGTAGAATGTCTGTAATTAAAGATGAATGTTTTTACCAAAGATGCTTTTCCTCTTCCAGACATTACCAATACTCACAACTTATAACTCATTTAAACAATGGTAGAGGGACTTTTCCAAGTCTGACCGGCAAGGGAAAAAAACCTAGAATTAGATATGTGAGATATTGAAACCCAATTCTTCTACTCACAATTCAAAAGGGTTTATTGCAATACTTGGGGATATACCTAACAGCTAGATGCAGTACCCTTAAAGAGGATAATTATTTTAGATTCAAGAAGCAAATTGTGACTGATTTAATGAAATGGGAAAACCTACAACTGTCAATGATACGGAAAATATCTACAATCAAAATGAACATTTTAACGAAAATTCTATATTTGTTCCAACTATATTTCCCCAATTAAATTGGGGAAAGATGTCTTCAAGGATTTAAATAAAATAGTGCTGAAGTATGTTTGGCAGGGGGAAAAAGCAAGAATAAAATCTAAATTGTTATAAGACACTAGAATAAGAGGAGGAATGGGTTTACCTGATTGGGAGTTACACTACCAGGCAACAAATCTGATGTGGATTAAAGAGTGGCTAACATTAAGAAATACTAGATTATTGAATTTAGAGGGTCATGACTTACTGTTGGGATGGTATGCTTTTCTATGGTATAAGGGATTTATTTAGAAGACACTATATAAGGGAGGCTTTGTTATTAAATTGGGAAAAGGTTAAAAGGTTACATTACTTAAAAATTCAAGTCTGGTTATCAGCCATTGAAGCTTTTTCATATCCAATAATATATAAAAAGGAACAGTTAGCTATGTTGAAATTTTAAATGCAGAGGGTGAACTCAAATCTATGCAAGAACTGGAACAGGAAGGAATAGAAATGAATTGGTATTCATATGTGCAAATAAATTGTAGATATAATGAAGATCAAAACAAGGGAGGTCTCAAAATTATAAAATTACAATGTCAACTGCATATAAAGAAAATTTGTATAAGATGTTTTACAGGTGGCACCTATCCCCAAGAAGAATAGCAAGAATGTCAAAGAACAATTCAGAAAAGTGTTGGAAATGTCATCAGACACCATACCACATGTGGTGGACGTGTACTGAAGCTAAAAGATACTGGATTAAAATCCACAGGTGGTTGGAGAAAATGGTACAAAAACACATAGATTTTAAACCAGAGCTTTGGGGGCGGGGGGGATTATACCAGATACATACAATAAAGACTTGAAATGTCTGATTGTAAACATTTTAACAGCAGCTAGAATTGTATTTGCAAAACCTGGAAAAATGAGAAAATACCAACAGAGGAGGAAGCTATTTGTAAAATAATGGAAGGTGCTGAAATGAGTAAATTGACTTTTGAAATTAGAGAGCAAGAAGATAAGCAATTTTACAAAATATGGGACTTGTTTTACCACTGGCTAGATAAGAAGACATGGAAATAAAAAGTATTGGAGAAATTTTTTTAGCATTGTAATAGCCATTGTAGGAGAAAGGTGATGTTACAAAGACATTTTGATGTTAAATAGATCAATAATGATGTGAGGAAAGATTAAAAAGGTTTTCTTTTTGCGTCCGCAATACCGGCGTTGACCACAGGAGGGCAGATTTCCATCCCATAGAATTAACATGCAGAGGCCACCGTAGGCCTTTTCGACGGCCTAAACGCTATCGCTAAAAAGGCAGAAAATCATGCCATCCAGTGGTTAAAGAAGGAACAGCAGCCACAAAAAAAAAATCCGACGGCATTTTAAAACGATTATTCTGTCTTAATTCACCGGGAGAGAAATCTGCCCTCCCGTGGTGACAGCCGGTACTGCAGGCAGAAAAAGAAAAATCTTTTTATTGGGATGGCCTCCACTGTTAATTCACCGGGAGAGAAATATGTCCCCCCGTGGTGACAGCCGGTACTGCAGGCAGAAAAAGAAAAATCTTTTTATTGGGATGGCCTCCACTGTTAATTCACCGGGAGAGAAATATGTCCCCCCGTGGTGACAGCCGGTACTGCAGGCAGAAAAAGAAAAACATTTTTAATAGGGTGACGCGCGAGAGAAATTTGCCCTCCCGTGGTAAAAGCCGGTACTGCATGCTGAAAAAGAAAAATCTTTTTATTGGGATGGCCTGCTGTCTGAATTCAACGGGAGAGAAATCTGCCCTCCTGTGGTGAAAGCCGGTACTGAAGACAGAAAAAGAAAAATCCTTTTAATGGAATGGCCTCCACTGTTAATTCACCGGGAGAGAAATCTGTCCTCCGGTGGGGAAAGCCGGTACTGCAGGCCCAAAATGTAAAATCTTTTTAATGGGATGGCCTCCACTGTTAATTCACTGTTAATCAAGGGTTGGGGGTGTGTCAAAGTTTTGGCTCAGGGTCAAAAGGTCATAGTCAAGGGTCAAAGGGTCAGGGGTCAAGATCAAAGGTCAGGGAAGGTCAAAGGTTGATCTCGAAGTCATATGTTATGGTCAAAAGGTCAAAAGGTCAGGTCAAAAGGTCAAAAGCAACTGCCCACGGCATGCCAGAAACCGGACTGCATAAAGAAGCAAAGCCCCCTCCGTGGGTTCCAGGAAGCATGCAAAACCATGCCACCCCCTCTGGCTTGCGGAACAGCCTCCCTCCACGGAAGGGGTCCCTGGTGCCCAAAAGGTTGGGACCTGCCGAGGGAGAAGGCAAGGGTCAGGAGGAGATGCCAGGGAGGCAAGGAGCAACGCTCTGGTTGTAGAAGCTTGCCCTGAGCCTCGGTTGTGTGAAGCTTGCCGGGAGGGGCTGTGGTCTTGTGCCTAAAACAGGCCAGGTGTGGACACCCCCCCCCAACACATACACAATGATGGTCTGGAAGGGGACCAGTTGACATTGGTATTTGGGTGGATCTGATTTCCTTTCCAGAAAAGCCACTGATCTGCTTAAGCGGGAGGACTATTTTGGCATCACAAACTTGGTGGAGCATCCGGCTCGGCTCAGCCCTCCAGGTAACCACTGGATTCCCTCTCTGAGGGAGGCAGAAGCAGGACCCCTCCTTGAAATTGCCCCCTCCCCACCTGCCATTTTGGAGATGGAGAGGGCAGTCTTGGGAGCAGTGGGCTCCCCTAGAGGGTCAGCAGGAGAGCTACCCAATTCCTTGACTGTCTGGGGGGGGGGAAGGAATAATGTATCTTACTCTGCAGTGGACAGTGACCTGCCGGTGACCCTTGGGGTTTACCTGACCAAAAAAGAGCAGAAGAAGCTTCATCGCCAGACCCGACGGGAAGCCCAGAAGGAGCTGCAGGAGAAAGTGCGGCTTGGCCTGACGCCCCCTCCAGAGCCAAAAAGTAGCGCGGCCCCTTTGGAGCAGAGCCTCAGGGAGGATGGGAAGCCACTTGAGCCAGGACGCCAGCCTGACCCTGGTTGCCTCTTCTCTCTGTGCAGTCAGAATCTCCAACCTGATGCGAGTTTTGGGGACAGAAGCTGTCCAAGATCCAACCAAAGTAGAAGCCCATGTCCGAGCACAGATGGCAAAGAGGCAGAAATACTGCTGATGTGCTCTTCCCCCTCCCTCCCTCCCTCCCAGTGGCCAAGGATACTGGGAGAGGATCTGATTGGGAAACCGATGAGGGGCCAGAACATTCGACCCCTTTGACTATCTTCCGTTAACAATCTGATGCTTTGAGACCAGTTGCCGGAAAGGAGGGTTATAAATATATAAATTAATTAATGTGGGGAACTGATCTGAAAGATGGGTGGGTGGGGATGCGAATGCAGAACAGGCCCCCCGTGTTCCTGCTGCAGACCTTCTGTCTTGGACAACCTAGGGAGGGGCATCTTGCAGGCCCATTCGCTGGGGCCCCACAGCAGAGTGCTTAGACTCCTAGAACTCACGAGGAGGCAAACGCTGCACGAAAGCTGACGGTGGAACAGAGGAAAGCAAAAAAGCTGAAAAAGCTGAAGGAAGACATTTTGCAGGGCATTCACATAGCCGTTTACAGGTGAGCGTCTTTCTTTCCCCAAAGCGAGGGCAGTTCGCCGCTCTCTTTTAGCCACCTCTTCCCCTATGTGACCCCATCTGTTCCTTTCTTTTGCCCAGAGACCAGAATCTAGGTAACCCAGCAAAGAAATTCAAAATCGAAGCTAACGCCAGCCAGTTGTACTTAACCGGAGTTGTGGTTTTACACAAAGATGTCAATGTGATGGTGGTAGAAGGAGGTAAGAGGATGGGCGAGCAGGCCGGGTTGTATAATGTATCACCCTCTTCATTTCTAGGAGCCAAAGCTTCCAGCAGGCCCAGGCATTGTGTGGACCCTGCCCCGTTCTGGAAGGAGGAGAACAGGAAAGAGGCGGGGTTGGGGAAATCAGGGTTAGGGAAGGCAATGATGTGTCTTAAAGATTTTTATTGGGATGTCCCAATGTTAATTCACCGTGAGAGAAATCTGCCCCCCCTGTGGGGAAAGCCAGTACTGCAGGCAGAAAAAAGAAAAAGGTTTTATTGGGAGGGCCTCCACTGTTAATTCACCGGTTGAGAAAGCTGCCATCCTGTGGGGAAAGCCGGTACTGCAGGCAGAAAAACTGCCCTGGGTCCGGTTGGAGAAGGGCGGGATATAAATTGAATAAAATAAATAAATAAATAATAATAAAAAATATCTTTATTGGGAGGGCCCCCACTGTTAATTTACCGTGAGAGAAATCTGCCCTCCTGTGGGGAAACCCGGTACTGCAGGCAGAAAAATAAAATAAAATATTGGTATAGCCCCACTGTTAATTCACCTGGAGGGAAATCTGCCCTCCTGTGGGGAAACCCGGTACTGCAGGCAGAGAAAAAAATCTTTATTGAGATGACTGCAATGTTAATTCACCGTGAGAGAAATCTGCCCACCTGTGGGGAAAGCCAGAAAAATGCAATACGCCATACGTCTGCAGGATTTTTGCCAGTAGTATGAGAAACTTGTCCACAATGGCACGGAAGCCACAATGCAAAGGAAGAGGTTTATTGCTCCGCGACTGATTCGTGCAGCAGCCCGCCCCCCTCGTTCCTTTACGTGCAATCTTTCTGTCCCAGCTGTCCTGCAAGCAACGCAACGAGATTTCCTTCGCTAGCGATCTATAAAGGGACGTTCTCTTTTTTTGATAAGCAGTCCTAGAGCGAGAGTCTTTTCCGCCATCCAAGAAGGAACCACAAAAAGCAATAAAATCTTTGAATAGGATCTTTATTATTCCGTATTTTCATTCAACGCCTAGGAGGGCCAGGAGGCCTCCATACAGGCACAGAAGAAGGAATCCCGCTGGAAAAGCCTTAAACGGAGATCTCCCGCTCATTAACCCGTTAGCGGTGCACAACAGGCACAGAGGAATCCGATCGAAAAGCCTTAAACCAAGTTGAAAAGGCGTATAATAGCGTCAATCGATATAGAATCATGTTAAACAATAGCGATACTCCCTCCCTCCCTTTTGTTGCTCCCCCCCCCCCACTCGCCAAGGCGCTTAGCTCCGCCCAGCCGGCCACGAGGGCTGCTTTGGGCGGGAGGCCACCTCCGGCAGGTCCACATGGAAGAACCGGCCGCCGCTCCCGCCAGCAGCGCCGCCTCCTTCAGGCAGAAGAAGAGCGAGTCCCAGCCGGCGTCCAGGAACAGAACTGCGGAACGGTGAGCGGGGAAAGGAGGGGGCCAGAGGGCGCTGCGGGGGGGAGGAGGGGGGAGGGAGCGGGCGAAGTTGCGTTCCTGCGCAGGTGGTCCCGGGGGCCCGTCAGGAAGGGCAGCAGACTCCGCTTCACCGCTCCGGCCCTCACACGGTAGTCCCTGTGCGGGGGCAGAAGAGCGCGAGGGGACGGCGAGCGCTCGAAGTTTACAGGTGAGTAGATTTGCGTTACGTTTACTACCTCCATTCCGTGCTCCTTGTAATGAAATCTTTTTAAAAATATATAAGGTATCCCTTTCATTTCCAGGCCGCCTCACCTCTCCCCACCTAACTTCTGTTATATGACAAACGGGTATAAAACTCAAGTCTGACCGAAAAAGGGTGGCCTCCACTTGCCACAGGGCTAGGAGACCCCTTTGTCTAAAATCCCCCCTCCCCTCCCCCTTTTCTAATCGCACTTTAGTGGCAAATAAAATACAGTAGAATAGCAGAGTTGGAAGGGACCTTGGAGGTCTTCTAGTCCAACCCCCTGCCTAGGCAGGGAACCCTATGCCATTTCAGACAAACCGCTATCCAACCTCTTCTTCAAGCTTCCAGCGTTGGGGCATTCACAACTTCTGGAGGTAAGGTATTCCACCTAATTGTTTTCACTGTCAGGAAATATTTGTAGATCGCTTCTCACCTTGATTAGTTTCCATCCATTGCTTATTGTTTCACCCTCAAGTGCCTTGGAGAATAGTTTGACTTCTTTGTGGCAACCCCTGAGATCCCGGAACACCGCTATCATATCTCCCCTAGTCCTTCTTTTCATTAAACTAGACATATCCAGGTCCCGCCACCGTTCTTCATACGTTTTAGTCTCCAGTCCCCTAATCCTCTTCGTTGCTGTTCTCTGCACTCTTTCTAGAATCTCCACATCTTTTTTACATCGCGGCGACCAAAACGGAATGCAGTATTCCAAGCGTGGCCTCACCAAGGCATTATAAAGCGGTATTAACCCTTTATGTGATCTCGATTCTATCCCTATGTTTACGCAGCCTACTGATCAGTAGTACCGTACCCATTCATTTTGTTTTTCTCGTCTAAACGTAGAACCTTCTCTTTTTCACCATTGAATTTAATTTCATTAGATAGCGCCCAATGTTCAAGTTTGTCAAGATCCTTCTGTATCTTAAGCCTATCTTCTGGAGCGTTAGCTATTCCTGCCATCTCGGTGTCACGTGCAAATTTGACAAGTTCCCCATTTATCCCCTCATCCAGATCATTCTAACCCATTAGGAAATTTCTCCTCAGTTCTAAGTCGCTTCTCTCCTTGATTAGTTTCCACCCATTGCTTCTTGTTCCGCCCTCAGGTGCTTTGGAGAATAGTTTGACTCCCTCTTTTTTGTGACAACCCCTGAGATCCCGGAACACTGCTATCATGTCTCCCCTAGTCCTTCTTTTCATTAAACTAGACGTATCCAGGTCCCGTCACCTTTCTTCATACGTTTTAGTCTCCAGTCCCCAATCCTCTTCGTTGCTCTTCTCTGCACTCTTTCTAGAATCTCCACATCTTTTTTACATCGCGGCTACCAAAACGGAATGCAGTATTCCAAGCATGGCCTCACCAAGGCATTATAAAGCGGTATTAACCCTTCACGTGATCTCGATTCTATTCCTTTGTTTACGCAGCCTAGAACCGCGTTGGCTTTTTTGGCAGCCGTCGCACACTGCCGGCTCATATTTAAACGGTTGTCCACTCGGATTCCAAGACCCCTCTCACAGTCGCTACTATCGAGCAAGGTACCACCCATACCCTACCCGTGCATTTTTGTTTTTCTCGTCTAAATGTAGAACCTTCCTTTTTTTCACCCTTGAATTTCATTTCGTTAGATAGCGCCCAATGTTCAAGTTTGTCAAGATCCTCCTTTATTTTAAGCCTATCTTCCGGAGCGTCGGCTACGCCTGCCATCTCTGCGTCATCTGCAAAGTTGATGAGTTCCCCATTTATTCCCTCATCCAGATCATCGACGAAGACGTTGAAGAGTAGATGCAGTTACGTTGCGTGCGGTCGGTCAGCCAGTTACGAATCCATCTACTTTATCTAGCGGTAGGTTACGGTCTACTTTATCAAACGCCTCGCTGAAGTCCAATTAAATTATATCGACAGCTGTAATGATAACATTCACGCCGTTATCAGGCGGGCCAGCCCACGGATAGGGAGAAAAGAAACACGACACCATATCTTCTCTGAAATGGGATGGAACTGCGCACAGACAAAAGCCTGCAAGCCCTTTTATTAACTTTATCAGAAGGCAGGGTTAAGCATAGATTGTCATAGGTAAACAATACATAAATCATGACCATAAAAGGAAATACACACAGTAAAGTAGGCGTTCCGTGCTGTTTGTTGATAGCACGTTGCACGTAGTTAGCACGTTGCAAGAAGGTGGGAACTTTTCTCCAAGGTGTTAGGTGTCAGGACATGACTAGGGACTTTTCATGCTAGCTTCCATGTTTGTGTCCAACCGGCCAAAACCAGTCTGCACTAACAGAAATGCTGAGCACGTGATGCAGCGTCATAACGCAACAGACAGCATTCCTCCGGTCCACCGATTTTGTCACTTTGTCGAAGAACGCAATAAGATTAGTCCGGCACGATCTGTTTTTACCAACCCACGTTGGCTTTCCGCTATTAATTTGTTTACTTCTAGGCATTCGGTAATTCGTCGCTTGATTATCTTTTCCAGCATCTTCCCCGGTATTGAGGTCAGGCCGATAGGTCTATAGTTTCCCGGGTCTAACTTTTTTCCTTTTTTGAAGACGGGAAGCACACCAACTCTTTTCCAGCCTTCTGGCAGTTTCCCGGCGCTCCAGGATTTCTGAAAGATATAGTCCAGCGGTTCCGAGATCTCGTCTGCCAGTTCCTTCAGAACCCCGTGGGTATAATCCATCCGGTCCTGGCGATTTGAACTCGTCTAGGGTAGACAGGCGCTCACTTACCATTTCTTTTCTATTTCAACTGGCGTTCCTAATCTGATTTTTGAGGTCGGTTGTTTTTTCCCCCCCTTTGCGTCAAGACAGATGCAAAAAATGAGTTAAATAGTTCTTCTTTCTCCCCGTCGCTTGTCACCTTCTTGCCATTTTCTCACAGCAACGGACTGACACAATTGTTCCCTTAACTTATTTTTCTTGTTTTTAACTAAAGGGAAGCGTTTAACGTAAACGACTAACGGGAAGCGGGTCTCAACCTTCCTAACATCTCGATTCTCCAATACAGTTCCTCACGCGTGGTGACCCCCAACCATAAAATTATTTTACGTTATCCGTATTTTTGTTTTGAAAATACGTGTTTTCCAACGGTCTTAGGCGACGGCCCCAAAAGGCCCCAAAGGAGTCATGACCCACAGGTCGAGAACCACCGGTTTCAGAGTTTAGGATTCCTGAGCGAGGTCTTTGGTTATCAGGGATGGGGGGGAGGGAAAAGAAGAAAGCAGTCTCCTAACCCCCCTCCCTCTTCCGCCAATTTCCAATGAAAATCCAATCAAATTCCTAAGGGGGATGAAGAGAAGAGCTGTTTTTAAGGAAGAAGGGCTGGGGGGGGGGGGGGAGTGACCGGGTAACAAACGGTTCTTTCTCTTTATCTCCTTCCGTCTTCATCTGTTCAAATCGCCTTCGGTATGTCCAACGGCTCTCCTCCTCTCCAGGAAAGTTGCTTTTGCAGGTTTCCTTTCGAAACGGGGGAGCGGACTTTAAGCTAGGGAAACCTGTCGCTTCAGTAGGAAGGGAAGCAAATTTCAGACTTACAAAGGCTTCCCACCAATTTCCCCCCCCCCCCAATTTCCCGATAGATTGAATAATTTCAGCAACACAGACCCCACCTTTCCCTCACACGTCACCTGCACTGTGTTGTCCAGGAAGCCTGTCCTTTTTTTTGCCTATAGAAATAAGAATGTTTAAAAGGGTTTAAAAAAAAAAACTTTAAAAAAAGACGATGCAGGTTCTGCAAGAGCAAGTCTGCATTGCAGGGCAGTGGGAAAGACACAGCCGGGGAGCACGTGCGCTCGGCCCCCCGCCCGTTCCAATCTCGCCCACCCTTTTTCCAAACCCCACTCGTTGGAAAGTTGCCCAGCAGTCTCTGGCAAGGCGTCTTCTCCGCCCCACTCTGGCCGAAAGGAAATAAAGAAATTACAAAATAAAACGCTGGTGTCGTTTCTTGGGGATTGTTTGTTGTTTGTTTGTTGGGGGTTGGTGGGTTTAGTGGTTAGAGTTAGGGGTGGGGTTGCATATGGGGTTTGGAGTTAGGGTTAAGGGTGAATTCTTAGATCCTAAGAATTATCATGTATGTATTCTAATGTTTAACCAAAGGTTGCAGGTGAGGGTGTTTATGATGGGTTTGTTATAAGATTTCTTTAAAAAAAAAAAGTATTATGTAGTTACTAGGTATTTTAGGCAAGAATGAGTAGATTGATAAGGAGATATGCAAGGGGTATAACGTGAACAGAGAAGATAATATCTGGGTTGTTTGGAATTATCAGAGTGGTGTATAGCGGAAGTCAGGGGGGTGGGTTGGATTGGGAGGTGGGGGGAGAGTTAGGGTGGTCAGAGGAGGGAAATATATTTGCATAATTAGTTTA